>CM076983.1:4123547-4168547 GCA_039105355.1 Benthosema pterotum | reverse complement strand
TGAAGATCCATTTCAAGGCCCCCTAGAAAGTTTGAGCTTTGAAATATTGGTGATGGTGTTACTTACTGTTATAGTGTTTAAGAATAATGTACTTATAATGGAAAATAGAGGCGGGAAATTGGAAGGATTTGCTGCATATGCTACTACTGACGTTTAAAAACAGTATTTGAGGTTTGAGTTGACAGTTTGTGATGTTGACTTTAGTTTCTTGCAAACAAAACTAAGAACTTTTACGTTTTTGTCCACACTTTGTCCACAATAACAGTTGTGGACTGTGTGGACTCTTGAAAATTATGTAATTCAGATGTTTAAAGTAATTTAACTATTGAGAGTGTAAAATTTGCATGGTCTGTGTGTGATCTACTGGTAGATCACCATCTACCTTTTGGGCAGTATAACAGTATAACAGTAGCCTCGACACCCAGGCTTTCATTTTCGTTTGCCTTGCGCGAAAACAGAAAGCCTGGACTAACGCGTGTTGCAAAGTGGCCTTGAGAGGAGTGTCAACCTTCCGGGGTGGGCGTCGCTCTAAATGATGTGACGTAGAACAGCAGTGGACGGGCGTGGGAGGGGCCGGAGATGACGACACGTTAGTGAGATCAAATCAGAGCGCAGCACTTCCGCCGTGTGTATCCCACGACACCCACGACACCCCCGCCCCCCAAGGCCAAAATCATAAAGGGCTAGACCAGGCTAGTATAACAGTGACTCACCTGATGGCCTCCACCATGGGATTGGGCAGTCCCATCCTGTACATACAGTAGTATAACACAGTGACTCACCTGATGGCCTCCACCATGGGATTGGGCAGTCCCATCCTGTACATACAGTAGTATAACACAGTGACTCACCTGATAGCCTCCACCATAGCCAGCCCCATCCTGTACATACAGTAGTATAACAGAGTGACTCACCTGATAGCCTCCACCATAGCCAGCCCCATCCTGTACATACAGTAGTATAACAGAGTGACTCACCTGATGGCCTCCACCATAGCCAGCCCCATCCTGTACATACAGTAGTATAACAGAGTGACTCACCTGATAGCCTCCACCATGGCCAGCCCCATCCTGTACATACAGTAGTATAACAGAGTGACTCACCTGATGGCCTCCACCATGGCCAGCCCCATCCTGTACATACAGTAGTATAACAGAGTGACTCACCTGATGGCCTCCACCATGGGATTGGGCAGTCCCATCCTGTACATACAGTAGTATAACAGAGTGACTCACCTGATAGCCTCCACCATGGCCAGCCCCATCCTGTACATACAGTAGTATAACAGAGTGACTCACCTGATGGCCTCCACCATGGCCAGCCCCATCCTGTACATACAGTAGTATAACAGAGTGACTCACCTGATGGCCTCCACCATAGCCAGCCCCATCCTGTACATACAGTAGTATAACAGAGTGACTCACCTGATAGCCTCCACCATGGGATTGGGCAGTCCCATCCTGTACATACAGTAGTATAACAGAGTGACTCACCTGATGGCCTCCACCATAGCCAGCCCCATCCTGTACATACAGTAGTATAACAGAGTGACTCACCTGATGGCCTCCACCATGGCCAGCCCCATCCTGTACATACAGTAGTATAACAGAGTGACTCACCTGATGGCCTCCACCATAGCCAGCCCCATCCTGATGGAGCAGGCAGCATGGTCCTCTCTGTAGTCTGGTAGACCACAGATACAGTAGTAACAGTCACCGAGGATCTTTATCCTCAACTGGTGGTGTTCCTGGAGAGAGAGAGAGAGATAGAGAGAGAGAGAGAGAGAGAGAGAGAGAGAGAGAGAGAGAGAGAGAGAGAGAGAGAGAGAGAGAGAGAGAGAGAGAGAGAGCGATAGAGAGAGTGAGGGGAGAGAGAGACAGAGAGAGAGAGAATATTAAAGGGATATATCACTTTCAAAATGGTCTACTCAGTCTCATGTGAACACACCAGACAGTTTATAAGTTACTACATTCAGTGTTTAGATGATATTTGATTTTCATTTTAGCTGAACCGCCTCCTTCTTATACAGTACAGGCATTGGGTGCAATTCTCAATCGCTGAGGTGTAGCCAGCTATGGTTTAAGTCTTCTCATTGGCTGCATGGCAGCACTTGTCACTTTATACTTGTATTATACCTGGTTATACCTGGTTGTATCTTAGCACCTTCACCTCACTTTATGCTGTTACAGTTGCACTTTAATGCTCTAGTCTGTTGCACTACGTCACTTACTGTTTCTTGTATTGTTTGTATTTGTCCTTTTTCTTATTGCACTGTCTATTGTCTTATTGCACTGGGGAACAATGGAAACGTTATTTCATCCCTGTATATGTCCTGACATACACTGGAGTGACAAATAAAGAACCTTGAACCTTGAAATCAGGTCTGCCATGCAGCCAATGAGAAGACTTAAGCCATAGCTGGCTACACCTCAGCGATTGAGAATTGCACCCAATGTCATGTTCAAAACAATACTCCTAGCTGGTTCTGTCTGCATGTCATTTGGGACTAAAATAAAACAAAGAGACTGGTACAATATACTGTATATACATATAAACTCACCGCTGCCAGTTTGTCGAAGCGAGCAAACAGTTCATTCAGAAGTTTGACCAGCTCCTGAGCACTACAGGCCGACGACAGCTGGGTGAATCCAACGATGTCAGCAAACAGAATGCTAGGAAACAACATGGATGTTAGTATGACATGAAACTCTAATATATTCCCTACGGCGGATTATATGTTGACTTCCTAACTACATTGGCTGCTATTCTCGAACTCTATGGTGTAGCCAGGTATGGTGTCAGTCTTCTCATTGGCTGCATGGTAGCAAATCAGCTCTGCAGCTTTGTGGTAGGCCAAAAGCCTATACCACCAGGCCTGGGCTTACCAAATAATCATCCATAATAATTAAAACCAGACATCAAGAGCTTCAACTCATGATGAACAAAGCAGGGGAGTACAGTAACATTTTTAATTGGGGGTTCAAGTGATTTCTGAACCTTTTGAATTGCAGGTTTTAATTATTCTGGGTAATTATTTGGTAAACCCAGACCTGGTGGTACAGGCTTTCGGCCTACTGCAGAGGCCCCAGAGCTGATTTGCCTGCATGCAGCCAATGAGAAGACTTAAGCCATAGCTGGCTACACCACAGCGATTGAGAATTGCACCCATTATCATGTAGGATGCTAGAACAGAATTATCTAGTGTAATTCTGGGCACTACACATCCTGGTGAGAGCAAAAGAAGCATCTTGCACTCATCATGCATTGTAGGTAGCATGAGGAGTCCAAGCTGCCTTCTTTTCACCTGGTGGCATGTAGCGTGTGGAAGGAACATTCAAACCAGTTCCTGAACCCGGGGAGAACATGTGAGGGAACCAACCTACCCTATAGGAGGCACAGGGACAACATGTGCAGGGGTTTTTAACAGGTGGTCCGGGGACCACCAGTGGTCCCTGAGAGGGTTCCAGGTGGTCCCCAGCTAAGTTGGTTAACCAGCTGTAACTCTTGAGAGCGTAAAAATGAATTTTTACGCTCTCAAGAGTTAAAATTCATCATCTTAATCAGCCCATAGTGGTCACAGACCCAGTGGTCCCTGACCCCAGCAAAATGAAAGTTTGGAACCAAATGGACCTGGGAGAGAGATAGGTAGAGATAGCTAGAAAGCAGGGAAAGACACAGAGGCAGAGTGCAATGACTGCCTTCAAGACAAATTTATCTTGTGTTGTGTTATAGTGCACTAAGTTGCACACTTGCCCGATCGGGCAACCAGGTAGCAGTCTTCACTTGCCCCACCATTTTTTTTACTTGCCCCGGGCAAGCGGGCAAGTGTTAGTGATGTGAGGAGAACATGTGCTGACCTGACGTTCTCATGGCGGTACATGTACATGGTGTTGAACTGCTGCTGTGCGTGGCTCTGGCTGGCCTGGTTCTTCATGCCTTGAAGCATCTCATCAGCGATGTGTTTGGGTAGGATGGACAGCAGCAGCTCTTCCTGAACAAACCCACATGAGAGCAGTAAATATAGCAATAAATCTCAGAATCTTAATGGCATTTTCCGCTTCTTTTTCTTCTTTATCTTAGACCGTTCCATTATTAGATTACTTCCTGAAAATATCTATTATCTACCATAGGAGCAACCAAAGGAGCCACAGTGGTCCTTTATAAATCATAGTCCTCCTCCACCTCTACATTATAAATCATAGTCCTCCACCACCTCCACATTATAAATCATTATAAATCATAGTCCTCCACATTATAAATCATAGTCCTCCACCACCTCCACATTATAAATCATAGTCCTCCACCACCTCCACATTATAAATCATAGTCCTCCACCACCTCCACATTATAAATCATAGTCCTCCACCACCTCCACATTATAAATCATAGTCCTCCACCACCTCCACATTATAAATCATAGTCCTCCACCACCTCCACATTATAAATCATAGTCCTCCACCACCTCTACATTATAAATCATAGTCCTCCACCACCTCTACATTATAAATCATAGTCCTCTACATTATAAATCATAGTCCTCCACCACCTCCACATTATAAATCATAGTCCTCCACCACCTCCACATTATAAATCATTATAAATCATAGTCCTCCACCACCTCCACATTATAAATCCTAGTCCTCCACCACCTCTACATTATAAATCATAGTCCTCTACATTATAAATCATAGTCCTCCACCACCTCTACTTTATAAATCATAGTCCTCCACCACCTCTACATTATAAATCATAGTCCTCCACCACCTCTACATTATAAATCATAGTCCTCCACCACCTCCACATTATAAATCATAGGCCTCCACCACCTCCACATTATAAATCATAGTCCTCTACATTATAAATCATAGGCCTCCACCACCTCTACATTATAAATCATAGTCCTCCACCACCTCCACATTATAAATCATAGTCCTCCACCACCTCTACATTATAAATCATAGTCCTCCACCACCTCCACATTATAAATCATAGTCCTCCTCCACCTCCACATTATAAATCATAGTCCTCCACATTATAAATCATAGTCCTCCACCACCTCTACATTATAAATCATAGTCCTCCACATTATAAATCATAGTCCTCCACCACCTCTACATTATAAATCATAGTCCTCCACATTATAAATCATAGTCCTCCACCTCCTCCACATTATAAATCATAGTCCTCCACCACCTCCACATTATAAATCATAGTCCTCCACCACCTCCACATTATAAATCATAGTCCTCCACATTATAAATCATAGTCCTCCACCACCTCCACATTATAAATCATAGTCCTCCACCACCTCCACATTATAAATCATAGTCCTCCACATTATAAATCATAGTCCTCCACCACCTCCACATTATAAATCATAGTCCTCCACCACCTCTACATTATAAATCATAGTCCTCCACCACCTCTACATTATAAATCATAGTCCTCCACATTATAAATCATAGTCCTCCACCTCCTCCACATTATAAATCATAGTCCTCCACCACCTCCACATTATAAATCATAGTCCTCCACCACCTCCACATTATAAATCATAGTCCTCCACATTATAAATCATAGTCCTCCACCACCTCCACATTATAAATCATAGTCCTCTACATTATAAATCATAGTCCTCTACATTATAAATCATAGTCCTCCACCTTATAAATCATAGTCCTCCACATTATAAATCATAGTCCTCCACATTATAAATCATAGTCCTCCACCTCCTCCACATTATAAATCATAGTCCTCCACATTATAAATCATAGTCCTCCACATTATAAATCATAGTCCTCCACCACCTCCACATTATAAATCATAGTCCTCCACCACCTCTACATTATAAATCATAGTCCTCCACCACCTCCACATTATAAATCATAGTCCTCCACCACCTCTACATTATAAATCATAGTCCTCCACCACCTCTACATTATAAATCATAGTCCTCCACCACCTCCACATTATAAATCATAGTCCTCCACCTCCACATGTGACTCCATCAGTCCTCCCTTTTTCCTTAATCAGAGGCAGCTCAGCAAGGCTCTTCCTGATTGGCTAACAAATAGTCCCGCCGGGATTATTTGTTAGCCAATGACAAAGCTTATAGGAATATCTTTGGAGGCCTAGTGCAGCCCATAGAGGCGTCAAAACTATATATTTTTGGGGAGATGACCTAACTAAAGGAAGACTTAAAAAAAAAACATAAACAATAACCAAAGAATAACTAAAAGCTCCCACCTGCTGTGTGCTCTGCTCCTCTAAGGTCAGCTTGACCTCCACCCACCTGCTGTGTGCTCTGCTCCTCTAAGGTCAGCGTGACCTCCACCCACCTGCTGTGTGCTCTGCTCCTCTAAGGTCAGCTTGACCTCCACCCACCTGCTGTGTGCTCTGCTCCTCTAAGGTCAGCTTGACCTCCACCCACCTGCTGTGTGCTCTGCTCCTCTAAGGTCAGCTTGACCTCCACCCACCTGCTGTGTGCTCTGCTCCTCTAAGGTCAGCTTGACCTCCACCCACCTGCTGTGTGCTCTGCTCCTCTAAGGTCAGCTTGACCTCCACCCACCTGCTGTGTGCTCTGCTCCTCTAAGGTCAGCTTGACCTCCACCCACCTGCTGTGTGCTCTGCTCCTCTAAGGTCAGCGTGACCTCCACCCACCTGCTGTGTGCTCTGCTCCTCTAAGGTCAGCTTGACCTCCACCCACCTGCTGTGTGCTCTGCTCCTCTACGGTCAGCTTGACCTCCACCCACCTGCTGTGTGCTCTGCTCCTCTAAGGTCAGCTTGACCTCCACCCACCTGCTGTGTGCTCTGCTCCTCTAAGGTCAGCTTGACCTCCACCCACCTGCTGTGTGCTCTGCTCCTCTAAGGTCAGCTTGACCTCCACCCACCTGCTGTGTGCTCTGCTCCTCTAAGGTCAGCGTGACCTCCACCCACCTGCTGTGTGCTCTGCTCCTCTAAGGTCAGCGTGACCTCCACCCACCTGCTGTGTGCTCTGCTCCTCTAAGGTCAGCGTGACCTCCACCCACCTGCTGTGTGCTCTGCTCCTCTAAGGTCAGCGTGACCTCCACCCACCTGCTGTGTGCTCTGCTCCTCTAAGGTCAGCGTGACCTCCACCCACCTGCTGTGTGCTCTGCTCCTCTAAGGTCAGCGTGACCTCCACCCACCTGCTGTGTGCTCTGCTCCTCTAAGGTCAGCGTGACCTCCACCCACCTGCTGTGTGCTCTGCTCCTCTACGGTCAGCTTGACCTCCACCCACCTGCTGTGTGCTCTGCTCCTCTAAGGTCAGCTTGACCTCCACCCACCTGCTGTGTGCTCTGCTCCTCTAAGGTCAGCTTGACCTCCACCCACCTGCTGTGTGCTCTGCTCCTCTACGGTCAGCTTGACCTCCACCCACCTGCTGTGTGCTCTGCTCCTCTAAGGTCAGCTTGACCTCCACCCACCTGCTGTGTGCTCTGCTCCTCTAAGGTCAGCTTGACCTCCACCCACCTGCTGTGTGCTCTGCTCCTCTAAGGTCAGCTTGACCTCCACCCACCTGCTGTGTGCTCTGCTCCTCTAAGGTCAGCTTGACCTCCACCCACCTGCTGTGTGCTCTGCTCCTCTAAGGTCAGCTTGACCTCCACCCACCTGCTGTGTGCTCTGCTCCTCTAAGGTCAGCTTGACCTCCACCCACCTGCTGTGTGCTCTGCTCCTCTAAGGTCAGCTTGACCTCCACCCACCTGCTGTGTGCTCTGCTCCTCTAAGGTCAGCTTGACCTCCAGCGACTGTCGCGCCTCCAGGAAGGCTGTCCGGTACTTCCTGTCCGCCATGTTGTATGACATCACTCCCAGCGCCGCCGCGCACGCATACAGTACCATGTTGGCTGCGAGCTGGAGAGAGAGAGAGATTATTACACTCTGCTGAGTGGTACAAACCTTTTCACAATCTAGACAACATGCTTAAATAGCAAGGGGAAACATTACAAAGACACAGCCATACCTCAGAACACCAGGTCTGTCTGACCAGCATGGCTCTGTGTGTCTCCTACCTGTCTGTCTGACCAGCATGGCTCCGTGTGTTTCCTACCTGTCTGTCTGACCAGCATGGCTCCGTGTGTTTCCTACCTGTCTGTCTGACCAGCATGGCTCCGTGTGTTTCCTACCTGTCTGTCTGACCAGCATGGCTCCGTGTGTTTCCTACCTGTCTGTCTGACCAGCATGGCTCCGTGCAGGGGCGGATTGGCACATATTTTCCCACCGGGACAATTTTGCCCTTTGCCAGGCCACCCTGGTGGGGGCAGCTGGTTAACCAGATGTAACTCTTTGAGAGCGTAAAAATAAAACCAAATGGACCCTTGCGGGTCCATTTGGTTTTATTTTTACACCCTCAAGAGTTATAATATTCATCATGTTTGCCTGGCCTGGGCCTGGCGCCCTGGACCTTTCAAAAAAAAAAAAAAAAAAAAAAAAAAAAAAAAAACACCAGGCCACTAGGTGGCGCAGGCCACCGGGAAAACTCCCTGTACCCCAGATGGCCAATCCGCCCTGGCTCCGTGTTTGGTACCTGTCTAGCCTCGACACCCAGGCTTTCATTTTCATTCGCGTTGCGCGAAAACGGAAAGCCTGGACTAACGCACGTTGGAAAGTGGCCTTGAGGGGCATGTCAACCTTCCGGGGTGGGCGTCGCTCTAAATGATGTGACGTAGAACAGCAGTGGACGGGCGTGGGAGGGGCTGGAGATGACGACACGTTAGTGAGATCAAATCAGAGCGCAGCACTTCCGCCGTGTGGATCCCACGACACCCCCGCCCCCCAAGGCCAAAATCATTGAGGGCTAGACCAGGCTAGTACCTGTCTAACCAGCATGGCTCCATGCCGGGGCTCCAGTGGCTCCTGCAGCCTCTGGGCGGTGCTCAGACCCAGGGCCAGGGTGTTCTGTACCTGTCTAACCAGCATGGCTCCAAGCCGGGGCTCCAGTGGCTCCTGCAGCCTCTGGGCGGTGCTCAGGCCTGTCTGACCAGCATGGTCAGACAGGTAGGAATCCCTTGACTCCTTCAAAACCGCTCTCAAAGGGCACCTACAGATGGCTGCAATTCTAAACTGGCCTCTGTAAAACTAAAATGTATATAAAATCCCCCCACCCACCCCCCTCTCCTCATTGTACATTTCTCTTTTCCCTTTTTTACCCCCACTATGATTTTGCCTCCATGATTTGCTGCTTCTGATTTTACTGAAGTAGTTGTTTTGTATGTACGGTATTTGAATGCCTCAATGAAATGAACAAGTTGGCCACTATTGTAAACAAGTGTATGCTTAACTAGTGTGTCCAATCAGTTTTTCAGATTTGATGTAGTTGTACTTGAATTGTACTGTAATTCTCCAAGCTGTTATCAGTTTTGTAGCAGTGTGTACTTGACTTGTACTGTAACTCTCATCTCTGTTAATAAAAATTTCATTCATTCATTCATTCATTCATTCATTCATTCATTCATTCATTCATTTCATTCATTCATTCATTCATGGCTCCGTGCCCTGGCTCCCGTGGCTCCTGCAGCCTTTTGGCGGTGCTCAGACCCAGGGCCAGGGTGTGATGTACCTGTCTGACCAGCATGGCTCCGTGCCGTGTCTCCTCCAGCCTCTGGGCAGTGCTCAGGCCCAGGCCCAGGGCCAGGGTGTGCAGGGTGTGATGTACCTGTCTGACCAGCATGGCTCCGTGCCCTGGCTCCGTGTTTGGTACCTGTCTGACCAGCATGGCTCCGTGCCGGGGCTGCTCCACCCTCTGGGCGATGCTCAGGCCCAGGGCCAGGGTGTGCAGGCAGCAGGACAGGGTGGACAGCAGCAGCATGGACACCAGGTTGAGAGGAAGAGTCAGGAAGCAGGAGAAGATGAAGAAGGCCTGCCAGCCGGCCGAGTCACTGGCCTGGAGGGACGGAGTCACTGGACTTTAATATATAAACTATAGAGTCACTGGACTTTAATATATAAACTATAGAGTCACTGGACTTTAATATATAAACTATAGAGTCACTGGACTTTAATACAATAAACTATAGAGTCACTGGACTTTAATACAATAAACTATAGAGTCACTGGACTTTAATATATAAACTATAGAGTCACTGGCTTTAATATATAAACTATAGAGTCACTGGACTTTAATACAATAAAGTATAGAGTCACTGGACTTTAATACAATAAACTATAGAGTCACTGGACTTTAATACAATAAACTATAGAGTCACTGGACTTTAATACAATAAAGTATAGAGTCACTGGACTTTAATACAATAAACTATAGAGTCACTGGATGTTAATACAATAAACTATAGAGTCACTGGATGTTAATACAATAAACTATAAGGTCACTGGACTTTAATACAATAAACTATAGTCACTGGATATTAATACAATAAACTATAGAGTCACTGGATGTTAATACAATAAACTATAGAGTCACTGGAGGTTAGTACAGCTATAAGGTCACTGGATGTTAATACAATAAACTATAGTCACTGGATATTAATACAATAATAGAGCCGTTATATGATATTTTGCAGAAAAAATACAATTTAGCAAAAAGCCACGTTGATAATGTTCATAATAATGCCATCCGTTTGTAAATCCGTCAAGTTTTGAGCGAGTTCTAGTTGTTTTGTTTTGGCTGCCATAGAGCATAGTGTATTTAGTCCTCTCACAAGATGGCCGCCGTGAACGACGTCAGAGGCTCCGCCTCCAGACATCTAGCTTTCTTATATATCTAGGGCGCCACCTACCTGTGGGGAGTAGCGGTAGTTGAGGCCCATGTAACAGAGCACATGCAGGGCGACCATCAGCCACAGGACGTACGGCACGGCTCCGCGGCTGGCCAGCGCCGGCACCGCCAGCCTCCTCCTCCCCCTCCCCCCCTCCCCCTCCCCCTCCTCCCCGCGTGGCAGAGTGCCCACAGGGTGGCGTCGGCTGCCAGCCCCACCGCCGCCGTGGCCAGCGTGGCGCGCTTGTTGCCCGGTGCGCGTGGCGCCGCCACGGCCACCGTCACAACCACGTAGAGGTTGAAGAGCGCGGCGAACAGCGCCAGCGTAGAGAGGGTCTCCTGACGCTGGCGCCGGAGGTACGTCTGGTACAGACGCTCCAGAGACGGAGGGGAGAAGGCCTGCGGGCGGCGGGGGGTTGTCCTGAACGGGGGGCAGCCGGGGCAGCCGGGGCAGCCGGGGCAGCGCTGCTGGTGGCTGCTGCCGCTGCTGCCCGGAGACTGCCTGGCAGATGTGCCGACCGCACCCTCACGCAGTCCAGAGTCCAGGTGTTCAGAGGAACCATGTGGCACAGGGGCGGTGTGGACCCGGTTCAACGGCATGCTTGGTTTGGAAGCAACGAGAGTTCAGGGAAAGTTATAGTGTTTTAGTAGTGTATTAGTAGTCTGTTAGTAGTGTATTAGTAGTGTATTAGTAGTGTATTAGTAGTGTATTAGTAGTGTATTAGTAGTCTGTTAGTAGTGTATTAGTAGTGTATTAGTAGTCTGTTACTAGTGTATTAGTAGTGTATTAGTAGTCTATTAGTAGTCTGTTAGTAGTCTGTTAGTAGTGTATTAGTAGTGTATTAGTAGTGTATTAGTAGTCTATTCGTAGTCTGTTCGTAGTCTGTTCGTAGCCCAGTACCTCGGCTCCGTTTAGCCCAGGGGTGGGTAATTATTTATAGCAAAAGTGGACATTGACAGGTTTTGTTGTTGAAAGTGTTTTCTTGACAAAACAAATCTCTGTCCGTTGTTTAAACAACACGGTGAGATAATCTGTGCTTTCTCTTAGAAGATCAACATGCTGCTTTATCAGTCCGTTCAGGATGAGTTCTCACCTCAGACATACTGTTTAGAATCAGTTCAACGCAAACACAAACTTGCAAAATTGCAACCGCTGCGACTTTTCCTCTTGAAGACCAATCAGAAGGAAGGTTTCATGTCAGTGTTAATAATCCAGTCAGAAACAGCACACAGAGCCTCTTGAAATCTGACATCTGGCGTCACAAAGGTTATAGTCTATTAGTAGTCTATTGTAGTCCAGTACCTCGGCTCCGTTTGGCCCAGGGGTGGGTAATTATTTAACCCCAAGGGACCAGATGAGAAACTGAAAATATCATGCCATATTAGGCATTAGTAAGAGTATATTATTATTATTATTATTATTAGGCAGTGAAACATTTAGGTCGCCTTTCAAAAACTTAATTTCAATTCAATCAAATGTTTGAAAAACAGCTTGCCAATCACACACAATGCAGGGCAGGAAAGTTGGCGTGCATGTCACGTGCTTCAAAATAAAAGCAATGGCAGTTTTAGTCAACGCATGAGGATGGGTAAAAAATGATAAAAGTATAAGTTGTTTTTTTCTTATTACCAAGGAACCTTTCCACGGGCCGCTCAAGGTCAGCCAAAAGACCACATCTGGCATATAATACTGCTTTTATATAATGTTGTGCAGAGGAGCTGGTCCAGAGCCCTGGGCGGTTCTAGACAACAGTGTATCCGACGGACTCGAGACCGGCCACGGCGCTCCAGTGTCCACTTTGTCCGATTTGTGCCGCGACGTCACTCGACGAAACGCAAACAATGAATCCTGTGATTCATGGCCGTTCCACAACTGTTTAAATGGAGAGTAACCATCGATTACTGACACAACAAATGAACTCACACGGACGGCCGAAACATTGGCAGTTTTTTTTCCTCATTTAAAGTGTTTTCTAATCAATTGACAAAACAAATCTCTGTCCGTTGTTTAAACAACACGGTGAGATAATCTGTGGTTTCTCTTAGAAGATCAACATGCTGCTTTAACAGTCCATTCAGGAAGCGTTCTCACCTCAGACATAGGCCTACTGTTTAGAATCGATTCAACGCAAACACAAAATTGCAACCACTGTGACTTTTCCTCTTGAAGACCAACCAGAATGAAGGTTAATGTTGATAATCCAGTCAAAAACAGCACAGAGAGAGAGGAGAGCCTCTTGCAATCTGACATCTGGCGTCACAAAGCCCTCTCTGGCATCAGCGTTTCCAGTTGGTGACAAAATCCCATCTCAGAACCTTCCTCTTCGTGTGTTCACAGCACGGACGACGGCAGGCGCCGGAGGAACTGAAGATATTCCAATGAACGCATTGTTTACAAAAGTGTCAACTTCATGGAAGTCGGAAAAATACTGCAAAGTGTCTCAAGCAAGAAGAAGAACATGGAACATGGCATCCTTCAGGACATCTTTGTATATCCTCTCTCTGTCTGTCTCTCTCCTGTGTGTGTTTTGTTAGTGTTGCTACGTTGAAGACGCAGCAGATTGTTGTTGAGCCTCCAGGGAATACAGACGGAAGGATGCCAGGGAGGTGATGGAGGCCCAGGGGAGCAGGGACTCACCTGCTGTGACGGAACTATAGCTGCAATGCAACTCTAGATTCTTTTATAATTGGGCTGAATCTAGAGTTGCAATTCGGTCCATCGATTCACCCTTTACAAGAATTTTCATCTGTGATTTGCTTGTATTAAACAATGTTAAACTCATCAACATTGCAGCTATGCTATCTTTATATCTGTGTTCAATCAGTGTTTGTTTGATAAAAAATCCACCATAGACACCCAGTGTTGGGCAGTAACGAATTTTAGATTACATATTACTGTAATTTTATTACTTTTGCTTCAAAAAGTAAAGTAACGAGATTACTCTGCAAAAATGCGTAATAAGTAATGCATTACTTTGCGAGTAACGCCAAGTTACTTGTTTAAAATGAGCTTGTTGTTGCATGCAAAAATAGAACAGATTTACAAGCTATCGACAGGTACTGTAACAACAGAGATGTGCAGTAGATCCAGTCCACACACTGCATCCTGCACACATGTACACTACAAATCACTTGCTGCTTTATTTTGTATTTTATTTTTAAATACAAGACCTCAACCTCATTTTACCTCAATAAATTGGATTCAGTTCTAAAAAGAGCTCGCTAAAGAGATTATGTTGTAAATCTCTATTTTTTCAAAGGTGGGAGTTGAGAACTTGGGAAAGTAATAATGTAATATGTAATATATTACTCTTCGATTCCAGTAATAAGTAAAGTAATGATATTACTTTGTCTAAGGGGTAACGAGTAAAGAAGTTACTTTCCTAAGTAATAATGACCAACACTGTAGACACCTTTCTGTCAGTAAATTATCTGCTTGTGATTCTTTTTCTAATTACTGGAGTTTGGAAGCGCTCATCATTAGTCACTGAACGGCCCTGTGTACCACTTGTGGCACTCGTTAATACAAACGAGTGCCACATCGCACTCGTCACCAACATCGCAGGATGTTGGTGAGTTTAACATTTAATACAAGAAAATTGCAGTTGAAAGTTGCATTGCACAAGGTTAGCTAAACTTGCAAATCTAGATTTTTTTTTTTGCACTACCCTCCACCTAATAATGAAAGTTTTCATCTGTGATTTGCTTGTATTAAACAACATTAAACTAACCAACAATGCATCTCTATGGAAAGCTGGAATTGTCCTCTTTCTGTCTGCAAAGCATTTGTTAATATAAAATCCACAGTAGACATGATGTTATGAGCTACTTTCTGTCAGTAAATAAAAGTGCAGAGTTTGGAAGCACTCGTTTGTATTAACAGGTCAGGCTGGTGCCTCCAGCATTGTGTGCACATTCTAAACAGGTGGTACACAGGGACGTTCAGTGACTAATGGATGAGCGCTTCCAAACAAGAACGATGATAATTCCAGCTTTCCCTACAGGTGCAACGTTGATGAGTTTAATCACACATAGATATGTTTATTATTAGGAATTCAGTGAAGGGTATTGCATTGGTAATGCAGAGTGATCTCGGGACCCATTCACCCAGATCAGGCTGTAGAAGGATCTGTTTAGTAAACAGATCTACAAGCTCAAAATGCGTCAAAAGTGGCAGATCTACAAGCTCAAAATGCAGCAGTTCTACAATGCTTTGCTCATGTGTCACATTGTGTGGATTGTGTATTTTCACTGCTTCTTAAGCAGTGTGGTGTAGTGGTAGTTTTAGAAGTGGGGGACGCCTCTTAAAGGGGAATTCCACCCATTTTCTTTTTTTTTCTGAGAGTGTACAAATGTGAACCAAATGGACCCTAGCGGGTCCATTTGGTTCCATTTGTACACTCTCAGAAAAAAGGAAACACATTAACATGGTGAAACACATCTTGATGATGTCATCATCAAGATGCCATGCTAATGATTTTTTTTTTCAGACCTCCATTTCTAGGAAACACAGAATGGGGGAAACTTTTTTTTACCAAGTCCCCACAACATCTCTAAGGTATATTAATGACAGTAAAATATTGATAATGAGTGGAATTCCCCTTTAAGACATGCTATTAGAACAAGTATAGCATATTGAGAAAGATTGTTTACAATGCCTAATTGTATCCATAAAAGTAAATGACAAGACAGACATACGGCAGGCCTACTTTTGCCCGAAAAATATTTTAGATATGAGAAGTTGGGGGACGCCGTCCCCCCGCGTCCCCCTGACACTACACCCCTGTTCTTAAGACAAGACATATTCTACTTCATGGAACTAGAGCAGAGGTTTTCAACAGGTGGTCCGGGGACCACCAGTGGTCCTTGAGAGGGTTCCAGGTGGTGGAAGGTTAGGTAACCAGATGTAACTGTTGAGAGTGTGAAAATGAAACCAAATGGACCCTTGCAGGTCCATTTGGTTTCATTTTCACACTCTCAAGAGTTAAAATATTCATCTGAATTAGCACCGCTTAATTAAGAAGTCTACACTGTTTTGTTGGCAAAATGCAGCCTGGAATTGTGAACAAAACCAAAATAATTCTTTTAGTTTTAGATCTTTGGGGTGAAAATGTAATCAAATGTTGGTCCGTGGCTCAAATGCTGAATAAATGGTGGTCCCTGGAGTCAAAAAGGTTGAAAACCCCTGAACTAGAGACATGTTCTACTTTATGGATTGAAGAAATTTGATCAATTCATGAAAAGCCAAAAAAGGGGTATCTTTGCTCACCAGAAACAGGATTCAGCAGTCCTCAGGTGTTCATAGTGTTTGTTTACAACTCCAAGTCCAAACGTCCAAACAAACTTTATTTTTGTCTCCTGCATGAAGTTGTTCAGTTAAATGTTTATTATTGGTTTAATAGATTCAGATGTGTTACTTAGTACTGGCTCTAAAAAGAGACTGATTCATTGATAAACAACACCACCAAAATAAACAAACAAACCCTCTTCTTACTGCCCCAACATGGACCCTGCCTCACTTCCTGTCCTCTTGTAGTTTCCTGTTTGCTCACTTCCTGGAAATAATCCTGGAACTATTACTAATCCAGAATTTAGGCCAAAACGATTATTAAAGCCTGGTCTACTCACATGAGACTGAGTAGGCTAGAGTAAAATGACCAAAAGTTTTTTTTTGAAAGTGGAATACCCCTTTAACACAAATATACTGGTATAATGAATATTTCCGCACTCACTCAAGAGGGGCCACAATGCATATTACTGTCGTTGCAAAAACAGAGTACTGTACTGTACCACACTGTATGGTTCTGTATTGTACTGTACGGTTCTTTGATTTTGAATATAGGACTTAAATTAGTCGTTTAATAGCAATATGTATCTATATGATGTTATTTATCACTCTGCAACATGACTGCAGACATAGGAAGATATGAGGGGGGGGGGGGAGGCAGAGACGGGGAGGGGGTGGGGGGGGTGAGTGGCGTTTTGCCTTTTATATTTCTCTTTCCCCCTTTACTTCCACTATGATTTGCTTTTTCTGACTTTACATAATTGAACCATATTGTAAGCAAGTGTTATGCTTAACTGTTGTGTCCATTCAGTTATCAGAGAATAAAAGTTCATCTTTTCCCTGAGTTAACCAATAAGGATAAAAGAAACGTGATTTTAACTCACTCATTTGGATGCATGTGGACCCCCTGGGGCTGCGTCATCATGGACCCCCCCCTGGGTCCCCAGACCACATGTTGATTACCGCTGGAGTGTGTGTGTGTGTGTGTGTGTGTGTGTGTGTGTGTGTGTGTGTGTGTGTGTGTGTGTGTGTGTGTGTGTGTGTGTGTGTGTGTGTGTGTGTGTGAGAGAGAGAGAGAGAGAGAGAGAGAGAGAGAGAGAGAGAGAGAGAGAGAGAGCAGGGGCGGATCTAGGCATGGGCATGGGGGCAATGCCCCCCTAAATGCCCTGACTGCCCCACCAAACATGATGGCATGCAAAACATTAGATTAAGATAATTCAAATTAAAGTGCTTATATTTAAAATGATTTGAAAAGCTACTACTACAGCTGTGTCATCACTAAACCAACAGCATTTCATCATTGAAAACAGAAAACTGTAAGCAAGTGTTAAATTATTAACTAAAATATAAAACAGTGATTGTGATGATATATTAACTCACTCATTTGGATGCATGTGGACCCCCTGGGGCTGCGTCATCATGGACCCCCCTGTGGGTCCCCTGACCACATGTTGATTACCGCTGGAGTGTGTGTGAGAGCGCAGTGATGACATCATCAAGGAGGGGGCGGAGCTCCGGACACTGTAGCAGAGGAAGTTCTGATGACAGCATGACAGACAGCACAGGTCTGGGTAAGATATTTATATCATAAACATAACCTTTAGTTATACAACTGACAACAATGCAAGTCTCTTACAGCCTGCATATTTGTTATTACTTGTTTAAAATTATTACGATCCACTGGCTGAAATGAACGCTATGCTCAGGGAAATGCCTGGTCTCTAATCTTAGAAGAACTGTCTGACATCCTTAATGATTAACAGCTTTCAGTGGTTTAGTAAACAAACATTAACCAGCATACGTACGGTGGGTCAGCGGTAGAGTGGCACCAGGGGCGGATTGGCCATCTGGAGTACAGGGAGTTTTCCCGGTGGCCTGCGCCACCTAGTGGCCTGCTGGACAAGATCCAAAATGCACTAGTGGCACTTCCAAAATGCACTAGAATGTGCTAGATGCTCTGCCTGGAACATACAGATCAAAATGACCATTAATCTTCTACATTCTCTAGTTGTGTAGACTAAGTTGGGCTAATTCACATGATGAATATTTTAACTCTTGAGGGTGTAAAAATGAAACCAAATGGACCCGCAAGGGTCCATTTGGTTTCATTTTTACGCTCTCAAAGAGCAGTGTTGGGACATGTGCACTACGTAACTCAATATATTACATAATATATTACCAAAATGCAGTAACTTGTAATATAAATATATTACTTAACAAAAACAATCTAATATATTATACTTTTCTTTCTGCATTACTGCATTACTTTCAATATTACTTTCTGTCAATCTGTCTCATTGAAAATGTTCTTGTGAAATTATATTGACAACTGGAGAAGTTAAATAATTACTTATTTTCTAAATTATGTATTTAGGAGTGACATTTTTCCAAGTTGATTTCATATGGATTTGTCCAGATAGCCAAGTGTGCTTGCTTTATTGTAGGTATGCCACTGGTCTACGCAATATTTGATTAATATTGACACTAAATATTAAATTATATATTTTGTAAAAAGTTTTTTTTAAGTAATATGTAATAGTAATATTAATATATTACACTTGCCAATCCACCCCTGAGTGGCAGGTATGGTAGCGGCTGGACATCAAGGTTTACCTGCATGTGTCTTAGTTTCACACTTTTAGACCAGTGGTCAGTATATAGCCATACCCAATAGGCCTACCTGCCAAAAAAAAGGATGTTTTTCACTTTTGTGTGTAATTTTGAATAAAAAACTCCATGAAAAGCTGATTTTTAATTAGTTCCTGAAAACGAAAACGTGCTGCATGATTACACATCCATTATTACCACATCAATAAAGCAATAGAAGTTGATCCATTTCTGAATAGTCGTCCACAATCACGAGTCAGAAATAGCCTGTTTGTAATCCCATTCTGGCATCCAGACAGTGTATTACTGGGTTTAAACTCATCCAGACAGTGTATTACTGGGTTTAAACTCACCCAGACAGTGTATTACTGGTTTAAACTCATCCAGACAGTGTATTACTGGGTTTAAACTCATCCAGACAGTGTATTACTGGGTTTAAACTCATCCAGACAGTGTATTACTGGGTTTAAACTCATCCAGACAGTGTATTACTGGGTTTAAACTCATCCAGACAGTGTATTACTGGGTTTAAACTCATCCAGACAGTGTATTACTGGGTTTAAACTCATCCAGACAGTGTATTACTGGGTTTAAACTCATCCAGACAGTGTATTACTGGGTTTAAACGCAATCATCACGTTAGAATATAGTATCTGAATATATGGTAGAAATAAGATACATATCTGTAAAATGAGTTGAGAAGTATGACACGTGTATACTGTATAGCTCAGCATAAGCCGTCCCTCACACTATGGCATCCCATGAAAGGTCTCATCGATCAGGCCCCAGGCTTTGTTTCCGACCCGGCCCTAAACTGTTGGGTTTGGGCAGAATTTAAGAATTCTACAGAGTAAAAGTGAAGAGTCTCTCTCTCTCTCTCTCTCTCTCTCTCTCTCTCTCTCTCTCTCTCTCTCTCTCTCTCTCTCTCTCTCTCTCTCTCTCTCTCTCTCTCCCTCTCTCCCTCCCTCCCTCCCTCCCTCCGTCTCGGTCTCTGTCTCTCTCCCTCTGTCTCTCCCTCTGTCTCTCTCCCTCCCTCTCTCTCTCTCTCTCTCTCTCTCCCTCCCTCTCTCCCTCTGTCTCTCCCTCTGTCTCTCTCTCTCTCTCTCTCTCTCTCTCTCCCCCCCCCCCCTTCCCTCTCCAGCAGTGTGTAGTAGTGTCAAAGTGTTCCTGGGTGCGGCAGCATCAGGGTTCGTCTTCGGTGAAACAGCACTGGTGTCCTTCGTCTCTCCCCTGAGCAAGGAGGATGAGGGGGAGGAGGAGGGGGAGGGTCTCCTCCTGATCCTGTCCCTGTCCCGGGGGTCTGGCTCCATGGGGGTGGGCTCCACGGGGGTGGGGGCTGTGGCAGCGTTCCTGGCCTTCTCCTCGGCACTCCTCTCCCTGGGGACAGGCTTCTATCTGGCTGCAGCAGTGCGTGGTGCTTGGGGGTGGTGGTGGTGGTGGTGCAACAATAAACATGTTTTGTGAGACGCAATTTAACGCACATTCTGCTACTTTATTGCAGCCATTTTGGGCAATATACTCACCTTATCTAACCCTAACCCTAAACATAACCTCCAGCACGTCACCATGCTGACACAGGGCTTAAAACAAGGTCAATATACTGACCTCCTCTAACCCTAACCCTAAACATAACCTCCAGCACGTCACCATGCTGACACAGGGCTTAAAACAAGGTCAATATACTGACCTCCTCTAACCCTAAACATAACCTCCAGCACGTCACCATGCTGACACAGGGCTTAAAACAAGGTCAATATACTGACCTCCTCTAACCCTAACCCTAAACATAACCTCCAGCACGTCACCATGCTGACACAGGGCTTAAAACAAGGTCAATATACTGACCTCCTCTAACCCTAACCCTAAACATAACCTCCAGCACGTCACCATGCTGACACAGGGCTTAAAACAAGGTCAATATACTGACCTCCTCTAACCCTAAACATAACCTCCAGCACGTCACCATGCTGACACAGGGCTTAAAACAAGGTCAATATACTGACCTCCTCTAACCCTAACCCTAAACATAACCTCCAGCACGTCACCATGCTGACACAGGGATTAAAACAAGGTCAATATACTGACCTCCTCTAACCCTAACCCTAAACATAACCTCCAGCACGTCACCATGCTGACACAGGGCTTAAAACAAGGCGGCCAACTGGGCACACTGATGGAGGATTTCCGGGTTTTCGTCTGATCAATGCAGGACAACATCCCTGTGGAGGAACTCGGCTTAACAAGCAGCATCCTGGGAGTTATGTAAGGGATAACACCCGACGAACCGGTGATTTGTTTCCTATTAACTAGTTAGTTAGGAAACAAATCACCCGTTCAAAGGGTGTTATCCCGCTTATTACATGGCTTACGTCAGTGGTTTTCAACCAGTGGTCCGAGGACCACCAGTGGTCCTTGAGAGGGTGACGGCAACGGCATGTAAACAACCAAATACGTAGCTAACCAAATGGACCCGCTAACGGCATGTAAACAACCAAATACGTAGCTAACCAAATGGACCCGCTAACGGCATGTAAACAACCAAATACGTAGCTAACCAAATGGACCCGCTAACGGCATGTTAACAACCAAATACGTAGCTAACCAAATGGACCCGCTAACAGCGTGTAAACAACCAAATACGTAGCTAACCAAATGGACCCGCTAACGGCATGTAAACAACCAAATACGTAGCTAACCAAATGGACCCGCTAACGGCATGTAAACAACCAAATACGTAGCTAACCAAATGGACCCGCTAACGGCGTGCTGGAACTAAATGCAGAAGCGCAGCGCGGATTGATATGAACACAGCTGTTTGCACTTTGGGGAACTTGTTTATACAGCGGTCCAATATAGCGCGGAGCGGTGATTATAGTGTAATATTTGACCGCTCACATGACCAGAACGCTGGCTTCTGATTGGAGCATTCAAGCCATGTAATAAAGCTTGATAACGGTCGAAGCGACTAAAAGCAAGCATCCAAACAGGCCATGTGATACAGTCTTCTACTCCACATGACCTCATGGGTTGTGGAGAGAGCGTTTCACGCTGGTGTGGGGAAATCTATACGGTGAAGAATGAACTCTGAATCCTTCCCTGATCTGTTTACCATTCAGGTGATGAGGCTCGGCCTCAGCAGTGTAGGAGGAGAGAGGAGCGGTCGGCCGTGGATGATGGAAGCAGTCATGGCGGTGGGGAATGCGTCGATGATCATTATTTATCAAGATTCAATCAAGATCACAGTGATTTAAATGTATTGTAAAGTTGTCCTCAGTCATAATACCATGCATTAGGAGTTTGCATGATTGTGAAATTATGAAAAATATCCGATCTTTGAATATTGATTTGGATGCCATTATGGCAAATTTATGACAGATATGACCTATTCCTACATCCCTACTATGTATAATAACATGATTTAATCTTCTGTTGATCTGCAGATTCAGAATCACAGTGAAATCACTGACTATACCTTTAATTGCATATAAATGGTTTGCCATAATATTTGTGGGCGGGACTTCTGTACATACATATGGTCCGGTCCATATCTTCTACTGTACATACATATGGTCTGGTCCATATCTTCCAGGCAGTGGGATCGTCCGTCGCAGTGGGTGCCATCTTGCCTGGCGTCCTCTGGGGCTCCTTACCGCCGTGGGGGAGGGGCGTGGCGGCGCCACACGGCTGCTTGGGCGTGGCTCTGGTGGCGGTGGTGTCCATGGCATGCTCCACCACGTCTGTAGACGTCACCCAGATGACCGCCGCTCTGTCTGCGGTCTTCACAGGGCTGTACCTGGCCGTAGCGTACGGACGCCGCGGGGTGGGAGCCGGGGCATGCTGCCTGGGGGGAACCGTGGGGCTCTGCTGGGCTCTGCGCCGGGCACTGACCCGGCACCGCAAACAACCTGGACAGGACAACAACACACCTGGACAGGACAGCCACAACACACCTGGACAACAAAACACACCCTGCATGACGACAACGACAAATACAGGCTGTTTGACAGGTAAGGCTGTGTGACAACATAATACTGTCACTGATGTGATTTACAAGATATTGCTGTACTGTCATTGATGTGACTGATGTGTGATTGATGTGGTGGCGGTTGTGGCTCAGGAGGTAGAGCAGGTCGGCCAATGATCCAATGGTCGGTGGTTTGACCATGTCAAAGTGTCCTTGGGCAAGACACTGAACCCCGCCTTGCCCGCAGTGGTTGGCACCACTGGTGTGTGAATGTGTGAAGTTTAGGATGCTGAGCGTTGACTGTTCTACTTCCCGCTCTACTTCCCAATGTATGAATGAATGGACCATTGTAAGCACTTTGAGTATACACCTAGTGCATAGAGAAGCGCTATAAAATGCAATCCATTATTATTATTATTATTACCCTTATTATTATTATTATTACTTACAGGATGTTACTGTACTCTGTATCTGATGTCATGTGACTTACAGGATGTTGCTGTATTCTGTCATTGATGTCATGTGACTTACAGGATGTTGCTGTATTCTGTATCTGATGTCATGTGACTTACAGGATGTTGCTGTATTCTGTCATTGATGTCATGTGACTTACAGGATGTTGCTGTACTCTGTCATTGATGTCATGTGACTTACAGGATGTTGCTGTATTCAGCCATTGATGTCATGTGACTTACAGGATGTTGCTGTACTCCATCGTGGCATCCATCCTGGGTTTCCTGCTGGGTTTGGGTGCGTCTGGCATGGAGGACGATGCTGTGGGGACTCCGGACAGAGCGGAGGAGGAGGAGTGGAGGACCATGGTGCACTGGGTGGTCCGGGTGGTGTCTCTGTGGGCGGGGCTGGTGGGCTCCGCCCTGGGGGCAGTGGCAGCGGTCAGCCTGGGTGGCAGGGGGGACAGGGGCCGGGTGGCAGGGTGTCTGGCAGCGGGAGCGGCCGCCACCACCTCTCTGGCCCTGAGGCTGGTTCTACCAGCAGGGGGCGCCCTTCACCACTATCAGGGCGTGGCGCTGGGCGTGGCCGTGGCTGCGGGCGTGGCCCTGGGCTCCGCGGGCGTGGCCGTCACGGCGGAGCAACGATTCCGGAGCGTGTATTCATGGATTCTGGCTGCGGTGGGTGTCGGTGCACTTCTGGCCACCAGGGGGGGCAGTCTAGCGGGACAGGTATGTACGTGAAACAGTGTTTATATATACTGTATGAAGCCAATTGATAGTCATATACACTGTGTTCCAAATTATTATGCAAATCATGTTTTTGTTTGTTTTTCCAACATATTTGATGCAAATGATGATCAGCATAATTTTCAAGTCATTAGCTGTCAATTTATATTTCAAATGTTATTGAACAAACCTCCTAATGAAAACAAATTTCAAACTTTCAACAGAAAATAAATTAAAAACTTGGAACAGTGCGGTTTGCAATTTATTTTCTAAATTCTGTTTTCATTAGGAGGTTTGTTCAATAACATTTGAAATATAAATTGACAGCTAATGACTTGAAAATTATGCTGATCATCATTTGCATCAAATATGTTGGAAAATCAAACAAAAACATGATTTGCATAATGATTTGGAACACAGTGTAGACCTGCGCAGTGACGTCACCGCCCCTGTTCCAGAAATGGATTCCCCATTCATTTTTCTCATAGACTTTTTGAAAATAATTTATATCAAGACGATTACACCGCGGACAAAGCCAACTCGAGTCGTGACGAATCATGATGACAAACTTTTGGGACAATCAAATCATTTCTAAGATGAAAAACGAAACAAAAAGTCTTGTATCATGCCGTTTTCTACTTCTTCCTAAATATGTTAAATGACGATATTGTGTTTGTTGTCATGATTTGTCACGACCCGAGTTGGCTTTGGCCGCGGCGCAATCGTGTTTTTATTAACCATTTTCAAAAAGTCTATGAGGAAAATGAATGAGGAATCCACTAGTGGAACAGGGCTGGTGACGTCACTGCACAGGTCTATTTGATGTTAAGATTAATTAAAAGGGAACTCCACCCATTTTCAACATTTTAATATGTCATTAATATACCTTAGAGATGTTGTGTATGTGGACGTGATAAAAAAAAAGAAAAAAAAAGTTCCCCCCAATTCTGTATTTCCTAAAAAAAATGGAGGTCTGAAAAAAATCATTAACATGGTGTAATTCATCTGATGACATCATCAAGATGTATTTCACCATGTTAACATTTTTTTCTTTTTATACCACTTTTTCCTGACCCATTTCCCTCTTGGAAAATTTTTGAAAATGGGTGGAATTAATTGGCTTCAGCCTAAAAAAAAAACCCTTTTGGGTCATAATAATTGTACAATCGTCTGATCATGTATGATGTTGCTATGGAAGATGTCCACTGTATCACCAAACTGAAACTGAAACTGAAACCTAACAGGTGGTGGTCTCGGTGGTGGCGGTGGGGGGCTTCGCTCTGGGCGCGCCCCAGAGCCCCTTCCACACGGCGGTGAACCAGGGGGGTCCCCAGGTGAACCAGGGGGGTCCCCAGGTGTTCCGTGGCATGGCAGCGGAGGCTCTGAGCGGAGCGGCGGCCCCTCTAGGGGCAGGGGTCCTCGGGGCAGGGGCTCTGGCCACGGCAGCTCTGGGCAGACTGGGGGTCTTTGGGGTCCTGGTGGCTGGAACCACGGCTGTGGGGAAGACACTTAACACTGGTGGAGGACTGTAGTACTGGAGGAGGACTGTAGTACTGGTGGAGGACTGTAGTACTGGTGGAGGACTGTAACACTGGTGGAGGACTGTAGTACTGGTGGAGGACTGTAACACTGGTGGAGGACTGTAGTACTGGTGGAGGACTGTAGTACTGGTGGAGGACTGTAACACTGGTGGAGGACTGTAACACTGGTGGAGGACTGTAGTACTGGTGGAGGACTGTAGTACTGGTGGAGGACTGTAACACTGGTGGAGGACTGTAGCACTGGTGGAGGACTGTAGTACTGGTGGAGGACTGTAGCACTGGTGGAGGACTGTAGTACTGGTGGAGGACTGTAACACTGGTGGAGGACTGTAACACTGGTGGAGGACTGTAGTACTGGTGGAGGACTGTAGTACTGGTGGAGGACTGTAACACTGGTGGAGGACTGTAACACTGGTGGAGGACTGTAGTACTGGTGGAGGACTGTAGTACTGGTGGAGGACTGTAGTACTGGTGGAGGACTGTAGTACTGGTGGAGGACTGTAGTACTGGTGGAGGACTGTAGTACTGGTGGAGGACTGTAACACTGGTGGAGGACTGTAACACTGGTGGAGGACTGTAGTACTGGTGGAGGACTGTAGTACTGGTGGAGGACTGTAGTACTGGTGGAGGACTGTAGTACTGGTGGAGGACTGTAACACTGGTGGAGGACTGTAGTACTGGTGGAGGACTGTAGTACTGGTGGAGGACTGTAGTACTGGTGGAGGACTGTAGTACTGGTGGAGGACTGTAGCACTGGTGG
Organism: Benthosema pterotum; assembly: GCA_039105355.1. Classification (NCBI taxonomy): domain Eukaryota; kingdom Metazoa; phylum Chordata; class Actinopteri; order Myctophiformes; family Myctophidae; genus Benthosema; species Benthosema pterotum. The sequence goes on along the minus strand of CM076983.1, from coordinate 4,142,482 downwards.
AGGACTGTAGTACTGGTGGAGGACTGTAGTACTGGTGGAGGACTGTAGTACTGGTGGAGGACTGTAACACTGGTGGAGGACTGTAGTACTGGTGGAGGACTGTAGTACTGGTGGAGGACTGTAGTACTGGTGGAGGACTGTAGTACTGGTGGAGGACTGTAACACTGGTGGAGGACTGTAACACTGGTGGAGGACTGTAGTACTGGTGGAGGACTGTAGTACTGGTGGAGGACTGTAGCACTGGCGTTTATAAGGAATTTGGAGGCCTAGGCAACATTTCACCAGGAGCCCCTCTTACCACATTTTCCCTGGAGCCCCCCCCCCCTACACTATTTTTAAATTAAAGAACATATTATGTGTTTTAAATGTCGCCCCCTCCCCTCATGGCACCCTAGGCAACTGCACGCCTAGTTTGTAGACCACGCCCCCATACTTACGCCACGCCCCCACCTGGACATGCAGGAGAAACTGTAAACTACATCAGCACTCTGTGGCGTGCAAACCTGCACACATGTGCATGGCCTACTTGTGCGTGGGCGGAGCAAACGAGCATTAGCCTACCACCGGACCTCCAGGAGGTGGTCATCACCCAAACCGGCCATTTGGAGTACTTCGAGGGACGGTTCCGCGGTTCGGTGCCCAAAAAATGTTTGATGTTTGATGCCTTTTTTCCCCTCGAGGTTGTTTAAAAATGTCTACTTTCAAAGTAATATCTCCCACCTAAAATTAACATTAAGATACGTTGAAAAGTGGTGAAGTGGTCCTTTAAGTAAAACATGTAGTGATGGACTAGAAGGGTTTAGATTACACTCGACAGTGCAACACTGACTCCTGCTGGATATTTTAGGTACTACACAGACCACGAATGAATGAGACTTGTATTACTGAACAAAGCATGGTGAATAATTGACAGCTCAGGGGCGGATCTAGGCATGGGCATGGGGGGGCAATGCCCCCCTAAATGTCCATTCTGCCCCACCAAACACAATGGCATGCCCAAGATATTTCAAATCAAAGTGCTTCTATTTAAAATGATGTGAAACACTACTACTGCTACTAACTAACTACAGCTGTGTCACCACTAAACCAACAGCATTTCATCATTGAAAACAGAAAACTCTCTGAGTCAGACCTTTAGCTTTATGCATGCTGCGTGTCTGTTGCAACTTCAACAACAACTGATGTTATTATTGATGCTTTACTTGACTAATAAAAGTCCTGGAACTGAAAATGGTATACCATTTTATCTTGCCCCTCCAACATGTTCTCTTGCCCCCCCAAATGGGACATGTTATATCCGCCCCTGTTTAGCATACTTGTTTGCACGTTGGTGTTGCATGTAGATCCGCTATTTACTGAGCATACACCAACATGCACCTGAGTCCAAGGGGAATGAGGTCTTTCTACGTTTGAAGTGCACCTGGTTTATGTTTGTCTCCCCCGTGTCTCCACGGCTTCCATGTGGCCGAGTGGATTACCACTCTTATGGGGTCTGTTTATTGCCAGTGACGTAAAGCAGTGGTTTTCAACCCTTTTGATATCAGGGCCCACTATTTATTCAGAATTTGAGCCACGGACCACCATTTGATGACATTTTAGCCCCACAGACCCAAAACTAAAACAACATTTTGCTTTTGTCCACAATTTCAGTTTAGCACCAACATGCACCTGAGTCCAAATGGACCCTTGCGGGTCCATTTGGTTTCATGTTTACACTCTCAAAGAGTTAAAATATTCATCATGTGAATTATCCCAAGTCTACATAACTAGAGAATGTAGAAGATTAATGGTCATTTTCATCTGTATGTTGGACTGTTTGGTTTCCCCAAATCCAGCCTGGAATTGTGGACAAAAAGCAAAAGAAATCTTTAGTTTTGGGGTTTCTGGGGCTAAAATGTCATCAAATAGTGGTCTGTGGCTCAAATTCTGAATAAATAGTCTGCCCTTATATTAAAAAGGTTGTAAAAACACTGATTTAGAATAGTCTAATAGTCTGGAATAGTCTAACTGAGCAGTAGACTTAGGGCTCCATTGAAGATGTTTTAAATTGAAATTAATATAATGCTGACCTGAAGAAGTTGTTTGTGTGTGCCAGCCAGCCAGCCAGACAGCCAGCCAGCCAGCCAGTCAGTCAGTCAGTCAGTCAGTCAGTCAGTCAGTCAGTCAGTCAGCCAGCCAGTCAGTCAGTCAGTCAGTCAGGTGTAACATTTAGATCAGGTGATGACAATAGGAGTCAGCTGACAGTGCTGACAGCTTGCTGCTGTCATGTGCTTGTTAAAAGCACACCTGGGATCTGAGTTCAACTCATAATGTGTTTTTTTTTTTTTTTTTTTTTTTTTTTTTTTTTTTTTACCTTTTTGGCACCAGGCCCCACTATTTATTCAGAATTTGAGCCACGGACCACGATTTTATGACATTTCATCCCCACAGACTTTTGTGCAACATTCAGATAATGGTCTACCAAAGCCTAATAACATGTTTTTATTATGGTTTTATCTTTTTATTATGGTGTTATGTTTTGTTTAGTAGCAGATATATTGTAATTCATCAGGAAGCATATAGGCCTACTGTAAACCGAACACAACACCAACTTCAGACATGTGTTCATTTTCCATGAGAGAAATCCAGTCATGTTAATAATAATGGATTGCATTTTATAGCGCTTTTCTATGCACAGCGTGTATACTCAAAGCGCTTACAATGGTCCATTCATTCATACATTGGGAAGTAGAGCGGCGAACAGTCAACGCCAACTTCACACATTCATACACCAGCAGTGGCAACCACTGGAGGCAAGGTGGGGTTCAGTGTCTTGCCCAAGGACACTTCGACATGTAGACAGGAGGAGCCGGGATTCGAACCGCCGACCACTGGATCATTGGCCGACCTGCTCTACCTCCTGAGCCACAGCCGCCATGTTCCATCATTACACTGCATGTGGGGTAATACAGTAGACCACATACTGTAGTCTACTGCAAGACTTTTTAGCACTAATGTGTCTTTTTAAAACCTAATTAACTTTACTTCAACTCACATTTTGTCTAATTACAATTACAAATAACATGCTGTAATTAAGGACAGATTTGAACAAAAGTGTACTGTGAATTGTTCATCAGCTATTTTGCGTTCTACTTTTTTTTGCCATGCCATTCCATTCCATTGAACCAAACATTGAAAGCATAATGCATGCATGTTATGTTACAACTGGCCAATCAGATTAAGACTAACTGCTGACAATCCTAGGCTTAATTCCAAATAACTTCCCTCTGCTAAGGATTGTTATGAAAACGTATTGTACATGCCTGCAAACATCAATATGTTGACACCAGTAAATAGTCTTACCTTATAGGCTTTATAGGCCATACACCAGAAATAGCTGCAGTACATTTTACAGTAGGCCTACACTTCTGCACTAATTTGTCCTTAATTAATGGAACATGACTGGATTTCTGAACGTTGTGTTCAATTTATAGTACACTTCCTGATAGATTAAATACAATGTTTCTGCTAGTAAATGGAAATAACGTGAAATAAAGTGTTTCACATCATTTTAAATATAAGCACTTTAATTTGAAATATCTTGGATTGTTTTTTTCATGTCATCATGTTTGATGCCCATGCCTAGATCCGCCCCTGCACATTTAGGGGTGCATTGACCCCCCCCCCCCCCCCCAGCCCATGCCTAGATCCGCCCCTGCCCACCACCCTTCTTAGAGTATATACTCTAAGCCCCCCCCCCCCCCCCCCCCCCCCCCCCCCCCCACTGGGTTGGTGCAGAATGCGGATCTCTTCCTCCTCCAGTCAGCTGACACAGACACCACGTGACCCTCCTGTTCCTCCTCATATAACAGACAGCAGTAGAACTGGTCTTATAAAAACCACACTGTGCTTTTATGGTTCTACTATAAAACACAGAGCTCTGATCACACCTGCCTGCACCGGACCTACCGACTGGACTGCACTGAGATTACAGATTAGATTATTATCCATCACATCTGCGCACCGCTGGATATAACGGACCCTGCGCCGCACACACACACACACAGTGAGTATATATAACGGTATGCACGATCTCGCGGATCTATTAAACAGTGGTTTTCAACCAGTGGTCCTTCCTTGAGAGGATTCCGGGTGGTCCCCAGGCTAAAGTTGGTTAACCAGATGCAACTCTTTGATAGTTTCATCTTTACACTCTCAAGAGTTAAAATATTCATCATGTGAATTATCCCAAGTCTACACAACTAGAGAATGTAGAAGATTAATGGTCATTTTGATCTGTATGTTGGACTGTTTGGTTTCCCCAAATCCAGCCTGGAATTGTGGTCAAAAGCAAAATGAATCTTTAGTTTTGGAGTCTGTGGGGCTGAATGTGTCCTCAAATGGTGGTCCTCTGTGGCTCAAATGCTGAATAAATAGTGGGTCCTGGTATCAAAAAGGTTGAAACCCACTGACTTAGATTAGGGGTAAACGCCGCATCTGCAGACAGCTGCACCAAACGCAGCTGCACTTCACTCTCAGTATGTAACGGTTTGGATTGATTGAGTTAATAAATTGACTGTCTGTGTATAATAACAGTATAGGCTACAGACTCACAGTATAGGCTACATTTCAAGCACAACACATTACAAAGAGCGTTATCTGTGTGTGATGGACATTACAAACAGATTGGTAAATTAATAATTGCACACAGACAACAACAGAAGCAGGAATCGTCATCATATAAGGAGGTATTCATGCATCCATATGTTGGTATGGACTGTAGTACGCTGCAATAACGTTATGTTAGTATAGGTTCAGGTACTGTCTTATTGTAATTGTCATGAAAGTTCTTATAGCTTGAAAATGATGGTGATGATCAGGGGCTGATCTAAGCAGGGGCAGGGGGGGGGGTTAATGCTCTTAAATGCCCAGTCTGCCCCACCAAACATGATGGCATGCAAAACAACCCAAGATATTTATATTTAAAACGATTTGAAACACTACTATTGCTATTATGTTATTAAGGTGTAACAGGATCAGTGGCCATTATCTGGATAGTAATCATTTTGCTCACAAAAATGTATTAATATAGTTAAAGTATATTAGAACTATTCAAAGCTATTGTTTCTGCAATTTAATTGCAGAACAAAACCTGTAGGATTATGTTAGGGTATAAAAACAAAGTTGGACCCCTCTGGGTCCATGAGGCAGTGACAGGGGGTCCCCAGGGAATTGAGCTAATAGGGCCTATAGGGTCACCATAATATTTTCCAATGTTGTATGTAATGTTGTATTTGTTGGCTATGATTCTAATATAGCACATATAGGAGCCCATATGCAGCCACATGCAAAAATTGTGAAACAAAAATGCCTATCATTTTTCTTTTTTCTTTTTTTTTTTTTTTTTTTTTTGAGGGGGGTCCTTGACATGAAAATGTTGCTGGACAAGTAGCCTAACTTCATTTTGTCTTTGAGCTCAATTAACAAAGTCAAGAGACAGTAAGTGTGCAACTGTAGGGGTTATGCATTTACATTATCATATTATAGTTTTGAGAGCTTTTGAAGCAGGGCAAGGTGTGAACCACAACACTCACTACCACCGAGTGTGGTGAATAGTGCATTTATGTAGCGCAGGGCTGCCCAAAAGGTAGATGGTGATCTACCAGTAGATCACACAGACCATGCAGGTAGATCACATGACAGTCCCCTAAAATGTATAGATCTGTAACACTTGAGAGCGTTAAAATGAAAACAAATGAACCCTTACAGGTCCATTTGGTTTCATTTTAAATTATATTGAAGTACCGGTATCTGAATTACGTGATTTCAAGAGTCCAAGAGTTTTGACCAATGTTATGCCCGTTCTCTTTCCCAATTGTGGACAAAAACAAGAAAGTTATTACCTTTGCGTGCAGGAGGCTAAATTCAGCATCGCAAACTGTCAACTAAAACCTCAAATACTGTTTTCAAACGTCAGTAGTAGCATATACAGGAAAACCTTCCAATTCTCCCCCTCTATTTTTCATTATAAGTGCATTATTCTTAAACACTATAACACCATCACTACTATTTCAAAGTCAAACTTTCTTGGGGGCCTTGAAATGGATTTTTTTGATGTGTAGATCTTGTTGAACCGGTCATTTTGAAAGTAGCTCTCAAGTCAATAAAGTGTGGTCACCCCTGGTGTAGCACCTTGCCTTCATCCAAAGGGCTTTACATGGTCTACAGTCACCCGCTTCGACCTCTATCCATGGATTGAATAGAGCATAATCACGAGTAATCACACGATCGAATACAACGAGTAGACGCAGATAACAGATACCCGCCGGGCAAGTAGATATTTTGTATTCATTGCATCGGTGGATCACGGATACTACTAGTAGGGCGGGGCGAAGGAAGTTTTACTGAAGTTATGGTTAGGGTTAGTAACCGCATAAAGCACCGTCTAACCCTAACCCTAGCCTAATCCTAAACCCTAAACATAACCTCAGTAAAACTAGGCTATGCCTACACCTAACCCCAACCCTAAACTTAACCTCAGTAAACTTATGCCTAAACCTAACCTAACCCTAACCATAACCTCAGTAAAACTTCCTTCGCCCCGCCCTACTAGTAGTAGCCGTGATCCACCGATGCAATGAGTACAAAATATCTACTTGCCCGGCGGGTATCTGTTATCTGCGTCTACTCGTTGTATTCGATCGTGTGATTACTCGTGATTATGCTCTATTCAATCCATGGATAGAGGTCGAAGCGGGTGCTACAGTGAGTGTTGATGAGAGTATTGTTTGTTGGAGTCACTGGACAGGTTGAACGGTGGAGTCATCAGGTGTCTTTGTTATGTTATGAACAGCATGCCTTCATATTGACTTTAACTGTTGTTGAGCTGAGTAACACACCCAGTCAGTCAGTCAGTCAGTCAGTAAACCAGTCAGTCAGTCAGTAAACCAGTCAGTCAGTCAGTCAGTCAGTCAGTCAGTCAGTCAGTCAGTCAGTCAGCCAGTCAGTCAGCCAGTCAGTCAGTCAGTCAGTCAGTAAACCAGTCAGCCAGCCAGCCAGCCAGCCAGTCAGTCAGTCAGTCAGTCAGTCAGTCAGTCAGTCAGTCAGTCAGTCAGTCAGTCAGTCAGTCAGTCAGTCAGTCAGTCAGCCAGCCAGCCAGCCAGCCAGCCAGCCAGCCAGCCAGCCAGTCAGTCAGTCAGTCAGTCAGTCAGTCAGTCAGCCAGCCAGCCAGCCAGCCAGCCAGCCAGCCAGTCAGTCAGTCAGTCAGTCAGTCAGTCAGTCAGTCAGTCAGTCAGTCAGTCAGTCAGCCAGTCAGCCAGCCAGCCAGCCAGCCAGTCAGCTGAATGCTATATGTGCACACAGATAGTAGGACTAGGTCTCTGTCCTTCTGTGGAATAACAGATTCACATAACAGATTCACATAACAGATTAACAGATAACAGACAATTCATTTACAACACCTGCCTCTAAATAAAGTAAGATTTGTGTTTTTTTTTTTACAGTACCGCCTGTCAGGGTTGCCATTGCCAGATTGTATATACCGTAATTTCCGTACTATAAGCCGCACCTGAATATAAGCCGCATCAGCTAAATTTGGGGCAAAATACAGATTTTTCCTTGTATAAGCCGCACCTGACTATAAGCCGCACCTGAAGCCGCACCTGACTATAAGCCGCACCAGACAACAAGCTTCATGTTAGAGCAGTGGTTTTCAACCTTTTTGATACCAACATCTTCACCCCACAGACCCTAAAACTAAAGATTTCTTTTGGTGTTGTTCACAATTCCAGGATGGATTTTCGCAAACAAAAGAGGCATAAATTGGCAGCACTGTTTTATAAGCCGCAGGTCAAAAGCATGTGAAAAAAGTTGCGGCTTATAGTCCGGAAATTACGGTAATTGTCTCTTTCCGATGTTCTGTGTCCCTGTCCTTGTCCCGTAGACGATGCACAGTTGCACACGCTAACGTTTCTGTCCTGGTCCCGTACAGATGATGCACACGCTAACGTTTCTGTCCTGGTCCTGTATAGACGATGCACACGCTAACGTTTCTGTCCTGGTCCCGTATAGACGATGCACACGCTAACGTTTCTGTCCTCGTCCGTATAGACGATGCACACGCTAACGTTTCTGTCCTGGTCCCGTATAGACGATGCACACGCTAACGTTTCTGTCCTCGTCCCGTATAGACGATGCACACGCTAACGTTTCTGTCCTCGTCCCGTAGACGATGCACACGCTAACGTTTCTGTCCTGGTCCCGTATAGACGATGCACACGCTAACGTTTCTGTCCTGGTCCCGTATAGACGATGCACACGCTAACGTTTCTGTCCTGGTCCCGTATAGACGATGCACACGCTAACGTTTCTGTCCTGGTCCCGTATAGACGATGCACACGCTAACGTTTCTGTCCTGGTCCCGTATAGACGATGCACACGCTAACGTTTCTGTCCTGGTCCCGTAGACGATGCACACGCTAACGTTTCTGTCCTGGTCCCGTATAGACGATGCACACGCTAACGTTTCTGTCCTCGTCCCGTATAGACGATGCACACGCTAACGTTTCTGGCGCTGGTCCTCGGCTGTGCGTCTGTCTGGTCTCTGGACAACGGACTGATGAAGACTCCGCCCATGGGATGGTTGGCATGGGAACGCTTCCGCTGCGACATCGACTGTGACAACGACCCCAAGAACTGCATCAGGTAAGGGCAAGAGTGACCCCAAGAAGTGCATTCTGGGTAAGACGCCGTGACCCTGAGAAATGCAGGTGGCTGAAATCCACGCAGGAGCACCAGGAGAGCGCGCAGCCGCGCACGCTGCTTTGTTTTGTGACCGCGGTTACATGCACAACATGCATTGGGAATGAAGGTAGGGGTGTAAATCCCACCCATCATGGCGATTCGATTCAGTATCGATTTCCTGACCCAACGATTCGATTTTTTTTTTTCGATACTCGCCACGTCTGTTTTGCCTACCTCTTTTTCCTCTGCTATGTCAGCCATGACTGTTTCGCCTACTGTTTGAGTGTGTGTGTGTGTGTGTGTGTGTGTGTGCGTGTGTGTGTGTGTGTGTGTGTGTGTGTGTGTGTGTGTGTGTGTATGCGGAAAGAGTGTAAAGGAAGCGAGGTAGGAGGACAGAATAGGTTTAGCGCCACCCGCAGCACGGGAGTCTGAATTACGTCCAGGAGCAAATGGATAAAATAGACCAGATATTTTTATTCATTTATTTTTAAACATGAATCGATACTCTTGCGGACGTGTCGATGCATCGTATTGTCGGCTGTTGGATCGATACATCGATGCAAAATCGATTTTTTACATGTCTAAATGAAGGCGTCCATCCCAGTCATCACAATAGAAATGTAAACATGTGTAAACACCTCATTCGGAATCCCATTCCCGTTCAGAATGAATTTTCATTCAGGTCAGGAGGGTGCATTAGGATGACTGACCATATCCAAACTGTTCATTTGAGGGACAGAAGGATTGCATGTGTGGGACAAGTGGGGAAACATGCAAATTATTAACATCCTGATGTCATATTGACGTGTGGAAATACCATTCAGTATATTATTTCATTTGAACACTAATGCCTTGTCAGCCACAGTGTGCGACAGACAGGGTCTCTAAAATGGTCTTGGGACATCTGGTCACCTTACTAGCTTGGACTAAACAAATTGTATTGCACATGTCCACCATCTAAACGTGTAAACAGGTAGGTGGGTATAATTCTCTATTTGGAATTAAAGGTAGGGGAAGTGATTTCACTTTTGTCAGATATCACCCAAAAAATATTTTTTTTCTGTTAAAATGCTCTATTATAAGGTGTGGAAACCACATATGGAGTTTCCCCCTCCCCCACGTTAGCAGAGGAGCTAATAAAAGTTCCCCAGGTCACCACAATTCTCCTCCAATCAGGAGAGAGCAGCAGGTTCACATAGTGTAGCTACTTTTGGGGCCCCTAGTGCACCAGGCTGGTACTACACCATGAATTTCAAATCACTTCCCCTACCTTTAAAGTGTTCATTCTGAATAGATTTTGTGCATGTCCACTAGCTCATAGTGTCTCTGTCTGTCTGTCTGTCTGTCTGTCTGTCTGTCTGTCTGTCTGTCTGTCTGTCTGTCTGTCTGTCTGTCTGTCTGTCTGTCTGTCTGTCCCTCCCCTCAGTGAGCAGCTGTTCATGGACATGGCAGACAGACTATCAGAGGATGGATGGAGGGAGCTGGGCTACGTCTACGTCAATATAGACGACTGTTGGTCCTCTATGGAGAGAGATGAGCAGGGGAGACTACAGGCTGATCCTAAGAGGTACAACACGCACGCACGCACGCACGCACGCACGCGCGCGCGCACACACACACACACGCACGCACACGCACACACGCACACGCACACACACACACACACACACACACACACACACACACACACCGGGCGCAATGCCCCCTAAATGCCCAGTCTGCCCCACCAAACATGATGGCATGCAAAACAACCCAATATATTTCAAATTAAAGTGCTTCTATTTAAAATGATGTGAACCACTACTACTGCTACTAACTAACTACAGCTGTGTCACCACTAAACCAACAGCATTTCATCATTGAAAACAGAAAACTCTCTGAGTCAGACCTTTAGCTTTATGCATGCTGCGTGTCTGTTGCAACTTCAACAACAACTGATGTTATTATTGATGCTTTACTTGACTAATAAAAGTCCTGGAACTGAAAATGGTATGGGTGCGGCTTCATCGCATGCGGCTCGATGCCCTTCATCGTGTGACACGGGGGATGAAGCCGCCCCCCATACCATTTTCTCCTGCCCTCCCCCAATTGGGAAAAGTTACATCCGCCGCTGGTGAGGAACAACGCTGTCACATAGGAACACTTTTTATTCGTGAAGTTATTCCGATTCAAATTGCATCTATCCTTTCACATACTGTAGGTAAATGAATCCACAAACTAATGTAATTTGTATTGTTGAGTCATTTCTCAAATAATTGTCTAGACCAGGGGTTTTCAACAGGTGGTCCGGGGACCACCAGTGGTCCCTGAGAGGGTTCCAGGTGGTCCTCAGCTAAGTTGGTTAACCAGATGTAACTCTTGAGAACGTACAAATGAAACCAAATGGACCCTTGTGGGTCCATTAGGTTTCATTTTTACACTCTCAAGAGTTAAAATATTCATCATCTGAATTGGCCATTTTGAAATGTATGTTTTGTTTTGCTTGTTTTGTTTCCGAAATCCAGCCTGGAGAATTGTGGACAAAAGCAAAATAAATCTTTAGATTTGGGGTCTGTGGGGCTAAAATATCCTCAAATAGTGGTCCGTGGCTCAAATCCTGAATAAATGATGGGCCCTGAGATGAAAAAGGTTGAAAACCCCTGATCTAGACACTGGCTTAGATTTTCATCACCGCTAAACCCCTTATCACTTCACTTCTTTGCCTTTTTAAATTATTATACTACTATATATATATATATATATATAAACTACTATACTGTATAGTTAAAATGGCCAGTCTACAAGCTCACAACATGTTAAACTATTACAAAACATTTTTCAAAATAAAGGCAAGGAGGTTAGAGATAAGGGCTTTGGTTGTGATAAAGCACTGTGTGTTTTGTGTCCATATCACTACGCACAAAAAGTAGTTCTATGTGATAGAGGGGTCAACAATGATCGAAGGATGTGCTAATGTTTTAGAAATAATTCAACAATACAAATTATGATTTTGATTTGCAGTCGTCCGTAGGTGTCCTTTGAGAGTAGTTTTGAAGGAGTCAAGGGATTCACATGTTTCAATGACTGTTTCCGTGTGTGTGTGTGTGTGTGTGTGTGTGTGTGTGTGTGTGTGTGTGTGTGTGTGTGTGTGTGTGTGTGTGTGTGCTAACAGGTTACCCCAGCATGTCGAAGGCTCTGAACGCTACAGGACGTCCCATTGGCTACTCCTGCAGCTGGCCTGCCTATCAGGGGGGACTGCCACCCAAGGTGAGCCAATCACAGCCTGGCATTTAGTACAGAGAGAGAGAGAGCTATGGGGTGTTGTTCGCATTCACCTGCTTACATCACTCCAAAATGCTTTTTTGGTAATGACCTGCCTGCTGTTCGCCAATCGAGCTAAAACCATGACAGTCAACTACAATTAACGTCACAATCATAGGAGATCAAATAAATGTGCCAATGGCCTTAACAGATGATGACACTGACAACCACCAGCATGCAGACTGACTGCAGAAGAATACATGAGGACTCTGTCCAAATAAATACTCAGACCAGCTGAGATGTTGCGACATTGAGGGGTCAGAAAACTGAGGGACAAAAGAGGGACATCTCCATTTTTTTTCCTGAGAGTGCACAAATGTGAACCATTGGACCCTGGTTCACATGTGTACGCTCTCAAAAAAAAAAAAATGCTTGTTTGTGCATGAGTGCAGTGGCGTCGATAGGTGGGGAAAAGTTAGACAATTTTAGGGGGGCCCAAAGCCCCCCTAAAAGCTGGGATAATAAGGTTTTATTTGTATTGATTATTATAAAAATATATGAATAAATATATGAAATGCACCAGATTGAAGCATTTTAAAGGGGTAGTATACCCTAGAAGTGCTGGGTGGAATGATGAGAACGTTTTCCCATCCTGTGTTTCCTAGAAATAGAGGTCTGAAGAAAACCATTAACATGGTGAAACACATCTTGATGACAGTGATGATAGTGTACAAAAGGAACAACCAAATGAACCCTAACGGGTTCATTTGGTTGCATTTGTAAACTCTCAGAAAAAAAATGTTAAATGGGTGAAATTCCCCTTTAACTACTCTTTTTCAACCCCCCCACCCCCCCCACCCCACCCCCCCCACCCCCCAGTGCTGCTGGGAAAGGGGGGCCCATGTGGAAAAGCTTTGCGGGGGCCCAGAATTGCTAGCTACGCCCCTGCACCAGTGCATGGTGTGCACAGCACACGCACCTGCATTCAACGTTGCCAACTCCATTTCTTCAGGTGAACTACACAGAGCTGGCACAGATCTGTAACCTGTGGAGGAACTATGACGACATCGAGGACTCCTGGGGCAGCGTTCTGAGCATCTCAGACTGGTTCTACGACAACCAGGACGTCCTAGCGCCTGTCGCCGGTCCAGGAAGCTGGAACGATCCTGATATGGTACGGTACTGACCCACCATGTGACATCTTTGTCTTTATATGAATCATTTTGGAAACAAGTATAATTGATAGATCAATTATATGGCGTCTGCTGTGTTAGGTTCATGGGCGGATCTAGGCATGGGCATGGGGGGGCAATGCCCCCCTAAATACCCAGGCTGCCCCCCCAAACACGATTCCATGCAAAACAACCCAAGATATTTCAAATGAAAGTGCCTATTTTTAAAATGATGTGAAACACTACTACTGCTACTAACTAACTACAGCTGTGTCACCACTAAACCAACAGCATTTCATCATTGAAAACAGAAAACTCTCTGAGTCAGACCTTTAGCTTTATGCATGCTGCGTGTCTGTTGCAACTTCAACAACAACTGATGTTATTATTGATGCTTTACTTGACTAATAAAAGTCATGTAACCGAAAATGGTATGGGTGCGGCTTCATCGCCTGTGGTGCGAAGCGACACGGGCGATGAAGCCGCACCCATACCATTTTCTCTTGCCCCCCCAACATGCCCCCCCCCCCCCCCCCCCCCCCAAATGGGACATGTTACACCCATGGTTAGGTTCAGTGTAGTGACAATATAGTTCAATTCCACACTACAAAGTGTTACCTTGGTAAGGACTTGATGCAAGTTTGTTTTTTCCGTTTGTTGCGACGCTGTGCCTTGTTGCAAAAGTTCTGCGATGAATTACTACTACTAATGAACTGAAGTTGATGTGTGACTGTCAGCCAATCAGAACATGTCGGCGTTGCTAAGATACGAGCTAGCCAATCACATCGCTGGTACAAAGCTTTATCTCATTGCTCAGAGGTTGTCTTGTGTCATAGACAGAATTATGACGTCTCTGTTCACTTTTATGGAAAGCTGTAATGGCGGCTGCTTGCACTGCCCTCGTGGAAAGCAATGCCTTTCCGGCTGTTCTAGGCAGGTTGTCTGTGTGGAGGAGGTGCTATGTGTATCCTTAAGTGAACATGAACTGTCAGCCCTGTTATATTTGTTTCCCTGTAAAATGTAAAATGTGTGTAAAATGTGTGTGTGTGTGTGTGTGTGTGTGTGTGTGTGTGTGTGTGTGTGTGTGTGTGTGTGTGTGTGTGTGTGTGCGTGTGTGTGTGTACCAGCTAGTGATCGGTGACTTTGGGTTGAGCATGGATCAGTCCCGTTCTCAGATGGCTCTGTGGTCCATCATGGCCGCTCCTCTCTTCATGTCCAACGATCTGAGGACCATCAGCAGCGCAGCGCGATCCATCCTGCAGAACAAGATGCTCATCAGCATCGACCAGGACCCCCTGGGGGTCCAGGGTAGACGCATCCTGAAGGTACAGGACGCTCGGCATCAACAATAAGACAACACCAATCTCTGAAAACAACACAAAGTCTCTCCTTGCCCCAGAGATTAAAACCAAGGCCCAACAGGATTGTGATCTGCCCCGGGCAGGCCAGCTACAACAATTATACCCTGAGTTAGCACCATTAGCCAGCCCAATGCCAACCACTACAGAAATAACTGAGAAGCCCCCCGGGCCGCCACCATTATGCCAACCCTGTCATGATGGCCCCGTTTGAAGCCACACTCACCAACCTACAGTGTGACGGCATTACTCTCACAAACCCTGTGAAAATACCAATCACAAATAATAGAGGAGTGGCCCAGGGGTTGACACTAAGGTCTCGGGCAAGTGCAAGTCAGGTTCTACTTGCCCTCAGCTTATGGGCACTTGCCCCCGAAAAATATATTGTAAATTTTGCAGATGTAACTCTTGAGAGTGTAAAAATGAAACCAAATGTGTTTCATTTTGACACTCTCAAGAGTTAAAATTCATCATCTTAATTAGCCAGGTCTACACAACTAGAGAATGTAGTAGATTAATGGTCATTTTGATGTGTATGTTAATTTGCCTGTTTTGTTTCCCAAATCCAGCCTGGAATTGTGGATATCTAGAAAGCAGGGAAAGACACAGAGGCAGAGTGCAATGACTGCCTTCAAGACAAATTTATCTTGTGTTGTGTTATAGTGCACTAAGTTGCACACTTGCCCGATCGGGCAACCAGGTAGCCGTCTTCACTTGCCCTACCATTTGTTTTACTTGCCCCAGGCAAGCGGGCAAGTGTTAGCGTCAAGCCCTGTGGCCCTTCAGAGCGAACACGCGCACAGCGCGCAGGCCCAGGTCCTTATAGACATTCCAGAACTAGACAGACAAATACATCACCAACAACAAGTCCTGCAGCGTACCTCAACAGCCATACAAGAGACCACAAAAACTGTGCAGATAATTTATTAAAATCAACGTAGGGTCGGGCAGCTGGAAACCTTATCGGGGGACTAATCCTTCCCATGACGGCCAGCCAGCATGCTAGCATGCTTGAGAAGCTAACACCCACATGCACACACAGTGGATTCAGAGTCCTTATGGTCAGGACTCTTAGGCCTAGCAGATCCAATTCATCCGCCAAACCATAATAATGAGTATATTGCTCATTTTATGTTAAACCCTTCTTGAGTTGTCCTGACTAAATTCATGTTTATTACTAATGACACCTGTCTGTCTCCTTTCTACCTGTTGTAGGAGAAGAGTGGCATTGAGGTGTTCTGGCGCCCCCTGTCTGCTGGTGCCAGTGCTCTGGTGTTCTTTAGCCGACGCACCGACATGCCATACCGATACCACACCTCCCTGTCCAAACTAAACTACACTTCTGGGAGTTACCAGGTGTGTTTTATCTCTGTATAAACTAAACTACACTTCTGGGAGTTACAAGGTGTGTTTTATTAATGTCTAAACTAAACTACACTTCTGGGAGTTACAAGGTGTGTTTTATTAATGTCTAAACTAAACTACACTTCTGGGAGTTACAATGTGTGTTTTATCTCTGTCTAAACTAAACTACTACTTAGAAAATACGGAATTGGTGGAACTTTTTTTTATCATGTCCACACAACACCTCTAAGGTATATTAATGACATGGATATCATTCATTTGCACAAATTCACAAACAGTGTTTTTTCTATAAATTATTTTGTTACTATTGAGCCTAATCAGTGTGTGTGTGTGTGTGTGTGCGTGTGTGTGTGTGTGCGTGTGTGCGTGCGTGTGTGTGTGTGTGTGTGTGTGCGTGTGTGTGCGTGTGCGTGTGTGTGTGCGTGCGTGCGTGTGTGCGTGCGTGCGTGTACTTTGCGTTCAGATCCATGACGTGTTCAGCGGTAAGCCGTCAGAGCTGAAAGACTCCACCCCCTTCGTGGTGTCAGTCAACCCGTCGGGCGTGGTCATGTGGCATGTCTCCGCCCCCTCCGCCCACAGGCCCCGCCCCCTCCTCACTAAGCTCCGTGGCTCCGCCCCCTATCGCCATGACGACCAGGACAGTAACGACCTTCCCCCCGCCTTCCTCTGAGCTGAGACAGGACCGCAACCCGCTGGAATAATGACATCACTGCTTACTCCATAACACCACGTACACACAGACGTACAAACTGACCCACAAACACTCAGAAAGATGTGTCCTGTCTGTTTCTGAATAACATAATATTCAAAGATTTGCACACGTTTTCACGATTTTTCTAAAATAGCAGAGATACAGCTCATAGCGCGCCACTCGTGGCGCGCTATGAGCTTGTAGATCTGCTATTTTTCAATAGTTAAAACATAATGCTTAGAACACCAAAACGCGTTCAGTACACTAAGGGTGAGGCAGGGTTTTCAACCTTTTTCATACCAGGGCCCACCATTTATTCAGAATTTGAGCCACGAGGACCCCACTGAGGACATTTTAGCCCCACAGACCCCCAAAACTAAAGATTTATTTTTACTTTTGTCCATCTTCTAGTTGTGTAGACTTGGGCTAATTCAGATGATGAATATTTTAACTCTTGAGAGTGTGAAAATGAAACCAAATGGACCCGCCAGGGTCCATTTGGTTTCATTTTTGCGTTCTCAAGAGTTACATCTGGTTAACCAACTTAGCTGGGGACCACCTGGAACCCTCTCAGGGACCACTGGTGGTCCCCGACCACCTGTTGAAAACCCCTGCTCCATAATACCACTGTACACACCGACTTACAAACTGACCCACAAACACTCAGAAGAGAAACTTAAGGTGGGGTTTTCAACCTTTTTCATACCAGGGCCCACCATTTATTCAGCATTTGAGCCACGGAAGAGGACCACCATTTGATGACATTTTAGCCCCACAGACCCCAAAACTAAAGATTTATTTTGCTTCTGTCCATGACCATTAATCTTATAGTTGCGTAGATTTAGGACTAATTCACATGATGAATATTTAACTCTTGAGAGTGTAAAAATAAACCCATTGGTTTCATTTTTACACTCTCAAGAGTTACATCTGGTTAACCAACTTAGCTGGGGACCATTGATTATTCACCTTTACAACAAGGTATGACTGGTCGAGATCAGACATTCCTGGAATGAGTAAAACTGATAAACATGTGGGCTGCACTCTCAAAAACTTTGTGAAAATGGCAAACGTAAAAAAGTCACTAATTAGTACATACTGTAGTAGTAGTACTGTGCATGCCCTGCTGATTTCCTCCGCCGCTCCCCTACTACAGTACCCAGAGTGCACTGCACATGTCCCATTCCAACAACGTGACCGGAGCCATCTAGTCGCGACATTGAAGGGTCAGAAACTGAGGACAGATTTCATTTTGACACATTTTTTGAGGGTGCATCATGCATGCTCTATAGAGCCAGTGGTGATCGGAACTAGTTCCAAAAGAGTGACTCTGCTAAAGAATGGCACTGCTAATCAGATTAGGATGAAAATCAATCGATAATCACCACTCAATCATTGTACCTTAAGAAGGTTTAAGGATCAATAGTGTTAAGGTTCTATGAAGTAACAATATGCCATTCTTCAGGTAGTGTCTTGAATTAAAAGGTGATTTACTGATATTGTGACATGAGAACCACTAATGTACACAGAGGGCACATCAGGGCCGGATTTAGCCAGCCCTACTAGGGTGGGCAACTCCAAAGTCTTCCATATGAAGCAGTGGTTTTCAACCTTTTTGACACCAGGGCCCACGATGTATTCGGCATTTGAGCCACAGAGGACCACTATTTGATGACACTTTAGTCCCACAGAGCCCAAAACTAAATATTTATTTTGTTTTTGTCCACAATTCCAGGCTGGATTTGGGAAACCAAACAGTCCAACATACAGATCAAAATGACCATTAATCTTCTACATTCTCTAGTTGTGTAGACTTGGGATAATTCACATGATGAATATTTTAACTCCTGAGAGCGTAAAAATGAAACATGTTTCATTTCATGTTTATACTCTCAAAGAGTTACATCTGGTTAACCGACTTTCCACCATTTAGCTGGGGACCACCTGGAACCCTCTCAAGGACCACTGGTTGAAAACCACTGATATTGCCTTTCACTGGGTGGGCAGGGTGCACGTTTGGGTCTTGGATCTGCCCACCCCTGCCCCCCCTAGATCCGGCCCTGATAATTAGTTTACATTGTTCAGTGTGATACTTCTTAGTGTGTTAAATAGAAATAATGATGTCAACATTAATCTCAGGGACTAATGCTGTGGGAGTGGACACTGTTTTCATGGTGTATTTTTATTTAGGCAAATCAAAAAGAGGAGCGTGTTTTCTTTTATATTTTTAGTTTTATTTTGTATAAATCAAAGAACCAAATAGTTTTTTTTTAATAGTAATGAATAAAAAAGTGATATTGGCTGATCCACGTTTAGCTCACAATGTGTGAAACATCGCATTGAGCTTCTTTGTGCCTGGATGCATTTTGAAAGAAAAGCCTGATGTGT
>CM076983.1:4111047-4118547 GCA_039105355.1 Benthosema pterotum | reverse complement strand
TTTTTAAATAAAATAACTTGATCGAAACATTGTGTGTTGTTACGATTTGCTGAGACCTCAGTTGGCTTTGTTTGTCCGCGGTGGGTATAGGCTAATTCACATTAATTGAAAACATAGTTTAGTAAGTTCAATAATTCATGAAATGGCAGCATTTTTCTCTGAGGACTATTTAAATACATATAGTACAAGATCAAGATTTCAGTTCTGTTTGGAACAGAGATGGAACATGTAAAAAGGTCCTGTTCTGTTACAGCATTGGGCCTAGCTGAGCCCAGCCTGTAGTCCTGTTGATCACCAGTCTAAAATACATCAGCCGATACAGAGTGTGAGCCTTCTTTTCACACGTTCCAGCTGCCAGTGTGCTCAGAGTGTGAGCCTTCTTTTCACACGTTCCAGCTGCCAGTGTGCTCAGAGTGTGAGCCTTCTTTTCACACGTTCCAGCTGCCAGTGTGCTCAGAGTGTGAGCCTTCTTTTCACACGTCCAGCTGCCAGTGTGCTCAGAGTGTGAGTCTTCTTTTCACACGTTCCAGCTGCCAGTGTGCTCAGAGTGTGAGCCTTCTTTTCACACGTTCCAGCTGCCAGTGTGCTCAGAGTGTGAGCCTTCTTTTCACACGTTCCAGCTGCCAGTGTGCTCAGAGTGTGAGCCTTCTTTTCACACGTTCCAGCTGCCAGTGTGCTCAGAGTGTGAGCCTTCTTTTCACACGTTCCAGCTGCCAGTGTGCTCAGAGTGTGAGCCTTCTTTTCACACGTTCCAGCTGCCAGTGTGCTCAGAGTGTGAGCCTTCTTTTCACACGTTCCAGCTGCCAGTGTGCTCAGAGTGTGAGCCTTCTTTTCACACGTTCCAGCTGCCAGTGTGCTCAGAGTGTGAGCCTTCTTTTCACACGTTCCAGCTGCCAGTGTGCTCAGAGTGTGAGCCTTCTTTTCACACGTTCCAGCTGCCAGTGTGCTCAGAGTGTGAGCCTTCTTTTCACACGTTCCAGCTGCCAGTGTGCTCAGAGTGTGAGCCTTCTTTTCACACGTTCCAGCTGCCAGTGTGCTCACAGCCAGACTGACTGACTGAGTGTGGATAGGAGTTTCATTTTTGTTTTATTTTTTATCAATGAGTGTGAGCATCGCCGTGTCCACCAGTGGATGCTGTTGACACGTCAATGGAAGCACCAACGGTTTCCACTGTGTGTTGTGTGTGTGTGTGTGTGTGTGTGTGTGTGTGTGTGTGTGTGTGTGTGTGTGTGTGTGTGTGTGTGTGGTGTGTGTGTGTGTGTGTGTGTGTGTTGTTGTGTGTGTGTGTGTGTGCATGTGTGTGTGCCAGTGACTAGTGCTGGAAACTAGGCTAAACTAAAGTTCCATGTGCTCAAGTATTGTAATTAAGTACATTTTTTAGCCATTTGCAGATCTCTGTCTCTACATCTGTGCCGTACCTCAGGGGTTTTCAACAGGAGTTCCAGGTGGTCCCCAGGCTAAATGATGGAAGGTTGGTTAACCACTCTTTTAGAGTGTAAAAATAAAAACTCTCAAGAGTAAAAAATATTCATAATCGAAAGTAGAAAATGAATAGTAATTTTGATCTGTATGTTTGACTGTTTTGTTTCCCAAATCCAGTCTGGAATTGTTGACAAAAGCAAAATAAATCTTTAGTTTTGGGGTCTGAGGGGTGAAAACATCATGGTACACATGGCTCAAATACTGAAGTGGGCTCTGGGATCAAAAAGGTTGAAAACCACCGCCGAACATGAATAAACACTCCACAGTAACTTTTATCTCAGCTCCAAAGGTTGTATTTTTACTCATGTTTAGACCCTCAAGAGTTAAAATATTCATCATGTGAATTAGCCCAAGTCTACACAACTAGAGAATGTAGAAGATTAATGGTCATTTTGATCTGTATGTTGGACTGTTTGGTTTCCCCAAATCCAGCAAAACAAATCTTTAGTTTTGGGGTCTGTGTGGGGCTAAAATGTCATCAAATGATGGTCCTACGTCGCTCAAATGCTGAATAAGTGCATGGGCCCTGGAGTGAAAAAGCCCTGGAAAACCACTGGTCTAGCCGGAGAGGAAAAAGTAGTGAGTACGTATTGCATGTGTGTCATTGGTTCAGTGGTGTACGAGGAGAGCTGCACGTTGCCCCGGGGAGGGGGGGGGGGGGGGTGTTTGGGTTCGGTGGACAACAGCCAGCCTGTCAGCTGCTCCCATTGGCAGCACTGTGTGTGTGTGTGTGTGTGGTGTGTGTGTGTGTGTG
Source organism: Benthosema pterotum (assembly GCA_039105355.1). NCBI lineage: Eukaryota > Metazoa > Chordata > Actinopteri > Myctophiformes > Myctophidae > Benthosema > Benthosema pterotum. Next base: position 4,116,311 of record CM076983.1, on the reverse strand, counting down.
TGTGTGTGTGTGTGTGTGTGTGTGTGTGTGTGTGTGTGTGTGTGTGTGTGTGTGTGTGTGTGTGTGTGTGTGTGAGTTCAAAGTCACACACGTCAGCCAATGTCTGTCTGTTTCTCGTGCACGCTCACACGCACACACTCATCCATCTCTCTCTCTCTCTCTCTCTCTCTCTCTCTCTCTCTCTGCTACTTAAAGACCAATACATCTAATATAATGGCTGAAAATGACAGTCTTTGGAGTGAAAGCTTTCAGTTCTGTTCTTTGTCAGTTCTTTTGTGCAGTTTTTCACTTTCAGCCTCTCCCTTTTCTCTCTGTCTCTGTCTCTGTCTCTGTCTCTGTCTCTGTCTCTGTCTCTCTCTCTCTCTCTCTCTCTCTCTGTCTCTCTGTCTCTGTCTCTGTCTCTGTCTCTGTCTCTGTCTCTCTCTCTGTCTCTGTCTCTGTCTCTGTCTCTCTGTCTCTCTCTCTCTCTCTCTCTCTCTCTCTTCTCTCTCTCTCTCTCTCTCTCTCTCTCTCTCTCTCTCTCTCTCTCTCTCTCTCTCTCTCTCTCACGGTTCATAACGTTCAGATGCAGTCAGTCCACTGAGTCATAATGTCTGCCAACGTGTGTGGCTGCATGTGTGTGTGCGCGCGTGCACATGCACATGCACATGCACATGCGCTTTTAATACTAAGCCCTTTGTCAATCAATTTTAGGATTAGCAGAGACAAAACTTCATTTGTATTGTTGAATTATTTCTAAAATATTAATCACATCCATCATTCATTTTTGACTCCTCCAAAAAATGAACGAAGAATGTGCTAATATTTCAGAAATGGTTAGTTAATAGTTTTTCGGATTAATTTGCTTTTACTGTGTGACCTCCAGTGACCTCTACAAAATGACCGCAACTACTTCATATACCAAAACCAGAGCAGAACTAGTATTTCATACAGGGGCGGATGTAACATTTCCCAATGGGGGGGGGGGCAGTGTGCGGCTTCATCAGTTCGCGCCACGGCCGATGAAGCCGCACCCACACCATTTTCAGTTCCAGGACTTTTATTAGTCAAGTAAAGCATCAATATTAACATCAGTTGTTGTTGAAGTTGCAACAGACACGCAGCATGCATAAAGCTAAAGGTCTGACTCAGAGAGTTTTCTGTTTTCAATGATGAAATGCTGTTGGTTTAGTGGTGACACAGCTGTAGTTAGTTAGTAGCAGTAGCAGTGTTTCACATCATTTTAAATAGAAGCACTTTAATTTGAAATATCTTGGGTTGTTTTGCATGGCATCATGTTTGGTGGGGCAGACTGGGCATTGCCCCCCCTATGCCCATGCCTAGATCCGCCCCTGGTGTGAGATCAAAGGGTTGGTGTTTGACCTTCAGTCAGCACCGTAATGTGTCTAAACATTAACCCTGTCCTGTGTGTGTGTGTGTGTGTGTGTGTGTGTGTGTGTGTGTGTGTGTGTGTGTGTGTGTGTGTGTGTGTGTGTGTGTGTGTGTGTGTGTGTGTGTGTGTGTGTGTGTGTGTGTGCGTGTGCTGTTACAATGTGACAGGGCATTTCTTCCATTTCTCACCCAGATTACATAAAGTTTATACAGTACAGGTAAAACGTTCTATTTAATTTATACATTTATTTTTAATTCTTCAATATGATTTATTCTTAAATACAATTTTGTATGTACAAGATTAAAGGGATGTGAATTGAAAAATACATTTTAGACCACATCTGTGGTCATTTATATATATTTTTTTAATTACTTCCTGAAAATGAAACCATGCTGCGTGATAACGTATCCATTATCACCCCCCAAAAAGCCAATAGACGTTAAGCTGACCTTCTATCCCATTTCTGTCGTCCACAAACACAGGTGTCTTAATTACAGTCAGAAATAGTCTCTATACCACCTGCATCAGGGGGACTATACCACCAGTATACCACCTGCACCAGGGGGACTATACCACCTGCACCAGGGGGACTATACCACCTGCACAGGGGGACTATACCACCTGCACCAGGGGGACTATACCACCTGCACCAGGGGGACTATACCACCTGCACCAGGGGGACTATACCACCTGCACCAGGGGGACTATACCACCTGCACCAGGGGGACTATACCATCACTATACCACCTGCACCAGGGGGACTATACCATCACTATACCACCTGCACCAGGGGGACTATACCACCAGTATACCACCTGCACCAGGGGGACTATACCACCTGCACCAGGGGGACTATACCACCTGCACCAGGGGGACTATACCACCAGTATACCACCTGCACCAGGGGGACTATACCACCTGCACCAGGGGGACTATACCACCTGCACCAGGGGGACTATACCATCACTATACCACCTGCACCAGGGGGACTATACCATCACTATACCACCTGCACCAGGGGGACTATACCACCTGCACCAGGGGGACTATACCACCTGCACCAGGGGGACTATACCACCTGCACCAGGGGGACTATACCACCTGCACCAGGGGGACTATACCACCTGCACCAGGGGGACTATACCATCACTATACCACCTGCACCAGGGGGACTATACCACCTGCACCAGGGGGACTATACCATCACTATACCACCTGCACCAGGGGGACTATACCACCTGCACCAGGGGGACTATACCACCTGCACCAGGGGGACTATACCACCTGCACCAGGGGGACTATACCACCTGCACCAGGGGGACTATACCATCACTATACCACCTGCACCAGGGGGACTATACCACCACTATACCACCTGCACCAGGGGGACTATACCACCTGCACCAGGGGGACTATACCACCTGCACCAGGGGGACTATACCACCTGCACCAGGGGGACTATACCACCTGCACCAGGGGGACTATACCACCTGCACCAGGGGGACTATACCACCTGCACCAGGGGGGACTATACCACCTGCACCAGGGGGACTATACCACCTGCACCAGGGGGACTATACCACCTGCACCAGGGGGACTATACCATCACTATACCACCTGCACCAGGGGGACTATACCACCTGCACCAGGGGGACTATACCACCTGCACCAGGGGGACTATACCACCTGCACCAGGGGGACTATACCACCTGCACCAGGGGGACTATACCACCTGCACCAGGGGGACTATACCATCACTATACCACCTGCACCAGGGGGACTATACCACCTGCACCAGGGGGACTATACCACCTGCACCAGGGGGACTATACCACCTGCACCAGGGGGACTATACCACCTGCACCAGGAGGACTATACCACCTGCACCAGGGGGACTATACCATCACTATACCACCTGCACCAGGGGGACTATACCACCTGCACCAGGGGGACTATACCACCTGCACCAGGGGGACTATACCACCTGCACCAGGGGGACTATACCACCTGCACCAGGGGGACTATACCACCTGCACCAGGGGGACTATACCACCTGCACCAGGGGGACTATACCATCACTATACCACCTGCACCAGGGGGACTATACCATCACTATACCACCTGCACCAGGGGGACTATACCACCTGCACCAGGGGGACTATACCACCTGCACCAGGGGGACTATACCACCTGCACCAGGGGGACTATACCACCTGCACCAGGGGGACTATACCACCTGCACCAGGGGGACTATACCACCTGCACCAGGGGGACTATACCACCTGCACCAGGGGGACTATACCACCTGCACCAGGGGGACTATACCACCTGCACCAGGGGGACTATACCACCTGCACCAGGGGGACTATACCATCACTATACCACCTGCACCAGGGGGACTATACCACCAGTATACCACCTGCACCAGGGGGACTATACCACCTGCACCAGGGGGACTATACCACCTGCACCAGGGGGACTATACCACCAGTATACCACCTGCACCAGGGGGACTATACCACCTGCACCAGGGGGACTATACCACCTGCACCAGGGGGACTATACCACCAGTATACCACCTGCACCAGGGGGACTATACCACCTGCACCAGGGGGACTATACCACCTGCACCAGGGGGACTATACCACCTGCACCAGGGGGACTATACCACCTGCACCAGGGGACTATACCACCTGCACCAGGGGGACTATACCACCTGCACCAGGGGGACTATACCACCTGCACCAGGAGGACTATACCATCACTATACCACCTGCACCAGGGGGACTATACCACCAGTATATCACCTGCACCAGGGGGACTATACCACCTGCACCAGGGGGACTATACCACCTGCACCAGGGGGACTATACCACCTGCACCAGGGGGACTATACCACCTGCACCAGGGGGACTATACCACCTGCACCAGGGGGACTATACCACCTGCACCAGGGGGACTATACCACCTGCACCAGGAGGACTATACCACCTGCACCAGGGGGACTATACCATCACTATACCACCTGCACCAGGGGGACTATACCACCTGCACCAGGGGACTATACCATCACTATACCACCTGCACCAGGGGGACTATACCACCTGCACCAGGGGGACTATACCACCTGACACCAGGGGGACTATACCACCTGCACCGGGGGACTATACCATCACTATACCACCTGCACCAGGAGGACTATACCACCTGCACCAGGGGGACTATACCACCTGCACCAGGGGGACTATACCACCTGCACCAGGGGGACTATACCACCTGCACCAGGGGGACTATACCATCACTATACCACCTGCACCAGGGGGACTATACCACCTGCACCAGGGGGACTATACCACCTGCACCAGGGGGACTATACCACCTGCACCAGGGGGACTATACCACCTGCACCAGGAGGACTATACCACCTGCACCAGGAGGACTATACCACCTGCACCAGGAGGACTATACCACCTGCACCAGGGGGACTATACCACCTGCACCAGGAGGACTATACCACCTGCACCAGGGGGACTATACCACCTGCACCAGGAGGACTATACCACCTGCACCAGGGGGACTATACCACCTGCACCAGGGGGACTATACCACCTGCACCAGGGGAACTATACCACCTGCACCAGGGGGACTATACCACCTGCACCAGGGGGACTATACCACCTGCACCAGGAGGACTATACCATCACTATACCACCTGCACCAGGGGGACTATACCACCTGCACCAGGGGGACTATACCACCTGCACCAGGAGGACTATACCACCTGCACCAGGGGGACTATACCACCTGCACCAGGGGGACTATACCACCTGCACCAGGGGGACTATACCACCTGCACCAGGGGGACTATACCACCTGCACCAGGGGGACTATA
>CM076983.1:4106047-4108547 GCA_039105355.1 Benthosema pterotum | reverse complement strand
TTTACCGGGTATATTTAAATATATACACTCAGCAAAAATATAAACGCAACACTTTTGTTTTTGCTCTCATTTTTCAGGGGATGGACTTAAAGACCTAAAATTCTTTCCAGATATACAATAGTACCATTTCTCTCAAACACTGTTCACAAATCTGCCTTTTGATATTGAGCACACACAGGTGTGCCACATCAAGGCAGGTGTGACATCATGCTTAGTGCACAGGTGTACCTTAGACTGTCCACAATAAAAGGACACCCTGAAATGAGCAATTTTGTTGTGCCTTGTTGTGTGATGAAATATCTTGGGTTGTTTTGCATGCCATCATGTTTGGTGGGGCAATCTGGGTATTTAGGGGGGAATTGCCCCCCCATGCCCATGCCTAGATCCGCCTCTGGAGAGAGGTAAAGAGACATAGGGTCCAGATGTATATTATTATATGGTCTTTGGTCAGTCCATATAATGTGTCACTTAAACTTGACCTTTGACCTTGAGGCCAGGTGGGGGGGGGGGGGGGGGGCAGGTCGGCATTGCTTGCGACACACACACACACACACACACACACACACACACACACACACACACACACACACACAACACACACACACACACACACACACACACACACAGGGCTCTGCTGAGGTGAAGCCTGAAGTCTCTCCATCAAAGCTGCTCTGATAAGAGCCTAATCTCACCTTGATAATTTCACACCACAGCATACAACCCCCGTCCCACTCCCCCCACACCTTCCCCCCAATCTTTTGAAGTCCTGAGTGGCCGCCATTGTTCTCGGGGAGGTCAGCAGGGTGAAAGAATAAATAAGAAATGTGCAAAGATCGGCCACAAAAAACACACTAGCGCTTGGGAAGGTGACGTGTGGTTGGGGTGACCAGATGTCCTCCGTTTGGAGTGGGACGTACAGTCCTTCCATCAGTAGGCAATTTAAGAAAGCAGTAGCTCTGGTTTCCATGGTGACGCTCCTCTACAGCGTAGCTCTGGTTTCCATGGTGACGCTCCTCTACAGCGTAGCTCTGGTTTCCATGGTGACGCTCCTCTACAGCGTAGCTCTGGTTTCCATGGTGACGCTCCTCTACAGCGTAGCTCTGGTTTCCATGGTGACGCTCCTCTACAGCGTAGCTCTGGTTTCCATGGTGACGCTCCTCTACAGCGTAGCTCTGGTTTCCATGGTGACTCCTCTACAGCGTAGCTCTGGTTTCCATGGTGACGCTCCTCTACAGCGTAGCTCTGGTTTCCATGGTGACGCTCCTCTACAGCGTAGCTCTGGTTTCCATGGTGACGCTCCTCTACAGCGTAGCTCTGGTTTCCATGGTGACGCCCCTCTACAGCGTAGCTCTGGTTTCCATGGTGACGCTCCTCTACAGCGTAGCTCTGGTTTCCATGGTGACGCTCCTCTACAGCGTAGCTCTGGTTTCCATGCCGACGCTCCTCTACAGCGTAGCTCTGGTTTCCATGGTGACGCTCCTCTACAGCGTAGCTCTGGTTTCCATGGTGACGGCCCTCTACAGCGTAGCTCTGGTTTCCATGGTGACGCTCCTCTACAGCGTAGCTCTGGTTTCCATGGTGACGCTCCTCTACAGCGTAGCTCTGGTTTCCATGGTGACGCTCCTCTACAGCGTAGCTCTGGTTTCCATGGTGACGCTCCTCTACAGCGTAGCTCTGGTCCACGTTGTAACACGACGCCAAAAGCCGCGTTCTGTCGTCGTAGGAGAGGGTAGGACGGCCGCGAGGATTATGTATCGAGCACAGAGCGATTCATTACTGGCGTCGTAGGTCGGACGTTCTACAATCTTAAATAGGCTACGGTTTAGGCTACAGGCCAAAGGCATGCTGGAGAGTCAAACTACGTCCGTCTGTGTGTCCGTCCGTCCGTCTGCTACCAGCTAATCTCCTGCACCATTAACCCGATATATGCCACAGTTTGCACATGCCAACGATGAACCTCTGCCCCACATTTTCTAGAACGTCTTGTTATAGCGCCACCACCAGACACCATTTCACTCACTCCAGAGGATCGCTGTATTTCCACACATTGCGACACTTTTATAGCTTGTAGATTGGCTGTTTTTGCTATTTGAATTGAAATGCTGAATACATTTTGGAATCAAGACATTAATAATTTGCTAAACCCTGTTTCGTACAGTTTCCACACTTTCTCTCCCTCTAAGGGGCTTTACGGACGGTCAGTAACAAAGTTCGCCTTCTAGTTGATTTTCAACAGGACCAGCGTTTTGTGCTCAGATAAAGAGAGCGTACGACGCCGGGCGTTCTTGCACGGCGTCCAGGGCTGTCTATTGTGCGCGTTCTTGTTTCGTTCTCGTTTTCGTATATTTTAGACCTCAATCCTGTGAGCTTTTTCTTCTCGCTATGCGATTCTGGTCTGTCAGCAGCACTGAGTGGAACGGTGGAATCACCAGGATAATGTGTGCATTTCAGACCCACCGTCCGTAACGCCCTTTATGATCACTTTGGATCTGGTCACCCT
>CM076983.1:4101047-4103547 GCA_039105355.1 Benthosema pterotum | reverse complement strand
TTATAGCTAATTTATAGGTTACTAGTAAAATATGAGTAAGTAGTAAATTACTCATGAATAAGCCATTTGTATACATGTTTATTTGTTCATAAATAATTTGTAACTAAAGCTATAAAGTATTTACAAAATATTTGTGGATGAAGAAATAATAATTTATAAGCCATTCATATACGTTCATGAATAGTTTAAAAAATTATAGTACCCACATAGAGCATTTAAGAGCATTTAAACCTTGATATTAGTAAATGTTTACTAAAATGCTTAACTAAACATTTATAACTATATTTAAAGCTCATTTATAAGTTATTAGTAAATTATGGGTAAGTAGTAAACTACTCATGAATAAGCCATTTATATGCATGCGCAATTGTTAATAAATAATTTGAAACTACAATTGTAAATAATTTGTAGCTAAGTTGTAAAATATGTACAATCTATTAGTGGGTAAAGAACTAATACTTTATAAACTATCCATGTATCTTGGTAAATTATTAAGACATGTAGCCAACATGGTAGAACATTTAAGAATAGTTAAACATTGACATTAGTAAACGTTTATTAAAACATTTGTAACTACGGCTAAAAAACATTTATTCAAAATTAGTAAGTGCTAAACTACTAATGGATAAGCCATTTGTAAACATTTTTAAATTATTATTGAAAAATGTATGACCTTTATATACGTTACCCGGTCGAGTGTATATAGTGTTTGGATGCATACAAGTTTTGTTTTCATATTTACTGTTTGAGAAAAGAAAAGAAAAAAAGCGAAATGTTCCTTTAATCGGAAATGTTTTATTTTCCCTGTTTATTGTAAAGGGTTCCTTTAACTTACTTGTAGGAAGTGTGTGTGTGTGTGTGTGTGTGTGTGTGTGTGTGTGTGTGTGTGTGTGTGTGTGTGTGTGCGTGCGTGCGTGCGTGCGTGCGTGCGTGTATGGGTTGTTGAGTGGGTGGATTGGGCACAGGTGAGGGCCATTGGAGTAATTAGGAGAGAGAGAGAGCGCAGAGGAGAGATCAAGGAGGGACAGAGTGAAGAGAGGAGAAATGTGAGAAGAGAATGTAACACACGTTGTTTTCTGAAGTTTTAACCAGATTAGTGAAAAAGTAATCTGCAGATTTGAGTTACTAGTGTTGGACTGGTGAATGGACAGTGATTTCGGCGTGGAGTTACAAGGACATTATCCAGTATCACTGTGACTGCATGGTATGCTGTTAGAAGCTAGTTGGCTAAGCTAGTGAGACAGTGTATCATGATAGTGGGAGGAGGTAGCCTGTTCAGCTAAAACAGTCAACTCTGAGCTACCAAACCTCCTGAAGAGGACGTTGTCTGCAGCAAGACATCCCAGATAGCGGGTTGAGCTACCAGGCAACGCTCTAACCTTCCTCTGGCAACGTGGGACCTGCCCCTCATCTCTTCTAAAATACTCTGCCCAAGTTAGGCCCTGGCTTCCCCATTCACCTGCATGGTGTAGGCCGCAAATGCACCAGGGACACACACAATAACAGTGCTCTCACCACCACTCTCCTGAACTGTAGGTTTGAACATTGACTCGCAAGGAGTGAAGATTTTAGTTTTGGACTTTTAGGGTATCAGGCTTGCAACGGGGGGTTTCTGAGTACTCATACTTTTTTGTATTTTCATTTTATTTTGAAATGCCGGCTTAGATAGGATCTAAGGTAAAAGGTATTTTCTTGTATTTACTGTAAAGTGCTTTAAAGTGCATTGAGTGCTAATAAGTCTATTTTTACTGTACCAGTGATAACTTTCATTCAACTTTTTTATTTTATTTTATCGTGAATTCATATTTTTAAGTAAAACTATAAAAGACATCTCATTGTTTTTTCCTGTTTGCTTAAATACGGATTTCATAGTAGGGTGAATATTTCTTAATAAGCTAACAAGGTTTTGAGCTAAAAAGGTTAAAACTAGTGCTTTCCGAGTAATAAGTTCTTAAGGGAACTCAAGTCATATTAAAGTTTGAAACTGCTAAGTACTTTTAATTTGAAAGAACTTAGGGGTAAAAGGGGCTACATATAGAAACATTACTTCGACCTGAAGGTCCCTCTAATGAAAATAAATGTACCTTAATTTGTAGGAATTAAGTACTTGAATGAATGCTTGTTCATGTTTCCTCCATGTTTTACTACGTTTGTAAAACATTCGTGAAACATCTATTAATCATCGGTAGATGTTATCAAGAGCCCTGAAGTAAAGTGAGGACAATTCATTATTTACAACTGTCTATTCAAAATGAACAAACATGAGTGTCACGTTATCATACAGTCATAACTAATGAATTGTCCTCACTTTACTTCAGGGCTCTTGATAACATCTACCAATGTTTAACGAACATGAAGACCACATTAGTATATGCTTTGTAAAACATTCATATACATCTATAAATCATAATCAAGTGCCCTAATGTAAAGTGACGACTATTCATTATTTACAACTGTCTATTCAACATGAACAAACATGAGTGTCACGTTATCATACAGT
>CM076983.1:4073547-4096047 GCA_039105355.1 Benthosema pterotum | reverse complement strand
TTTAAATATTTGCAATAAGAGTCCACACAATTAGAAAATGGAGAATAATTGTTATTTTGACCAACGTTTCACCAGTTCTCTTTCCCAGTTGTGGACAAAAACATGAAAGTTCTTAGTTTTGGGTGCAAGAGACTAAACTCAACATCACTCAACTGTCAAACTCAAACCTCAAATACTGTTTTCTAACATCAGTAGTAGCATATACAAGAAAACCTTACAATTCTCTCCCTCTATTCAAGCACATTATTCTTAAACACTATAACAGTATAGTAACACCATCACCAACTATTTCAAAGCTCAAACTTTCTAGAGGGTCTTGAAATTGATTTTCAGTAATGGAACAATCACATGTTCGATGTGTAGATCTTGTTGAGACGCTCATTTTGAAAATAGCTCTCTAAAGTTAAAAAAAGGTGGTCTAGACAGTTCCCATGGGAGTGAAGCGAGTTGTCAGAACTCTGTCTATACTCTAATGGCTCTGACATCCAGAAAGACTCTCTAAGGTAGAGCCAAACGCATGCATGGGATTCCAATGGATCTGGATCTCCCTCTCCCTGTCTCCATGTCTCCGTCTCTCTCCGTCTCTCTCCCTCTCTCTCTCCGTCTCTCTCTCCCCGTCTCTCTCTCTCTCTCCCCTCTCTCCCTCTCTCTCTCTCTCTCTCTCTCTCATTCTCTCTCTCTCTCTCGGCTTACAGACACTCCAAAGCCTAAAAGGGGACACACTTACTTAAGAGCGGTTGTGTGTGTGTGTGTGTGTGTGTGTGTGTGTGTGTGTGTGTGTGTGTGTGTGTGTGTGTGTGTGTGTGTGTGTGTGTGTGTGTGTGTGTGTGTGTGTGTGGTTGGAACGTGGACTTGCGCTGATCAGGTGTCAATGAGTGCACATCATCACATGCACATCACTAGCATCGCCCTGAGGTAGAGATACCTCAGAGCCAGTGTTGGGACATGTGCACTACGTAACTTAATGGTCATTTTGATCTGTATGTTCCAGGCGAGCATCTAGCACATTCTAGTGCATTTTGGAAGTGCCACTAGTGCATTTTGGATCTTGTCCAGGCCACTAGGTGGCGCAGGCCACCGGGAAAAGTCCCTGTACTCCAGATGGCCAATCCGCCCCTGCCTCCAGCATAGAACAGGTTGTTAAATTTCTGTATGTTGTATATGCATAGCAGAAGCTCCAGCATAGCATGTTCTATAATCACACTGTGGTGGAAGCACACTTTCTCTACATGGAAGCATCCATCACTGTCTCATGCACATGCGCACGCACGCACACACACACACACACACACACACACACGCGCACGCGCACACGCACACGCACACTTACACGCACACGCACACACACACACACACACACACACACAATTGGCCAACCGAGCGGCAGTCTTGCCTCCCCCCTACAACCCAGACTTTCATTTTCATCTGCGTTGTGCGGAAACGGAAAGCTAACCATAACCTAACCCAGGAAAAAAGACGCAGTCTACTGTAAGTCAAAACAAGTTGATGACCCAAAAATGTCATCTACAGTAATAGGGGTTGACACATAGGGGGAGAGTCTCTCACAGGGAGCATCAACAACACTATACTGTACATATGCATATTGCAATTAATGCTTAATGCCATGATGTCAATATCGAATCGGCAAGTTCAATCGATTTTTATCTGAGGGCGGTTCCATTTGTACGCCCTCAGAAACAATCTTGAAAATGGGTGGAACCCCCCTTTAAAATGTTCTAGTATAATAAAAGCTCCATCATTTGTGGGGAAAAGATGTGATGTATCAATATACCAAATCAAATCGCAGCATAATAAGGAATTGCAACATACCGTAAATCAATTCATAAGCCTAAATATCAATATTGTATCGTATGGTGAGGTGAATTATCCCACCGCTATTCACCACACAGACAAACAAATCGATGTCCTCATCATACACAGGACCTACAGTTGTAGGAGATAAAACAGTGAATTCCTTAAACCAGAACCTGACCTACAAACTGTGCAACCCAAACTGTACAACACAGGGAACCTCTCAGCAAGCATATATGCACACAGTAGCAGCACATACATGCATGAGCATATACAGTACATGTTAATGTGGTATGTACATTGCACCTCATCCACACCACACATGAGCAGCTAAAACAGTTTGTGGCAGCGGGCGACGGCTGTCAGTAACCTTGCGGGTCCATTTGGTTTCATTTTTACACCCTCAAGAGTTAAAATATTCTTCATGTGAATTACTTCAACTTAGTCTACACAACTAGAGAATGTAGAAGATTAATGGTCATTTTGATCTGTATGTTCCAGGCGAGCATCTAGCACATTCTAGTGCATTTTGGAAGTGCCACTAGTGCATTTTGGATCTTGGCAGTTGTAGACTGGGACCATATTAGAAAAATGTGAACCCCGAAGGCAAATCGTGTTAATTTATTACATACAACTATTCTAGGGGTATTAAGGCGTGCTGAATCCAAATCTGCTGTATGTAAAGCTCAAAAATGGCTCCTAAGCCTTCAAAATTGACAATTTAAACATGGCGGCCACCACCATAATGAAGCATAATAAAATGGTGTATGTTTGACTAAATAAGGTATAAAATGGATTGAAATGTATTTTTTTATGTTTTCATATATGGGTAATACAATGACATATTCATATTTCAGATCAATTGTGAAGGTACCACTTTAATATCATTTATATTGTGAAAATTGGCCTCTTTGGTAATGAAAAAACGTTTTTTCTTCTTTAATGGTCAACAATTTCTTCATGATTTGCCTAAATTAGTGTTTATTTGCATGCAGTAGACACATGGACAGTCAGTCCAAATCATCTTCAGTGTTCTGGCAGGTGTTGTCAATTAAGTTTCTTGAAACCGCACACTTCAATGTACTTTCCTGCAGCCACAGCGTTGGCTGAAACCAGCCTTGTGCAAATGCATGACGTGTTCTTCCTGCATGCTTTTGGCATTGGTGGCAAGGAAAGAAGCCGTGGCACCAAATGACCATTCAGGAGCATCCATCCCATTTCAGTCATGGGAGGAAGATCAGGGTGTGTCAAGTGAGCTTGATTCTATACAAGAGCTTCATAATGTGAACGCATGATGTGAAACTTTACTGCATCTGAGATTGGTGGCAGAGTCTCTTGCGGAAGCCCCAAACAAAATAACTTGACTCTTGCTTCATTGCATGCACCAACTTCAGGCACACCATAATATTACGAGCTCGGCAGAGAAATTAATATGTAAGATATATATATCTTACATATTAATTTCTCTGCCGAGCTCGTATGTCTTCCGTATGAAGACCTTTTCTAAGGCCAATGAGATCAACACCTGCCAGGTTGTTTTCATACTGTGGTCAATGAATTGAAACACGCGGTCTCAGCGGCAAGTAGTGTATCAATTTGAGCAGAAAGCAACTTTTGAATTTCATGCAATGAAAGATACTTGAGATCTCTAGATATCCCAGCTTTAATGCTTGCATTGCATCTTGTCATAGCATGCCCCAAGTAAAAAAAAAAAAAGCACATCTATGTCACATTCTAACACAACTAATGTTTCCATTTGAGCATCACGGTCAGCAGGTCTCAGGGATGAGACCTGCAGATCTGGATGAGATCAGTGACAGTGGTCACTTCTGCAAACCCCCGATACATCAATGACCTGAAGTGTTCATACTGTGTTTAATTCAGATGGTTCAAAGGGAAAGAGACCAGGTCTGCTTTATTTTCTTCAAGTGTAATGAAGATGAGTACACACACAATGTTTCCATGCTCACAAATGCAACTCTGGTGAAGGCAGCATTGTTGTCATGAAACATCATGGTGTGTTTCAAGATGTAGTCACATCTGAGGTCTCTGAGCCTCCACAGTGACCAGTACCTGGTTTTGAAATCACCATGAATAGAAAAAAAGAAAAAACATAAACAGGCACAGACATTTGCCTCTTTACAGTATATGAAGTTGTGAATGTTTCCAAGGAGAAGCCAAACACTATCAAAGTAGATTCTACAGGGGATTAGGTAAACCTTTAAAACATCCTTATGCATTATCTTATCTTATGCATTATTGTCTTTGGCCACAACCGCTCATGGTAGTGTCGTATTTTCATTGTAGTCTATAGGAGTACTTTTGACTGTGTGTGGGGAGTGAAGTAGAGTCCAGGCATGTCCTGAGAAATCAAACAATGTTTTCGTAAACATACTGACAGAACAAGTTCAAAGTTCAAACCCTCCAAAACGTACACTTGACAATTCCAGATGCTTGCTCATAAAAGGCAGTGACTTGTGATGTCACTGAGAAAGCCACCTGGCATTAGACCACTTGGTGAATATGTCAACATATGTCAACACTCTGCTCATTGTTGTATCAGGGAGGTTTGCTGGAGTGAATGACCATCAGCAATCTGATCCTGATGCCAGGATCTGTGCCAGTCTCATCTGACCCTGAGGAAGCTGACACATGGCTTGGTTTGAACTGCATTCATGCTCAAATAAAACAGTTGTTAGTTGTGTCAGCACATGATAAAGATGCTTCTTTTACTTCTGGCATGCTATGACAAGATGCAATGTAGGCCTAAGTGTCTCTACATTAAAGCTGGGACAGCAAAGGATAGTAAGTATCTCCAGTGCATGAAATTCTGGTCAAGTTAATACTCTACTTGCCTTTCAAACTGTAATAGTTTAGTGGCCATGGTAAGAAAACAACCTGGCAGGTGTTCCAGCAACATCCCTCAGACCTCATTGGCCTTGTAAAGCTCAGCAGAGAAATTAATATGTAAAATATAGGGTGGAGTCAAGTTGTTTTATATGGGGAGTCCGCAAGAGACTCTGCCACCAACCTCAGATGCAATAAAGCTTCACATCATGTGTTCCCATTATCAAGCTCTTGTATAGAATCAAGCTCACTTACAACACCCTGATCTTCCTCCCATGACTGAAATGGGATGGATGCTCCTGAATGGTCATTTGGTGTCACGGCTTCTTTCCTTGCCACCAATGCCAAAAGCATGCAGGGAGAACACGTCATGCATTTGCACAAGGCTGGTTTCAGCCAACGTTGCAGCTGCAGAAAAGTACACTGACTGTCCATGTGTCTACTGCATGCAAGTAAACACTAATTTAGGCAAATCATGAAGAAATTGTTCACCATTAAAAAATGAAGAAAAAAACGTTTTTCATTACCTAAGAGGCCAATTTTCACAATATAAATGATATTAAAGTGGTACCTTCAAAATTGATCTGAAATATGAATATGTCATTGTATTACCCATATATGAAAATTGAAAACATAAAAAAATACATTTCAATCAATTTTATACCTTATTTAGTAAAACATACATCATTTCATTATGCTTCATTATGGTGGTGGCCGCCATGTTTAAATTGTCAATTTTGAAGGCTTAGGGGTCATTTTTGAGCTTTACATACAGCAGATTTGGATTCAGCACGCCTTAATACCCCTAGAACACTTGTATGTAATAAATTAACACGATTTGCCTTCAGCACTTAAAATAAGCACATTTACTGAAATGTAGCCTAGTCTATTGGCAACACTGCCTCCAGCAGCGCGAGGCAGTGCCCTGGTGCACAGGAGTGAACGGGAATATGGCAACTCTCCTACCTGAAGGCTCTGGTGTAGGAAACCTTTTCTTTTTTGATAGAAACACTAGTTTCCCTGGCCTGGGCCTGGCGCCCGAGCGGCCTGCCCTGGACTTGAAAAAAAAAAAAAAAAAAAACCTGTCCAGGCCACTAGGTGGTGCAGGCCACCGGGAAAACTCCCTGTACTCCAGATGGCCAATCCGGCCCTGGTCGTGGCTGAAAGTACATAAGTCGCGACCGATAGTGAAGTGAGTCTAGACGTTTAGTGAATGAGTCCAGACCATTTCCTGCCAAATACTGATACAGTATAAAGTGTAGATTCTATCCATCAGAGGAGAATACATCCTGACCTACAGCTGCTTTACAACACTAGAGTTTATATTCCTCACACAGTGAGTCTACTGCTTTACAACACTAGAGTTTATATTCATCACACAGTGAGTCTACTGCTTTACAACACTAGAGTTTATATTCATCACACAGTGAGTCTACTGCTTTACAACACTAGAGTTTATATTCATCACACAGTGAGTCTACTGCTTTACAACACTAGAGTTTATATTCCTCACACAGTGAGTCTACTGCTTTACAACACTAGAGTTTATATTCATCACACAGTGAGTCTACTGCTTTACAACACTAGAGTTTATATTCATCACACAGTGAGTCTACTGCTTTATAACACTAGAGTTTATATTCCTCACACAGTGAGTCTACTGCTTTACAACACTAGAGTTTATATTCATCACACAGTGAGTCTACTGCTTTACAACACTAGAGTTTATATTCATCACACAGTGAGTCTACTGCTTTACAACACTAGAGTTTATATTCATCACACAGTGAGTCTACTGCTTTACAACACTAGAGTTTTATATTCATCACACAGTGAGTCTACTGCTTTACAACACTAGAGTTTATATTCATCACACAGTGAGTCTACTGCTTTACAACACTAGAGTTTATATTCATCACACAGTGAGTCTACTGCTTTACAACACTAGAGTTTATATTCATCACACAGTGAGTCTACTGCTTTACAACACTAGAGTTTATATTCCTCACACAGTGAGTCTACTGCTTTACAACACTAGAGTTTATATTCATCACACAGTGAGTCTACTGCTTTACAACACTAGAGTTTATATTCATCACACAGTGAGTCTACTGCTTTACAACACTAGAGTTTATATTCATCACACAGTGAGTCTACTGCTTTACAACACTGGAGTTTATATTCATCACACAGTGAGTCTACTGCTTTACAACACTGGAGTTTATATTCATCACACAGTGAGTCTACTGCTTATAACACTAGAGTTTATATTCCTCACACAGTGAGTCTACTGCTTTACAACACTAGAGTTTATATTCCTCACACAGTGAGTCTACTGCTTTACAACACTAGAGTTTATATTCCTCACACAGTGAGTCTACTGCTTTACAACACTAGAGTTTATATTCATCACACAGTGAGTCTACTGCTTTACAACACTAGAGTTTATATTCATCACACAGTGAGTCTACTGCTTTACAACACTAGAGTTTATATTCATCACACAGTGAGTCTACTGCTTTACAACACTGAGTTTATATTCATCACACAGTGAGTCTACTGCTTTACAACACTAGAGTTTATATTCATCACACAGTGAGTCTACTGCTTTACAACACTAGAGTTTATATTCATCACACAGTGAGTCTACTGCTTTACAACACTAGAGTTTATATTCATCACACAGTGAGTCTACTGCTTTACAACACTAGAGTTTATATTCATCACACAGTGAGTCTACTGCTTTACAACACTAGAGTTTATATTCATCACACAGTGAGTCTACTGCTTTACAACACTAGAGTTTATATTCATCACACAGTGAGTCTACTGCTTTACAACACTAGAGTTTATATTCCTCACACAGTGAGTCTACTGCTTTACAACACTAGAGTTTATATTCATCACACAGTGAGTCTACTGCTTTACAACACTAGAGTTTATATTCATCACACAGTGAGTCTACTGCTTTACAACACTAGAGTTTATATTCCTCACACAGTGAGTCTACTGCTTTACAACACTAGAGTTTATATTCATCACACAGTGAGTCTACTGCTTTACAACACTAGAGTTTATATTCATCACACAGTGAGTCTACTGCTTTACAACACTAGAGTTTATATTCATCACACAGTGAGTCTACTGCTTTACAACACTAGAGTTTATATTCATCACACAGTGAGTCTACTGCTTTACACCACTAGAGTTTATATTCATCACACAGTGAGTCTACTGCTTTACACCACTAGAGTTTATATTCATCACACAGTGAGTCTACTGCTTTACACCACTAGAGTTTATATTCATCACACAGTGAGTCTACTGCTTTACAACACTAGAGTTTATATTCATCACACAGTGAGTCTACTGCTTTACAACACTAGAGTTTATATTCATCACACAGTGAGTCTACTGCTTTACAACACTAGAGTTTATATTCATCACACAGTGAGTCTACTGCTTTACAACACTAGAGTTTATATTCATCACACAGTGAGTCTACTGCTTTACAACACTAGAGTTTATATTCATCACACAGTGAGTCTACTGCTTTACAACACTAGAGTTTATATTCATCACACAGTGAGTCTACTGCTTTACAACACTAGAGTTTATATTCATCACACAGTGAGTCTACTGCTTTACAACACTAGAGTTTATATTCATCACACAGTGAGTCTACTGCTTTACAACACTAGAGTTTATATTCATCACACAGTGAGTCTACTGCTTTACAACACTAGAGTTTATATTCATCACACAGTGAGTCTACTGCTTTACAACACTAGAGTTTATATTCCTCACACAGTGAGTCTACTGCTTTACAACACTAGAGTTTATATTCATCACACAGTGAGTCTACTGCTTTATAACACTAGAGTTTATATTCATCACACAGTGAGTCTACTGCTTTACAACACTAGAGTTTATATTCATCACACAGTGAGTCTACTGCTTTACAACACTAGAGTTTATATTCATCACACAGTGAGTCTACTGCTTTACAACACTAGAGTTTATATTCATCACACAGTGAGTCTACTGCTTTACAACACTAGAGTTTATATTCATCACACAGTGAGTCTACTGCTTTATAACACTATAGAGTTTATATTCATCACACAGTGAGTCTACTGCTTTACAACACTAGAGTTTATATTCATCACACAGTGAGTCTACTGCTTTACAACACTAGAGTTTATATTCATCACACAGTGAGTCTACTGCTTTACAACACTAGAGTTTATATTCATCACACAGTGAGTCTACTGCTTTACAACACTAGAGTTTATATTCATCACACAGTGAGTCTACTGCTTTACAACACTAGAGTTTATATTCATCACACAGTGAGTCTACTGCTTTATAACACTAGAGTTTATATTCATCACACAGTGAGTCTACTGCTTTACAACACTAGAGTTTATATTCATCACACAGTGAGTCTACTGCTTTATAACACTATAGAGTTTATATTCATCACACAGTGAGTCTACTGCTTTACAACACTGGAGTTTATATTCATCACACAGTGAGTCTACTGCTTTACAACACTAGAGTTTATATTCATCACACAGTGAGTCTACTGCTTTACAACACTAGAGTTTATATTCATCACACAGTGAGTCTACTGCTTTACAACACTAGAGTTTATATTCATCACACAGTGAGTCTACAGCTTTACAACACTAGAGTTTATATTCCTCACACAGTGAGTCTACTGCTTTACAACACTGGAGTTTATATTCATCACACAGTGAGTCTACTGCTTTACAACACTGGAGTTTATATTCATCACACAGTGAGTCTACTGCTTTACAACACTAGAGTTTATATTCCTCACACAGTGAGTCTACTGCTTTACAACACTAGAGTTTATATTCCTCACACAGTGAGTCTACTGCTTTACAACACTAGAGTTTATATTCATCACACAGTGAGTCTACTGCTTTACAACACTGGAGTTTATATTCATCACACAGTGAGTCTACTGCTTTACAACACTGGAGTTTATATTCATCACACAGTGAGTCTACTGCTTTACAACACTAGAGTTTATATTCATCACACAGTGAGTCTACTGCTTTACAACACTAGAGTTTATATTCCTCACACAGTGAGTCTACTGCTTTACAACACTAGAGTTTATATTCCTCACACAGTGAGTCTACTGCTTTACAACACTAGAGTTTATATTCCTCACACAGTGAGTCTACTGCTTTATAACACTAGAGTTTATATTCCTCACACAGTGAGTCTACTGCTTTACAACACTAGAGTTTATATTCATCACACAGTGAGTCTACTGCTTTACAACACTAGAGTTTATATTCATCACACAGTGAGTCTACTGCTTTATAACACTAGAGTTTATATTCATCACACAGTGAGTCTACTGCTTTACAACACTAGAGTTTATATTCCTCACACAGTGAGTCTACTGCTTTACAACACTAGAGTTTATATTCATCACACAGTGAGTCTACTGCTTTACAACACTAGAGTTTATATTCATCACACAGTGAGTCTACTGCTTTACAACACTAGAGTTTATATTCCTCACACAGTGAGTCTACTGCTTTACAACACTAGAGTTTATATTCATCACACAGTGAGTCTACTGCTTTACAACACTAGAGTTTATATTCATCACACAGTGAGTCTACTGCTTTACAACACTAGAGTTTATATTCATCACACAGTGAGTCTACTGCTTTACAACACTAGAGTTTATATTCCTCACACAGTGAGTCTACTGCTTTACAACACTAGAGTTTATATTCATCACACAGTGAGTCTACTGCTTTACAACACTAGAGTTTATATTCATCACACAGTGAGTCTACTGCTTTACAACACTAGAGTTTATATTCCTCACACAGTGAGTCTACTGCTTTACAACACTAGAGTTTATATTCCTCACACAGTGAGTCTACTGCTTTACAACACTAGAGTTTATATTCCTCACACAGTGAGTCTACTGCTTTACAACACTAGAGTTTATATTCATCACACAGTGAGTCTACTGCTTTATAACACTAGAGTTTATATTCCTCACACAGTGAGTCTACTGCTTTACAACACTAGAGTTTATATTCCTCACACAGTGAGTCTACTGCTTTACAACACTAGAGTTTATATTCATCACACAGTGAGTCTACTGCTTTACAACACTAGAGTTTATATTCCTCACACAGTGAGTCTACTGCTTTACAACACTAGAGTTTATATTCATCACACAGTGAGTCTACTGCTTTACAACACTAGAGTTTATATTCCTCACACAGTGAGTCTACTGCTTTACAACACTAGAGTTTATATTCATCACACAGTGAGTCTACTGCTTTACAACACTAGAGTTTATATTCATCACACAGTGAGTCTACTGCTTTATAACACTAGAGTTTATATTCATCACACAGTGAGTCTACTGCTTTACAACACTAGAGTTTATATTCCTCACACAGTGAGTCTACTGCTTTACAACACTAGAGTTTATATTCATCACACAGTGAGTCTACTGCTTTACAACACTAGAGTTTATATTCATCACACAGTGAGTCTACAGCTACTTTACAACACTAGAGTTTATATTCATCACACAGTGAGTCTACTGCTTTACAACACTAGAGTTTATATTCATCACACAGTGAGTCTACTGCTTTACAACACTAGAGTTTATATTCCTCACACAGTGAGTCTACTGCTTTACAACACTAGAGTTTTATATTCATCACACAGTGAGTCTACTGCTTTACAACACTAGAGTTTATATTCCTCACACAGTGAGTCTACTGCTACTTTACAACACTAGAGTTTATATTCCTCACACAGTGAGTCTACTGCTTTACAACACTAGAGTTTATATTCATCACACAGTGAGTCTACTGCTTTACAACACTAGAGTTTATATTCATCACACAGTGAGTCTACTGCTTTACAACACTAGAGTTTATATTCATCACACAGTGAGTCTACTGCTTTACAACACTAGAGTTTATATTCATCACACAGTGAGTCTACAGCTGCTTTACAACACTAGAGTTTATATTCATCACACAGTGAGTCTACTGCTTTACAACACTATAGAGTTTATATTCATCACACAGTGAGTCTACTGCTTTACAACACTATAGAGTTTATATTCCTCACACAGTGAGTCTACTGCTTTACAACACTAGAGTTTATATTCATCACACAGTGAGTCTACTGCTTTACAACACTAGAGTTTATATTCCTCACACAGTGAGTCTACTGCTTTACAACACTAGAGTTTATATTCCTCACACAGTGAGTCTACTGCTTTACAACACTAGAGTTTATATTCATCACACAGTGAGTCTACTGCTTTATAACACTAGAGTTTATATTCATCACACAGTGAGTCTACTGCTTTACAACACTAGAGTTTATATTCATCACACAGTGAGTCTACTGCTTTACAACACTAGAGTTTATATTCCTCACACAGTGAGTCTACTGCTTTACAACACTAGAGTTTATATTCCTCACACAGTGAGTCTACTGCTTTACAACACTAGAGTTTATATTCCTCACACAGTGAGTCTACTGCTTTACAACACTAGAGTTTATATTCCTCACTGATCTTCATTCCAGACTCAAACAGTCTCTTCTCTGAACTCTATAAATATTTGATTTCATTTGAGTTCCTGGAGAGTGTGTGTAGGCCTATGTGTATGCGTGCACGTGCATGTGTGTGCGCGCGTGTGTGTGTATATATCTTATCTGCGTGTCCTTGAGTCCCCGACTGCAGACAGTCCAGGGCAGGCTGCAGACTTCACTTGTAGAGTGATATTATCAATGATGCACACACACACACACACACACATACATATATATATATATATATATATATATATATATATATATATATATATATATTATATATATATATATAGATAGATAGATAGATAGATAGATAGATAGATAGATATAGATAGATAGATAGATAGATAGATAGATAGATAGATAGATAGATAGATAGATAGATAGATAGATAGATAGATAGATAGATAGATAGATAGATAGATAGAGAGAGAGAGAGAGAGATATTTAATATTTAATTAAGAACTTGACACTGTTTTGTTGGCAAAATACAGGCTGGAATTGTGGACAAAACCAAAATAATTCTTAAATTTTAGGTCTTTGGTGTGAAAATGTGATCAAACTAGAATCTCATTCTAGAATCGCATTCTAGTGCATTCTGGTAGTGCCACTAGCGCGTTTTAGATTTTGGCAGTTGGCAACACTGTCTCCATGTTTCACAACGTGTTCGGAACGATCCAAGGATCACTACATGTTCTGTCATGGAAGATTAATGCCATGTTGATCTAATCTGGAAAAAATGAAACATTTAGAGAGTGAACCGTGTCAAACCGATGTCCTCACATCCCTCTGCTGGATGAAACCGCGCTCTGGGGGTCCCTGAGCATCGGGTGGGAGTCAGGGCCGGATCTAGGCATGGACATGGAGGGGGGCAATGCCCACCTAAATGCCCAGTCTGCCCCACCAAACACGATCGCATTAAAAAAAAAAAAAAACCCAAGATATTTCACATTAAAGTGCTTCTATTTAAAATGATGTGAACCACTACTACTGCTACTAACTAACTACAGCTGTGTCACCACTAAACCAACAGCATTTCATCATTGAAAACAGAAAACTCTCTGAGTGAGACCTTTAGCTTTATGCATGCTGCGTGTCTGTTGCAACTTCAACAACAACTGATGTTATTATTGATGCTTTACTTGACTAATCAAAGTCCTGTAACCGAAATTGGCGTGGGTACAGCTTCATCGCCCGTGTCACTTCACGACACGGGCGATGAAGCCGCCCCCATACCATTTTCACCTGCCCCCTCAATTTGGAAACGTTACATCCGGGCCAGGTGTGAGTCTGTGTGAACTAGTGAACATAAATGTTGACGCTTAATGTTCCCAAAAAGTGTTTGTTATTTTCACACCCCAGGATGGATAATCAACTGTTTGGACATGGAAACCCATTGGTCATACAGTGCATATGGCTACAGCATACAGTAACACACAGAGGGTTTACTGAGGAAACTGAATATACTTTGTGTTGCTTTTTTTAAGATGGGGAAATTGAAATTGAAATGAGATATATGCAGCTCTTTGTGACAGAATGGACAGCTAGCTGTTATTATGCAATCTATAGCAGGGCTTGACACTAACACTTGCCTGCTTGCCCGGGGCAAGTAAAAATATGGTGGGGCAAGTGAAGACTGCTATACCTGGTTGCTCGATCGGGCAAGTGTCTTTCCCTGCTTTCTAGATATCCACAATTCCAGGCTGAATTTGGGAAACAGGCAAATTAACATACAGATCAAAATGACCATTAATCTTCTACATTCTCTAGTTGTGTAGACCTAGGGGCTAATTAAGATGATGAATTTTAACTCTTGAGAGTGTAAAAATGAAACCAAATGGACCCGCACCTGGAACCCTCTCAGGGACCACCTGTTGAAAACCCCTGGTTTAAAGCACCCAAGTAGGAAGTAAACTTAAATGCAAAATGTACAATATATTTTGGGGGGCAAGTGACCATGACCTGAGGGCAAGTAGAACCTGACTTGCACTTGCCCGATGGGCAAGTGCCTCGGAAACCTTAGTGTCAAACCCAGTATAGTATGTGTTTGCGTTGCATTTGCTTTCCCTAACAGCTGCCATGTTGGTGAATTTAATGTTTGATACAAGCAGATCAGATCACAGATGAAAATTGAATGAGTTGGAAGTCATGGAGCGTACTGCAACACTAGATTTATCACATTATAATATATATATATATATATATATATATATATATATATATATATATATAATATATATATATATATATATATATATATATATATATAATATATATATATATATATAAACTAGTGTTTTAAATTGTGACTACAGGCAGGGCAATATACAGTATGTCTGTTTTTTATGCTGGATATCCACAATAAAGTTTGCAAACTTATCTTTTTGCCTTTGATAACACAGATGGCTGGTGCATCTACACTGTGTGTTTAGACCAGGGTTTTCAACCTTTTTCACACCAGGACCCACTATTTATTCAGTATTTGAGCCACGGAG
Organism: Benthosema pterotum; assembly: GCA_039105355.1. Lineage (NCBI taxonomy): Eukaryota > Metazoa > Chordata > Actinopteri > Myctophiformes > Myctophidae > Benthosema > Benthosema pterotum. The sequence continues at coordinate 4,081,264 of CM076983.1, read as the reverse complement.
CACCACCGTTTGATGACATTTTAGCCCCACAGACCCCAAAACTAAAGATTTATTTTGCTTTTGTCCACAATTCTAGGCTGGATTTGGGAAACCAAACAGTCCAACATACAGATCAAAATGACCATTAATCTTCTACATTCTCTAGTTGTGTAGACTTGGGATAATTCACATGATGGATATTTTAACTCTTGAGAGAGTGTAAACTTACGCTCTCAAAGAGTGACATCTGGTTAACCAACTGTCCATCATTTAGCCTGGGGACCACCTGGAATCCTCTCAGGGACCACTGATGGTCCCCAGACCAAATGTTGAAAAGCCCTGGTTTAGACCAGTCACTATAGATAGGCCTAATTATTCCAAAACAAACATTAACCACAGTAATCTGCCCTATGTAAATATTGGCCTTTTAAAAACAGCCTGATTTACAAAAGCTCACAAGGCGTCCATGCTTGTAGGTTCAGCTATTTTCTAACGATTGTTTCATACAGTACATGTACTTTACACATACCGAAGTGAACTAGTTTTACCCACCAATGGTGTCAATGTAAACACAGAGCCTACCTTTAGGATGAGGTTAGCATGTCCACAGCAGTAGTATAGTAGTCTGTAGGCCTACACATGTTTAGATGTCCTGCATGTAGTCTGAACAGAACACATGTTTTAGCTGTCATACATGTCATCTGAAACACATGTTGTTTAGCTCTAAACTAACACACATCCAGAGATAGATTGTGCATGTTTCAAAGCATTGTGTTCTCTGGAACCCAAACACACTCTAGACACTGGTATGGTGTCCATGGAGGGACAAACAGGACAAACACACAGGTATGGTGTCCATGGAGGGACAAACAGGACAAACACACAGGTATGGTGTCCATGGAGGGACAAACAGGACAAACACACAGGTATGGTGTCCATGGAGGGACAAACAGGACAAACACACAGGTATGGTGTCCATGGAGGGACAAACAGGACAAACACACAGGTATGGTGTCCATGGAGGGACAAACAGGACAGAAACACAGGTATGGTGTCCATGGAGGGACAAACACATAGAGTAATAAAATAACAGAGACCGGACTGGAGCAATAGCCCCGCCCCCTTGCCGTTCATTTCAATACAAGTTGCTCATTGGCGCTTTGAAGCACCCGGAAGACCGCCGGAAGTGCGCCTATTTCCGCATTTGAGCACCAAAATTTGGTGCCCAAATGCGGAAGTATTTCTCCATGAACGCGCCCGAAGCAAGGGATTATGGGAACCATGAACGAGCGCCGTCGCGCACGAGCAAAGGGAAAAAACCATCAAAAGGCATCAAAAACAAGCTTGTGGGTTTGCATTGAGCTTATTATCTGTCATATAATACATCCGTTGTGTTTTGAGAGGTAGTATATGACGTGAGGACCGCGGGTTTATTCAGAAAACAACTTAAATACAAACTGCCCTGTCCGCGTGCACAAAGCAAACCAGCGTGCATGTTGGAGTCTATTCATTTCCAATGGTAGAATGAACATGAACATCCATTCTTTAAGGGACAACTTAAAGGGGAATTCCACCCATTTTCAACATTTTATTATGTCATTGATGTACCTTTGAGATGTTGGGTAAACATGATAAAAAAAAGTTCACCCATTCTGTGTTCGCAAGAAATGGAGGTCTGAAGAAAACCACTAACATGGTGAAACATCTTGATGACATCATCAAGATGTATTTTCACCATGTTAATGGATTTCTTTAGACGCTTCTTTTTTTTTCTGAGAGCGTACAATTGGAATTTGTACATTCTCAGAAAAAATGTTGAAAATGGGTGGAATTCCCCTTTAAGGAATGGATCATAAGAGTGCACTCTACCGAATGCTGGTCGAGTTTAACTTGCAGATTTTTGGATTTGGATTTTGGATTTTTGGTTTTGCAAAAATCCATAAATAAATATGCAATATAGCAGGAGTTTTCAACAGGTGGTCCGGGGACCAACAGTGGACCCTGAGAGAGTTCCAGGTGGTCCCCAGGCTAAATGATGGAAGGTTGGTTGACCAGATATAACTTTTCAGGAGCTTAAAAATGACACCAATTGGACCCTTGCTTGTCCATTTGGTTTCATGTTTACGCTCTCAAGAGTTAAAATATTCATCATGTGAATTATCCCAAGTCTACACAACTAGAGAATGTAGAAGATTAATGGTCATTTATGATCTGTATGTTGGACTGTTTGGTTTCCCAAATCCAGCCTGGAATTGTGGACAAAAGCAAAATAAATCTTTAGTTCTGTCTGGGGTCTGTGGAGCTAAAATGTCATCAAATGGTGGTCCGTAAATGTTGCATTTATATATCACCTTTTATCCAAGGTGCTTTCCATAGCTTGTGCATCACATTCACCACATTCACACACGCATTCACACACTGATGGCAGTGGAAACCATGCAAGGTACCTACTAGCACATCAGGAGCAATTAGGGCTTCAGTGTCTTGCTCAGAGACACTTCGACACAAGCTTTGCGGGAGCCTGGGATCGAACCGGCAACCTTGTGGTTACCATCCAGTGCCACTGAGCCACTGCCACCCCGGTCTGTGGCTCAAATGCTGCATAAATAGTGGGCCCTGGTATGAAAAAGGTTGAAAACCACTGGGACATAGTAAAGAATATTACATACCGCCTATAAGCCACTATGTAGCCTGTGTATTGGCCCAGTGTAAACAGGCATGGGATTGTATATTGAACACGAATTAAAGCGTAAAGGGTTGAGGTCACGCATTAACACCAGTGGAATCAGGGGAGCGGGGAGACGGAGGCAACCGGGGCCCAGGGGCAGATCTAGGCATGGGCATGGGGGGCAATACACCCTAAATTCCCAGTCTGCCCCATAGAGTAATAAAATATAGAGAACGGATTCGAGTGACAGCCCCGCCCCCTTGTTATTCAATTCAATACAAGTTGCTCATTGGCGTTTTCAAGCACCCGGAAGACCGCCGGAAGTTCACCTATTTCCATGAACGCGCCCGAAGCAAGGGATTATGGGAACGGAAAGGATTCATGAACGAGCGCCATCGAGAACGAGCAAAGGAAAAAAACATCAAAAAGCATAAAAAAACAAGCTTGTGGATTTGCATTGAGCTTATCTGTCATATAATACATCCGCTGTGTTTTGAGAGGTAGTATATGACGTGAGGACCGCTAGTTTCAGAAAACAACTTAAACACAAACTGCCCTGTCCGCGTGCACAAAGCAAACCAGCGTGCGTGCTCTCGGGGCATTTGTGCATGAATTCCACCCGCCTGCAATACCAGACGTTGCCACCAGTGCAGGGAGCTTCAAGCCTGGAGGCGCTGTCGGCCGACCACCAAACACGACGCCATGCAAAACAATTTTTTCAAATTAATGTACTTATATATATATACTTATATATATCATATTTAAAATGATGTGAAACACTACTACTGCTACTAACTAACTACAGCTGTCTCACCACTAAACCAACAGCATTTCATCATTGAAAACAGAAAACTCTCTGAGTCAGACCTTTAGCTTTATGCATGCTGCGTGTCTGTTGCAACTTCAACAACTGTTGTCCTGGAACTGAAAATGGTATGGCCATACCATTTTCTCATTGCCCCCCAATTGGGGAAATGTTAGATCCGCCCCTGCCAGGGCCTGGAGGGTTTGGGTTCAGGGTGTTGGTTCATTCTAGGGTTTCATGAAGGCTCTTCATGGTGGTTCTGTGGGAGTCAGATAGTGACTGGAGCCATGCGTCTGGTTCTGTGGGAACCATGGAAGGAGAGGACAATGAGACAAATCAATCTGAGAGCGGGGTAGACGGCCAGGCGGTTGGTGAACATCTTAACACATTTACCCGACCGCGGTTCGTCGTTTTCTGCCCTATGCCACGGCCCAAGCCAGTGCAATCTGTAAAAAAAAAAAAAAACTTATTTTGAAGCGCCAGATCTCCTAAACAGGATGTGTGATGACATCATGCTGTTTCTGGTGTCTTGACTAACCTGTCCCAAAGATACTCTATTTATAAAGATGGCCATACTCCCATTGGCGCCACTATATAAATGACATGGACTACAAAGCCTACAAATGGTCTCCTAAGTAGTAATGGTTTCTCTCAGAGCCCCCTATCTGTCGTATGTCAAACTGCAGATTACAAAGAGACTCTTCCTGACTCCTAACAAATCTCGCGAGAGTTGGGCGGTGGGATAAAGAATAATTTATAACAAAGTGAAATTTCTTCTGTTCTGTTTAGCTAATAGAAGCCATTTTACTATGAATATACTGTAAATATTATATGCCTTTTGATGATGGGGTCCAGTATTTAGTTCAGTATCCATGGAGTTAAGGAATGGATCATAAGTTGTGTTCACGTTCATTCTACCATTGGAAATGAATAGACTCCAACATACTTCCCGTCTCCTAATATTGTACCCGCCCCCTCCTTCTAGAGTCAGGAAGCAACGTAAGTACGACCCTCCTGGTCATTGGCCTCTTGGCCTGTCCTCTGAGGATATGAGCAAAAAGTTCCAGGTCAAAAGTCAGGAAGAGACATCCAGCCCTAGTAGATCTACCCGTGCGCCACGGCGACGACATTGGAGATCCCCAGAAAAGGCTCCTGAATGCATTGGATTGAATGGGTGCGAATGGGACAAAAAAATAAATAAAATGGCCGCGCCCATTGTCCCAAATGAGAGTCAGCAACGGGATCTTTATCAGACGATGCACGCGGACTTATAGATGGATTAAAGAATGAAATCTACATTTCGTCGTGTTATGTGCCGTCGTCGTGACCGGCATGCGTAATTTCGCGGTAAGAAAACGCGAGTTCGGCGGTCCGGGATTAATAATGGTCAGCCGTTTTACTATCAGCCTCTATCTGATCACGGTGGTGATCAGATAGAGGCTGCATGTATATAAATGTTGTGGGTAATTCTCTCCGTTAGGATCTTCAGAAATCATAGATGTGGGGCACGGTGGCACAGTGGTTAGTGCTGTCGCCTCACAGCTAGAAGGTCCTGGGTTCGATTCCCGCTAGGGGCGCTGCTGTGGGTGCTGGCGGCGTGTCTGCTCCTCCGTGTCATCAGTGCCCATACCCGAGGTGGGGTTGGCGAAAGGGCCTTTCTGTGTGGAGTTTGCATGTTCTCCCCGTGTCCCCTAGGGTAGATACCCTCACATGTTCTCCCCGTGTCCCCTAGGGTAGATACCCTCACATGTTCTCCCCGTGTCCCCTAGGGTAGATACCCTCACATGTTCTCCCCCGTGTCCCCTAGGGTAGATACCCTCACATGTTCTCCCCGTGTCCCCTAGGGTAGATACCCTCACATGTTCTCCCCGTGTCCCCTAGGGTAGATACCCTCACATGTTCTCCCCGTGTCCCCTAGGGTAGATACCCTCACATGTTCTCTCTGTGTCCCCTAGGGTAGATACCCTCACATGTTCTCCCCGTGTCCCCTAGGGTAGATACCCTCACAAAAACATGCAGTAATCCTGGGCTCTAAACTGCCTCACCCTGGCCAGCTGGGGCGCCTGATGGAGGGGACAGGAACTGGTTGGAATAACGTGTTCCTTCCACGATGCGCTACGTCCAACCAGGGAAACTCCCCCCTGTCAGGTGAAAAGAAGGCAGCTTGGACTCCTCATGCATTGAAGGAAGCATGAGGCCAGTCCGCTGCTTCCCCAGGTTGGTGGAGGGTGTGTAGAGCCCAGGATCACATTAGGAATTGGCACTGGGTGAAAAAATGGGTTACAAAATCGTGGGATAAAAATAAGAAAAAAAAAAAAATCATAGATGCAATCTAAGAAGAAATGACACATTTACAGTGGCAGCTGCTGTGGTATTTCTGCTGAAGACTAACATCTATAGAGCCAAGAGAGCCAATGAGAAGTTGTCTGCGTTTCCGAGAGACCAGATAGCCAATCAGAGAGGCGGTAAACCGTCCCAAGGCTCTGAGGTCAGCTGGAGCCTTAAGGCTCTTTCAGAGTCTAGAATTTCGGTGGCCACCGCGAGCACCGCTCAGAGCACCGCGACCACCGCTATTCATAGTCCACTACCAGCACCGCTCAGAGCACCGCGACCACCGCTATTCATAGTCCACTACCAGCACCGCTCAGAGCACCGCGACCACCGCTATTCATAGTCCACTACCAGCACCGCTCAGAGCACAGCGACCACCGCTATTCATAGTCCACTACCAGCACCGCTCAGAGCACCGCGACCACCGCTATTCATAGTCCACTACCAGCACCGCTCAGAGCACAGCGACCACCGCTATTCATAGTCCACTACCAGCACCGCTCAGAGCACCGCGACCACCGCTATTCATAGTCCACTACCAGCACCGCTCAGAGCACCGCGACCACCGCTATTCATAGTCCACTACCAGCACCGCTCAGAGCACCGCGACCACCGCTATTCATAGTCCACTACCAGCACCGCTCAGAGCACCGCGACCACCGCTATTCATAGTCCACTACCAGCACCGCTCAGAGCACCGCGACCACCGCTATTCCATAGTCCACTACCAGCACCCCCCCCCCCCGCCCGTCACGCTGTGGTTTGTTGTGTGTTTTCTTTTTTTTAACCAGCCGTTAAAAACAAGCAACCTCTGCGGTGTGGTGCGGTGGTTAGTAATATCCGAGCGGAGGGCTGGAAAGAGCGGTGGTTGTGGTGGTATGACATCATATTGTAGGCAACGGTGGTCACGGTGGGCACCGAGAATCCATCTCTGAATAGGCCTTTAGAGTATGGACACAGCCCTGTTTGAGTTTGTTACAGCCCTGGGCTGCATAAACAGCGAGTGAGCGCAGTGTTCTGACCCCTCAATGTCATTTAGGACATTTAGGACAACCTCTTAGGCAGTTGGGATTTCAGAAAAAAGGCCTCCTATAAGGAGGTTAGGGGCATTTGGGGGTAAAAGTGGGTAACCAGTCCATTTTACACAAGTCAAGGGTGCTGAATCCGAAAAAAATGGTTACCAAGCAAAATTTTGAGTCCTTACCCCCCAAATCCAAGATTTTGGGGGGTAACCAAAGGTTTTTCAGACATAACTTGAAATGCATTGATTTTACGCCCCATAAGTGTATTGAACGTTAATATAAAGTTGGGCATTGCGGACGATTTGGTATCAAGTACATGTCTGTACCTCCTACGGTTCTTGAGATACAGCATTTAGGTACTTTCACAGATTGAGGAGAGCAGGACATCTGTAACACTGATACTTAAGTTCACCAAATGGTGATACAGGCGTGAAAATTGGTACACACACTCCTCAAACCCAACTATTTCCAAAAGTACCGCGTGTCCTGCAAAATTCCAAGATGGCAGCCACCAAAATCCAAGATGTCTGTCCAAAAATGTGGTTTTTCATTAATAACTCGAAATATGAAGATTTTAAGCCCCATACATGTATTGAACGTTAATATAAAGTTGGGCATTACGGACATTTTGATACCAAGTACATGTCTGTATGTACTTCTTGAGTTACAACATATCGGTAGTGATGAGGAACCATAATGGTAACATTTTGGCACGTTTGACTCTTTTACTCAAAGATCCCTTTATCATCATGTCAACCATTTTCAGGAAACGGACCTACATGTGTCCGCTATCATAAACCACTTCAAGTTTTTTAATTGATGAAACGGGTTGGGAGTTATTAAACCGAATGTGAATGCTGTTTTAGTGTTAAATTTGCTGCGTATATTTTGCAAAGATAAGCCACCCAGAAA
>CM076983.1:4056047-4066047 GCA_039105355.1 Benthosema pterotum | reverse complement strand
TCTTGTCTCTCTCAAATTGAGGCACAGAGAGAGGGAAAACTATGATTAACAAGGGTTTTATTTCTGGCGCCTGTCAAGCCAATTTTGCACCAACTCACCAGCAAAAAAGCACCACATTTTCCGCCAGGAGTTTTTCACTAATTTGGGCACTAGGGGGGGTTGAAAAAGTGCTAAAAATAGCGACAAATGCGCCAAGTTGGCAACTGTGGCAGCGAGGTTGGGAAGGAGCACTTGTTTAACCTGCCGGCTACTACTAGTAGGGCGGGGCGAAGCATAGTTTTACTGAGCTTATGTTTAGAGTTAGTAACCGCATGAAGCACCGTCTAACGCCTAAACCTAACCTAACCCTAAACATAACCTCAGTAAAACTAGGCTATGCCTAAACCTAAACATAACCTCAGTAAAACTAGGCTATGCCTAAACCTAAACATAACCTCAGTAAAACTGTGCCTAAACCTAACGTAACCCTAACCATAACCTCAGTGAAACTTCCTTCGCCCCGCCCTACTAGTAGTAGCCGGCAGGTTAAACAAGCGCTTCCTCCCAACCCCCCTGCTTTATTTCAGGTGGAATCTGAAAAATCGCCATTATGACATCATAAAGGAGGAGGGGTCAGGGAGGTCACCTGACCACCTCCATGTGACCCTGAGTGAAGGTTTATTCTTATCACCTCGTTATCGGCGTGGTGAAAACACCAGCGCGCTTTCTGTGGCCTGATGAAAGAAGTATAATAACCAAAGCTAACAGAGATCAATAGATTACTCTCACACAACAAAGTGTTGTAATTCTCTTATGGACTTTTGGATTACCAGAGTCAGATTTCAGTCATGAAAGCATTCTTTTATCCAGCACCGAGAAACAGTATTCAACGTGTGCCAACGTCGACTGAAAGTGACCCTCTCTCTCCATGGGCGGATCTATGCATGGGCATGGGGGGGTCAATGTCCCCCTAAATGCCCCGACTGCCTCACCAAACATGTTGGCATGCAAAACAACCCAACAAGATATTTCAAATTAAAGTGCTTCTAAATAAAATGATGTGAAACACTACTACTGCTACTAACTACAGCTGTGTCACCACTAAACCAACAGCATTTCATCATTGAAAACAGAAAACTCTCTGAGTCAGACCTTTAGCTTTATGCATGCTGCGTGTCTGTTGCAACTTCAACAACAACTGATGTTATTATTGATGCTTTACTTGACTAATAAAAGTCCTGGAACTGAAAATGGTATGAGGGCGACTTCTGGCTACGAAGTCGTCCACTTACCATTTTCTCCTCCCCCCCCCCCCCCCAATTGGGAATTTTTTACATCCGCCCCTGCACCAGGCTTTCAGTTAGTCGTTTCTATCTTATTTTCTTTCTCTAAATCTATGAATGAAAGTCTGATTTACTGTAAATCAACTCTCTAATCTCTCACACATCTCTGTCACGTTGCTTCATGCGTTTGAAGTCTCACTTCCTCCAAGTATGTTTTGCAGAACAATTTGCGGTTGTTTTGAAGTCAGATGTTTTTTACAACGTATTTGATTAATTTTTTTTTTTCTTTCTGTATCCTACTAGCTGCCAGACGGAGTTATAACACTGAAACTGTGAAAGTTCTCTCCCTGAAAGTTCTCCGCTTCCAGGGGTGGATGTAACATTTGGGGGGGGGGGACTGAAAATGGTATGGGTGCGGCTTCATCGCGCAACGGGCGATGAAGCCGCACCCATGCCATTTTCAGTTACAGGACTTAAGTAAAGCATCAATAATAACATCAGTTGTTGTTGAAGTTGCAACAGACACGCAGCATGCATAAAGCTAAAGGTCTGACTCAGAGAGTTTTCTGTTTTCAATGATGAAATGCTGTTGGTTTAGTGGTGACACAGCTGTATAGTTAGTTAGTAGCAGTAGTAGTGTTTCACATCATTTTAATTATAAGCACTTTAATCTGAAATATCTTGGGTTGTTTTGCATGGCATCGTGTTTGGGGGGGCAGACTGGGCATTTAGGGGGGCAGACTGGGTATTTAGGGGGTCCCCACGGCTTTGGCCGTTGTCATTCGACCAACAGTCCAGTGTTGCCAACGGCCAAACTCCAAAATGCACCAGTGGCACTTCCAAACTCTTGAGAGTGTAAAAATGAAACCATTTAGCCTGGGGACCACTGGTTGAAAACCACTGTCATAGGAGGAAAACAAAAAATGAGGGTTTTATTTTTGGCGCCTGTTTATAAATTTCGCCCCAACTTACCAGCCAAAAAGCGTGAGATTTTCCGCCAGGAGCTTTTCACTAATTTTGGCCCTAGGGTGGTCTGAAAGAAAAAATAAATAAATATAACGACAAATGTGCCAAGTTGACAACACTGCAACAGCGTCACGGAAGTTGCAAGATACTATAAATCAGTTGCGGCTGTTTGGCCATCGGTCGTGACCAACGGTCGCGGTGGGGAAATGATTCCAGTCCTCCTGATTAAACGATGCATTCCTAGAAGTCTGCTCCTTCCATGTTTTATTGAACATCCAAGAAACAGATGATCTGTTACAGATGTGATTTTAGTTCTCATTGAAGTCGATTGAAAATGAATGTTAACTATTCAGAAAGATTTAGAAACATGTCACTGTATAACGACCGCTCCATAAATAGAGACGTTATGACTTAATGTGGTTAACGCATTACTGAGGAATTGGCAACTGAGAGCTCACACGCGCACACACACACACACACACACACACACACACACACACACACACACCACACACACACACACACACACACACACACACACAGAGCAGTATAATTCCGTGGTAATGAGTGTAAGCTGGTGTAACTCGCCCCATGTGAGGAGGTGAACGAGGGCAGACCACCTCCATCTGGAAATTAAAGACAAATTTTTATTTTTTTTAAATCCCTTTGACGTTTTCCCACAACCCTAACAGAACGTCTCTCTGTCTCCTTCTAAGACAAACCAGAGCTCCTGAAAAAGGTCTTCACCTGTCAGGTTTTCACATAGTCCAGGGGTTTTCAACAGGTGGTTTGCCTTTTTCCCCCTGTACTAATTGTTTTATAAAAATAAAATAAAAGGGCTTTATAAAAATGTCAAAAAACAAGAACTAATTGCTGAAACCTTGTTTAATGTATTGTATTTGTTGGTTGGTCATATTGTTAATCATTGTCTAGCGCACTGTACGGCTGAAAAGCACATGTAATGCAGGGGTGGATCTAGGCATGGGGGGGGGGGGGGCACAATGCCCCCCTAAATGCCCAGTCTGCCCCACCAAACATGATAGCATGCAAAACAACGCAAGATATAAAAGTCCTGTAACTGAAAATGGTATGGGTGCGGCTTCACCACCCGTGGCACGAAGCCAATGCCATTTTCTCCACCCCCCCCCCCCATTGGGAAATGTTACATCCGCCCCTGCACAAAAGAATTAAGAACACTCATTGTTAATAACAGTGACATGGCCGGCCTGGAGGTGAGACAGTGGAGGTGAGACAGTGGAGGTGAGACAGTGGAGGTGAGACAGCTACCTGTCGCCCCCGTGTCAACGTTAACTATTCTTCAAAAGCAAGCAGAAAGTCTGGACTTTACTCTGTTTGTTGATTCAGTAGCAGGTCTGTATGAAAGAGGACAAAGCAGGGGCGGATCTAGGCATAGGCATGGAGGGGTGGGGGGGGGGCAATGACCCCTAAATGCCCAGTCTGCCCCACCAAACATGATGGCATGCAAAACAACCTAAGATATTTCAGTGCTTATATTTAAAAGTATTTGAAACACTACTGAAAATGGTATGGGGGCGGCTTCATCGCCCGTGGCGCGAAGCAACACGGGCGATGAAGCCGCCCCCTTACCATTTTCTTCTGCCCCCCCCATTGGGAAGTGTTAGATCCGCCCCTGGGACAAAGCAACCAGACAGAGCAGGTTTCACTGTTTCACGGTTCGCTCCCGGCTCCGCGTCACTGCTATGACTCAGACGTCAGACAGAATATTTTGGTCTTTGTGTGTTTTGATTCTTGGCTTGCAGACAGTGAACGTATGCAGTGGTGAGAAGGACAGGGATTACGGCCTAGATTTTCGTCACCGCTAAACCCCTTATCCCTTAACTTCTTTGCCTTTTTAAACTATTTAAACAAAACATTTTTCAATGGTTAAAATGGCCAGTCTACAAGCTCACAACCTGTCAGTAGATTGGCACATTGAACTATTCCAAAATGTTTTGCTAAATAGAAAAAAATAAGTTAGGGATTAGGCATAAGGGGTTTAGCGTGTAACGAAAATGGAGCCCTACGTGTCTGTTTGAAATTCTTCATGTAGGAATATGTAGGAATACGCAGGAATATGCAGGAATACCCCTGGCAGGGAAGGATTATCCAACAGGCACGTTGGGCCCAGGCCCAGGGGCCCCTGAGCTAGGGGGGTCCATGAGCACGTTGGGCCCAGGCCAAGGGGCCCCTGAGCTAGGGGGGCCCCAGGCCCAGGGGCCCCTGAGCTAGGGGGGCCCATGAGCTTGAGTGTCCGTGTCATTGCAAAGAGGCTCAAGCTCAGGGCACACCCAAAAAAAGGGTAAAAGTGAATAATAGTTGTGCACACAGTCCATTAACAATGGGTTTACTAGTTTTGTGTCATTAAAATAGCCTCAATAGTCATAAACCATCATGCCGCCGCGCCGGGCAGAAAAATCCTCCGGTGTAGGGGGGCCCTCTGGCTGGTGGGGGCCCACCTGGGCCCTTCATTTCATAATCCGCCTATGACCCCTGGAGATACAATATCTCTTTGAGACGTTCCTACAACATGAAAAAATGTAAAGCACTTCCAAAAGGAAAACAAAAGAAAAACAAAACACTGAATCAAACAGTAAAACAAAACAAATGTCACACAAGACAAAACAAAACACAAAACAAAACATAAAGTGACTGTTTAAAGACTGCAAAAAAGGCAGTCTAAATACAAGAAAAAATATCTATATATTTGAGTGTAAAAGTACTAGAAACAAGCAAAATAATCTGTCTGTGGGGTAAGTGAATTGTACTTGGTAAGAATTATTGTAATTAGAAATATGCCCTAAAAACGAGGTTGATAATCTTATACAATTTTGTCTTGGTTAGTATATCCTTGAGGATGTAAAAATGAAACCAAATGGACCCTTGCGGGTCCATTTGGTTTCATTTTTACACTCTCAAGAGTTAAAATATTCATCATCTGAATTAGCAGCACTTAATTAGGATGTTTACACCGTTTTGTCTGCAAATTCCAGCCTGGAATTGTGGACAAAACCAAAATATATCTTTAATTTTAGGTCTTTGGTGTGCAAATGTAATCAAATGGTGGTCCGTGGCTCAATTGCTGAATAAATGGTCAAAAAGGTTGAAAACCGACGCCACTGCTGATGTCACCCGTGTTCCTTTATGAGGTGCGGACCCCAGACCTCCCCACCACCACTACGACCCAGAAATCCACGTGAGACGTGACTGACGAGACGCCAGACCTCAAAACCCCCTGGAGTGGAGGATCAGTGAGAGCAGAATGAAGTCCAGGCCGCCATCACCAACCTGCTGTCACCAAAAACACTGCCCCAACCGGACACACACAACACAACCTACACCACCAGGACTAACAGCTCAGCGTTCTAACGCCCGTCCGTCTAAAGGAGCTCGTCCCAAGATCACCTCCTGGTCCCGCTCCCCGGCTCGACCCCCGCGTCACCGCCAAGACCCACGAGATCTACGCCACCAACATCCACAAGGAACAGCGATGGGAGCTGGTCCACCGCCTCTACAACGACCAGCTGCGGAGGCTGGAGGTCACGGACGCCACGGACCAAAAGACCAAGAAGAAGAAGAAGAAGAAGAAAGGAGAGGATGTGGAGGAGGACCACTCCTCCTCGTCCTCCTCGGTGGACGCGGAGGACCCCGAGGCCCACATGAAGCCCTCCTGCCCCCAGAGGAAGTACATCCTGACAGAGCTGTCCAGCCAGGAGATCGGACGCACGTCTGGACGGGCCCTGATGCTGCGTTTCAACGAGCACCGCGTGGACTGGCGCCTGGCACACCCGCGGCACGTCTGCGACGTCACGCGGCTGATGGAGACGCCTGGTGCCACCTGGCAGCGGGCGCCCGTCGGTGTCGGTGCCGCCACGCGTCGACACAAGTAGCGCAACCCGGAGGTTTGTCTCGCCTTGTTACACAGAGGCGTTTAGACGGAGAGTTGAGACGTTGAGGGGTCAGAAACTGAAGAGGGACAAACTGGAGCTGGAGATGCAGCGGTTTCGACCAGGGTATAAAGGTATGTATCCCCAAAGCTGGGCTGTTGCCTGAGTCCAATGCATTTCTGACTACTTCAGGTCCAGGACTTGTCATGGTTGGCTCTCAATCGAGGTCTACATAGAAGAGCCGCCATTGGACCATTCTCAATAGATGTCTACATAGAAGAGCCTTCTGTTGAGGTAGTAGACCAGACCATGGAAGTGAACAGAGTGTGCGTAACTCTGTAGACTCTAAAGCTCTGGTATCAGACTTGTTGGCCCTCACGCAGTCAGGCGTTAATTGTCTTGCTCAAGAACACTTGGACACCAACGCTGGTGGAGCCCTCGGGGATCGAACCAAGCCGAGCTGCGTTTATCCAATGATGAAATGTACCAGACTGGACTGGTAGAGGTGTACTTGGACTTGCTGCAAAGGGGTGTACCAGTGGATGCTGGTGTAGCGCCCCCTAGGGGGCATCCCAGGTACTGTAAGTAGCTATAAAGGCTATAGTTAGCCTACTGTAAACGAGAACTGTTCAGTGCCTACTTGTGCGAGAGCGGAGTACGCTGACACGCTCCAGGAGATAATACTCATCGTCACAATACTTAGAAAGATCCCCATCATCGCCTGAACCCTGAACTCTGATTGGCTAATCAGAGTCCACAGTGGGATGGACAACCGACGACCGACGACCGATGACTGCAAACCGGTCACGTTACTTGAGCTCACTCTGCTAATTGCAAGTAATAAAACATATCTGAGCTAAACCACAAGGCTCTGTTTCAAAATAAATGTACTTTAATCAAAGCAAATGTAATATTATATAAAATACGTGTTTTAAAAATGCATATAATTCACAAATTGCTTTATATAATTTATAAACTATTAATAAACATAAAATTAAACAGAAAATAACAATATTATTAAACACTATACAAAAAATCACTTGTGTAAATATAAGAATATTAATAATATAATATTTAAGATACATAATAAAGATATTTAAAGATATTTAAGATATATAATAAGTAAGGGAAAGTGAATCTTTGACAGACTGAGGACATTCCTCGCTCTATAAACCTCAGTCTCTGTTCCTCACTCACTATAAACGGGCCTCAGAATTAGAGCCCATGCCATATTTGCGATATATCAATATACTGCATGAAATTCATCAACAATACATCATGGTACTGTAACTCCAGCTGAAAAAACAAATAAATGAATGAATGAAAAACTAAAAGGCAAAAATCAGAACTCACTAGCTAACGTATATCCTTATCCCTATTATTAAGCCAGGCTTTTATTTGTCTCAACTGATTCTCATACTGGACTTTTCATTTGTATATTTTGTTTGTTTTTTTGGGAGAGAAGCAGCTATAGAAGTCATTTAGCATTATAATTTTCCCAGTTGTGAATATACTCCATAATATAATTTCCATGAAATATTTTTTCCTCGCAGGTTTTTTTCAATATTTATCGTGGAAGAAAGTATACATTACACAGTATATCATGATATCCATATTTCAGCACTCCCTATACTAATTACTTGTGTGAGTGGAACGGGTGCAAGGTCAGAGATCGGTGCGCAGTCAGTCAGTCGGTCTGCAGTTTGTGGTCAGACGTCATCAAGGTCGGATTGACCGCTGGGCGTACAGGGAGGTCTCCCGGTGGGCCACGACCCGTAGGGGGCCGGTGGTATCATACAGGGAGGTCTCCCGGTGGGCCACGACCCGTAGGGGGCCGCTGGTATCATACAGGGAGGTCTCCCGGTGGGCCACGACCCGTAGGGGGCCGGTGGTATCATACAGGGAGGTCTACCGGTGGGCCACGACCCGTAGGGGGCCGCTGGTATCATACAGGGAGGTCTCCCGGTGGGCCACGACCCGTAGGGGGCCGCTGGTATCATACAGGGAGGTCTCCCGGTGGGCCACGACCCGTAGGGGGCCGGTGGTATCATACAGGGAGGTCTCCCAATGGGCCACGCCCAGGGGGCCGCTGGTATCATACAGGGAGGTCTCCCGGTGGGCCACGACCCGTATGGGGGCCGCTGGTATCATACAGGGAGGTTCTCCCGTGTGGGCCACGACCCGTAGGGGGCCGGGGGTATCATAACAGGGAGGTCTCCGGTGGGCCACGACCCGTAGGGGGCCGCTGGTATCATACAGGGAGGTCTCCCGGTGGGCCACGACCCGTAGGGGGCCGCTGGTATCATACAGGGAGGTCTCCCGGTGGGCCACGACCCGTAGGGGGGCTGGTATCATACAGGGAGGTCTCCCGGTGGGCCACGACCCGTAGGGGGCCGCTGGTATCATACAGGGAGGTCTCCCGGTGGGCCACGACCCGTAGGGGGCCGGTGGTATCATACAGGGAGGTCTCCCGGTGGGCCACGACCCGTAGGGGGCCGCTGGTATCACGCTATGATTAAAAGCACTGGTTTTCAACCTTTTCGATCCCAGGGCCCACTATTCATTCAGAATTTTGATAACATTTTAGCCCCAAAAGACCCCCAAAACTAAAGATTTATTTTGCTTTTTGATCCACAATTCCAGGCTGGATTTGGGAAACAAAACATTCCAACATACAGATCAAAATTAGCATTAATCTTCTACGTGTTGTAATTAGACTTGGGCCAATTTAGATGAATATTTTAACTCTTGAGAGCGTAAACATGAAACCAAATGGCCCCGCAGGGGTCCATTTGGTGGGCTGGTCTAGGCCAAATCACGGTAAAAATGACCAGGCTGATTTTTTTTCGCCCAGTCCAGCACTGAACGTCATGGTGATGTAAGTAAACCTTTATAACCATGGTCATGAGTATTAGCCCGCTCCGCTCACACACAAGTAGGCCTTATTTAGGATTTAATAGTCTGACTGTGGCTTGATTCTAGAAATGGAACAAAGTTGGACAAAACAACATCCTTTTTTTGAGCAGTGCTAGTCCATCCAAGCACCTGTACGTACGCAGCACGGAATGTGATGCCTCATTGGTCAGCAGGGAATGAGACTGTTGATATTATATAGTAAGAGCACCCCTCACTTCATACAAGTGTGATTTCCCACATGTGGGGTGAAGATAATTTTAGGTTTAAAAAAAGCTACAAAACTAAATCAATCATATGCCTAATTGTTTCAATAAAACTAGCAAACCTGTTTGACCATAATTTAAAATAAACTTTTGACAAACGATGGTCACATACGGTAAAATAGTCACTAATAATTGTCAAATGAAATACATTTGAAAATCCATCAACTAATCAACCAATCCAACTAATTAATAATGTACAACTATAGACTATAGACCCCCCCCCCAACTTGACCTATTTTTTTGTTGAGGTTCACGTGAGATTTCACCTATAAAAGGTCATATTTTCTAAATTCTATTGTTCCTTCCTTACAGGGGCGGATCTATGGGCATGGGGGGGGGGGGGTGCCCCCCTAAATACCCAGTCTGCCCCATCAAACACGATGGCATGCAAAACAACCCAAGATATTTCAAATTAAAGTGCTTCTATTTAAAATGATGTGAAACACTACTACTGCTACTAACTAACTACAGCTGTGTCACCACTAAACCAACAGCATTTCATCATTGAAAACAGAAAACTCTCTGAGTCAGACCTTTAGCTTTATGCATGCTGCGTGTCTGTTGCAACTTGTCTGTTGAGTGTAAAAATGAAACCAAATGGACCTGCCAGGGTCCATTTGGTTTCATTTTTACACTCTCAAGAGTTAAAATATCCCTCATGCGAATTAGTCCAAATCTACACAACTAG
>CM076983.1:4036047-4051047 GCA_039105355.1 Benthosema pterotum | reverse complement strand
AAAAAAAGGGAAAACCAGAATAACATCTGTTATTACCATAATACACAACAGATATTATATTTATATGATAATATAAGTGTTGGATGGTTTATATTACCAGTGGCATCTGGCCGATGTCTTTATGTTGCTTTCTTATAGTTCTTTTGTTACATGGTCTTTCTTGGCGTTGGGTTACATCTTGCCAGCTTGGTGTGTGGATCTTGACTGACCACCAGAGCTATTACACCCTGAACTTCTTGAGTAATTTGGAACCTCCTTCTCTGCATTGATTTGCTATTTCACCCAGGAAATGGGTGGACCCCAGGAAGTGGGTAGAGAGCCATGTGGCCCCAACTATGCTGGTTAGTCTCTTATCTGATTCCCAAATCTCTGGCAAGAGGAGGGAGTTGTTTATTGCCCCTAGAGGAATGTGTGCCACAGCACTTTAGTTTTGCACCTAATATCAGGGCTGTACCTCAATGTTAGAGAAAGGCAGATTTTTAGTTCAATACTACAGCATGCAATTTCTATTATTGGATTATTAATTTTCATATAACAATCGCCAATCTCAGATTGAGCTCGACACCCTCACTTGATTATTAAATTAACTAATTTTGATAATCACAGATTTTAATCTCTATATTTGGTTATACGCTATTTTTTTTCTTTTGTAATTCAGATCAACATTTCTAGATCAAAGTTATTATGGTTTCACACTTGATTATAGGTTCATAAACACACAGTTAACACTTGGTTATAGGTTCATAAACACACAGTTAATATCAAATACAACACATTCATGGTTATACTCAAAGTAAAGAAATGAAAATAATAAAAAGGGTTATATGAGCGTCAAACATGAACATTGGTAATGAACACAAACGCTGGAATCCTAAATACTAAATTCATTTAAAAGTTACTGCATTCTATTTTTTATTTTATTTATTTATTTTTTCCCACTTTGTCAGTTTGGTTGTTGATTAAGTACAGATAGAGATGTTTGCCCCTCACTGTGGTAAGACACCCCTAAATGATCTTATCTGTTTTATTGTTCTTGTTGCTAAACAAAGTGGTTACTCCCTATTTCCTGTCATCATTACTCTTGGTAAATGACTACAGAAAATGGCTGGCTCATTTCACATTAGACAAGTTAAATCCATGCATGTCCTGGCACAGGAAATCTGACCCAGGTTAAAACAACATTTTACTATGCAAGCTTAATTAGTTACACTCTGGTATTTCCTAATTAAGGTTGTAGTATTTTGTAAATGTCATGAGTTTTACTGGTTTATTTACCCAAATTGTGTTAACAAATCACTTGAATTTTAACAATTTGGTGTTTTAATTTTGGTTGTGGATTTGGTGACTACTTTGCCAAGTAGAAAGCAAATCTAGTTGCAACACAACATGTCTTTGTTGTGCATGTGTGGGAGTGTGTGCTCATGCAAACACACTCACTACATTGATAATGCATTCTCCTCCCATTAATTCAGTCAGTATAAGGAAAGAATAAACATTACATAACAACAATCATAACACCTCTTTTTACATAGCATAGGTAAATCATTTACTTAGCGTTAGTCCGTTAAAAAGGTCGAAATGGTGTTTCGATCGTGTGAGTTACCATGGGACAATGAAATGCACATAGTGTCTTTGTGCGTGTGTGCACCAACGCCGCGTGTGTGTGTGTGCGTGCGTGTGTGTGCGTGCGTGCACGTTTCAAAAGTACCCAGGTTGTCGTGTGACTGTTTCGTCACAGTTGGTCCCACTGCCCTTGGTTTGGGTAGTGGGAGAGAGGCATGTCAATGCATGACTCTCCTCTTAGCGTCCAAAGAAGAATTTTTCTTTCCACTTGAATTTCAAATGTAGCGGAATGTACGACTTGCGTTCTTTCTTTGGTTTACCACGTTTGCCACCGTCCATGGCATTAAACAGGTCATCAAGGAGAGCAGTGGGCACAGTCGTCATGTGCGATGCGTCATGCTGCTTGACAGTAGAATTAGGCGCGCCCCTCACTTGGATGGACCAGGGGCTCCGATCGATGCACCCCTCCCCCCCAATTGCCTTTTGTCCGCCAGTGCTGGCGGGTTTTCCACCACTTGGGATGGAGTGATGCTCTGTGCCAGTGTGCGATGACACTGTGCGGCGTTCTCGCAGGGGTCATTCTCTGCACCTCTGCGCTCTCTCTGGCTGGCAGCTCTGTGGCAGCCGTTTCTTCCTCTGGTTTCCCCGCGCTGTGCACAGGGTTGTCGCCAGGTTGGCTGGCGTTGGTTACTTGCATGATCACTTTCTCCCCTGCTCCAGTTGTAGGTTGGACCACCACCGCCTCTGTGGGTGTAGTGGAGATATCAGCCGTCCCCCCAGCAGGGGATGGACTTAGGTCTGGAGCAGGACCTGGCCGTGGGTCGTCGTCACCGTGCCCAGTGAGTCTGCGCTGGTTGAGTCGTGCCTCGCTGGCACGGTCGCGATGAGTTGATCACCACGCTCCAACAGGGCTGAGGTGTGCTCCACCGAGCACGGCAGCTCTGATGGCGTGTCGTCGCTGGATGTCTCTCTGGCCGTACTTGGCATGTCAGAGAGCTTCTGTTGCTCCTCTCTCACCTTAGGTATGCCCAGGGTGTCGTCTGCTGTCCCCAGGGTGTTCACGGTGATGAGAGGTGGTGCTTCTCCCCGCGGAGAGAAGGTTGGATGGCAGGATGTCGTCCTGCGGGTTTGCAGTCGTCTTTATGGTTGCTGTTTCACCGTCCACGAGGGGGACAGTGGTTGGTTCAGCTGCTGTTACCTCCACAGGAATCCCTCCTGTGGAGCCCAAAGCCTCCTCCAGATAAGGAGGTGATTCTGGTGTCGTCTCACTGGCTGTGTGAGGACTTGTAGTACTTTCGCTGTCATCTGTGTCGTTGATCTCCCCCTCCACCCCCACCAGTCCACCGCCGCCTGCTGGCACCAGCATGTCTGCGGTGGCGATGGGTTGGTCTGGAGGGGTTGTTGCAGCGTTTTCATCCTCCCCCGAGGGGAGGGACTCAGCAGTTCCAGGCGCTGTCATCTCTGCAGGGGAGCTGAGCAGCAGGTCTGGCGTGCTGGTCGTCGATGGGGTCGTTGGCATTTCTGGATCATCTGTCTGTTGACTCTGGTCCTGCCTGACCACCTCTTTCGTTGTGATGGGCAGGGTTTGTGCCCCTGGCACAGGATCCTCACCAACGGTCTGTTTGCAGGCGTCTCTCATGCTGACTTTCACAGGTGGATCCTCTGTGGGTGCTGGCTTGACCTTGGCGCCCTCTGAGTCACCACTGCTGGCCTGCATGGTTCCTGCTTTTCTCTGTTAGTGTTAGTGGTTTATCTATACACGCTTTGTGTAGTGTCACTTTTGCTGGGGTTTGCACTATTTGGGCTCTAGGCACACGTTGCTTGCTGCAACAGGTTGACCATGCATCAGGCGTTTAGTTTTAACTTTTGTAATCTTGCGTTGTAATCTGAACACATAGTCATCTCTTGTTTTGTAACCACTGAAGATTACTTTTCTTAAACCATCTATGCTAGTCCGAGACATCACGCTGCCCCATTTTCCTTCTATTGATTTGCAGTCCTCTATCCTGGCTTCAATTTCGCTAATTAAAGTTTGTTTCAAACTTGAATTAACTTCTACGTCAAGAAAACCATCTGGGTCAGCCCTGTTAAGAGCGTCTGCCAGCCGTGAGGTTGCTTCTGCTACTTCTGCACTTAGGAATCTTTTCCACGCCTCCTTGTTTAGTATATTACAGCACTCTTTGTATTTTGTCTTGGACTTGTTTTCTTTTTGCCATAATTTGTTCGATTTCCTCACTATTAGCCTCGGGATCTTTATCCTCCAAGGCATATATGTGATCCGTAGCACAATCATAATGCTCGTTACTTGCTTTACTCAATTCATCTTTCTCTTCCAGGAACTTGTTTTCTTTTATTTGGTCGACTGCATTGATAATCTTGCCTGCTCTGTCAGTAAAATTCCTTTCAGCGTTTATATGTTCAAGTTGAACTTGGTAGTATTCTATGTCTCCACTCCACCGCAATGGTGGCTCGCTTTGAGACATCTTTAAGTTCTTACTTTTAACCTAACCACCCAAGTGATCAATAGTTAGTGACAAACAGACAAGTGTTAGTAACACATGACATTCATCCACACAGATTTTCCATTTAGCCTATCTGAGACTATGTCTGTTGTGTGGGGTTTAGGCTACAGGCCTAGTGTCATTTAGGGGCCCAACTGACTTCACTGAATCAGAAGGGGGTTAGTGCGCAGCTACTTTCTCCAGACTGTATGCCTGTGGCTGCTTTGTTTAGTCCTGATTTAACACACAGGTGTTAATTCAGCCTGCAAAGTTTGTTGCAGGAGAGAATCACAGTTGAAACTCTGACTTGCATACATTTCATTGCTTTTATTTTGCTATCCCAGCTATTTATAGCTGGGAGCTTTGCCTATTATTGTCCCTCTTTGGTTTATCAATAACTAGGCATGCGAGCACTAATTGTCTCCCACTTAGGGTGACTAGTGCAGTTTATTACCCAAAGGAAACCATAAGTCTATGATTTGAGTTTGAGTGGTTACTGTGGTGCCTACTAGCACCAGTTAATGTCCTTCGCGAAGCTCTGTTGGCTAAGGCGAAAGGTTTTCTGTTATATAGCACACCATTGGGTTACAATGATGCTTGATCAGTGAATCCTTTCAGAGTATTAGTGAACACACGGTTCTCTCTGAACACACAAGGTCATTATTGGACAAGTACATGTTTCTTTGTTGGCCTGGGACAGTCTATTTGAGACTGCGTTCTTTGCCCTTTTTGGCCTATACTTTTGTCTGTACTGTATTTCGTCCGCCTTGGTGGTACACTAAATACCCTATTCACTGACTTCCAATCGTTGCTTTCATCTCGGCGATTGGAGGTTTTATGCTATTACTTTATTTGAATGTAGGAATGTAGATCCCTACACATTTTAGTTTGCTTAGTTTAGTTAGTGTTATCTGTTTGCCTGCTCCCCCCACGCATCGGTGGGTTGACACTGTGTCTGTGGTGCGGGCAGAACAGAGAATTTACGACCCCTCCAGCAGCAGGATGGACTGCAGTGGGGAAGGTGTCTGTGTGCTGATGGCAGACACACGGCACAATTATTTAATTCACTTTAGTTACTTTCATTTGCTCTATTTGCAGCGAGGGTTCATCCCTTTAAATCGTGGTCACTTAATTTCAGTGACCGCCAATTTAAAGGTGGTTTAATATCGTAATATCGAATCACTAAGATGCGATTATACTAAGATTGTTTAGGTTTTATACCGCTGTATAAACCGTTTGTAATGTGGTTTTATACCGAAGTATAAAAGCACTGTATTAAAACTTTAGTTTTCTACTCCCGAGGGGAGGGCGTCTGTATTAAAACTCCCGAGGGGAGGGCCAGTGTATTAAAACTCCCGAGGGGAGGGCCAGTGTATTAAAACTCCCGAGGGGAGGGCCAGTGTATTAAAACTTGCGTTTATACTGAGGTGTAAACGCACTGTATTAAAACTGTGGCCCTGGGCCACTGTATTAAAACTGTTCGGAATTAGGCGATGTTATGGCACTCGGTTTCCGACCGACCAGACAAAGGACCAGATTTCCCCAATTAAAACTCTTTGGCTTGGTTACGTTTAGTTCTATTCAGTAAATACAAGAGCGTGTCTTTTAGTAGGTTTATTAATTCATATAAAATACAAACAATAACAAACAAAACACATTCAAACAGATCACTTGAACTCTTACACAAGAATAGGTGGGTAGGGTTAAGGTTTCCCTGCTCTGACTCTGTCCTATTTTGGGTAAAAGCACTCTATTACTCTTGATTACTTTGGTTTGATTACACTACTTTTAGTTACACCACTAGTTATTCTACACTAGCAGTAAGTAGGTTATTAGCTAGGATTATATGCTGCCAGCTAGTTAGTAATTAGTTTCTTATAATGCCAAATGATCAGGTTAGGTTGTCTTTAATGCCAACTGGTTAGTTAGTTAGCTTTCTATAATGCCAACTGGTTAGGTTAGGTTGTCTTTAATGTTGCTTTCTTATAGTTCTTTTGTTACATGGTCTTTCTTGGCGTTGGGTTACATCTTGCCAGCTTGGTGTGTGGATCTTGACTGACCACCAGAGCTATTACACCCTGAACTTCTTGAGTAATTTGGAACCTCCTTCTCTGCATTGATTTGCTATTTCACCCAGGAAATGGGTGGACCCCAGGAAGTGGGTAGAGAGCCATGTGGCCCCAACTATGCTGGTTAGTCTCTTATCTGATTCCCAAATCTCTGGCAAGAGAAGGGAGTTGTTTATTGCCCCTAGAGGAATGTGTGCCACAGCACTTTAGTTTTGCACCCTAATATCAGGGCTGTACCTCAATGTTAGAGAAAGGCAGATTTTTAGTTCAATACTACAGCATGCAATTTCTATTATTGGATTATTAATTTTCATATAACAATCGCCAATCTCAGATTGAGCTCGACAATGATTAATAAGTAATATATTAACAAGGTAAAGTAATATTCCCAACACTGTGCGTTGGTGATGTGATGTCATCACAGATCATATGTAGACCAGGGGTTTTCAACCCTTTTGACACCAGGGACCACCATTTATTCAGCATTTGCGCCACGGACCACCACTTGATTATATTTTAGCCCCAAAGACCTATAAAACTAATGAATTATTTTGGTTTTGTTCACAATTCAACGCTGGATTTTGCAAACAAAACTGTGTAATATACTATATAGTGCTTCAGATGATGGATATTTTAACTCTTGAGAGTGTGAAAATGGACCCGCAAGGGTCCGTTTGGTTTAATTTTTACATTCTCAAGAGACTATAGTTCAGTAATGATGTATAAGTTGACCTCAAACTACTAATTGCAAAAGAACCAAACTCAGCTGATTCTGTACCTACACCTTATACAATAGGCCAGGGGTGTCAAACCCAAATACAGAGTGGGCCAAAATACAAAAATTGGTACAAGACGAGGGCCGGAGATACCGATCTGTGTTTCAACACCGGTTTACGATGACGTCCCTGTCAAACTGCAGTAATTTCCCTTCAAAAACCAATGTCTCCTAATGGCAAGATAATTGTAAGGATTTAAACTGCCTGCATTAAAAACTGTTTTAAGTTTTAATGAAAAATAGCAGGTGTTCACGTCTCATAGCGCGGCGCGCTATGAACACCTGCTATTTTGGCCCCGGGCCTTGAGTTTGACACATGTGCAGTAGGCTATATGGACACAGTTTGGATTTAGAAAAACTCACTGATGCGCTACCAACCTGTTTTAATTGACAGAAAAAAATGCTTCTCGGATCAAATATTAGTATGTGGTTAATTGAGATTAATTAATTACAAAGATTCAAATCGAGTCCCACCCCTAGTTTGTAGATCTTCAGGTCATCAGGCTTCATCATACTGACCTGGTGAAGATCTAGTGAGATAGAAACGTTGTCTTTTTCAATAAAGTCATTCTTTGCCATAAAAGTGGTGTGTTTCCATGCCTGCCTCACAGGCCCTGTCTGTAAATACGTAGGCCCTGATTCAAGCGTCGCTGGTTGTTGAAACGTACTGCAAACCCGTTGAACCCTAACCCTAACAAACCTTTCTCACAGCCAAGGTCCTGGTAGTGTTTATATAAACCTCAGAGAGACAGAGAGAGAGAGAGAGGAATGGAAAAGATTAAACAAAAAAACATATTGATTGACGCATTCCCCGCGTCACTGGAGCAGTGAAACTCCACAGCAAACTGACAGCAGAGTGTTACACGGTATTTGGTGACTCCAGTAAAGTGACAGCAGAGTGTTACACGGTATTTGGTGACTCCAGTAAAGTGACAGCAGAGTGTTACACGGTATTTGGTGACTGGTGTCTTTCCTCTGAAAGCCAACAGTAGCCTGATGATCTGTCGCTGAGCGTGTGAACGCAGCACTGGGAAATGATTATTTATCTGGACCAACCGTTTAGTCAATGGTTCACATTGTCACCATGCAGACAGACAGACAGACAGACAGACAGACAGACAGACAGACAGACAGAGACACAGACAGACAGACAGACAGACAGACAGACAGACAGACAGACGGCAGGCAGGCAGGCAAACGGAGACAGACGGAGACAGACAGGCAGGGCAGGCAGGCAGCAGGCAGGCAGGCAGGCAGGGACGGACGGGACGGGACGGACGGACGGACGAGGGGACGGACGGACGGACGGACGCGGCGCGGGCGGGCGGGCGGGCGGGCGGCGGGCGCGGGCGCGGCGGGCGGAGCGGGCGGGCGGCGGGCGGGCGGCGGACGGGCGGGCGGGCGGGCGGGCGGCGGCGCGGGCGGGGCGGGCGGGCGGGCAGGCAGGCAGGCAGAGACAGACAGCAGACAGGACAGACAGACAGACAGACAGACAGACAGAGCAGGACAGACAGACAGACAGACAGACAGAGAAGGCAGCGGCGGGCGGGGCGGCGGGACGGACGGACGGAGGCACGGACGGACGGACGGACGGACGGACGGGACGGACGGACGGGCGACGGGGCGGGGCGGGCGGAGCGGGCAGGCAGGCTGGGCAGGCAGACAGACAGACAGACAGAGAAGACAGACAGACAGACAGACAGACAGACAGACAGACAGACAGACAGGCAGGCAGGCAGGCAGACAGGCAGACAGGCAGGCAGGCAGGCAGACAGGCAGATCCACCCTGCATCTGTATACTAAGGTGACCAGAACCCTAAATGTTGTCGACAGATAACTTGTAAATCTGTTCCATTTTCACAGGCAGAACTCACAAACACACAGAATCCACAAAAACACAGCGCCCCGTTTTCCTTCTTTTTTATATAAAAACAATATCGTTTTTTGAAAATAAATATGCTTTTTCTCATCATATCACATACTTTTTGACTAAAATACTCATACAACGAATGATACACAGGTTAAGAAACCACGTACAGAGAGATAGATAAGGACGAACTTGACTGACGTGGATTGGATTCAGAAACGCTGTTGGTGACGATGGTGATAACGATGGTGATAACGTGATAACGATGGATAACGATGGTATAACGATGGTGATACAGTGATGGTGATGATGGTGATTAAAGGGAGATTCCACCACATCTCATTTTTCATTTCAGAGAGTGTACAATGCAACCAAATGAACCCTAACGGGTTCATTTGGTGGTTGTAGGGTTCATTGGTACCAAATGGTAACCAAATGGTACCAATGAACCCTAACGGGTTCATTTGGTTGCATTTGTACCCTCTCAGAAAAAAGAAGCGTCTAATCATGAAATCCATTAACATGGTGAAAATACATCTTGATGATGTCATCAAGATGTTTCACCATGTTAGTGGTTTTCTTCAGACCTCCATTCCTAGGAAACACAGAATGGGGGAACTTTTTTATCAAGTCCACCCAACACCTTGAAGGTACATCAACGACATAGTAAAATATTGAAAATGGATGGAGTTCCCCTTTAACGACTGCAGGAAGTTTGAACTTTGCTTGTTTTCTCTAGACGTTGCCATAATGCTGTGGAATCGATGTCTGTGCTTCAGACAGAGCAAAGTTTTAATCTCTATTAAGCTCTGGGAGGATTGGACAGGCACAGGCCTGCCTGGTACATACACGCACGCACGCACACACGCACGCACACGCACACCGCACGCACGCACGCACGCACGCACGCACGCACGCACGCGCACGCACGCGCACGCACGCACGCACGCAGCAACACACGCACACACACACACACACACACACACACACACACACACACACACACACACACACACACACACACACACACACACACACACGCACGCACACACACACCAAAGGCCATGATAGCGATAGGTATATGCGTCGACACATGAAGCATCACACCCTGCTATAAGAGTGTTGACAGATTATTAACATACATCCATGGAGGGAATGTTTACATTATTCAGAATAGCTTCAGTTTTCTTCCTCTTTTCTTAAAGGATAGGACCAGTTTTTGACTCTGTGGTGTTATTTTGCCATGATGTCAAAGGAGAGTTCCAGTGATTATAAATTGATGATTCTAAATATGCCGTACTTAGTGTCTCTTTTAGTACGTAAACAAACAGAAAGTTGATTCATATGAAAATGTTATTGTCCTGTTGTTGTTGTTGTTGTTGTTTACTATTTGTAGATCTGAATCCAGATCAACAGACCCCGCCCATTGATTTTAGTCCAATGCTGAAATAAACAGGAAGTTGATTTTTTCATTATTTGTTTTCCAAAATAAAAAATAAAAGCATGAGTTAAGGGCGTTACAGACAGTGAGTCTGAAACAATGACATCATGGCGAGATACAGTAACTACACACAAAACAAACAAACAAAAAGGTCTTATCCTTTAAACCAAAAACAAAATAAACAAAACAAACAAAACAAAACAAAACAAAACAAAACAAAACAAAACAAAACAAAACAAAACAAAACAAAACAAAACAAAACAAAACAAAACAAAACAGAGGAAATCAGATAGCTTAGACAGAACGCCATGCCTCCAAATACAACAGGACAAGGGGAGATGGGACAACACCAGATACTTTGTGTGTCTGTGTGTGTATACAGTATATATATTAAGGCTGTCAGCATTAACTAGTTAATCGTGAGTTAACTCAGCCGTGAGTTAACTCGATTATTTTTTTTTAGTGTGAGATTAACTCACAGTAAAACCAAAGGCCAAGTGGGTCTATTTGGTTCAATTTTGACAAATGCAGGTGAATAATTGTTAAATATCTGCATCAGTTAAGTTACTTTAAAATAAGTCTACACAATTAGAGAATGTAGAAAACTTTCTACAAAATGTGCATGTTCGTTCCCAATGATACCAACATCAAATTGTTGACGAATTCTTTAATTTAGGTCTGGAAGTCTAAATAAATGTCATCAAATGGTGGTCTGTGGCTCAAATGAAGAATAAATAATTGACCTTAATATGAATATTCTTGAAAAACACTCATTTAAGGTATATTTAGAACTCATAAAAAATATGCGATTAATCAAAGATTAACCCATAGTAGACGAGAACCCCTAGTGGTAGTTTCTTTTGGTTTTGTCCACAATTCCAGGCTGGATTTTGAAACAAAACAGTGTAGACTTGTTAATTAAATAGTGCTAATTCAGATGATGAATATTTTAACTCTTGAGAGTGTGAAAGTGAAACCATTTCATTTTTTCATTTTTACATTCTCAAGAGTTACATCTGGTTAACCAACTTTCCATCATTTAGCCTGGGGACCACCTGGAACCCTCTCAAGGACCACTGGTGGTCCCCAGACCACCTGTTGAAAACCCCTGTACTAGTACAGAGTATACAGTGTTCTGTGTTGAGTCGACACCACCTCCCCTTCCCCAGAAATAAAACCAAAACGAAACAAAACAAAAATAATAATTTAAAAACATGTTTCTTTTTTCTCTCAAATGTCTGGAATTAAACTACAGTATGTTCTTAGTTTCAGTGGTTTCAGGCTGGTTGATGACTCCTTGTCCCAATAATAATGTCCTCAGAGTTCAGCCATCAGAGTCCAGTTCAGGTTTTATAGTGTACCAATATAAACTATAATGATTATCCCTTTAAAAGTACAGAAGTGTGTGTGTGTGTGTGTGTGTGTGTGTGTGTGTGTGTGTGTGTGTGTGTGTGTGTGTGTGTGTGTGTGTGTGTGTGTGTGTGTCTGTGTGTGTGTGTTTTAGTCTTGGGCAATATACCGTATTACCGTTTATCGCGATATTGGAAATCAATACCGAGTAATAATGTTGGGTCTATAAAATATCAAATACTGAATATCGTGAAATACCGAGATTATACTGTGTTCTATTAAAACATGAGCAAAGAGACTTTTAATTGTAACTATACAAACAATTTTCATGTTACACACATGCCTAAAATAGCCCTTATTTGGGCTAGGCTTTTTGGAAACAATGTATTTCCAACTCCAGTTTGTCCCCATTTAGGCTGCTTGAACAGCAGAGCGCTCAGTTTCTGACCCCTCAATGTCGCAATTCTGAGAACTAGGTGACTGGTGGAACGTGTCCGACTCTGATTGCACGCCATTGCCATCTAGTGGTCAATACCGGTAATATTGAATATCAAGCTAATTAACACATTATCAATACCGATATTAAAAAATCAATACCGCCCAAGACTAGTGTGTGTGTGTGTGTGTGTGTGTGTGTGTGTGTGTGTGTGTGTGCACGGCACTCCAGAGGCAGTTTGTTCAGGAGTTGCAAACCGCTCGGTTCCCGGTTCAAACATCTCCCCGCTGCAGGCTTGGTGTTGAAGTGCCTTGGAGCAAGGCATGGTGGGGGGAGGAGAGGGGCGGGGCCTGGAGCCACGCCCACTGAATAGGCCACAGCAGTGGGCGGGGCCTGGAGCCACGCCCACTGAATAGACCACAGCAGTGGGCGGGGCCTGGAGCCACGCCCACTGAATAGACCACAGCAGTGGGCGGGGCCTGGAGCCACGCCCACTGAATAGACCACGGCAGTGGGCGGGGCCTGGAGCCACGCCCACTGAATAGACCACCGCAGTGGGAGGGGCCTGGAGCCATTCTTTTATTGTCTCAGTTTAAGCTCATAAGCGTCTCTGGAGCAATCACGTTTTTTTCTCATTTTAAGATCACCTAAAGATCACCTATGGCTCTTTATGGCTCCTAAGATGAATACTAGTATCCATAAATGAGGCAAAGCTGAATCTCTCCATTGGCTGCTACAGATGTATTTGAGAGATAAATGAAACAAAGCTGAAATCTTGCTACATGCGTATATGTAGCAAGATTTCAGCTTTGCCTCATTTATGGATCCTAGTATCGATCTTAGGAGCCATAAAGAGACATAGGTGATATTTAGGTGATCTTAAAATGAGAAATAAACGTGATTGCTCAAGAGACGCCTATGAGCTTAAACTGAGAGGCATTTTTTTCCTCCCACCCTACACCGCTAGATGCTAGAAAAGGCGCTCGAGAAATGCAGACCGTTAAAAAATAAAATAAAATAAAAATATATGCCAGATAACTTCGTCCACGGTTCGTCACGCCGAGTCTTCTCACAGACCTCCTCTGCAACCAAACAGGAAGTGGATTCCCATTGGCTGTCTGGTCCCCCCACCACCACCAACGCGGCCGTCCCATTGGACGTGGGGCGGGGTCAAAGCAGAGCACTATCCCCGCCGTCCGTCCGTCCGTCCGTCCGTCCCCCCTGCGATGTTTCCACAGATTTCGTAGATCGAGTCAATTTTTTTTCGTCCTTTATTTTTAAGGCATCTGCTGCAACGATGACCAGTCAGTACGGTCATACTGTAGATCTCTTAATAATCCAGTGAAGTAGTTTTTTTGCAATAAAAACAATGAAGTGACAAAACAACAAGGACCACGAAAAAAATAATAAACACAATCGAGAGTATGTTGTTTTTTTTAGATGGTGGTTGACGTTAGTTAGCAGCATATAGATAGACATTATGGAGTTTATTCTCTGTTTGTTCGTATTTACAATCTCTCTCTTTCTGTCTCTCGGTCTCTGCTGGTCTCTGCAAACACATGGTATTGACACATCCTCCGTTGAGTCTGGTATCTCCATATTTGGACACAGAAAGATGCAGACACTCTGGGGTGTGTGTCTCTCTCTCTTGTGTTGTGATGGTGAAACAGCGTGAAGCACGCTGAGCTGAGGGAACCTGGCAACCCAGGGGCTGAGGGAACCTGGCAACCCAGGGGAAAGATATGCTTCTCACTTTAAGCTCAGAAGCGTCTCTTAAGACACCCACGTTTATTTCTCATTTTCAGATCACCTAAAGATCACCTATGTCTCTTTATGGCTCCTAAGATCAATACTAGGATCCATAAATGAGACAAACCTGAAGTCTCTCCATTGGCTGCTACAGATGTATTTGAGACATAAAAGAGACAAGGGTGAAATCTTGCTATAGCCATAAAGAGACATCTAGGTGATCTTTAGGCCATCTTAAAATGAGAAATAAACGTGGCTGCTCATTTTTCCTCTGGGCAGGCCTGTGCGTGCACGTGTGTGTGTGTGTGTGTGTGTGTGTGTGTGTACATGTGCGTGTGTACGCATGCGTGTGGAACCACGTCTATTTTTTTCCTTTCCTCGTGCGGATAATAAAGTTCCTTTAGGAACTGAATTGACTTAAACTCCACCGGGAAAAGAGAGAACAAAAACAACACAAACCAAACGTCAGTTAGTTAGTTGAGCGTCAGCGTGGTGTCCTGGTGCCTTCCCATCCCATCCCATCCAAAGGAAACGGCAGACCAACCAACGGGCCAATGAGGTGGCTCCAACCATCTGCCAACGGGCCAATGAGGTGGCTCCAACCATCCTCCAGCGGCCAATGAATGAGGCGTGTCTATGAGCGTTAGCGGTCTAGGGGTCTGTGGGGGTCCGTGTGGGGGTCCGTGGGGAATGCTTTCTGTAGAGAAGATGAGCTTACAGGATGGGACTATACGCTACTCCTTCATGTTGCTTACAGATCCTCTCTGTCTGTCTCTCTGTCTGTCTGTCTGTCTGTCTGTCTGTCTGTCTGTCTGTCTGTCTGTCTGTCTGTCTGTCTGTCTCTCATCTCCTGGGTTTGTCACACCTGCAGACAGAAGAAAACACACATCAGGACCATAAATAAACACATGCTTTTGTTTAATCTGGAATATTAGATTAGAGCCAATTTATCCTCTTTCATCTCATTCTCTCACAATTTAGTCGTTAAACAACTTCCTGTTTTCCCACAGAGGCTGACAGGACAGAACTTGCATTGTTCCACTTTTACATTTGGAAGTGTCTGAACACATTAGTTTCCCATGGCAAAAAAGCAGCCTTGAATTGAATTGGAGTTGAATTGAATTGAATTGTAGTGGAGTTGAATTTAAATGAATTTAAATTGGGGTTGATTGAAATGATTGAAGTGGAGTTGAGAAGAATATAGAGCTAAGCCCCTCCCCCAAACTGATATGGTCCAATCACAGCTAAG
>CM076983.1:4008547-4031047 GCA_039105355.1 Benthosema pterotum | reverse complement strand
ACATTTAGGAACTATAATATTTCACATTTAAAGGGGAATTCCTCCCATTTTCAAAAGGTTACAAATGTGAACCAAATGGACCCTAGCGGGTCCATTTGGTTCCATTTGTACCCTCTCAGGAAAAAGGGATCTGAAAGAAAAATCATTAACATGGTGAAATACATCTTGATGATGTCATCATATGTATTTCACCATGTTAATGATTTTTTTCAGACCTCCATTTTTAGAAAATACAGAATTGGGGGAACCTTTTTATCATGTCCACACAACATCTCTAAGGTATATTAATGACATATTAAAATGTTGAGTTCCCCTTGAATATTCTTTTTACACAAATGAGTCTTGAAAAATGGAGGTCGTCTTCTATTCGGGAGAATACGATATACCCCCCCCCACACACACACACACACACACACACATACACACACTCAAACGCAAGCACACAGCAACTCCAAGGTCACAACATAACATGTACCCTGGAAAAAAAAACTTTGTATTCCGATTCGCCGTATTTACAAATCTAATTCCAGGTACATTTGTGGAAACAGATGATGTTTCCACAAGCTCACAGTGTGATAGTTTGATGCCTTCTGAACCTGCAGTAGCTGATAGTATACTGTATCTTGCTGCGCCGGCATAAATCAGTTTCAACCCTCAGGCCAACAGCTGCGACCTTTACAAAGAGTTGGCCGATATACTAACCCTAACACTAACCCTGGGCCATCAGCCACGACCCTCCCCACTAAACCTAACTCTGTCCCTAAACCCAGAATCTAAGTAAAACCCAGTAAAACCTGCGACACATCCTTTAGTGTTGCGTAAAAGCAAACAAAACAAAACACACAGTGATACTGTGACAGTGTCAGTGGATTCAAACAGCAGCTCTCTGGTTGGTTAGCAGCACAGCCTTATAGCACTGCAAAGCTCACACATACCCCGACAATGACTCTGATGCTGATATTTTGCACACAGGGTTGAGAGACACAGAGAGAGAGAGAGAGAGAGACAGGGAGAGAGAGACAGAGAGGCAGAGAAACAGACAGGGAAAGAGAGAGACAGGTGTGGAGCGTTCACACGTCAATCAAAAGCAGCAGATTATCTGGTCCCAGACAAGCTTTAGGAGCGTCAGCGGCACACAGAGGTTCAGGCCGGCGGCTGACATACGCGTCACCGTTCTTTGGGTTTTGCCTTTTCTTTCGTTTTCTCTTTAGACCCTTTAGGCCCTTGCCTTTCCGCCGTTGTTTTCTGGAAGAGAGAGAGAGAAGAGAGAAGAGGAAACAGAAGAGAACAGTGACGACGGGGAGTCTGCATGCTTGAGGACCCTGCTCTGTTATCCAGTGATGATTCCCAGAGGGTTGATGATCGAGAAGATCTCCTGGACCTACTGGATGTGGTCTGAGAACCGAGTGGCATTGATAAGACCTAGAAAACCTAGAAATACTCCATCAGCATGCCGGTTGGCCGCCTTGTTTTAAGCCCTGTGTCAGCATGGTGACGTGCTGGAGGTTATGTTGAGGGTGGGGGTTACCCTACGTTTTAACGGCGGGGATGGATTAAAAAACGTCGCCCGATATGAGCGACGGTGATGGTCATTACAGTAAATTCTCGCTTAGAATGGCATGCAAAATGAGTACCGTAAACGACGGTGCTGTGGCGCACTGAAAAAAAAAATAGTATAGAGGAGGAAGTGAGACGGAACTAGGAACCAAACTGCGCGAAATGGTTTTGGGTCGAGGGCAAAAAAAATCAGCACTTGGCTCTTATGCCCGGCCAAACGTCGCCCCTTCTGCTGCTGTCGCCCGAATCGGTGGCTCCCATAGAGAAATAATGGATGTCGGGCGACATCGCTTTTATCACCCCCCGCCGTTAGAGCGTAGGGTTAGAGGAGGCTAGTGGTTTTAGTAGATATTGACCTTGTTTTAAGCTGGTGGTTATGTTGAGGGTGAGGGTTAGAGGAGATTAGTGGTTTTAGTAGATATTGACCTTGTTTTAAGCCCTGTGTCCACACTGTGACATGCTGGTGGTTATGTTTAGGGTTAGGGTTAGAGGAGATTAGTGGTTTTAGTAGATATTGACCTTGTTTTAAGCCCTGTGTCCACACTGTGACATGCTGGTGGTTATGTTTAGGGTTAGGGTTAGAGGAGACTAGTGGTTTTAGTAGATATTGACCTTGTTTTAAGCTGGTGGTTATGTTGAGGGTGAGGGTTAGAGGAGACTAGTGGTTTTAGTAGATATTGACCTTGTTTTAAGCCCTGTGTCCACACTGTGACATGCTGGTGGTTATGTTGAGGGTGAGGGTTAGAGGAGGCTAGTGGTTTTAGTAGATATTAACCAAAAGGAGCAGATTGAATGTGTGTTAAACAGACCGCACCATGCTGGCAGTGCCGAGGGCGGGGCTAAGGACACTTATCATCTCTGTCGACTCTGATGCAGCAGGATGTGACAGACCTGACCGCTGTGACGCAAACTACTGGGAATTATCACTCCATTTTCGGTAGGATCTGCTTTGTCGGAGATGGAGGCTGACCAGGTGACCACGATGTTAAAGACAAGAGAGCTGATTGGATAGTTGGGTTAACCAATTAGAGACAGTCAGAAACGCCTGAACGAAGACTTTGAGGAAGATGTTGTTTTTCTACACATCAAAGAGATGCTTAGTTTACGGCTGACCAACGTATATATAGATCTAATAAAAAAGCTTTGTGACGAAGGTTTGTGAGTAAGTTGTTTTTGAGTTCAGCTGCATCAAAAAATAAATAAAAACAAATTACTTTTTTTTAACACTTTTACTACCGGCTCTTGTCGTCCAAAATTGTCCCAGACTAGCGCAAAATTGGATTTGGTTTTCCTAGAAGTGAAGGCTGGCAAAATGGATGCACACTTCTGAGAAAACAAAAGCATTTCAAGAAGTTCACAAAAGATACAAGAAAGAAAAGGTACAAGACGTTTTTTGGATTCATTTGCTTTTACTGTGTGGCCCCAGCCAGGGACCACGACAGAATGACCGGAACTTCTTCATTTTCACCAAAACCAGAGCAAAACTCCCACCATGGGACTCTGGACATCAATTAATACAGTTGATAATATATTAAGTACTGTATTTCATACAGCTTAACCTAAAAATAAATCTGAACTATCCCTGTAAATAAAAGATCAATCAAGCTAAATCCATCCATCCATCCATCCATCCATCCATCCATCCCTCCATCCATCCATCCATCCATCCATCCATCCCCCCCATCCATCCATCCATCCATCCATCCATCCATCCATCCATCCATCCATCCATCCAAGTTGAACAGTCAAGTCAGGTAAAGTTGAATGAATGAAGGTAAATTCAGTTATTTTGGGTGATTTGGAAAAATGCTCCAGTCCCAGTGGTGAAGGCGTTAACACTAGAAAGACTAACGGGTCGTGAGGACCCCTTTTTGAGATTTTGAAGTGCATTTTCTCTGCCTGTGATGTTCTGAAAAGGTTCCCCTTCCATGACTTTTCCTAAATATGCAATTCAAGTCATCTCTGTTTTTCTTTTCGTCTGTAATAATTTCTAAATATGAATTTAGAAGCGATTCTATCTTCCGTGACTGGTCATTGCGGGTCCTGTGGACCCCTCGTCACTAATCCTCAAAGCACTAAAACCTTTGTCCTTCCTGGTTGGAAATTTAATTGTAATGTAAACTGAGGCATTAGCTGGAACAATATAGCTGCTCTGGGCATGGAGGTGTGAACTCTTAAAGATGGGGTGCCGTGATCTTTGTATTTTTTCCAATTTTGTACATGTTTAAGAGGTGACAGTATTTAAATAAACCCCTTTGTGTGTGTTTTGTGTGCAATGATGTCTTCCCTTTGTATTTAGGGTTTCTTCCTGGGGGCTGAACCTTTCCAGTCAAACGTGCCAATGAAAAAAACTTCAATATAGTGACATCACATGCTCAGCTCCTCCCCTAACTCCTCCCCCTTTATCATGCAACTAAAGCTGTGGGTGTGGCTTCAGTTCAGGTGGATCTCCACCCATCACCACCCACCAGGCAAACCAGGCATACTTAATGAACTGGTAGGGTGGAATCATAAAAATGACAGTTTAACAAACACTGTACACTTTTTTGGGGGAAAAAAAATCTTACTTCTCATATAACATTAATACCTGACGATCATGTTTTAGGGTAGAAAAAAATCATGGCACTCCATCTTTAAGGGGAGAGAATGTGTGAGGTTTTTACGGGTCTCAGAGACCCAAGAGTTACAGTCTTCATAGGAGTATTTCCATTCCCAGTCCTGCTTGTGTTAAACGTTGTCCCAGTTCACACGGAAAACAGTGAAACAAACGAACCCACAAGAGTCCCGGGACGGCGGTGATGTTGATTCAGTGCATTATTTGGGTTTACTTGGGGGCTTTTATTTTGGCGGAGGTAGGGCGCTGAGGGGTCCGTACCTGGGGGAGGATGCTCTATAGTGTAGAGTTTCAACAGATAGACGCAGGAGCACAATGAACCTGCACCTTCCTTCTTTCAATCTATCTGGGTCGACTCTCAGACCCCGACAGGGGCGGATTGGCCATCTGGAGTACAGGGAGTTTTCCCGGTGGCCTGCGCCACCTAGTGGCCTGGATGGACAAGATCCAAAATGCACTAGTGGCACTTCCAAAAAACACTAGAATATGCTAGATGCTCGCCTGGAACATACAGATCAAAATGACCATTAATCTTCTACATTCTCTAGTTGTGTAGACTAAGTTGGGCTAACTCACATGATGAATATTTTAACTTTTGAGGTTGTAAAAATGAAACCATTTGGTTTACGCTCTCAAAGAGTTACATCTGGGTGGCCAGGGTGGCCTGGCAAAGACAAAATTGTCCCGGTGGGAAAATATCAATCCGCCCCTATCTCAGACCCCGACGCACAATGACTGGAATTAGCACTTCTATTCACAGATGTGTGTGTGTGTGCGCGTGTGCGCGTGTGCGTGTGCGTGTGTGTGTGTGTGTGTGTGTGTGTGTGTGTGTGTGTGTGTGTGTGTGTGTTGTGGCCTGTATACGCCGCTGAGTGATTCTCATACCCTATTATTCCAGGGACCCTCAGTTTTTATTTTTCTAACCCAGTGGTTTTCAAACTTTTTCATCTCAAGGACCACCATTTATTCAGAATTTGAGCCACGGACCACCATTTGAGGATATTTTAGCCCCACAGAACTAAAACTAAAAGATTTATTTTGCTTTTGTCCACAATTCCAGGCTGAATTTGGGAAACAAAACAAGGATAACATACAGATCAAATTGGGTAATTGAGATGATGAATATTTTAACTCGAGAAGGTAAAAATGAAACCAAATGGACCCTGGCGGGTCCATTTGGTTTCATTTTTACGTTCTCAAGAGTTACATCTGGTTAACCAACTTAGCTGAGGACCACCTGGAACCCTCTCAAGGACCACTGGTGGTCCCCAGACCACCTGTTGAAAACCACTGCTCTAACCTGTGGTATTGTAACTATAGGGCTGTTGAATGATTAATCACAGTTTCAAAATTAATTCAATCAAGTAATTAATCATCAGCAAACCATGCCCAAAACATTCCATGATTTCATGTGCAGAATTTGTTTTTAAGCAAAATTAATCTGGGAAAAATAAGATATAAATATCCTTTCAAAAACATATTGTTTTAAAGAAAATCTGCCGAATGATGAGGACAGGTTTCTGAACTGTCACACAGTAGCCTGGCTCAGCCCTGAATCAGCACCTTAAAAATACTACCTTATTTTTTCTTTGTGATTCAAGGACTGGCTTCCTTGCCTTTGGGGCCGTTTTTGTCGGTTGGAAATCCATGCCCACCTGATTGGCCAACAGCCCTGTCACTCACTTCGTTTCACTTTATTATTCTTTAAAG
The DNA here is from genome assembly GCA_039105355.1 of Benthosema pterotum. NCBI lineage: Eukaryota > Metazoa > Chordata > Actinopteri > Myctophiformes > Myctophidae > Benthosema > Benthosema pterotum. The sequence goes on along the minus strand of CM076983.1, from coordinate 4,025,166 downwards.
AAGCGTCAGGCTTTAGGTTTTATAAACATCATCATCAGACATATTTTAATTTTACTGCTTTTGTTCACATGCTAGTAACGCTCGTCGGCTGTGTTTGTTTAGTTAGCAACGTCATTATTATGCTAATAATGATATAATAATGATGCTAATAATGAAGTGAAACATCCTAGAAACTGCTGTGGTAGAGAGGGACTTCAGTCTGAATAATGAAGTGAAACATCCTAGAAACTGCTGTGGTAGAGAGGGACTTCAGTCTGAATAATGAAGTGAAACATCCTAGAAACTGCTGTGGTAGAGAGGGACTTCAGCCTGAATAATGAAGTGAAACATCCTAGAAACTGCTTGTGGTAGAGAGGGACTTCAGTCTGAATAATGAAGTGAAACATCCTAGAAACTGCTGTGGTAGAGAGGGACTTCAGTCTGAATAATGAAGTGAAACATCCTAGAAACCGCTGTGGTAGAGAGGGACTTCAGTCTGAATAATGAAGTGAAACATCCTCGAAACTGCTGTGGTAGAGAGGGACTTCAGTCTGAATAATGAAGTGAAACATCCTAGAAACTGCTGTGGTAGAGAGGGACTTCAGTCTGAATAATGAAGTGAAACATCCTAGAAACTGCTGTGGTAGAGAGGGACTTCAGTCTGAATAATGAAGTGAAACGGAATGACAATTCAGACTGAAGTCAGGCTAGTCACACAGCCTGACTGTGAGACACAGACTGAGTGGTATTTTATCATGTACAGTACATTAGTGAAGAATTATAATGCACTGCACATGAGAAAATACGACTTCGCACCCACACCCATGGGTGCAGTGATGCAGCCAGCCCCCCCCCCCCCCCCCCATTACATCCGCCCCTGCCACAACACAAGGTCACGTCGTTCTTCAAACACAACTCATGTTTAGACGTCCTCAACATCCAAACCACGTGCGTGAGGCCGTGCACGTGACAATTAGTCCTTTTTGTTCCAAAAGCAGCCATAATGACCTAATGGACCCAGAGAGGGTGTGGCTATAGGTCACACTGTTCCACATTTGTCACATTTGTGAAATTCCAAAGTAGAAGAGGAACAAATCTTTAGTTTTGGGGTCTGTGGGGCTAAAATGTCAGGGTGGTCCGTGGCTCAAATTCCGAGTAAAGGGAGGGCTGCTCGTTGGAGGTGCCCATACAGCCTGCCATTCTTCCAGCCCACCCTAATAGGGCTGCTGAATCCGGCCCTGCTGAGAATCAGTAGATGTAAATATGTTCCAGATGTGTGTATTGAGACATCATGGTGTTACACTGACCAACCAACAGGACGATCTTTCACCCAAAACTCTTTGCTCCACTTTCTGTTTAGGGTGGAACTGGTGATCAGACACAAACACCTCATCCATTACACATACTAACTGAACCCGGTATCACAGATAGTACTACACTACGCACAGAACGCCACCTACGAATTGCGTGCATACACAACTAGTTATTAAAGCAAAAATCTGTGAATATGTACTTGGGCGTGGTTTTCACAAACACGGAAGTGGCTGGTTGGGGGTGGGGCAGCTTGGGTTTTATAATATTTACTATTCTGTCCCTAACACATCGCAACTCGGATGCGGCTGAGACCATCGCAATGCTCAGCGCAGCAATTCACTGGGCTAGCGCCTCGCTCAGTGGAGCTTCACAATGCTCATGGTCGGCAGAGACGGCACCGCTCCGTCATTTTCAGTGCAGTATATGCTAGTATAATATGCACGGATTTATTGTAGGCAAATATGCACAGATTTTTGCCCATTCTAGGGGAGTATGGATGGAATGGCACCTCCGTGCATATTGGTCTAAACCTCATGAGACTGGGTTGACTAACTAGATCAGCACTCCCTAGTGATGCAGACACTTTTATGACTTGAGAGCTACTTTCAAAATGAGCGTCTCAACAAGATCTACACATGAAAAATGTGATTGTTCCATTACTGAAAATCCATTTCAAGCCCCCTAGAAAGTTTGAGCTTTGAAATAGTGGTGGTGGTGTTGCTTACTGTCAAGAATAAGGCAATGCTTATACGTCTGAAAACAGTATTTGGAGTTTGAGGAGTGATGTTCGTGATGTGATGTTGAGTTTATGGTAGTTTCTTGCACCCAAAATTAAGAACTTTCAGGGTTTTGTCCACAATTGCGAAAGAGAACTGGCAAAACGTTGGTCAAAATAACAATTATTCTCCATTTTCTAATTGTGTGAACTCTTGAGAGTGTCCAGTTCATTCCAGTTTATTATCAACCTTAGTACAACGTAGAGTCATTATTGCTCATTATATCATGGCATTTATATACATGTAGCGCCTTTATTCCCAGAATGTGCATTACATGTGTACACACACACACACGCAAGCACACGCACGCACGCACGCACGCACACGCACACGCACACGCACACGCACACACACACACACACGCACACGCACACACACACACGCACAACTTCTATCCTTTCCTCTATCTTATCATATTTTTTGACACAACCAAGAATTTCCCCCGTAATGTGATGATAATGTGAAAGATTCTGAGAAAGATGCTGCGTGACATGAAAGATGCTGCGTGACATGAAAGATGCTGAGTGCCAAGCAGGGATGCATTGTGGTCCCATTAGGCCGGGAATCGAACCCCGACCTCCCAGTTCCAGGGCAGACACTCTAGCCACAAGGCCAAGACAGTGCCCAGATCTACCTCACTACGACGCCAGATATCCTCTCATGGAAGACCGTATCTTCCAGGAGAAATAAACCACCGATAATAAGATGAGAATAAACACTTTTTTCCAAGACCTTTCTTTCTTTCCAGAATATTTAACATCATTTTCTAGGCCAAATATAACATCATTCAGCACAACACTGTGATGCCCAAAGACAGTGATGCCCAAAGACAGGCAGAGCAGCAACAATAAAGCATAAAGTCTACAGTAGAAAGGTGTAATTCTGTTCCAAATGTTTTGCTATAGTTCAGGGGTTTTCAACAGGTGGTCCGGGGACCACCAGTGGTCCTTGAGAGGGTTCCAGGGTTCCCCAGGTGGTCCCCGGCTAAGTTGGTTGACCAGATGTAACTCTTGAGAATGTAAAAATATAACCAAATGGACCCTTGCGAATGTAGGGTCCATTTGGTTTCATGTTTACACTCTCAAGAGTTAAAATATTCATCATGTGAATTATCCCAAGTCTACACAACTAGAGAATGTAGAAGATTAATGGTCATTTATGATCTGTATGTTGGACTGTTTGGTTTCCCCAAATCCAGCCTGGAATTGTGGACAAAAGCAAAAGAAATCTTTATTTTCGGGGTCCGTGGGGCTGAAATGTCCTCAAATGGTGGTCCGTGGCTCAAATTCTGAATAAATGGTGGTCCCTGGGATGAAAAAAGTTGAAAACCCCTGATATAAAGCATAGTATGTACAGTAGAAAGGTGTAATTCTATTCCAAATGTCTTGCTATAGTCCAGGGCAGGACTAGATCACGTTCCTGTAAGAACAGGTCAGTGACCGCCAGCACATCACCCTGTGTGTGTGTGTGTGTGTGTGTGTGTGTGTGTGTGTGTGTGTGTGTGTGTGTGTGTGTGTGTGTGTGTGTGTGTGTGTGTGTGTGTGTGTGCGTGCGTGCGTGTGTGTGCGTGCGTGCGTGTGTTGGTTCTGTGACGTCGTAGATGAGCAACACTTTTATTAAGCAACGGCTCATAAACGCAGAGTCACATAAACCCTGTGATGTGGAATATCTTCCTCTCAAAGACAGGCGCTCAGCGTTTGTTATCTGTGGTCAGTAAAACTACTAGCATGAACACAGCAGTGTTGCCAACTACCAAAATCCAAAATGCACTAGTAGTGGTACTTCCAAAATGCACTAGAAAGCTCTAGAGCAGGGGTTTTCAACAGGTGGTCCGGGGACCACCAGTGGTCCCTGAGAGGGTTCCAGGTGGTCCCCAGCTAAGTTGGTTAACCAGATGTAACTCTTGAGAACGTAAAAATGAGCGTAAAAATGAAACCAAACGGACCCGAAAGGGTCCGTTTGGTTTCCTTTTACGCTCTCAAGAGTTACAGATCTATAAGGGTCCATTTGGTTACCAATGGTCCTTTCTAGGAAGGAAGGAGGACTCTATCATAGGAGGAAAAACGGTTTATCTCTGGTGCCTGTCAACTAATTTCGCCCCAACTCAGGCGCTAGAGGGGTCTGGAAAAAAAGCTAAATATAGTTACTAAGGCGCCAAGTTGGCAACACTGGAACCCAGGGAGGGGAGGATGTAAAAACAGAGAGATAGAGGAGGGGAAAGGTTTAAAGGGTGGGTGGAGTGACGGACAATCACTGACCCACCTGATCACCCTGTCCTGGAGTATATCTCAGTGGTTTTCAACCTTTTTCGACACCAGGGACCACCATTTATTCAGCATTTGAGCCACGGACCACCCATTTGATTACATTTTCACACCAAAGACCTCAAACTAAAGAATTCTTTTGGTTTTGTCCACAATTCCAGGCTGTATTTTACCAACAAAACAGTGTAAACTTCTAATTCTCTTGACGCCGTTCTCGAGCTGCTCGTGGATTTCCCGTTAGATACGCGGACGGCGCGTATCACGACGAAATGTAGATTTCATTCTTTAATCCAACTATTAGTCCGAGCGCATCGTCTGATAATGATCCCGTTGCTGACTTTCATTTGGGACAGAATTGGCGACAACTTTTTTTTGTCCCATTCACACCCATTCAATCCAATGCATTCAAACGGCTCTCCTCCGGTTTGCCCCCTGAATGTCGTGAGCGCATGGGTAAATCAGCTAGGGCTACACTGCTCTTCCTGACTTGTGACCCGGATGTTTTTGCTCAGATCGTCAGAAGAGAGGTCAGCCAAGACAACAGAAACAGCATGACAGAAACAGCACATCCTGTTTAGGAGATCTGAGCTTCAAAATAAGTTTTTTTTTTACCGATCTCACTGGATTTTGAGCCGTGGCAATGGGGAGAAAACAACGAAGATCCGATCGTGGTAAATGAATTTATTAAGCGGTGCTAATTCAGATGATGAATATTTTAACTCTTGAGAGTGTGAAAAAGAAACCAAATGGGGTCCATTGCGGTCCATTTGGTTTCATTTTTACATTCTCAAGAGTTACATCTGGTTAATCAACGTTCCATCATTTAGCCTGGGGACCACCTGGAATCCTCTCAGGGACCACTGGTGGTCCCCGGACCACCTGTTGAAAACACCTGCTTTAGTATATCTGACGGACAGCTCCATACGTCCAAATGGACCCTAGGGGGTCCATTTGGTTCCATTTGTACACTCTCAGAAAAAAAGGTCCTAAAAGGAAAATCATTATCATGGTCATGGGGGGGGGGTCCACACCAGGGTTATAGTAAACTATTAACTATTACTAAAAAAAAAAACACACATTTGAGTTAACTAATAAAAACTAAAAATGAATGCAAAAAACGATAACTAAACTAAAACTGTAATGTGGGTTCAGAAAAGTAACTAAAACTAACTGAAATTATACCCTAAATACCCTTAGTTTTAGTTTTTATAAAGCTTTTAAATCCAAAATGTGTTGGTGACCAGCATGAGGAGGAGATGCTTCTAGATCTTCTATCCACTACTGAGTTCCATAAACACTGGGGGTAAAATCATCCAATCTACTAAGAAACTCCAAAGCAAGGATTGAATACCAACCGTTTCCTACTTTGGCACATTTTTAATCCTATACCTGACAACCAAAGCACAGAAAGAAATAAAATAACTAAAACTAAAACTATCTATACTAACTAACTAACTAACTAACTAAATACATTCACCTAAATGAAAACTAAACAAAAACTAGCAAACCCGCTCTAAAAACTAACTAAAACTAACTGAATTAGAAAATAAAATGTCAAAACTAACAAAAACTAAACCGAAATGAAAAATCCATAACTATAATATCCACAATATCCAAACAACATCTTTAAAGTGTATTAACGACATAGTAAAATGGGTGGAGTTCTCCTTTAACTACACCAGTGGAGGAGGAATCATTTATGACTGTACAGTGTGTGTTAGGTACATGTGCGGGCGTGCACATGTGTGCGTGTGTGTCTTTGTGTGTGTGTGTGTGTGTGTGTGTGTGTGTGTGTGTGTGTGTGTACGTGTGTGCGTGCGCGCACGCGCGTGTGTGTGTGTGTGTGTGTGTGCGTGTGTGCGTGCGTGTGTGCGTGCGTGTGCGTGTGTGTATGTGTGCGTGTGTGCGTGCGTGTGTGTGTGTGTGTGCGTGTGTGCGTGCGTGTGTGTGTGTGCTGTGCGCTGTACAGACAAAAGCAGAGACTGAGGTAGAGATAAACAGAATCAGAAGGAGGTTTAGCTCAGCAGAATGGAGATGGAAGCTCTGATAGGAGGACTGGAGGGGGGGGGGGGGGGGGGGGGGGGGGGACAGGGGTGGATTGGCACATATTTTCCCACCGGGACAATTTTGCCTTTGAGAGGCCACCCTGGGGAAGGGGGGGTGGCAGCTGGTTAACCAGATGTAACTCTTTGAGAGCGTACAAATGAAACCAAATGGACCCTTGGTTTCATGTTTACGCCTTTAAGAGTTAAAATATTCATCATGTGAATTAGCCCAACTTAGTCTACACAACTAGAGAATGTAGAAGATTAATGGTCATTTTGATCTGTATGTTCCAGGCGAGCATCTAGCACATTCTAGTGCATTTTGGATCTTGTCCAGCAGGCCACTAGGTGGCGCAGGCCACCGGGAAAACTCCCTGTACTCCAGGTGGCCAATCCGCCCCTGGTTGGGGGTTTGGGCCGGTGGAGTTAGAATGAAGGAAGCTAAAGAACATCAGAGATCTCTCTGATCCTCTCATCGTGTTGTTGTTGTTGTTGTTGTTGTTACGTAGATATAAAATCCTCCAGACGATAAGATAGAATTCTGTTACTCACTTTTCTGTCTGGTCTTTCGCTTCTTTCTTCGGCCTGCGAAAAGACACAAAAAAACAAAACACAACACACAACTCAGTGTTAAAAACACAGAACAACCATGTTGTTGCATTCCTGGAGGAATGGAGGAGCACCTTAAAACAATGATCAGGGCGGATCTAGGCATGGAGGCATTAGGAGGGCATTGACCCCCCACAATGCCCTCCTAAATACCCAGTCTGCCCCACCAAACATGACGCCATGCAAAACAACCCAAAGATATTTCAAATTAAAGTGCTTCTATTTAAAATGATGTGAAACACTACTACTGCTACTAACTAACTACAGCTGTGTCACCACTAAACCAACAGCATTTCATCATTGAAAACAGAAAACTCTCTGAGTCAGACCTTTTGCTTTATGCATGCTGCGTGTCTGTTGCAACTTCAACAACAACTGATGTTATTATTGATGCTTTACTTGACTAATAAAAGTCCTGGAACTGAAAATGGTATGGGTGCGGCCTCATCGCCCGTGGCGCAAAGCGACACGGGCGATGAGGCCGCACCCATACCATTTTCTACTGGTGGTCTTCCCCTTTAATTTGATAATGTCTCAAGGGCCAAATGAAATTACATGGCGGGCCAAATTAGGGCCCACGGGCCAGAGTTTGACACCCCTGACTTAGGGTGTCAATATATGTTATTTGTTCCTGTGTTGTCTTTTGGTTTGTTTTTTTGTCTATTGTCCTCTGTATGCAGCTGCATGTGGTCCTGATGTCTCCAAGACAAGTTTCTCCTTCGGGAGACAAAATAAAATGAAACTTGACCTTGATATAAGGATAGGTTGAATAGTGGGGGAGCGGGTAATGTGGTTCAACAGTCAAACTATTGCAACGCAACCTGCACGGTGTATGTGCCAACATGAGGACACACACACACACACACACACACCACAACACACACACACACACACACACACACACACACACACACACACACACACACACACACACACACACACACACACACACTGCATAGCATAACGTGAGCAGAGACCTGTCTGGAAAGATTTAAAACAAACAGAACTGTGACAGGAAGTTACTGTAAAAGATGAATGACTGAGTGTGTTGTGTGTGTGTGTGTGTGTGTGTGTGTGTGTGTGTGTGTGTGTGTGTGTGTGTGTGTGTGTGTGTGTTGGGGGGGGGCAACACACAACACTGTAGACATTGTGAATGAATGCATTCCACTGTGGAAATGATTAAACAGTAATATAATCAGCATGCCTGCTCTGCATGGAGCAGGTCTTACTCCATAATCCCGGTGCGCTGAGCGTTGGAGGACTATACGCTGTTACAGGACACATGGAGCCACAATGAGGTCACGGACCTGAAAGTGTTGACTCATCGCTGTTTGCACAGCGCTGACTTTTGCCTGACCCCTGGCTGAACGTAGGGACCTATATATAGTGTTCCCACCGTCACCAAGCTTCACCATACCACCTATATATAGGGTTTCCCTGCATGCGCTCACTAGTCCCATTCACACTACAGTACGACCACACCAGCCTTTTGTAGAGGAGCCTTTTCACCTGCCGACAACCTATTCTACAATGTCTTCTAAAACCAGTGGGTTTTCAACCCTTTTGGTCCCAGGGCACAGGTTTGTCCACAATTCCAGGCTGGATTTGGGAAACCAAACAGTCCAACATACAGATCAAAATGACCATTAATCTTCTACATTCTCTAGTTGTGTAGACTTGGGATAATTCAGATGATGAATATTTTAACTCATGTGAACTCATGTGAGTGTAAGCACTCTCAAAGAGTTAAAAGAGTTTAAAGAGTTTTTGTTGCATTTTTTTATCCCACGATTTTGTAACCCATTTTTTCTCCCAGTGCCATTTATCTAATGTGATCCTGGGCTCTACACACCCTCCACCAACCTGAGGAGGCTTCGGACTGACCTCATGCTTCCTTAAATGCATGAGGGTCCAAGCTGCTTTCTTTTCACCTGACAAGGGTGAGTTTCCCTGGTTATTCCAACCAGTTCCTGTCCCCTCCATCAGGCGCCCCGGCTGGCCAGGGGGAGGCAGTTTAGAGCCCAGGATTACTGCATGTTTTTGTGAGGGTATCTACCTAGGGGACACAGGGAGAACATGTGAGGGTATCTACCCTAGGGGACACAGGGAGAACATGTGAGGGTATCTACCCTAGGGGACACGGGGAGAACATGTGAGGGTATCTACCCTAGGGGACACGGGGAGAACATGTGAGGGTATCTACCCTAGGGGACACGGGGAGAACATGTGAGGGTATCTACCCTAGGGGACACAGGGAGAACATGTGATGGTATATATATCTACCCTAGGGGACACAGGGAGAACATGTGAGGGTATCTACCCTAGGGGACACGGGGAGAACATGTGAGGGTATCTACCCTAGGGGACACAGGGAGAACATGTGAGGATATCTACCTAGGGACACGGGGAGAACATGTGAGGGTATCTACCCTAGGGGACACGGGGAGAACATGTGAGGCTATCTACCCTAGGGGACACGGGAGAATATGTGAAGGTATCTACCCTAGGGGACACGGGGAGAACATGTGAGGGTATCTACCCTAGGGGACACGGGGAGAACATGTGAGGGTATCTACCCTAGGGGACACAGGGAGAACATGTGAGGGTATCTACCCTAGGGGACACGGGGAGAACATGTGAGGGTATCTACCCTAGGGGACACGGGGAGAACATGTGAGGGTATCTACCCTAGGGGACACAGGGAGAACATGTGATGGTATCTATCTACCCTAGGGGACACAGGGAGAACATGTGAGGGTATCTACCCTAGGGGACACGGGGAGAACATGTGAGGGTATCTACCCTAGGGGACACAGGGAGAACATGTGAGGGTATCTACCCTAGGGGACACGGGGAGAACATGTGAGGGTATCTACCCTAGGGGACACGGGGAGAACATGTGAGGCTATCTACCCTAGGGGACACGGGGAGAACATGTGAGGGTATCTACCCTAGGGGACACGGGGAGAACATGTGAGGGTATCTACCCTAGGGGACACGGGGATATATAGGGTGGTCGCAGCATGCTGCTTTTTTTGCGAAGGTTCGAAGCTCAGCCTGAAATTGCTGTCCGATGTTCGAAGGGCAAATTAAGCCCTAGTATACACCACTAGTATCTACCCTAGGGGACACGGGGAGAACATGTGAGGGTAGCTACCCTAGGGGACACGGGGAGAACATGTGAGGGTATCTACCCTAGGGGACACGGGGAGAACATGCAAAGGCCATTTCCACAGAAAGGCCCTTTCACCAACCCTGCCTCGGGTATGGGCACTGATGACGTGGAGGAGCAGACACGCCGCCAGCACCCACAGCAGCGTCCCTAGCGGGAATCGAACCCAGGACCTTCTAGCTGTGAGGCGACAAGGGTGTTGGAAGTGTGGCCGTTGCCCAATAATCACACGGGGCATTTTGCTCTCTCTGAAAATTCACACGGGGCTCAAACAGGTGACAAGAGAGCTAAAAATATCCGCTGCCGTCTAGCCAGGAAAAACATTGGGTCAGGAAGTGAAATGAACGGACAGGCTGACCTCTGGAAGGTACATGTGTTGTACCAACGCCACCGGGGGTCATCGAGCTAAGCCCATCCCATGGACCACCATACCAATCCCTGAATTGATTCCACAATTCAAAGTGCCACACATTACTGATCAAAATATCCATAGAATATAATAAGTTCTCAATGTGCCGTTTACACACAGGGGTTGACACTAAGGTCTCCGAGGCACTTGCCCATCGGGCAAGTGCTAGTCAGGATCTACTTGCCCTCAGGTCATGGTCACTTGCCCCCCCAGGTTCCAGGTGGTCCCCAGTTAAGTTGGTTAACCAGATGTAACTCTTGAGAACGTAAAAATGAAACCAAATGGACCCTTACGGGTCCATTTGGTTTCATTTTTACACTCTCAAGAGTTAAAATTCATGATCTTAATTAGCCCAGGTCTACACTGTAGAAGATTAATGGTCATTTTGATCTGTATGTTAATTTGCCTGTTTTGTTTCCCAAATCCAGCCTGGAATTGTGGATATCTAGAAAGCAGGGAAAGACACAGAGGCAGAGTGCAATGACTGCCTTCAAGACACATTTATCTTGTGTTGTGTTATAGTGCACTATGTTGCACACTTGCCCGATCGGGCAACCAGGTAGCAGTCTTCACTTGCCCCACCATTTTTTTTACTTGCCCCGGGCAAGCGGGCAAGTGTTAGTGTCAAGCCCTGACACATACAGTGTTAACAGGTTCCCTGAACACATCCCTACAGTTGCTTTGCTCCCTACTACAGTCAATTATCCATCAACCCTCCACAAAACAAACACACACTATACATTATAAGTCGAACAACAGAACTCTGAATCAAATAATACATTCAATCCTTAAAGGTAGGGAAAGTGATTTCACTTTTGTCAGATATCACCCAAAAAAAATTTTTTTTCTGTTAAAATGCTCTATTATAAGGTGTGGAAACCACATATGGAGTTTCCCCCTCCCCCACGTTAGCAGAGGAGCTAATAAAAGTTCCCCAGGTCACCACAATTCTCCTCCAATCAGGAGAGAGCAGCAGGTTCACATAGTGTAGCTACTTTTGGGGGCCCCTAGTGCACCAAGCTGGTACTACACCATGAATTTCAAATCACTTCCCCTACCTTTAAAGGGGTATTCCACTTAAAAAAAAAAAAAAAAAAAAAAAAAAAAAAAACCTTTGGTCATTTTATGGTCTACTCAGTCTCATGTGAAAACACCAGACAGTGTATAAGTTACTCCTTTCACTATTTAACTGACCAAAAGTTTTTTTGAAAGTGAAGTACCCTTTTAACTGTGATAAATTCACTGTTGGTGGCAGGCTGAAGCGCCACCCACTGTCATACACAAACCTTGGAACTCCAATTTACAGTAACAATCACACTGTGTGAAGTGTGGTGCGCTCCTATCATTGTACATCAAACAGTAACAATCACACTGTGTGACGTGTGGTGCGCTCCTATCATTGTACATCATCCTGAACATGTTCACTGTGTGACGTGTGGTGCGCTCCTATCATTGTACATCATCCTGACATGTTCACTGTGTGAAGTGTGGTGCGCTCCTATCATTGTACATCATCCTGACATGTTCACTGTGTGAAGTGTGGTGCGCTCCTATCATTGTACATCATCCTGACAGTAACAATCACACTGTGTGAAGTGTGGTGCGCTCCTATCATTGTACATCATCCTGACAGTAACAATCACACTGTGTGAAGTGTGGTGCGCTCCTATCATTGTACATCATCCTGACAGGTTCACTGTGTGACGTGTGGTGCGCTCCTATCATTGTACATCATCCTGACATGTTCAATTTACAGTAACAATCACACTGTGTGACGTGTGGTGCGCTCCTATCATTGTACATCATCCTGACATGTTCACTGTGTGAAGTGTGGTGCGCTCCTATCATTGTACATCATCCTGACATGTTCACTGTGTGAAGTGTGGTGCGCTCCTATCATTGTACATCATCCTGACAGGTTCACTGTGTGAAGTGTGGTGCGCTCCTATCATTGTACATCATCCTGACATGTTCACTGTGTGAAGTGTGGTGCGCTCCTATCATTGTACATCATCCTGACATGTTCACTGTGTGACGTGTGGTGCGCTCCTATCATTGTACATCATCCTGACAGGTTCACTGTGTGACGTGTGGTGCGCTCCTATCATTGTACATCATCCTGACATGTTCACTGTGTGAAGTGTGGTGCGCTCCTATCATTGTACATCATCCTGACATGTTCACTGTGTGACGTGTGGTGCGCTCCTATCATTGTACATCATCCTGACAGTAACAATCACACTGTGTGACGTGTGGTGCGCTCCTATCATTGTACATCATCCTGACAGTAAACAATCACACTGTGTGAAGTGTGGTGCGCTCCTATCATTGTACATCATCCTGACAGGTTCACTGTGTGACGTGAGGTGCGCTCCTATCATTGTACATCATCCTGACAGGTTCACTGTGTGACGTGTGGTGCGCTCCTATCATTGTACATCATCCTGACAGTAACAATCACACTGTGTGAAGTGTGGTGCGCTCCTATCATTGTACATCATCCTGACAGGTTCACTGTGTGACGTGTGGTGCGCTCCTATCATTGTACATCATCCTGACAGTAACAATCACACTGTGTGAAGTGTGGTGCGCTCCTATCATTGTACATCATCCTGACAGGTTCACTGTGTGACGTGTGGTGCGCTCCTATCATTGTACATCATCCTGACATGTTCACTGTGTGAAGTGTGGTGCGCTCCTATCATTGTACATCATCCTGACAGGTTCACTGTGTGGTGCGCTCCTATCATTGTACATCATCCTGACAGGTTCACTGTGTGACGTGTGGTGCGCTCCTATCATTGTACATCATCCTGACATGTTCACTGTGTGAAGTGTGGTGCGCTCCTATCATTGTACATCATCCTGACATGTTCACTGTGTGAAGTGTGGTGCGCTCCTATCATTGTACATCATCCTGACATGTTCACTGTGTGAAGTGTGGTGCGCTCCTATCATTGTACATCATCCTGACAGGTTCACTGTGTGACGTGTGGTGCGCTCCTATCATTGTACATCATCCTGACATGTTCACTGTGTGAAGTGTGGTGCGCTCCTATCATTGTACATCATCCTGACATGTTCACTGTGTGAAGTGTGGTGCGCTCCTATCATTGTACATCATCCTGACATGTTCACTGTGTGAAGTGTGGTGCGCTCCTATCATTGTACATCATCCTGACATGTTCACTGTGTGAAGTGTGGTGCGCTCCTATCATTGTACATCATCCTGACATGTTCACTGTGTGAAGTGTGGTGCGCTCCTATCATTGTACATCATCCTGACATGTTCACTGTGTGACGTGTGGTGCGCTCCTATCATTGTACATCATCCTGACAGGTTCACTGTGTGAAGTGTGGTGCGCTCCTATCATTGTACATCATCCTGACATGTTCACTGTGTGAAGTGTGGTGCGCTCCTATCATTGTACATCATCCTGACATGTTCACTGTGTGAAGTGTGGTGCGCTCCTATCATTGTACATCATCCTGACATGTTCACTGTGTGAAGTGTGGTGCGCTCCTATCATTGTACATCATCCTGACATGTTCACTGTGTGAAGTGTGGTGCGCTCCTATCATTGTACATCATCCTGACATGTTCACTCAGATCCACACGAAGTACCATAAACTCTCTATTCACTTTAGGGCAGAAATAGCTGCTTTGCTAGTCCACATGACACATATTCTCCATATATTGTCAAAGCTGAATATTGTCTAATAGCGGAAAATAGGGACTCAATAATAAGAGCATTTTAAACAATTAGGCGATGAAGCCGCCCCCATACCAATTTCGGTTCCAGGACTTTTATTAGTCAAGTACAGCATCAATAATAACATCAGTTGTTGTTGAAGTTGCAACAGACACGCAGCATGCATAAAGCTAAAGGTCTGACTCAGAGAGTTTTCTGTTTTCAATGATGAAATGCTGTTGGTTTAGTGGTGACACAGCTGTAGTTAGTTAGTAGCAGTAGTAGTGTTTCACATCATTTTAAATAGAAGCACTTTAATTTGAAATATCTTTGAAACTTGGGTTGTTTTGCATGCCATCATGTTTGGTGGGTCAGCCAGAGCATTTAGGGGGGGGGCATTGGCCCCCCATGCCCATGCCTAGATCCGGCCCTGACTGAATATGTACAAAATGGCCAAGTCCTGAATAAGGCTTTGCCACCTGTACTCTCAGATGTCTCTCAGATTCTGAGACGGGGTGGGTTAAAAAAAATACCTTCATACCAACATTATTTATGTTGTAAACCAATAAAACCAGTTCTATTCTGGTCTAGTCAGCATTAGACCTGATCTAAGATAATATAGCAAGAAAACCAGTTCTATTCATGATTGTAACGATGTGAGCATTGTGAGGGTCAGGTAGTAGCTCACAGACAGAGCAGGTGAACATGTGACCCAGGGGCGGATCTAGGCATTGGCATGGGGGGGGGGCCCCCCTAAATGTCCAGTCTGCCCCACCAAACATGATGCCATGCAAAGCAACCCAAGATATTTCAAATTAAAGTGCTTCTATTTAAAATGATGTGAAACACTACTACTGCTACTAACTAACTACAGCTGTGTCACCACTAAACCAACAGCATTTCATCATTGAAAACAGAAAACTCTCTGAGTCAGACCTTTAGCTTTATGCATGCTGCGTGTCTGTTGCAACTTCAACAACAACTGAAATTATTGATGCTTTACTTGACTAATAAAAGTCCTGTAACTGAAAATAGTATGGGTGTGACTTCATCACCCGTGGCGCGAAGAGAGATGGGCGATGAAGTCACACCCATACTATTTTCTCCTGCCCACCCCCCAATTGGGAAATGTTATATCCGCCCCTGATGTGACCCATACATCCAGTTTTACTGCACCCTGCAGTGTGTGTGTGCGTGCGTGCGTGCGTGCGTGCGTGCGTGCGTGCGTGTGTGTGTGTGTGTGTTCATGGTTTCTTACCTGCACTCACATGCGCTGTGCTCTGAGAAGCTCATGAAAATATCGTTTTGTTGCCTTTTTGCCTTTATTCTCTTAATCTGTGAAAAAAAGGCAATGAAAGGACATGATTATTATTGATTTTAGTCAAATTCTAACTCCCCACAATGCAAACATGTCATTTAGTGACATGTTTGACTGAAGCCCTGCCTGTACAAACCACTCCTCATCATCCACAGTTCTAACACACCTCCATCCAGGGGCGTTTTCCCCATTAGGCAGACTAGGCCGCTGCCCAGGGCGCCATGAGGGCAGGGAGGGGGCGACCATGAGGGCAGGGAGGGGGCGACCATGAGGGCAGGGAGGGGGCGACCATGAGGGCAGGGAGGGGGCGACCATGAGGGCAGGGAGGGGGGCGACCATGAGGGCAGGGAGGGGGCGACCATGAGGGGAGGGAGGGGGCGACCATGAGGGCAGGGAGGGGGCGACCATGAGGGCAGGGAGGGGGCGACCATGAGGGGAGGGAGGGGGCGACCATGAGGGCAGGCAGGGGGCGACCATGAGGGGAGGATAACTCGGATTGGTTTGTTGTGAAGAGAAGACACAGAGACGGCCGCGTACATATGAGCATATGATGTTTTTTTTTTGTTTTTTTTAAGAAAAAATCATAGCCACGTAGATAACGTTCATAATAAAGCAATCCGTTTGTAAATCGGATGAGCTGCCATAGAGCATACTGTATTATATATCGTACTGTATCTCTGGCAAGATGGCCGCCGTCAACAACGTCAGAGATTCAGCCTCAAGGCATCTAGCCTTCTATATATATATATATATATATATATATATATATAATATATATATATATATATATATATATATATATATATATATGGGTTATGTGGTAGGGGGTTATGGGTAGTGGGTAGTGTCTTATGGGTAGTGGGTTGTGGGTTATGGGTAGTGTCTTATGGGTAGTGGGTAGTTGTTTATGGGTAGTGGGTAGTGTCTTATGGGTAGTGGGTAGGGGGGGGTTATGGGTAGTGGGTAGTGTCTTATGAGTAGTGGGGTAGTGTCTTATGGGTAGTGGGTAGGGGTTATGGGTAGTGTCTTATGGGTAGTGTC
>CM076983.1:3981573-4008047 GCA_039105355.1 Benthosema pterotum | reverse complement strand
CACGTCCCAGACTCTTCTCATTCACTAAAACACCCTGGACAACGCTCCACACGTCCCAGACTCTTCTCCCTTCTCTAAAAACACCCGGGACAATGCTCCACACGTCCCAGACACTTCTATCCTTCTCTAAAACACCCTGGACAATGCTCCACACGTCCCAGACTCTTCTATCCTTCTCTAAAACACCCTGGACAATGCTCCACACGTCCCAGACTCTTCTATCCTTCTCTAAAACACCCTGGACAATGCTCCACACGTCCCAGACTCTTCTCCCTTCTCTAAACCAGCCTGGACAATGCTCCACGCGTCCCAGACTCTTCTCCCTTCTCTAAACCAGCCTGGTCAACGACAAATGGACCCGTAAAATGAAACCATCATTTTGCTGCGAACCACCTGGAATCCTCTCAGAGACCACTAGTGGTCCCCGGACCACTGGTTGAAAACCCCTGCATTAGTGGGCCATTGTTGTGTGTTCATTCATCAGACCCCCCCCCCCCCCCCCCCCCCCCCCCCCCCCCCCCCCCCCCCCCCCCCCCCCCCCCCGTTCTCCCCACAGATAGGATCAAATGGGAGGTAATCTACTGCTGCTCTTAGAAGGCTCTATCCCCAGGGCTGGGATCAACTGGGGGGGGGGGGGGGCTCCAAATCAAAGTGTGGATCCTTGAAATGATAAAAAACAGCACAGCACACGCCTGGGGGGGGGGGGTGGGGGGGGGGGGGGGGGGGGGGGGGTTCTATTCCAACTCCCACCTCACTCATTAGAGGATGGATAATACTGTATGAGAGAGAGAGAGAGAGAGAGAAGAGAGAGAGAGAGAGAGAGAGAGAGAGAGAGAGAGAGAGAGGAGAGAGAGAGAGAGAGAGAGAGAGGAGAGATGAGAGAGAGAGAGAGATGAGGGCGGATGGAACATCTCCCAATGGGGGGGGGGGGGGGGGGGGGGGGTCAGGACAAAATCATATGACTTCATTGCAATGAAGCCGCACCCATATCATTTTCACAGCTGTAGTTAGTTAGTAGCAGTAGTAGTGTTTCACATCATTTTAAATAGAAACACTTTAATTTGACATATCTTGGGTTGTTTTGCATGGCATCGTGTTTGGTGGAGCAGACTGGGTATTTAGGGGGGCATTGCCCCCCATGCCTAGATCCGCCCCTGGAGGGAGAGGGAGAGAGATGAAAGCCCCCCCCTCCCCCTCCCTCTCCCTCCCTCTCCTCATTTCCAGATGAAAACATTTCATGTTGGAAAACTGATAGTTTTTAGGAAATTAAATAAATTAAAGAACTCGTTATGATTGATCCGACGCAATTAATTTGTTACAAAGCTCTGGTTAGCACTTTACATCCACTTAATATGCATGGAACACACACACACACACACACACACCACACACACACACACCACACATACACACACATTATGCTTGCACACAAGCTTGCACACACTCATGCACACAAAGACGCAAGTGCACAGTGGTGCACAAGTGCACCACTGCACAGAGAGAGAGAGAGGGAGAGAGAGAGAGAGGGAGAGGGAGAGAGAGAGAGAGAGAGACATAGAGAGAGAGAGAGAGAGAGGGAGAGGGAGAGGGAGAGAGAGAGAGAGAGAGGGAGAGAGAGAGAGGGAGGGAGAGAGAGACATAGAGAGAGAGAGAGAGAGAGGAGAGAGAGAGAGAGAGAGGGAGAAAGGAGAGAGAGAGAGGAGGGAGGGAGGGAGGAGGGAGGGAGAGAGGACAGACAGACAGACAGACAGACAGACAGACAGACAGACAAGACAGACAGACAGACAGACAGACAGACAGACAGACACACACAATTACAGGTTCTACAGCAGAAAGTGAGCTTGTAGATTTACCGTTTTGTAATTCTTCAAAGTAGGTCATTAAATTAAGGAACAAAAGGATAAATAAAGACTAGATGTGATGCCCACCAGCTACCTGTCTGTCTCTCTGTCTGTCTCTCTGGCTGTCTCTCTGTCTGTCTCTCTGTCTGTCTCACTCTCTCTGTTTCTCTTCAGGGGCGGATGTAACATTTCCCAATCTGGGGGGTAGGAGAAAATGTTTTTGGGTGCGACTTCATCACTGAAGTCGCACCCATACCACTTTCACTTCCTGGAGTTTTATTAGTCAAGTAAAGCATCAATAATAACATCAGTTGTTGATGAAGTTGCAACAGACACGCAGCATGCATAAAGCTAAAGGTCTGACTCAGAGAGTTTTCTGTTTTCAATGATGAAATGCTGTTGGTTTAGTGGTGACACAGCTGTAGTTAGTTAGTAGCAGTAGTAGTGTTTCACATCATTTTAAATAGAAGCACTTTAATTTGGAATATCTTGGGTTGTTTTGCATGGCATCGTGTTTGGTGGGGCAGACTGGGTATTTAGGGCTGCATTGCCCGGGGGTTGACACTAAGGTCTTGGAGGCACTTGCCCATCGGGCAAGTGCAAGTCAGGTTAAAATATATAGGGGGCAAGTAAATATACATTTCAGTAAATATACATTTCAGCACCAAGAACAGAGTCACTACAGCTACCATAACAGAAAGCTCATTTCAGCACCACAGACAGAGTAACAGAAAGCTCATTTCAGTAGCACGGACAGAGTCACTACAGCTACCATAACAGAAAGCTCATTTCAGCACCACGGACAGAGTCACTACCAGATACCATAACAGAAAGCTCATTTCAGCACCACGGACAGAGTCACTACAGCTACCATAACAGAAAGCTCATTTCAGCACCACGGACAGAGTCACTACCAGATACCATAACAGAAAGCTCATTTCAGCACCACGGACAGAGTCACTACAGCTACCATAACAGAAAGCTCATTTCAGTACCACGGACAGAGTCACTACCAGATACCATAACAGAAAGCTCATTTCAGCACCACGGACAGAGTCTCTGCAGTCAGGTTCTACTTTCCCTCAGCTCATGGTCACTTGCTCCCTAAAATATATTGTAAATTTTGCAGATGTAACTCTTGAGAACGTAAAAATGAAACCAAATGGACCCTTGCGCTTCCATTTGGTTTCATTTTTAGGCTCTCAAGAGTTAAAATTCATCATCTTAATTACCCCAGGTCTACACAACTAGAGAATGTAGAAGATTAGGTCATTTTGATGTGAAAGTTAAATTGCCTGTTTTGTTTCCCAAATCCAGCCTGGAATTGTGGATATCTAGAAAGCAGGGAAAGACACAGAGGCAGAGTGCAATGACTGCCTTCAAGACAAATTTATCTTGTGTTGTGTTATAGTGCACTAAGTTGCACACTTGCCCGATCGGGCAACCAGGTAGCAGTCTTCACTTGCCCCACCATTTTTTTACTTGCCCCGGGCAAGCGGGCAAGTGTTAGTGTCAAGCTCTGATTGCCCCGCCCATGCCCATGCCTAGATCCGCCCCTCCCTCTCTCTCTCTCTCTCTCTCTCTCTCTCTCTCTCTCACTCTGTCTCTCTCACTCTGTCTCTCTCTCTCTCTCTCTGTCTCTCTCTCTCTCTCTCTCTTCTCTCTCTCTGTCTCTCTCTCTCTGTCTCTCTCTCTCTGTCTCTCTCTCTCTCTCTCTCTCTCTCTCTCTCTCTCTCTCTCTCTCTCTCTCTCTCTCTCTCTCTCTCTCTGTCTCTCTCTCTCTCTCTCTCTCTCTCTCTCTCTCTCTCTCTCTCTCTGTCTCTCTCACTCTGTCTCTCTGTCTCTCTGTCTCTCTCTCTCTCTCTCTCTCTCTCTCTCTCTCTCTCTCTCTGCACTAGAGAGCGATTACATTAAAAAAAGCTTTGATTAAAACATCTTTTCATCTCGGTATGAGCGTGGCATCGTGACACCTCCAGGCTGTACGCTACACGGGTGGAGACATGCAGCCGCCATTTTGAATCTGAGCTCCAACAGAGATGTGCCCTCCCCACTATACCCCCCTATACCCTGTACCCCCCCCCCCTACATCCCCCATACCCCCCATACCCCTCCCAAACCCCCCCTCCAACCTTATATTAGCTGTGTTCCATTTTAAGGAAGACGTTATGATGAAGACAAACTACACCACTTTCTATGTTCATGTCTGTAGTTTATATCAGTGGTTTTCAACCTTTTTGACTCCAAGGACCACCATTTATTCAGTATTTGAGCCACGGACCACCATTTGATTACATTTTCACACCAAAGACCTAAACTTTTGGTTTTGTCCACAATTCCAGGCTGGATTTTGCCAACAAAACAGTGTAAACTTCTTAATTAAGTGGTGCTAATTCAGATGATGAATATTTTAACTCTTGAGGGTGTAAAAATGAAACCAAATGGACCCGCAAGGGTCCATTTGGTTTCATTTTTACTAGTTGTCTTCTAGTTGTCTACACAACTAGAAGATTGATGGTCTGTATGTTTTGCCTGTTTGGTTTCCCAAAATCAGCATGTTATTGTGGACAAAAGCAAAATAAATCTTTAGTTTTGGGGTCTGTGGGGCTAAAATGTCATCAAATGGTGGTCCTCTGTGGCTCAAATGCTAAATAAATAGTGGTAATAAATCGTGGTCCCTGCATGGTATGAAAAAGGTTGAAAACCCCTGAAGTAAAGTGTTACCAAAAAGTCTGTTCTCCGCGTTTATGTTTAACAGCCAATAAGAGAGAGATGAGTGTCTTCATGAAAAAAGCAAGGAAAAATGAGGTGCACTTTCCCTCCGTAACCTTGGGAACACACACACACACACACACACACACACACACACACACACACACACACACACACACACACACACACACACACACATACAGGCACCCACGTGCACACTCACCCAGAGTGAGCGCACGCAGGGCTTTGTGTGTGTGCTGTTAAATCAAGCCTTCCTGTTTTGTTTCAAGGTCTTCTCTCGCTATGTGTGTGTGTGTGTGTGTGTGTGTGTGTGTGTGTGTGTTTTTGCTACATGGTGGGGACAGACATCTGACAACACAGTCACCGTCAGGGGACCCAAATCCTGGTGGGGACCAAAAACACGGTCCCCACCAGGATTTTCATTTAAATCAACATAAAAACTGTTTGCTGATGTTGTATTCAGCCGGGAGGCGTACCTGGGAGCTCATACATATGAGCCTCATAGGCCACCATCCACCTATAGCCTCTACAACATGCCTGGTGCTGATATTTTGGGGTTTTTAAAAAGGTCCCCACGAGGGGATCCATCTGACAAGTGTGTTTAAAGTGTGTTAAAATCCCGCCGCCCTGGTGGCCAAAACCATGCAACTGCAGAAGTGTGTGAAAGTGTGTGTATTCACACACTTCACACACTCCTGTAGCCAATCATATGGCGTGCTGCCCATCACGTGCCACTTTTAGCCAATCAAACCGCAGTACTCTCCACAACAAGGAAGGAAGAACTGAGCAGTAGAGAATCTGCACATTTAAGCCTGGAGACAGTACAGAGTCTGACCGAGACGAGAGGAGAAGTCTGCTGAAGGTAACTTTCAAATGATTTGTTTCTACAGTTCAACTAACTATTAGAATGTGACACATTTGCTGAATGTGTTGCATTGTAACACTTAGAATGTCATTTAGATACCATTTAGACACTGCTGACCAGAGCAAGCCTTAGATATGTTTTGTAAACTCTGTTCACTTCATGGGGTGAGTGCAATGGCGGCTCCTCCTCATAGGCTTCTATAGAGAATGGGGACAACATAGGGAGTCCTGAAGTAGGCAGAAATGCACTGGATGCAGGCGACAGCCGCAGTTTAAAACATTTGCACATCTAAAATAATTCTTCATGTTTCCCTTGCTGGAAACATCATTGTGTCCCTCTTCGAGCTAGCAGCTCAAGCACTCATTTTCTGACACCTTAATGTGCAAAGCTTACTACAGTCGGAGACCTCACGTTGACAGAGAGGTAGGAGGAGGCTGCCCAGTAGCCTAAGCAAGGCATGGTTTAACTTTCTCATTTAGTTTTCATGTTGTTTAGGCCAACAGTGTTTTTGGGCACCGTGGTATAATGTAGTCTAGAATTAAATTATTGCATATAGCACAGAGCAGCTGAATGTCCCTTTTCTTCTACCGCTCTGAATGACTTTGTTAAAAACACCTCGTCGGATTCTACGGGTCTCAAAGCTGCTGCTGTTCAGATCTGCAGTAAATTAATGAGAATGACGCGGACAGAAGCATGCGTCCCGTGCCCCGCACGGGACGCATGCTTCTGTCCGCGTCCCATGCGAAACGAGGAACAAGACGGTCACTGTAACATGGGGAGGTGGTGGATGATGAAGTCCTGTAGCCTATTCCTCTGACACTGTTTGCCACCATATCGCGCCGCGTTTCTTTTCTGTTCTATTCAGTAAATTAATGAGAATGACGCGGACAGAAGCATGCGTCCCGCATGCGAAACGAGGAACAAGACGGTCACTGTAACATGGGGAGGTGGAGCTGCAGGCCCGGATATACATTTCCCGTGAGGGGGGCAGCTGAAATGGCAGTTGGTTTAGTGGTACCACAATTGTAGTTAGTAGAAGTAGTACTGTTTCAAATCATTTAACTATAAGCACTTTGAAATGTCTTTGAAGTTTGGGCCGTTCCATTATGTTTGTTGGGGCAGTCAGGGTGTTTAGGGGCATTACCCCCCCCCCCCCCCCCCCCCCCCCGCCTATGCTTAGATCCGGCCCTGCTTCTTGCGCGAGCGCAACAGAATCAGGGAAAGGACAGCCGTGTCTGGATTCTATTATGACTGGTGTAATGCATGCTGATGCCAGTCACACTTCAGGGGAGTAGAAAGAACATCCGCGATTTTAATTATTTTTTATTTTAGAGGATGAGGATGAGGATATTTTTTTATTTTAGAGGATGAGGGGGGGTGCAGACAGCACGAGTCTGATCAGAGCTGCCGCCGCCGGTTAGGAACAGAGTCATCTAGTATTATTATTACATTATGGATTTGGAAATATGTTGTATTAATGCTGTATTCAGGGCATGTGGGAGAAGCCAGTATATATTTCCCAGTGACAATGAGAAACTATATTTATAGCGTAGACTAGATTACAGAGATGAAGTGAGTTAAATTAATGTGTTGAATCCGAGAAGAATCACGCCGTTTTCAAGACTTTCTTTGGAGAGTAGCCTAAGGGTTAATAGTGTGAGCCGCTGCGCCGATGGCCCTTAATGGCCGTCTATTGTTCTCTTAACGAGCCTCTTTTGTTCTGTCTGTAAACACTGCACGCCCCCCCCTCCTCCTCCTCCTCCACGCTCTGAGCTCAGTTTTATCACACAACTATTTTCTTGGGGATTCTGATTCCCCTAGATTCTGCATGCAAACATCAGCTCAGCGCTAAGTTTTCTAGGGCCTAGAAAACTTAGCGCTGAGCTGATGTTTGCATGCAGCCCAAATTAGTGGAGCAACAAACGCTCAAAAAGAGGCTTAGTTTTTGAGGTAACCCTCCCTGGGGTATAACAAAACGGGATACCGTTTTTTCATAACTTTATGATGTCCCCTTATGAAATGGATTGTCCTGAGATTTACTTTTCTGCAAAGGTCATGAAATTGATCCATGAAGCTACTCAACACCTAAGCAAAAAACGCCTAAACTAAAAGTTGTCAATACTTTGCCATTTTTACCTGATGCTTATTTTTACATCATATTTGCACAGATTGTCTACAGGTAGTGTGCCTACATCCCAGAAGAGCAAAAAAAAAAAAAAAAAAAAAAAAATCAGCCTACTTTGGGTCCAGGACTTTTACCTATATGCTGTCCCCGTTCTCACTAGAATCCTATGTAGAAAAGCCTCCATAGGACTGACCAGTTCAACTGAACGAGTTTGTGTGTACTTTCTCTGGTGTGGCTGAGTTGTGCAGCCAGTTGTATGTTGTTGTTGTGAGTTTGATCTTGAAGTGAAGCCAGTCAGGTAGGCTATGTAATGTCAGATGTGTCATGTGTGGACATTAGACAAAAAAAAAATAAATAAATATTAGGCTTCTTGTTGTTGTTCTTGTCAAAGCTCACACATGGATGTACAGATCGTCTCTGCAGAATTGCTCACATAGGCTATATGATCAGATTTTGGGCCAGCCAAAACTCTTTGTGGACTGACACTGCAGTCAGTGGTCTTGCTGCTTTTTCTTTTAAGTTAAAGGGGAATTCCACACATTTTAAATGTGTTACTGTCATTAATATACCTTAGAAATGTTGTGTGGACACAGTAAAAAGGTTCCCCCATTCTGTGTTTCCTAGGAATGGTCTGAAGAAAATCATTAGCATGGTGAAACACAACTTGATGACACCATCAACGTGTTTCATCATGTTAATGATTTTTCTGTGTATGTATTTTCCTCAGAGTGTATTAATGGAACCCAATGGACCCATTGAGGTTCATTTGGTTCCATTTGTAGCCTACACAGAAAGAAATCGTGAAAATTGGTGGAATTCCCCTGTAAGAGGCTGTAGATTTACAGTACAATTTAAGCACAATTGAATACAATAACTGATAACTGAGTGGATGACACTAAAGCTTACACTTGTTGATATCAACTGTAGATTCAACAAATCTACAGTTGATTTAGTTGATTCAAATGTATTTTGGTGGACATTGACTCATTGTATTGAGTGATTTCACACTTGCTAAGGGTGAATGAACTGCTGTGTTCACACTGCATGAGTGGATGCAGCAAGAAAATGATTAAAATATTTAACAGCATCAGCGCTCCGAACTACTGCAGCTTTGCATTGTTTGCAACATCAAAGCGGATTCCAGTGACTGCACATGTTTACAAACAGCACTTGTTGTGAAAGTGGCCATGTGTACAGATTTGTGTTTGTTATCTTTTAGATCAGCTATTTTCAAATGGCTGTTTAAATTGCACATTAGTTGAGGTGGAGTGTTATGGCAAGAACAGTTTTCAGAAGAGATTTAGTTTCAGTCACATTTGAGTCACAAGTGTTAGTCTAGTTGTAGTCAACAAATCTACAGATGATTCAAATGTAATTTGGTGGACCTTGATGCCATCGTACTGAGTGATGGGTGAAGGGTGTTTTTTCCACCCTTCTTTATGCCTCTTAACTCTGGTCTTACTCAGGGTTGTTGGTTCGAACCCGGGTTCCCCCAGAGTTAGTGTTTTTGTTTCTCCGAGCAAGACACTTAACCCTTAATTGCTTACGATGTGCTGTTCTGCTGCCATTGGTGTGTTATTGGTAATTAGGATCTACCTGTAAAGCACCTTGTATAAAGGTGCTATACAGTATAAATGCACCACTTGCCATTGATGTTTGTTTGTATGTTTGAGTGTCGGGCTAAAATGTTATCAAATGGTGGTCTGTGGTTCAAATGTTGAACAAATAGTGTGCCCTGGTATGAAAAAGGTTGAAAACCACTGAATAAAGCCAAAACAGATGTATACAATCTATAAGGTTTCTATTGTTAAGTTGTGAGCTTGCAGGTTGGTTATTTTCACTGAACAAAGTTAACTTAAACATTAATAGGCTACACGCCATTGTTACCTTATTGTAGGCTTTTGTTTTGGCATGAACTCATTGAAATATTTGACTATTTGCATTACTGTATGCACTGTTAAATTTAGGCTAAAATTTATAAATTTAGGCTGTCTTGGACAGTCCATACTTCCTATTAAGTGGTACTATCTTGCTTATAAGGTACAATTCCATCACATTCTGGCAAAAAAATAAAAAAAAATAAATAAAAAAAATGGCCTTCTGTCCAAAAAGTCCAGTTCATCCGTGTGGTGGGGGGCTCAGAGTGTTTCCACTAAGGTAAATAGGCTTTCTAATGACACAAGACGTATTTATTTTGGTGAGTAGGTACAACATTCTTTATATATCCACTAGAGAAGAGAGGCTGGTCTGGTGGATTAATGACCGATTGCACAGAAGAGAAGAGCAGAGCTCCGATGCAAGTCAGACTCAGAAGCAGCAGAGCTCTGGACCAGAGCTACATGCACTCTACTTACTTGGCATAATAGGAGCATATGCAAATCGTTTGGAAAACTTGTACAGTATAGATCAATACAGGTGTCCTCTGGTGATGAGCTTCACACATTCTGATCAGTCAGACTGAGAGTGAATGGACAGCAGACAGTGTGAATGGTTGTTTGGTGGAATTTGCTAATTTCTTATTGTTCCAGGACTGACTCAATAGTTTGCATTCAAGTTGAAATGCTTAGCAACATCTCAAAGGTAAAGGATTTCCATACATATTGCACACGACACTGCAGGAGTATCGGTTGTAAGCACTGAACTTATCATACTAAAAGGGCCTCATGCAAATTGGTTGTCTCATCCATCCAGTAGGGTTACACACCTGGCCTAACCAATTCTCACCCGCCATTAACAATGGGATAGACATTCCCCACAACTTCCTAACGTTTTTTTTGACCATGCAACATAATAGGATAACCTTCAGAGAACACCAGTGGTAGTTTGCATTAATCCCTACTAAACACACATAGTCTGCCCAATGCTGTGCTCTATATGTGTTTTGAATGGTTTTAATGTAAATACATATTTAAGTTGCAGTTCCTTTAATTTGATTTGAAAATAAGTTATTGGTTCTCTAGGTATTTTTATTTTTTTACATTTTAGAGGATGACTATTGTCTTGTACAACATACATTATACAGCATGTTTCCCCTCACTTCCCGTAAGTTACTTAGTTACAATACATTGGCATTTGTACATATATTTAAAATATGTACAGAATTAGTAGCATAGCACTGGCAAAGGTCACATGAGCAAAATGTTTGCTACTTTTAATTGCAACATAAGCACAAATATAAAGTATAAGTCTCCATCTAAGGAGGTATTTATGTTGGGACAGGGTACTATGATTCCTGGGTAGGAAAATATCTAGATGTAAATATCTTTACACGTCAAAACATCAGAAATGAAACATTGTTATATTCTATAGGCCCATACAGCCTAAATACTATATAATAAGTACAGGCTGTAGAATACAAAGCTTCCTGTGTTTGTTTATAATCAGCAGCAGCATCCTCTAGTTCATACTTTTACTATGTGTTGGTGATTAATGGCTGTATAGACACTATATGCCTATTGTATATTCTGAACTATTTGTTGGTGGTGAGTGGTTGTATAGACACTATATTCCTACAGGTACGTATATGCTCAACTATTTGTTAGTGGTTACTGGTTGTATAGACACTATATGCCTATATTCTCAACTATTTGTTGGTGGTTAATGGTTGTATAACAAAAGTTCTCTCTCTCTCTATCCCTCCCTCCTTTCCTGTGGAATTGCTCATTGTGTTAATGTGTTCATTGTGTTGTTGTTGTGGGCGCGATCATGTTTCATGACTATATGTTCATTTGCTCTGTTGAGTATAATGTCTTTATTTGCTGTATAATTGGAACACATACATGTAGCCCTTTCTCCAATTTTTGCGTTGAAATCATGAATGCCACACCACTGATAATTTTCTGCAGACAGCTCTGCAGACCTGATATATGGAGGAATGAATGCTTTAGCATTGTCCCACAAAGGTGCCATATAACACCAAGGGGGAACCATTTTGGTCATGTATAAATAAACAGTAATAATAAACAGTAACAGTTCTTCAGTGGTTACATGGTAACTGTTGTATTCAGGGCTGCAAATCTATGGATGAAAGGTTGGAGTGAAATTCAGTGCTGGGGAAAAAAGGCCTTTTTTAAAATATGATTTGACCAGTTTTCTCTGTATAGTGATTGTCGTGGGGGTTGGCACATCCCACTATTTATTAGTGTGGTTGTCTGAAGGGCAACAAGACTCTTGTCTTGTTATCCTGGGACTTTATTATTCTCCGAGAGTAAACTTGTTTCGGCATGCTACTTTACATCACCATTACCATTACGCCTAAACCAGTGGTGCAGTGTCACCATTACATCAAAATTCCTCTTCCTCTAGAATAACCTTTTTAGGCGCCCTTTAACAAAGTCCCAGGATCACTTTACAATTGCAAAATTGCATCGCTCTAGTTACTATAATATTACAATCCATTTTCTTGACTTAAATTCTAATCCCAAACATTACACCCAATATATGCGTTACCAATACTTTACATAAGTTAAGTATCTGCTGTTTTCTATTTGGCAATAATGCATTCAACTTTGAGTCTGTCTTTTCATGTCCATTTGTGTATATTGTCCTTTTTATGATCCGGCCTATTTTCCTAATTGAAACAACCGACCACACACTGATTGCTTAACTTGTGCTCACTCTGTCAATAACGACAGGTTCCTTTCACCTCCAATATGATTTGGTGCTTCAGTCTTTACAGAAGTGACTGTCTGCATTTGGGAACTAAAGGAGCATGAGGGCATGGGAGAAAAATAAGGCGAAAATGAAAGGTTAAAACATAATTTGTTAACTGAATCCATTCCAATGTGCAGCATATAACATAATATGTTGCCAGCAGAATTGACCATAGGACTGTACAGTCCATAATTCAAAGGGTCATAAATAGAGCACAATGCAAAGAAGAATGCATAAATGGTGCATTTGCGCCTTTATGTAAGACTATCTACGTAGATTTTGTATTGCATTCACCCATTTATGCACCAATGCTGGAGGAAACCATGCAAGACATCAACTTGCAATATATTATGTATGAAGCTCATGTCTACTGATAAACTGCACCAAGCTTTGCAATTGTTGAGATCTGTTTAATAGGAAAATTCTGCTTCTGTTAATAGGTGAGTTCATGCTGGTTTCAAACTACAAATATAGGCTAAAGTTGAATCCTTTAAAACAATTTAAGCATTCTGGTATTTTACAAGGCGCAGCAATTGAACAAGTTAAACAGGCCGAGTTGTTGGATGTGATTAGTGACTATTAAACACTGTCCTTGTTGATGCAAAGTAATACTTGGTTTCTAAAATGAGTAGCAGCAACATGCCAATAAAAGAAAGGATTACATATGTTGACTGGCTCAGCAGTTATACTTGTATTACAGTTAATAGTTTTATAATAGACTTGGTTATTGCCCAAACTGACACCAGGTTTCATCAAGGCTGTGTATGACTGACACCAGGTTACATCAATACTGCGCATTTCTTAGTTTAAAAGTATGTAATAATTTATGTTCTTATGGAAAATGACTTGGTCTTTACTCAAAAGTTAATTTTTATCTTTTCATTTTCCCCTTATTTTTCCACCCATGCCTCGGTGCTCCTTAAGTTCCCAAATGCAGACAGTCTATCCCACTGAGCTTGGGCACAGTCGGTGTACACTCTTGTCTTAATATATTTAATAGAAGCAATTCACCAATACAATATTCCTCTAGTTTACACTATTCTATATGGACTACATTACGGCTTAATAACCCATATACCAATGTTGCATGGCCAGTGGGACATTTTTTACTCCAAAAATGAGGTTTGGAATGGATTCTGCACCCCTGAAAATCCCGTTGTGGGGCGTCTAGCCCCACAAGGGGATTTTGTACTCCATAATCTTGATTGGCTCTCCAGAGATTTGGGCTTGCACTAATTGAGAGGTGATTCTATACACCTATCAGAACACATTAGTGAAGAAAGCTATTGGTTGTAATTTTTTCAAAGAAGGTCCGAACATCTTCAGCTTCTCTTCCACACTCCTACATGCTGTTTTGCACCAAGATACCTTTGAATGGCTTTCAGTGAGGGTTCAGAGTTGGATAGGGTCTGTAGATCCCCAATCTACAGAGAATATCAGCTGTTTCCACCAGAGTTGAGGTCAAAGTGTCCTTGAGCATGACACTGAATCCTTAATGTGTATACTGCATTTACAATTGTGTCCCCACACAGATGGTAATATCTGAAAGTGTGTTATGGTGTCCCCAGGAAGTCTATAATCTGAAAGTGTGTTATGGTGTCCCCAGGAAGACGTATCTGACAGTGTGTCCCCACGAAGATAGTAATATATGACGTCCCCACATGGGAGGACCCAGACGGATCTGGGGAAAAAAAGTATTGAATTTTGCTAATTGAACGTTATATTCTTGTTCCTGATTTTTTTCTGGTCATACCTGATTTTTTTCAGGGCTGTAGCATGTCTAGAAAGGGGTGTCCCCACATGGGAGGATACAGTCATGCGTCCCCACCATGTAGCAAAAACAAGTATGTGTGTGTGTGTGTGTGTGTGTGTGTGTGTGTGTGTGTGTGTGTGTCACAGTGAAATGATTGGTAGACACCTGGCTAAATCTACACACATCAGCATTATGTGCTGCTAGGACAGACAGACAGACAGACAGACAGACAGACAGACAGACAGACAGACAGACAGACAGACAGACAGACAGACAGACAGACAGACAGACAGACCTCCAACAATGACCCAATTAACTGACATTGATATTCGAAACAACACCATCTCTCTCTCTCTGTCTGTCTGTCTCTCTCTGTCTCTCTCTCTCTCTCTGTCTCTCTCTGTCTCTGTCTCTCTCTCTGTCTCTCTCTGTCTCTGTCTCTCTCTCTGTCTCTCTCTGTCTCTCTCTCTCTCTCCCTCTCTCTCTCTCTGTCTCTCTCTCTCTCTCTGTCTCTCTCTGTCTCTGTCTCTGTCTCTCTCTCTGTCTCTCTCTGTCTCTCTCTCTCTCTCCCTCTCTCTCTCTCTCTCTCTCTCTCTCTCTCTCTCTCTGTCTCTCTCTGTCTCTGTCTCTGTCTCTCTCTGTCTCTGTCTCTCTCTGTCTCTGTCTCTCTCTCTGTCTCTCTCTGTCTCTCTCTCTCTCTCCCTCTCTCTCTCTCTGTCTCTCTCTCTCTCTCTCTGTCTCTCTCTGTCTCTGTCTCTGTCTCTCTCTCTCTCTCTCTCTCTGTCTCTCTCTGTCTCTCTCTCTCTCTCCCTCTCTCTCTCTCTGTCTCTCTCTCTCTCTCTGTCTCTCTCTGTCTCTCTCTCTCTCTCTCTCTCTCTCTGTCTCTCTCTGTCTCTCTCTCTCTCTCCCTCTCTCTCTCTCTGTCTCTCTCTCTCTCTCTCTGTCTCTCTCTGTCTCTGTCTCTGTCTCTCTCTGTCTCTGTCTCTCTCTCTCTCTCTCTCTCTCTCTCTCTCTCTCTCTCTCTCTCTCTCTCTCTCTCTAAGGCTCTCTCTCCCATGGTAGAGTCTAACCCACTTAAGAGAAACAGTGTATTGTGTAGAAGTGGGTCATGATGGTCTAACTAGCAGCGGCTGGTCAGAATGGTGCAGACAATTGGACTCGACTCGAGTCGAGTCCAAGTCGCATTTTTGGGTGACTTGACTCGCTTGGGACTTGTAGGTAAAATACTTGAGACTCGGACTTGACTTGAGACAACCTGACTCAGCGACTCGTCCGAGTCATCGTCCGAGTCACCATTGCCGGGAGGCAACGGTGTGCAAATGAAACCAAATGAACCAGTCAGGGAGCTAACGCGACCACCTATTTGCGGGGGTCCCGACCCACGGTCTGAACCACTGACGGGAGCGGAGCGGCGATAACTGATAAAACTGATATTTTTTTTTACATTTGACCGTAGGAAGTTGTAACCTGTGACTTGACTTGAAAACCAGTGACTCGACTTGAAAACATTGTGACTCGACGCGACTCGAAACAACCATGCGACTTGACTCGACTTGACTTGCCCAACTGTGTGGACTCGACTCGACTTGACTCGCCCACAACCTAAAAAAACTTGACTTGCTTGAGACTTGGGACCAAATGACTTGTGCTTGCTTGAGACTCGGCTCGGAGGGACTCGTGCAATTGTCTGGAATGGTGAACGATGGGTTTGGGGCTCAACGGGGGTGGGGGGTGATTTGGAGATATTTTGGTTTTGCTTCATTGCACTTTATTTTTGTTTTATTGCATCATATATCTTGTCCGTAATTTAGCCTCCAACTAATAATTAAAATGGTAAATGGTGCATTTACTGTATATAGCACCTTTATCCAAGGCGAAACCATGCAAAGTACCTAATAGCACAGTCTTTTTCAACAATTTTCACACCAGGATTCAGAATTTGAGCTACAGACCACCATTTGAGGACATTTTAGCCCCACAGTGTAAAAATAAAACCAAATGGACCCGCAAGGGTCCATTTGGTTTCATTTTTACGTTCTCAAGAGTTACATCTGGTTAACCAACTTAGCTGGGGAGCTCCTGGAACCCTCTCAAGGACCACTGGTGGTCCCCGGACCACCTGTTGAAAACTCTTGTACTAGCACATCAGGAGCACTTAGGGGTTCAGCGTCTTGCTCAGGGACACTTCGACACTAACTCTGCAGGAGCCCGGGATCGAACCGGCAACCTTGTGGTTACCATCCGGTGACTCTACCCCTGAGCCACCGCCACCCAGTAATTAGTAGAGAGAATTAGAGAGAGAAGTGTGTAACATATCCCTGATCATCTCCTCTCCCATCGCCATGTTGACAGCTGGATTTTCATTCCTGTTTTAAATGACTCCAGGGGTTTACACTTGTCAAGGGAGGGAGTTGTGCTACAGTGCTGTAGAACAGTGGCTTTCAACCTTTTTGACTCCACCACCAGGGACCACCATTTCTTCAGAATTCGAGCCACGGTGAATTCGAGCCACGGACCACCATTTGAATACATTTTCACACCAAAGACCTAAGATTAAAGAATTCCACCTGTTGAAAACCCCTGAGTCAGAGGATGATTAATACATTGTATTTCAATACACTTCAGTTCTGAGTCAGCAAAACACACACAAACCTGTGTGTGTGTGTGTGTGTGTGTGTGTGTGTGTGTGTGTGTGTGTTGTGTGTGTGTGTGTGTGTGTGTGTGTGTGTGTATGTGTGTGTGTGTGTGTGTGTGTGTGTGTGTGTGTGTGTGTGTGTGTGTGTGTGTGTGTGTGTGTGCGCGCGCACGTGCGTGCGTGTGCGTGTGCTTGCACGTACACATATGTGCAAACATCTTTTTCTCTCTCTCTCCTTCTCTCTGTCTCTCTCTCTCTTGTCCTTGTGTTGACATCAACACAGTGTACATATTATTTAAATATATATATAGTTTTATCTTCTAAAGCTGCTTCACACACTGGCACCGCCGATAACAGTGCATGTACTTAGAATAATGAGATGTGTGCGTGCGCGTGCGTGCGTGCGTGCGTGCGTGCGTGTGTGTGTGTGTGTGTGTGTGTGTGCACATGGTTACTGACTCTTCAGAACAGAAACTGTTTCTGAAGGTTTTTTTAGAGTGTAGGTTCACACCAGGATCCTTTAACAACAATAACATTAATAAATAACTAATGTTTGACAGACAGTACATAACAGGCTGCTTTTATTATCTGTAGTTGTGTAGGATATGTTTCATTTATCTGTAGTTGTGTAGGATGTGTTTTATTTATTTGTAGTTGTGTAGATATGTTTCATTTATCTGTAGTTATGTAGATATGTTTAATTTATCTGTAGTTATGTAGATATGTTTAATTTATCTGTAGTTATGTAGATATGTTTCATTTATCTGTAGTTATGTAGATATGTTTCATTTATCTGTAGTTATGTAGATATGTTTCATTTATCTGTAGTTGTGTAGATATGTTTAATTTATCTGTAGTTATGTAGATATGTTTCATTTATCTGTAGTTGTGTAGATATGTTTCATTTATCTGTAGTTGTGTAGATATGTTTCATTTATCTGTAGTTGTGTAGGATGTGTTTCATTTATCGGTAGTTGACTGTTGTTGTTGTGACATACTGTATGTGACCGCTCACATGACCAGAACGCTGGCTTCTGATTGGAGCATTCATTCAAGCCATGTAATAATTCAGATTAAAGGGCTTTCCAGACGTCCACTATAAACGCCTGCATTATCGACAGGCGATTTTCTTAGTGTTGACATTAAGAAAATCAGCCCTCGATAAACGCCAGGCGCTGTTCCGGCATAAAACGCGGAACAGCATCACTACGAGGGGAGGGGGGGGGGGGGGGGGGGGGGGGGACCGCACGAAATGCGTGGCTCAGCAGCCAACAGGCTACCAACTTCCCAGTAGCTTACTTCCTTGCAAACAGTCAAGCTACCTGATAATGATCACACTGAAGTTACAATTCATTTACAATGAATTAGTTTCTCCTATAATGATTACGAAAACCCTTAGTTAGGACCGTTCAGGGGTTTTAGGGTTACCAAACATGAAACACCAAAAGGGATACTGAACATTTTCATGGTACAAATA
Source organism: Benthosema pterotum (assembly GCA_039105355.1). Taxonomy (NCBI): domain Eukaryota; kingdom Metazoa; phylum Chordata; class Actinopteri; order Myctophiformes; family Myctophidae; genus Benthosema; species Benthosema pterotum. Next base: position 3,989,968 of record CM076983.1, on the reverse strand, counting down.
AAGGACACAACAACAGTTTAAAGACAAAACTGAAAGCTTTAGTAATTGATTTCAAATGCAGTACAAGTACTTTACATAGGCTCGTATAAGCACAATCAAACGATCAATGTACTCAAATGCTTACAAAGATAATTAAAGAAGTAAATTAGAGTAAATGCAATTAGAGTAAATGCAACTAGAGTAAATGCAGTTAGAGTAAATGTAATTAGAGTAAATGTAATTAGAGTAAATGTAATTAGAGTAAGTCACTTAAGTACTTAGTGGCCGTTACAAGAGCATCTACTGCTGGTGTAAGTAACAATAAATCTGTGAGTGCTTACACTCACAGATGTGGGGTTCTACAACGTCAATATTTAAGCAGTTCGAAAATAAATTGTATACCTCTGCCAGGGGACGCGGATGTTGCCAAAGAAACGAAAGAAACAAAACAGCTAAGAGCAACAGGTACAAACTAAACTGACTACCTAGGAAAAATATAGGTGCCCTAACTACCTAACTACTCTAGCCGGGAATAAATACATAAGTGGCAACCACCCCTTACCTAGTGTTTCTAGACATAATCAACCTACGTGATGTATGTGTAAAGGGGCCCCCGTCTTGCCTGTCCCAAGGCAGGGCATACGCTAGAACTACTTTAAAGTTCAGGAGCAGAGGTACAGCTGCCTGAGTAGGTCTGCTTGGTCTGAGAGAGAGAGAGAAGTGAACCAGCACAGCACTTATATAGGACACAGGTGATGGTGATTGGTGGAAGGCGGGGCCGGGAAATCTCAGCTGGCGAATGAGGATGGATGGAGCGGAATGGAGGCCGGACACACTGAGGTTGTGGACACTCCCACCTGCAGGGAATGAGAGTGTGAAGGGGGAAAGAGGGACTGGAGGAATAGAGAGATAGAGAGGAGGAATGCAGACCTACAGCAACCCTATACGGCACGTAACACGCCCACCAACAAGAACGAACTTACACTAAGTTTGTTCACGGACTATTTATATAGTAGCTAATCAACAAGATTAGAGAAAACAAGAGAAAAAAAACAGCAGCGTTTTTTACGCATAGAACAACGTGGTGGCTGGAAAATTGACTAAGCCTTTTACCTAAGCCAACTAGACATTCACAGAGTTGGCTTCCAAAGTATTGGCGTATTCAGTATTGGCGAGTAAAGTATTGGCGAGTAAAGTATTGGCGAGTAAAGTATTGGCGAGTAAAGTATTGGCGAGTAAAGTATTGGCGAGTAACGCTTTCCCAGGCCAACCACTTCACCTGCAATGTCGTTCCCCAAAATGAGGTCTATACCTGGAACAGGCAAGGCAGGACGGACTGCTACCCTAAAGCAGCCAGAAACCAACTTGGTTTTCAAAAACACATTGTGCAGTGGAACTTTAATGAAACTCATATCGATTCCCTGAACAATACAGTGTGCACCAGAGAATGTCGCATCTGAAAAGGGCAGCGTACCTGCTAACAGGAATGACTGAGCTGCCCCGGTGTCTCTCAAAATCCTAATTTTCCTAGTACTATTGGGTTCTCCAACCAAGGACACCATGCCATCAAAAACGAAGGGCTTAAAGCCATCAATACAAGGAGGAACAGGGCCGTTTGGGGTTTTCTGCTCAGGCACTGTTCTGATGAAACCAGTAGGCTTAACATTAGCTTTAGCATTCTTTTTCTTTAACTGAAAACAATCCTTTTGGACATGGCCTTTGGCATGGCAATAGTAACACTCCCTCTCCTCCTTAGAACCAACAAGAGGAGTAGCAGTAGCAGGTTGAGCACCAGATACACCAGGACCCTTACCACAAGGTGCCCCAAACACCTCCGTATGAGTCAACACATACTCATCTGCACAAATCGCTGCTTCATTAAGCTGAGAGACCTTTTTTTCATTTAAATGAATTACACAACTCTCAGGGGCGCACTTTTTGAACTCCTCTAAGAGGATCAACTCACGCATGGACGCGAGGTCGGTGACCTTACTAGCGGCACACCATTTATCAAATAGCTCTCCCTTCTCCCTTGCAAACTCTACAAAAGTTTTAGCAGAATCTTTCTCCAAGTCTCTAAACTGCTGCCTGTACGCTTCTGGAACACGCTCGTAGGCACGGAGTACGGCAGTCTTACATAAGTCGTAGTCGAGACTATCAGCAAGAGGCAGAGACGCAACAACATGTTGGGCTTTCCCAGTTAGCTTGCACTGTAACAGAGTGGACCAGTTCTCCTTGGGCCAATTGAGAACTGTCGCAAGGCGCTCAAAGGTCTGAAAATACGCATCCACTTCCGTTTCCCGGAAGGGAGGAAGTTCTATATGCCGAAACAGATCATAATTACCCGATGGTGCTGTCGAGGCAGTGGAGGCGAGTGGACCATGAGGGGCAGACGCAGAGGCCGGAGACGCCGTAGTGGACGGAGGCGTCGCAGTAGATGGTACCATGGACGGAGGGACGAAGGCGGAGAGGGTGGACGGCACCACCCCCCTGGGAGAGGACTCAAGCTCCAGCTGACGCAGTCTGACTGCAGTTTGCAACTGAAAGTCTAGCTCTAGTCTGCGAATAGCAAGCTGGTGTTCATGCTCACGTATTTGAGCTCTGTCTGTAGCTGCTCTACTCTCCCTTTTCTCCTCCCTCTCTATTTCTAGACGGGCCAAACGTAGCTTCAGTTTGGCGGCATCAAGTGGCGTGGACCTCGATGAGGCCGGTGAGTGTACCATCGAACCGGACTCCAGCTTTGGTGAGGCCGGTGGCGTCCTCCCCGTACCAAGGTCATCGGGGGAGGCGTCACCATCCAGCTCTCCCTCAACAGGAGCGCACAGGACCCCCTTGTCCACTAGCCCCGCCAGCACCACTGCTTTTATTTCCCCTTTAAGAGCACCAGGATTGGCCTCTATCCCAAAATGTTTGGCGATCGAAATTAGGTCCGCCTTGCGACACGAATCAAACGATTCATTGGTGGGATTTTCAATGAACTGGGTTGCCATCCTGCAGGTTGCACAGAGGCAAAATACCCACTCTTCTACAGTGCAAAACTAAGCAGCACGCCGGTTAGTAAATTGCCAAGTACTACAAGGTGTTCTCTACCAAGTAACGAGCAGTAGGTAATTAGCAACCAGTAGGTAACGAGTAAAAGTACTAAGTAACTAAGTAATAGTAGTAAGTAATAAAGTAGTAACTTGTTATCCAGTAAGCTTAGAGTAATCGAGTACTAGTAAGTAGGTAAGTACTAAGTAAGTAAGTTAAAGTACAGTACTTAAGTATCACAGTTATTTGCACCCGTAAATGTTCAGAGGATCCCGGACGAGCGCCCAATTCATGTTACGAAAACCCTTAGTTAGGACCGTTCAGGGGTTTTAGGGTTACCAAACATGAAACACCAAAAGGGATACTGAACATTTTCATGGTACAAATAAAGGACACAACAACAGTTTAAAGACAAAACTGAAAGCTTTAGTAATTGATTTCAAATGCAGTACAATTACTTTACATAGGCTCGTATAAGCACAAACGATCAATGTACTCAAATGCTTACAAAGATAATTAAAGAAGTAAATTAGAGTAAATGCAATTAGAGTAAATGCAACTAGAGTAAATGCAGTTAGAGTAAATGTAATTAGAGTAAATGTAATTAGAGTAAATGTAATTAGAGTAAGTCACTTAAGTACTTAGTGGCCGTTACAAGAGCATCTACTGCTGGTGTAAGTAACAATAAATCTGTGAGTGCTTACACTCACAGATGTGGGGTTCTACAACGTCAATATTTAAGCAGTTCGAAAATAAATTGTATACCTCTGCCAGGGGACGCGGATGTTGCCAAAGAAACGAAAGAAACAAAACAGCTAAGAGCAACAGGTACAAACTAAACTGACTACCTAGGAAAAATATAGGTGCCCTAACTACCTAACTACTCTAGCCGGGAATAAATACATAAGTGGCAACCACCCCTTACCTAGTGTTTCTAGACATAATCAACCTACGTGATGTATGTGTAAAGGGGCCCCCGTCTTGCCTGTCCCAAGGCAGGGCATACGCTAGAACTACTTTAAAGTTCAGGAGCAGAGGTACAGCTGCCTGAGTCAGGTCTGCTTGGTCTGAGAGAGAGAGAGAAGTGAACCAGCACAGCACTTATATAGGACACAGGTGATGGTGATTGGTGGAAGGCGGGGCCGGGAAATCTCAGCTGGCGAATGAGGATGGATGGAGCGGAATGGAGGCCGGACACACTGAGGTTGTGGACACTCCCACCTGCAGGGAATGAGAGTGTGAAGGGGGAAAGAGGGACTGGAGGAATAGAGAGATAGAGAGGAGGAATGCAGACCTACAGCAACCCTATACGGCACGTAACAGATTATTACATACTGTATGTCACCGCTCACATGACCAGAACGCTGGCTTCTGATTGGAGCATTCATTCAAGCCATGTAATAATTCAGATTAAAGGGCTTTCCAGACGTCCAGACTATAAACGCCTGCATTATCGACAGGCGATTTTCTGTGTTGACATTAAGAAAATCAGCCCTCGATAAACGCCAGGCGCTGTCCCGGCATAAAACGCGGAACAGCATCACTACGAGGGGGGGGGGGGGGGGGACCGCACGAAATGCGTGGCTCAGCAGCCAACAGGCTACCAACTTCCCAGTAGCTTACTTCCTTGCAAACAGTCAAGCTACCTGATAATGATCACACTGAAGTTACAATTCATTTACAATGAATTCATTTCTCCTATAATGATTGCTGGAGGTTGATATTTGAACGTAGCCTATAATTATTCCAAGGTGGCCAAAATAAAATGGGCAGCATCCAGCACAGTTTAAATATGTTGTATAACAAATTCTGCAGGCTAAAAGCATGTAACCATCATGCCTCACTTTGTCATAGCGTGACCGTGACACAAACTCACAACACGTCGCACAAAAATGCATTCTAAACATTAGAACGAGTGGAATTGCCACAACTCGCGTCATGGCTCGGCTGCGCCAGAGCCTTTTAGAGCATAGACAGAGTTACGGGGAAACTGTTCACTTCATGAAGCCAGTCCAATGGAGGCTCTCTACTTAGATTTCCAGGTGCATGAACAGCAGCTCCAGCTCAGTTTCTGACCCCTCAATGTCGCAACTCTGACATTATGGCTCTGGGCTGATTGGGTTCGATTCCTGCTAGGGGCGCTGCTGTGGGTGCTGGCGGCGTGTCTGCTCCTCCGCGTCATCAGTGCCCATACCCGAGGTGGGGTTGGCGAAAGGGCCTTTCTGTGTGGAGTTTGCATGTTCTCCCCTTGTCCCCTAGGGTAGATACCCTCACAAAAACATGCAGTAATCCTGGGCTCTAAACTGCCTCCCCCTGGCCAGCCGGGGCGCCTGATGGAGGGGACAGGAACTGGTTGGAATAACGTGTTCCTTCCACACGCTACGTCCAACCAGGGAAACTCCCCCCTGTCAGGTGAAAAGAAGGCAGCTTGGACTCCTCATCCATTGAAGGAAGCATGAGGCCAGTCCGCTGCCTCCCCAGGTTGGTGGAGGGTGTGTAGAGCCCAGGATCACATTAGGAATTGGCACTGGGTGAAAAAATGGGTTACAAAATCGTGGGATAAAAAAAAAAAAAAAAAAAAATGGCTCTGGGCTGAGCTCATAGGCTCACCAAGGCATTACCACACTCCCCGGGGCATGAGATGATGCCACGACGATACCATGCCTATCCCGGCGTGGTGCTAGAATCTGCCTACCCACACTCCAGTCATCCTGACTGGGTGCATCAGCTGGAGATAACTTTAGCACAAGCAGGTTGTCAGTTGAACCATCCCCCTTTGACATCCACTCCACATCAGTAGAGCCATCAACCAACTCTGCCACCTTCACCTCAGTTTTCTCCTCATACATGAGCTTCACTTTAGACAGGGTAACGCCTCCTGACTCAGCGGACAGGGACACCTCTGTCTCACATGGGGTACTGACCTGCTGTGCCTCCACCGAAACCACGTTGGCCCCACCCACAACAGTACCATTAGTCTCACCCTCATGTAAATCTACAAAACAGCTCTCGCTCAAGTTAATCTCATCATTATAGCTTACCAGCTTCTCATCAAAACCGTTCTCAACAGAGGCAAAGTCATTTGGAGTAGTCACTCCCACTCACTCCCACATAATGTTCACTGTGTGCCAAAGGAACTGGCAACACCTCAGGGGTCAAATTAGACTCAGCACAGGTTTCTTCTGAAGTCATTGGAACGACACTTTCAAAATCACCAGGTTGAGAAGCCAGAGAAGTGTGACCATGATCCAATTCACCCAAAGACCTGGCCTTCTTATACCCCTCTCTTTAAGACATTTAGCCTCCTCATTAAGCTGCAGTAATTCAAGTTTAGCATTCTCTTTGCTTCTCTCAAGCTTCATGCGCATCCTTTGGAGCTCCAACTCCTTCAGTCGAATGAGATTCTCCATGGACAGTTTCACCACAAACTTTGCTGATTCAGGACTAGAAGGACCAGGAAGCACATCCACAACACCTGTTTGAGAACCCGCTTTCTCTCTACAGCACTCACATGTATTCTGTAATGATCTGCAATTAAACACAAATGCTCTTTAGCACAGTTGTGGAAAAACCTCTAAGGTAGGGTCCCTCACGAAATGATCAAGTTTGAACGCCATTATTCAACCACAACCCAAAATCTGACTTAACCAGAAAAATAGGTTACCCACACAGAACAAGATAAAGGTCACACAAAAGAAAAGGTTACTGAAATCAGATAAATAGGTTACCCCAACACAAAACAGTACACCTTAACTAGAAAAAAGCATTTGGACAAAACAAATTGGGATATCACTCAACAGGTCACTGTGGAAAAATTCAAATTTCCAAAAATGCCCCTACCTACTGAAACTTCAACTATACATGTTTTTCTCTTTTTTCCAAGTTTTTATATCCTCAAGCAATTACTCTTTAGCCAATTAATCAATGTTTTGACGAGCCCCCATTTATGTTACGTTCCTTTAAAGTTGGCTCAAACCAAGGACCCATCATAAAAACAGGACACCAAGTCAGGTCAAGGTGTACAAAAATATTTACAATTTTATTTAAAAACCAGCATTGATTTACTGAATGCACACATGGCTGAATTGGAACAGACTACATTTCAAAGGCTACTGCATAAATAGACTGGACTATTGAAAACATAGACTGAATTGATTGACTGGGATGAAATGACTAGATTAACTGGACTAAATGAATGACAAAAACGAGTAGAAAAAAAGAGACCCAACAAAGTATCCTTAACAAAACCAAAAGTTAAACAAATACAAAAATATGGACTGGCCGAACTAATAAGTGGGGGAGCTGGGCAGCTATGCACTACGTGCATGTCGGAGTGCCCAGACTCCCCATAAACTACCAAAACAAAATAACCAACTGAACTGACCAAAAAGAAACTGCAAACAGAATACTTACGACCCTATAGCCCATCTTAAACTAACTAAATCATAACGAAAGTAACAGAAAGCAAAAACACAACTGCTCTGGTTCGGGTTGAGAAGAGAATTCCCTGACCTGATCATAAACTAGGAACAGCTGAGATAGGTGTGGTGACCAGGGTTTGGCAGGGAGGTTTGGTTCAAGTTCAAGTTCAGTTTTATTTGTCTCCCGAGGGAGAAATTTGTCTTGGAGACAGGACCACAGCTGCAAACATATACATACAATAGACAAAAAACAGGCAGGGAGGTTTGGTGCAAGCACGTAACAATATATCTATACTAGATGTTTCTCTAGAAGATATGATACTAGACAATACTCTCCATATCCCTGATACCCCTCCTCTCTGTCTCTGTCTCTGTCTCTCTCTCTCTCTCTCTCTCTCTGTCTCTGTCTCTCTCTCTCTGTCTCTCTGTCTCTCTCTCTCTCTGTCTCTCTCTCTCTCTCTGTCTCTCTGTCTCTCTGTCTCTCTCTGTCTCTCTGTCTCTCTGTCTCTGTCTCTCTCTCTCTCTGTGTCTCTCTGTCTCTCTGTCTCTCTCTGTCTCTCTGTCTCTCTGTCTCTCTGTCTCTGTCTCTCTCTCTCTCTCTCTCTCTCTCTCTCTCTCTCTCTCTCTCTCTCTCTCTCTCTCTCTCTCTCTCTCTCTCTCTCTCTCTCTCTCTCTCTCTCTCTCTCTCTCTCTCATCATATATGCAGTATGCAGATGTATAATGCATGATGATTGATCATTCACATGACAGGAACGTGTCATGACTTTCTCACACACGCACGCACGCACGCACGCACGCGCACACACACACACACACACACACACACACACACACACACACACACACACACACACACACACACACACACACACACACACACACATACGTGAATTATGTATTCAGAGAATGTGCACATCACTTACGCCAGACCATTCATAGTGTCACACTGCTGCACGTGCACACC
>CM076983.1:3974073-3976573 GCA_039105355.1 Benthosema pterotum | reverse complement strand
TTGACTGATTGCCCATGTCTCACCCCAAGTCGTATGTACAGAACAGAACAGCTGTACATAAAGTAGGAGTAGGAGTCCATTCATATCCTACTAAAGATCCTACCATTGGGTGCAATTCTCAATCGTTGTGGTGTAGCAGGTATGGTGTAAGTCTTCTCATTGGCTGCATGGCAGCAAATCAGGTCCGGGGCCTTGGGTTAGGCCGAAAGCCTATACCACCAGCCCTGGGCCTGAGTTTACCAAATAATTACCCAGAATAATTAAAACCTGCAAGTCAAAAGGTCCAGAAATCACCTGACCCCCAATTAAAAATGTTACTGTACTGGTGTTCATCATGAGTTGAAGCTCTTGATGATGATGACTGGTTTTAATTATTATGGATAGTTATTTGGTAGGCCCAGGCCCAGGCCTGGTGGTATAGGCTTTCGGGCCTACCTCAAGGCCCAAGACATGCAGCCAATGAGAAGACTTACACCATACCTGGCTACACCACTGCGATCGGGAATCGCACCCATTGACATTTGTAACCTCCGTCCGTTCATACCCTACTAAAGAAGTGTTTTTCAATCTTTTTGGCACCATAGACAAACCTCTCCACCAATAGCTTTCTTATATGATAAAACATTGTTTCAAAAAATAAATGCCACACACACATGTTTCCACTGCATACAGTATATACTGTAGGGCATCATGACTGGTTGATGGATTTGGAAGAGAATTTGAAAGTCTGGTTCCAAAAATGAAGCAGTCTGAATCAGAATGATATTTTACTGTTCATACTGTCATCCTGCAGTGAGGGTGAATGTGCTGACATCAGCAGACATGTTAACACACACACACACACGCACGCACACACATGCACACACCCACACACGCACGCACGCACACACACGCACACCACACACACACACACACACACACATACACACGCACACACGCACGCACGCGCACACACACACACACACACACACACACACACACACACACACACACACACACACACACACACACCACACACACACACGCACACACGCGCACGCACACACACACACACACGCACGCACGCACGCACGCACACACACACACACACACACACACACACACACACACACACACACACGCGCACACACACGCACACCACACACACACACACACACACACACACACACACACACACCCCACGCGGTCCCACATGGTGTGGGTCAACCAGCGGTCAGCCAGCCTCTCGTAAAGCTGTGTGTGTGTGTGTGTGTGTGTGTGTGTGTGTGTGTGTGTGTGTGTGTGTGTGTGTGTGTGTGTGTGTGTGTGTGTGTGTGTGTGTGTGTGTGTGTTATACCACTCCATAATCACCCATTTCTTTCCAACCATTTCATCCCCAGAAAGTCAGAAAATGACAAACGACAGACAGAGAACCAGGAGGGTGAAATCATGCTGTGACCAAACGGCCACGACCGCAGCATACATACAGCACGTCACGACGGGTGGCCAAACAGCCACGACCGCAGCATACATACAGCACGTCACGACGGGTGGCCAAACAGCCACGACCGCAGCATACATACAGCACGTCAGTATGGGTGGCCAAACGGCCACGACCGCAGCATACATACAGCACGTCAGTATGGGTGGCCAAACGGCCACGACCGCAGCATACATACAGCACGTCAGTATGGGTGGCCAAACGGCCACGACCGCAGCATACATACAGCACGTCAGTATGGGTGGCCAAACGGCCACGACCGCAGCATACAGCACGTCACGACGGGTGGCCAAACGGCCACGACCGCAGCATACATACAGCACGTCAGTATGGGTGGCCAAACGGCCACGACCGCAGCATACATACAGCACGTCACGACGGGTGGCCAAACGGCCACGACCGCAGCATACATACAGCACGTCACGACGGGTGGCCAAACGGCCACGACCGCAGCATACATACAGCACGTCACGACGGGTGGCCAAACGGCCACGACCGCAGCATACATACAGCACGTCACGACGGGTGGCCAAACGGCCACGACCGCAGCATACATACAGCACGTCAGTATGGGTGGCCAAACGGCCACGACCGCAGCATACATACAGCACGTCAGTATGGGTGGCCAAACGGCCACGACCGCAGCATACATACAGCACGTCACGACGGGTGGCCAAACGGCCACGACCGCTCGGTATGATGTCACGACCGTTCCCTGGAGCTCCAGGGAAAATGGTGCCTAGGGCTCCAAATGACTAATTAAAACCGCCACTGGGGCTCTAAGGCTATAGGTTTAGGTTCAGTTGTGACCGATGGGGGAAAACAAGTTACCACCATTTCACAAATGGTCACGACGGTTTGGGGAACGTTTGTTGAACCGTTTATAAAACTATGAACATCAGAATAGTCTTATATTTATAAATAGTCTTATATTTAGGTACTATATTATTTGACAATCAATGTTCTTCTCAAACAAATGAGTCTTGAAAAATGATGGTTGTCTTATATTCAGGAAAATGC
>CM076983.1:3966573-3969073 GCA_039105355.1 Benthosema pterotum | reverse complement strand
CTCTGAGTCAGACCTTTAGCTTTATGCATGCTGCGTGTCTGTTGCAACTTCAACAACAACTGATGTTATTATTGATGCTTTACTTGACTAATAAAAGTCCTGTGACCGAAAATGGTACGGGTGCGGCTTCATCGCCTGTGTCGCTTCGCGCCACGAGCCGCCCCCATACCATTTTCTCTTGCCCCTCCAACATGTTCTCTTGCCCCCCCAAATGGGACATGTTACATCCACCCCTGCTCTAGCGCAGCAGATTAGCGTCCCGTAGCTTCAGGGGGGTGTACTGTATGAATATGTTAGTGTAGAATTAATTGTAGGATAGCAGATCCTCCCATGCACTCAGTGCTGTGATGATATGTGACATGGTACAGGAAAGATGAAACACTCATTTGTTTCCATTCATATCTCTGTGCTGCACCTGGCAGCTCCAAGTATGGAGCCGTCTGGGAGACAGACGTACCGCCGAGTTAACACTATGAGCTGCTACAACGGATGTTTACGTCCTCATGAAGGCTCCCACAGTGCTTCAAGTAGACTCCCTAGACCAGGGGTTTTCAACAGGTGGTCTGGGGACCACCAGTGGTCCCTGAGAGGGTTCCAGGTGGTCCCCAGCTAAGTTGTTTAACCAGATGTAACTCTTGAGAACGTAAAAAAAAAATGCACCATTTGCCATTTATCCGAAGTGGTCCGTCCCTCCCAAGTCGACGGAGAATTGTTGTTTTTCCTTAGTTCAGGGGTTTTTCAACCAGTGGTCCAGGGACTCCAGGTGGTCCCCAGGCTAAATGATGGAAAGTTAGTTAACCACATGTACAGTAACTCTGTGAGAGTGTGAAAATGAAAGTAAATGGACCTGCAAGAGTCCATTTGGAAGTATATATGATCTCCATTTGTTCTCATATGGTTAGTGGTGAGTAGAGTTCTCAAACTCTACCCGAACCCAACCAGTATGCAGATCAGTAGGGCCGGGTCGGGCCTCGGGCTCCATGAAAAAAGCAATATCTATTGAATATTTTATTATGATAAAAAATAATAGTTCTGTTCTGTTCTGTCTGTGTATTTACCTCTTATGAAGATGGTGCTGACTGGTATTTTTACTTTTACTCAGTGTAGAGTGCTTAAATTCTACCCAAACCCGACCAGGACCGACCCGACCCGACATTGTAGGGCCGGGTCGGGCCTAAAAAACCATGCTAATTGGTCGGGCCGGGCCTGATCAGTTAGGGCCGGGCCTCAATTTTCAGGCCCGTTGAGGACTCTAAGTAGTATATGACCTGCCTTTGTTCCCCAATCCCATGGTTATTGGTGGTCAGGGTCGGATTGACCATTAGGCGTACAGGGAGGTCTCCCGGTGGGCCACGACCCGTAGGGGGCCGCTCGTATCATACAGGGAGGTCCCCCCGGGAGGCCACGACCCGTAGGGGGCCGCTGGTATCATGGTATGATCAAAAGCACTGGTTTTCAACCTTTTTGACCCCAGGGCCCACTATTTATTCCGAATTTTGAGCCACCATTTGATGACAACAACAGACCCCAAAACGAAAGATTTATTTTGCTTTTTGGTCCACAATTCCAGGCTGGATTTGGGGAAACTAAACAGTCCAACATACAGATCAAAATGACCATTAATTAATCTTCTACATTTTCTAACTATACTTGGGCCAACTTAGATGATTATTTTAACTCTTGAGAGTGTTAACATGAAACCAAATGGACCCGCAAGGGTCCATTTGGTTTCATGTTTACTCTCTCAAAGAGTTACATCTGGTTAACCAACTATACCAGGTATAGCTGTGCTTTTAATATTGGTATTGATAACGCGTTAATTAGCTCGATATTTGATATTACCGGTATTGAAAAAACTAGATGTCAATGGAGTGCAATCAGAGTGGGACACGTTCCACCAGTCACCTAGTTCTCAGAATTGCGACATTGAGGGGTCAGAAACTGAGCGCTCTGCTGTTCAAGCAGCCTAAATAGGGACAAACTGGAGTTGGAAATACATTGTTTCCAAAAAGCCTCCAAATAAGGGCTGTTTTAGGCATGTGTGTAACATGAAAATTGTTTGTATAGTTACAATTAAAAGTCTCATTGCTCATATGTTAATAGAATACAGTATGATGTTGTTATTTGACGATATTCAGTATTTGATATTTTTTATAGACCCAACGATATTACTCGGTATTGATTCCCAATATCGCGATAAATGGTAATACCGGTATATTGCCCAAGACTCCTTAGCCACACCTGCCATGAATCCCCGCTGACCTCATGTTGGTCTGAAGAGTCGTTTCTGGACTGAAACGGCGCTGCAGACAGAACGGATTTAACGCTCTCTGGTGGATCCCAGAGTCGTTTCTGGACTGAAACGGCGCTGCAGACAGAACGGATTTAACGCTCTCTGGTGGATCCCAGCGCCAAGAGGGTTAATATGGGTAATTAAGACTGATTGATTGGGTTGTGTTAACGACAGTACGCAACACACACACACACACACACACACACA
>CM076983.1:3954073-3961573 GCA_039105355.1 Benthosema pterotum | reverse complement strand
AATCATAGTCCTCCACCACCTCCACATTATAAATCATAGTCCTCCACATTATAAATCATAGTCCTCCACCACCTCCACATTATAAATCATAGTCCTCCACCACCTCTACATTATAAATCATAGTCCTCCACCTCCTCCACATTATAAATCATAGTCCTCCACCACCTCCACATTATAAATCATAGTCCTCCACATTATAAATCATAGTCCTCCACCACCTCTACATTATAAATCATAGTCCTCCACCACCTCTACATTATAAATCATTATAAATCATAGTCCTCCACCTCCTCCACATTATAAATCATAGTCCTCCACCACCTCCACATTATAAATCATTATAAATCATAGTCCTCCACCTCCTCCACATTATAAATCATAGTCCTCCACCACCTCCACATTATAAATCATAGTCCTCCACCTCCTCCACATTATAAATCATAGTCCTCCACCACCTCCACATTATAAATCATAGTCCTCCACCACCTCCACATTATAAATCATAGTCCTCCACCACCTCCACATTATAAATCATTATAAATCATAGTCCTCCACCACCTCCACATTATAAATCATAGTCCTCCACCACCTCCACATTATAAATCATAGTCCTCCACCACCTCCACATTATAAATCATAGTCCTCCACCACCTCTACATTATAAATCATAGTCCTCCACATTATAAATCATAGTCCTCCACCACCTCCACATTATAAATCATAGTCCTCCACCACCTCCACATTATAAATCATAGTCCTCCACCTCCTCCACATTATAAATCATAGTCCTCCACCACCTCCACATTATAAATCATAGTCCTCCACATTATAAATCATAGTCCTCCACCACCTCTACATTATAAATCATAGTCCTCCACCACCTCTACATTATAAATCATTATAAATCATAGTCCTCCACCTCCTCCACATTATAAATCATAGTCCTCCACCACCTCCACATTATAAATCATTATAAATCATAGTCCTCCACCTCCTCCACATTATAAATCATAGTCCTCCACCACCTCCACATTATAAATCATAGTCCTCCACCTCCTCCACATTATAAATCATAGTCCTCCACCACCTCCACATTATAAATCATAGTCCTCCACCACCTCCACATTATAAATCATAGTCCTCCACCACCTCTACATTATAAATCATAGTCCTCCACCACCTCCACATTATAAATCATTATAAATCATAGTCCTCCACCACCTCCACATTATAAATCATAGTCCTCCACCACCTCTACATTATAAATCATAGTCCTCCACCACCTCCACATTATAAATCATAGTCCTCCACCACCTCTACATTATAAATCATAGTCCTCCACATTATAAATCATAGTCCTCCACATTATAAATCATAGTCCTCCACCACCTCCACATTATAAATCATTATAAATCATAGTCCTCCACATTATAAATCATAGTCCTCCACCACCTCTACATTATAAATCATAGTCCTCCACCACCTCCACATTATAAATCATAGTCCTCCACCACCTCTACATTATAAATCATAGTCCTCCACATTATAAATCATAGTCCTCCACCACCTCCACATTATAAATCATAGTCCTCCACCACCTCTACATTATAAATCATAGTCCTCCACATTATAAATCATAGTCCTCCACCACCTCCACATTATAAATCATAGTCCTCCACCACCTCCACATTATAAATCATAGTCCTCCACCACCTCTACATTATAAATCATAGTCCTCCACCACCTCTACATTATAAATCATAGTCCTCCACCACCTCCACATTATAAATCATAGTCCTCCACCACCTCCACATTATAAATCATAGTCCTCCACCTCCTCCACATTATAAATCATAGTCCTCCACCACCTCTACATTATAAATCATAGTCCTCCACCACCTCCACATTATAAATCATAGTCCTCCACCACCTCTACATTATAAATCATAGTCCTCCACCACCTCTACATTATAAATCATTATAAATCATAGTCCTCCACCACCTCCACATTATAAATCATAGTCCTCCACCACCTCCACATTATAAATCATAGTCCTTCACATTATAAATCATAGTCCTTCACATTATAAATCATAGTCCTCCACCACCTCCACATTATAAATCATAGTCCTCCACCACCTCCACATTATAAATCATAGTCCTCCACCACCTCTACATTATAAATCATAGTCCTCCACCACCTCCACATTATAAATCATAGTCCTCCACCACCTCCACATTATAAATCATAGTCCTCCACCTCCTCCACATTATAAATCATTATAAATCATAGTCCTCCACATTATAAATCATTATAAATCATAGTCCTCCACATTATAAATCATAGTCCTCCACCACCTCCACATTATAAATCATAGTCCTCCACATTATAAATCATAGTCCTCCACCACCTCCACATTATAAATCATTATAAATCATAGTCCTCCACATTATAAATCATAGTCCTCCACCACCTCTACATTATAAATCATAGTCCTCCACCACCTCCACATTATAAATCATAGTCCTCCACCACCTCCACATTATAAATCATAGTCCTCCACCACCTCCACATTATAAATCATAGTCCACCACCACCTCTACATTATAAATCATAGTCCTCCACCACCTCCACATTATAAATCATTATAAATCATAGTCCTCCACATTATAAATCATAGTCCTCCACCACCTCTACATTATAAATCATAGTCCTCCACCACCTCTACATTATAAATCATATTCCTCCACCACCTCCACATTATAAATCATAGTCCTCCACCTCCTCCACATTATAAATCATAGTCCTCCACCACCTCTACATTATAAATCATAGTCCACCACC
Source organism: Benthosema pterotum (assembly GCA_039105355.1). NCBI lineage: Eukaryota > Metazoa > Chordata > Actinopteri > Myctophiformes > Myctophidae > Benthosema > Benthosema pterotum. The sequence goes on along the minus strand of CM076983.1, from coordinate 3,958,728 downwards.
ACCTCCACATTATAAATCATAGTCCACCACCTCCACATTATAAATCATAGTCCTCCACCTCCTCCACATTATAAATCATTATAAATCCTAGTCCTCCACCTCCTCCACATGTGACTCCTCCCCTTTTCCTTTGTCAGAGTCAGCTCATTGAGACTCTTCCTGATTGGCTAACAAATACTCCCGTCGGGATTATTTGTTAGCCAATGACAAGGCTTATATGGATTTCTTTGGTGTCTTCCTGGGATTTTTTGGAGTTGATCTAATTGCAAGAAGATCTAATGAAAAACATAAAAACAATGTAATTATCATTTTTATCCTAAAATTAAATCCAGGGGCTTTATAGTAATATTTAATAGTAGTGTTAATGTATTACACTTGCTCAAACAGTAATATGTGATATGAGTATAGTTTAAAATTGAGGTAATAATTAATAATATATTAGAAAAATAAAGAAATGTCCTAACACTGGCCATTTGATCGTTATCGGCTAAATCATCTGATTGGATCATAACTATAACATTATAAATATCATCACATCAACACAGTGTGATTTAAACTCAATAACACCATGGACATGTTTCTGCTCTCATGCTTTATTTATTTATCAAACCCTGAATTATTTAATACATTTTTTGGCTGCAAAAAAAATACAGTCTGATCCACCTATCAGTAGAGAGCCCTGGTGCAATTTATGCACACGCACGCACACACACACGCACGCACGCGCACACGCACACGCACACGCACACACACACACACACACACACACACACACACACACAGATATGCGGCATGCACATATACATACATGATCTGCACACACCCACACACACACACACACGCACACGTAACCATGGCTACGATGCAAACTTGTAGAGTACCCGTTGAAGTGTGAAGGCACACACACACACACACACACACACACACACACACACACACACACACACACACACACACACACACACACACACATTGGCAGTATAAACACAGACAGTGTAAATGGAAATACTCCACATTTTCTACTTGATCGAGTGAATTTTTATATCAAGACTTTGAATCCCAATCACCAAGTTCCTCTGAGCTGTGATCCTGTCCTCTGCTCTCCCTCTGACAACCTGGGGAGTGGCCCATGCTGGCCTCATGCTTCCTTCAATGCATGAGGAGTCCAAGCTGCCTTCTTTTCACCTGACAGGGGGGAGTTTCCCTGGTTGGACGTAGCACATCGTGGAAGGAACACGTTATTCCAACCAGTTCCTGTCCCCTCCACCAGGCGCCCCGGCTGGCCAGGGCGAGGCAGTCTAGAACCCAGGATTACCGCATGTTTTAATAAGTGTATCTACTCTAGGGGACTCAAGGGGATTTCAAACCAGTCATCATAATTGTATTGTATTGTATCATCAAACATTCGTAAGGAATCGCTGCTAATACACACCGTTACTTAGTTGACATCAGTTGTAAATGAAGACAAGCCTCAGTTCATCATGATCAGTGTGGAGGACATTAGTTTGGAGAGCAGTGAGGTTGACTTTTAATACTAGAAAGACTAGCGGGTCGTGAGGACCCGAGGATTTTCTCTGCCTGTGATGGTCTGAAAAATTTCCCCTTCCATGACTTTTCCTAAATATGCAATTCAAGTCATCTCTGTTTTTCTTTGTGTCTGTAATAATTTCTAAATATGAATTTAGAAACGATTCTACCTTCCATGACTGGTCATTGTGGGTCCTGTGGACCCGTCGTCACCCTCCTCCCCCACTAATCCTCAAAGCACTAAAAACCTGTTTTCCAACCTTTGTCCTTCCTGGTTGGAAATTCAATGTGAATGTAAATGAGCCATTAGCTGGAACAATAGAGCTGCTCTGGGCATGGAGGTGCAACCCAGTCTCACAAAAATGGGAGGTGTGAACTCTTAAAGGGAGAGAATGGGTGAGGTTTTTATGGGTCTCAGAGACCCAAGAGTTACAGTGTTAATAGGAGGATTTGCATTCCCAGTCCTGCTTGTGTTAAGGCTAATCGGGCAAGAAAAGAATACAAAGCTCAGCCCAAATAAAACTCGGACCAGCCGAAATGAGGCCGAAATGTGGGGAAGGCTGTTTCAGCCTGAAAGAGGGACAAACTGGAGTTTGAAATACATTGTTTTCAACGACAGTGGTGCAAATAAGAGCTATGTAAACATGTGTTTTAACCCTTTAAAGCCTGAACCATGAAGGACAAGTCAGAAAATTCCAATTTTTTGAAATTGAACTCTTTTTAGGTCATAAAAGAAAATTTAAAAAAAAGTTTTTTCAAAAAACATGTATATATATGTTATTTTTATTGTATCATAAATGATACATTGGGTCTTAACAACTTAGTACTCAGTACTAGAGTACACTGTACTCACTGTACTCAGTGTAGTCTCCACAGAGTACACTGTACTCACTGTGTTCAGTGTAGTGTCCATAGAGTACACAGTAGTCACTGTACTCAGTGTAGAGTCCATAGAGTACACTGCACTCACAGTACTCACTGTACTCAGTGTAGTGTCCATAGAGTACACTGTACTTACTGTACTCACTGTACTCTGTGTAATGTACATGGATTACACTGTACCCACTGTACTCAGTGTATTGTACATGGATTACACTGTACTCACTGTAGTCACTGTATTGTCTATAGAGTACTCTGTACTCACTGTACTCACTGTAGTATCCATAGAGTATACTGTACTCACTGTACGTAGTACTTATGTAGTACTCTATTCAGGTCAGTGAGGTCAGGCATTTGGGGTTTGGGGTTCAACATTTAGAATTTGAGTAAAGATGTTCTCTATTACACATGCATAACAACATTGAATGCCCAGCATGTTTGATTGATAGAAAAATAATTATAAGAATGAAAGTTGTGTAGAGCATAATAGATATTCCCATAGGCAGTGTGCACTGACTAAAGCCTGTAGTATCATATATGATACATCATTATATGGTACTAAAAACCTGTAGTATCATATATGATACATACTTTTCAGACGTGGTAAACAACAAACTAAAATTATATTTTTTGAGAATGACTAAGTTCAATCACATTATGCAACCCTTATTTCAAAATATCAGTAAAGATATACAAGGAAAACTCACCAAAATGTCCTCAAAACCAAAATGTTTGGACAGTGGCTTCTGCTGTTGCAAATTAGATGGAGGCAGCCATTTTGGGTCATACCATCTGAGGCTCTGTATCTACTTGCAGTGCAAATGGTATGGTCCAGATAGGGCAGGGGACGTATCAGATGTGATACAACAGGTTTTTGAACCAAGTAGTGGTTACACTGAAACATGAGCCAGCTGAAGAATTGGTGTATCATATATGATACCAACGGCGTTATAGGGTTAAAGCATGATAAATAAAATGTCTGTAATGTCTAGGCTGTAGGCCTACTAGTAGTAGTATAAAACATTCTAAAATAAAACGATGTACGTATAATCATCAAAGCTGGGTTGTTAGTGTGTAGGCTGTACTGAATGCCGTAAAATAAAGGGATTTATTATGTTTTTGCTGCATCCTATATCATTACATGTAGAAGAGTCATTGGAACGATCCTATTCAGTGATCAGGGTTTGCGACAGCATAACTCTGTCTATACCACAGATGTCAAACTCGAGGCCCGGGGGCCAAATCAGGCCCGTGAATGGATTATCTTTGGCCCGCGGGATGATATTGAATTAGTATTAGAACTGGTTTATTGCACCCACTGTGATAAGAAATGAATGCGACTAATTGTTTTACTTCCTCAACTCTTTCTCATTTACTTTCTCAATTAACTCAGCACTTGGGTGAGGATCATAGAAGAAAAAAAAGATTTTCCCCGAAAAAATAGCAGGTGTTCACGTCTCATAGCACGCCACTCTGTGGCGCGCTATGAGAGGTGAACACCTGCAATTTTTCATTAAAACTTAAAACAGTTTTTAATGCAGGCAGTTTCATCTTCACAATTGTCTTGCCATTAGGAGACATTGATTTTTGAAGGGAAATTACTTTTTTGCTGTTTGACAGGGACGTCATACATCGTAAACCGGTGTTGAAACACAGAGCGGTATCTCCGGCCCTCGACCTGTACCAATTTTTCTATTTTGGTCCACTCTGTATTTGGGTTTGACACCCCTGATCTATACAGTTACCCCAGGAAACACCAACTATGTTTTAGAAAAAAAAAAACATCAGCTGAGAATGTAGGAGACTGAGGAATACCTCTCTCTCTCTCTCTCTCTCTCTCTCTCTCTCTCTCTCTCTCTCTCTCTCTCTCTCTCTCTCTCTCTCTCTCTCTCTCTCTCTCTCCCTCTCTCTCTCTCTCTCTCTCTCTCTCTCTCTCTCTCTCTGTCTCTCTGTCTCTCTCTCTCTCCTCTCTCTCTCTCTCTCTCTCTCTCTCTCTGTCTCTCTCTCTCTCTCTCTCTCTCTCTCTCTCTCTGTCTCTCTCTCTCTCTCTCTGTCTCTGTCTCTGTCTCTCTCTCTCTCTCTCTCTCTCTCTCTCTCTCTCTCTCTCTCTCTCTCTCTCTCTCTCTCTCTCTCTCTCTCTCTCTCTCTCTCTCTGTCTCTCTCTCTCTCTCTCTCTCTCTCTCTCTCTCTCTCTCTCTCTCTCTCTCTCTCTCTGTCTCTCTCTCTCTCTCTCTCTCTCTCTCTCTCTC
>CM076983.1:3931573-3949073 GCA_039105355.1 Benthosema pterotum | reverse complement strand
CTTGTGGTAGTGACTAGTTGCTTAGTGACTAGTTGCTTATGGTAGTGACTAGTTGCTTATGGTAGTGACTAGTTGCTTATGGTAGTGACTAGTTGCTTATGGTAGTGACTAGTTGCTTAGTGACTAGTTGCTTATGGTAGTGACTAGTTGCTTATGGTAGTGACTAGTTGCTTATGGTAGTGACTAGTTGCTTAGTGACTAGTTGCTTATGGTAGTGACTAGTTGCTTGTGGTAGTGACTAGTTGCTTATGGTAGTGACTAGTTGCTTAGTGACTAGTTGCTTAGTGACTAGTTGCTTATGGTAGTGACTAGTTGCTTATGGTAGTGACTAGTTGCTTAGTGACTAGTTGCTTAGTGACTAGTTGCTTAGTAAGTAGTTGCTTATGGTAGTGACTAGTTGCTTGTGGTAGTGACTAGTTGCTTGTGGTTGCGACTAGTTGCTTAGTGACTAGTTGCTTATGGTAGTGACTAGTTGCTTAGTAAGTAGTTGCTTATGGTAGTGACTAGTTGCTTGTGGTAGTGACTAGTTGCTTATGGTAGTGACTAGTTGCTTAGTGACTAGTTGCTTAGTGACTAGTTGCTTAGTGACTAGTTGCTTAGTAAGTAGTTGCTTATGGTAGTGACTAGTTGCTTGTGGTAGTGACTAGTTGCTTGTGGTTGCGACTAGTTCTTAGTGACTAGTTGCTTATGGTAGTTACTAGTTGCTTATGGTAGTGACTAGTTGCTTGTGGTTGCGACTAGTTGCTTGTGGTAGTGACTAGTTGCTTGTGGTTGCGACTAGTTGCTTGTGGTAGTGACTAGTTACTTATGGTAGTGACTAGTTGCTTGTGGTAGTGACTAGTTGCTTAGTGACTAGTTGCTTATGGTAGTGACTAGTTGCTTAGTGACTAGTTGCTTATGGTAGTGACTAGTTGCTTATGGTAGTGACTAGTTGCTTGTGGTAGTGACTAGTTGCTTATGGTAGTGACTAGTTGCTTAGTAAGTAGTTGCTTATGGTAGTGACTAGTTGCTTGTGGTAGTGACTAGTTGCTTAGTGACTAGTTGCTTATGGTAGTGACTAGTTGCTTAGTAAGTAGTTGCTTATGGTAGTGACTAGTTGCTTATGGTAGTGACTAGTTGCTTAGTGACTAGTTGCTTAGTGACTAGTTGCTTATGGTAGTGACTAGTTGCTTAGTGACTAGTTGCTTATGGTAGTGACTAGTTGTTTATGGTAGTGACTAGTTGCTTATGGTAGTGACTAGTTGCTTATGGTAGTGACTAGTTGCTTGTGGTAGTGACTAGTTGCTTATGGTAGTGACTAGTTGCTTATGGTAGTGACTAGTTGCTTAGTGACTAGTTGCTTAGTGACTAGTTGCTTATGGTAGTGACTAGTTGCTTATGGTAGTGACTAGTTGCTTAGTGACTAGTTGCTTAGTGACTAGTTGCTTAGTGACTAGTTGCTTAGTAAGTAGTTGCTTATGGTAGTGACTAGTTGCTTGTGGTAGTGACTAGTTGCTTGTGGTTGCGACTAGTTGCTTAGTGACTAGTTGCTTATGGTAGTGACTAGTTGCTTATGGTAGTGACTAGTTGCTTGTGGTTGCGACTAGTTGCTTGTGGTTGCGACTAGTTGCTTGTGGTTGCGACTAGTTGCTTGTGGTTGCGACTAGTTGCTTATGGTAGTGACTAGTTGCTTAGTGACTAGTTGCTTATGGTAGTGACTAGTTGCTTATGGTGGTGACTAGTTGCTTAGTAACTAGTTGCTTATGGTAGTGACTAGTTGCTTATGGTAGTGACTAGTTGCTTAGTGACTAGTTGCTTATGGTAGTGACTAGTTGCTTATGGTGGTGACTAGTTGCTTAGTGACTAGTTGCTTATGGTAGTGACTAGTTGCTTAGTGACTAGTTGCTTAGTGACTAGTTGCTTGTGGTAGTGACTAGTTGCTTGTGGTAGTGACTAGTTGCTTATGGTAGTGACTAGTTGCTTAGTGACTAGTTGCTTATGGTAGTGACTAGTTGCTTATTGACTAGTTGCTTATGGTAGTGACTAGTTGCTTAGTGACTAGTTGCTTAGTGACTAGTTGCTTATGGTAGTGACTAGTTGCTTGTGGTAGTGACTAGTTGCTTAGTGACTAGTTGCTTATGGTAGTGACTAGTTGCTTATGGTAGTGACTAGTTGCTTGTGGTAGTGACTAGTTGCTTATGGTAGTGACTAGTTGCTTGTGGTTGCGACTAGTTGCTTGTGGTTGCGACTAGTTGCTTATGGTAGTGACTAGTTGCTTGTGGTAGTGACTAGTTGCTTAGTGACTAGTTGCTCATGGTAGTGACTAGTTGCTTATGGTAGTGACTAGTTGCTTGTGGTTGCGACTAGTTGCTTGTGGTTGCGACTAGTTGCTTATGGTAGTGACTAATTGCTTAGTGACTAGTTGCTTAAGGTTGCGACTAGTTGCTTATGGTAGTGACTAGTTGCTTGTGGTAGTAAGTAGTTGCTTATGGTAGTGACTAGTTGCTTATGGTAGTGACTAGTTGCTTATGGTAGTGACTAGTTGCTTATGGTAGTGACTAGTTGCTTATGGTAGTGACTAGTTGCTTATGGTAGTGACTAGTTGCTTATGGTGGTGACTAGTTGCTTAGTGACTAGTTGCTTATGGTAGTGACTAGTTGCTTATGGTAGTGACTAGTTGCTTAGTGACTAGTTGCTTATGGTAGTGACTAGTTGCTTAGTGACTAGTTGCTTATGGTAGTGACTAGTTGCTTATGGTAGTGACTAGTTGCTTATGGTAGTGACTAGTTGCTTAGTGACTAGTTGCTTAGTGACTAGTTGCTTATGGTAGTGACTAGTTGCTTATGGTAGTGACTAGTTGCTTGTGGTAGTGACTAGTTGCTTGTGGTAGTGACTAGTTGCTTGTGGTAGTGACTAGTTGCTTGTGGTAGTGACTAGTTGCTTATGGTAGTGACTAGTTGCTTAGTGACTAGTTGCTTATGGTAGTGACTAGTTGCTTAGTGACTAGTTGCTTATGGTAGTGACTAGTTGCTTAGTGACTAGTTGCTTATGGTAGTGACTAGTTGCTTATGGTAGTGACTAGTTGCTTATGGTAGTGACTAGTTGCTTATGGTAGTGACTAGTTGCTTAGTGACTAGTTGCTTATGGTAGTGACTAGTTGCTTAGTGACTAGTTGCTTGTGGTAGTGACTAGTTGCTTAGTGACTAGTTGCTTAGTGACTAGTTGCTTGTGGTAGTGACTAGTTGCTTAGTGACTAGTTGCTTAGTGACTAGTTGCTTATGGTAGTGACTAGTTGCTTGTGGTTGCGACTAGTTGCTTAGTGACTAGTTGCTTATGGTAGTGACTAGTTGCTTAGTGACTAGTTGCTTATGGTAGTGACTAGTTGCTTATGGTTGCGACTAGTTGCTTGTGGTAGTGACTAGTTGCTTATGGTAGTGACTAGTTGCTTGTGGTTGCGACTAGTTGCTTGTGGTTGCGACTAGTTGCTTATGGTAGTGACTAGTTGCTTATGGTAGTGACTAGTTGCTTATGGTAGTGACTAGTTGCTTGTGGTAGTGACTAGTTGCTTAGTGACTAGTTGCTTATGGTAGTGACTAGTTGTTTATGGTAGTGACTAGTTGCTTAGTGACTAGTTGCTTATGGTAGTGACTAGTTGCTTATGGTAGCGACTAGTTGCTTGTGGTAGTGACTAGTTGCTTGTTGTCGCGACTAGTTCCTGGTGGTCACGACTAGATGTGTACGTTTGTGACTAGATGTGACTAGTTCATTATCAACCTATAATTACTAACCATATCTCTAACTCATGAACATAACCTCCTGCCCAGAGCATGTGCACCTGGACTATCCTGGACTATCCTGGACTATCCTGGACTATCCTGGACTATCCTGGACTGTCCTGGACTGTCCTGGACTATCCTGGACTGTCCTGGACTATCCTGGACTATCCTGGACTATCCTGGACTATCCTGGACTATCCTGGACTATCCTGGTTCACCGTCATGTGACAGTTGACAAACCACTGACAAACCACTGCTGACTTGTCACATGGTTTTATCACTGCAGCAACATGTTGTTATGGAATCTGGTGGCAGGTGTGTTGTTTCAACAGCAGGGGCGGATCTAGGCATGGGCATGGGGGGGCATTGCCCCCCTAAATACCCAGTCTTCCCCCCAAACACGATGCCATGCAAAACAAATTAAAGTGCTTATATTTAAAATGATGTGAAACACTACTACTGCTACTAACTAACTACAGCTGTGTCACCACTAAACCAACAGCATTTCATCATTGAAAACAGAAAACTCTCTGAGTCAGACCTTTAGCTTTATGCATGCTGCGTGTCTGTTGCAACTTCAACAACAACTGATGTTATTATTGATGCTTTACTTGACTAATACTAAGTCCTGGAACTGAAAATGGTATGGGTGCGGCTTCATTCGATGAAGCCGCCCCCATACCATTTCCTCTTGCCCCTCCAACATGTTCTCTTGCCCCCCCCCCAAATGGGACATGTTACATCCGCCCCTGTTCAACAGCAGGTTAGTCGGGATCTACGTTCTTTAGCTGGGTAACTTCCAGACGACATTGTGATGCTGTTGATTATTTTAAATCAGGGGTTTTCAACCTTTTTGACTCCCAGTCGCTTCGCGCCACGGGTGATGAAGCCGCCCCCATACCATTTTCAGTTCCAGGACTTTTATTAGTCAAGTAAAGCATCAATAATAACATCAGTTGTTGTTGACGTTGCAACAGACACGCAGCATGCATAAAGCTAAAGGTCTGACTCAGAGAGTTTTCTGTTTTCAATGATGAAATGCTGTTGGTTTAGTGGTGACACAGCTGTAGTTAGTTAGTAGCAGTAGTAGTGTTTCACATCATTTTAAATAGAAGCACTTTAATTTGAAATATCTTTGAAATTTGGGTTGGTTTCATGCCATCATGTTTGGTGGGGCAGTCTGGGGGCACCCCCCCCCCCCCATGCCCATGCGTAGATCCGGCCCTGTGTGAGGGTATCTAGTGATCTATTGACTGGAGGATTGTAAAAGCTTTGTGCTCTTAGAGTAGAGTGTTATCAGAGCGCAGGCTGTTCCAGCAGATGACACCACATTACCACTTATCACCTTCCTGCTGCTTCCTTAATGTTACTGCCTGGAGAAGATTAAAGATTAAAGACCGTATCGAACCCACACCCAAGAGGTGTTGTGGTGACTCCCTCTCTCTGTCTCTCTGTCTCTCTGTCTCTTTCTCTCTCTGTCTCTCTCTGTGTCTCTCTGTGTCTCTCTCTGTCTGTCGCTCTCTCTGTCGGTCTGTTTCTCTGTCTCTCTCTGTCTCTCTCTCTCTCTCTCTCTCTCTCTCTCTCTCTCTCTCTCTCTCTCTCTCTCTGTCTGTCTGTCTCTCTGTCTCTCTCTGTCTCTGTCTGTCTCTCTGTCTCTGTCTGTCTCTCTGTCTCTCTCTGTCTGTCTGTCTCTCTGTCTCTGTCTGTCTCTCTCTAGCCACGTTTCCATAAGCCCTATTTTTGCGCAAAAACGGCTCTTGCGAAGAGAATGTTGAATGGAAACACTTCAAAATGCGAATAAGTTTCCATTTTGCGCAAAAATAATTTGTCGCTGAAAGGTGCCGTATTTTGGAGCGTATCGGAAGAGCCTAATGCGCAAATGAGGTATGGAAACAGCTTGCGAAAAGACTTTCTATTGAAAAGCACTGGACACGCATTATAGCGCATTTAAAGAGTTGTGTGGCCTGCCGATGAGTGCATTGTTATTCGTTAATATAAGTTATATTTCTACAAAAAACGCTCAAAAAACGCTGCGTTTGTTCATGTAAATCGCAAGGCAGCTACAGGTCCTATATTTACAGTATCTGATCTGTATCATCATGCATGATAGCTAAGATACGCAAGTGGTATCAGACATAAACAGCTGTTTTACATGACCGGGCTCTGCCCTTATAGATATTATTCCGTTAATAAAGTTCAAAGCCTTTTTCCTCGCACGTGTCGCGCTGCAGATGACATGGTGTAGTCTACAATATCGCATTTCATCAGTTAATGGAAACAGCGGACAATTCGCTCTTCTTTTTTCGACTTAAGTTCATACTCTTCCTATTTTCGCAAAGGTTTTATGGAAACGTGGCTTCTGTCTCTGTCTCTGTCTCTGTCTCTGTCTCTCTCTCTCTCTCTCTCTCTCTCTCTCTCTCTCTCTCTCTCTCTCTCTCTCTCTCTCTCTCTCTCTGTGTCTCTTTCTTTCTCTTTCTCGAGTAGGGGTCCCCAGCATGTAAAAACAGATGTTAGAAATGTTGAGTAGGGGTCCCCACAGACACATACTGTCAGTGGACAGTATGTTTCTCTGATGTCTTGGTACAGTGGACAGTATGTGTCTCTGATGTCTTGGTACAGTGGACAGTATGTGTCTCTGATGTCTTGGTACAGTGGACAGTATGTGTCTCTGATGTCTCGGTACAGTGGACAGTATGTGTCTCTGATGTCTCGGTACAGTGGACAGTATGTGTCTCTGATGTCTCGGTACAGTGGACAGTATGTGTCTCTGATGTCTCGGTACAGTGGACAGTATGTGTCTCTGATGTCTCGGTACAGTGGACAGTATGTGTCTCTGATGTCTTGGTACAGTGGACAGTATGTGTCTCTGATGTCTGGGTACAGTGGACAGATGTTTTGAAAGTGTAGTGGGTGCATAGTCATAGCTTATGACTAGCTTGGTAGCATTCTATGTAGTGTATGCATAGCACTATATAGTAGCTATGCATACTGTAGTTTCATTGTCGATATATTCCATATAGTCATTATGTTTTTGATTTATCACTAGTCTTGGACAATATACCGGTATCGAATATCATCAAATACCGACATTATACTGTATTCTATTAAAATCTGAGCAATGAGACTTTTAATTGTAACTATACAAACACTTTTCATGTTACACATGTGCCTAAAATACTGGTGGAACGTGTTCGACTTTGATTGCACTCCATTGCCATCTAGTGGTCAATACCGATAATATCGAATATCGAGCTAATTAATGTGTTATCAATAACGATATTAAAAAATCAATACCACCCAAGACTATTTATCACCATAAATCGCTTTAGGTTTGGCTAAATTATAAATTCTCTCTCCTGCCTCCAGATTCAACCTCGTTCGTCCATGCCTGTGCCAGGCGATGGGCGACCACCTGGACCGGATCGACTGGACCGGAGTCACTATTACTACTGATGGGAGACCACCTGGACCGGATCAACTGGACCGGAGTCACTATTCTTATTGATGGTAGACCACCTGGACCGGATCGACTGGACCGGAGCCACTATTACTACTGATGGGAGACCACCTGGACCGGATCTACTGGACCGTAGTCATTGATGGGCAACCACCTGGACCGGATCACCCACCTGCAGTACAGCGAGCTGCCCACGGGGGAGCCGGCGTTCCCCTGCGGCCACGGGGGTCGCGGGGAGGTGGCAGACGAGCAGCAGCAGCAGCTGCGTGTGGGCGTGGCCTATTTCTTCTCCGATGACGACGATGACGAAGCCGTTTCTGACGAGCGCACCACCCCCTCCTCTTCACCCATGTCTGACCACTGTGGATTGGCTGACGAGGTCAGAGACCTTTTACTGCTCATCTGAGAGGCTTTAGCGCCCCCTATGGGACACACCCACGCTCTGCAGTGCATTGTGGGCCTAGTTTTAGCTTAGTTTTAGTTTTAACATTTTATTTTGTAACTCAGTTAGTTTTAGTTAGTTTTTTTTTTACATTTTATTTCATAATTCAGTTTAATTTATTTTTTACATTTATTTTATAATTCAGTTAGTTTTAGTTACTTTTTACATTTTATTTTATAATTCAGTTAGTTTTAGTTACTTTTTACATTTTATTTCATAATTCAGTTAGTTTTAATTAGTTTTTACATTTCATTATATAATTCAGTTTCATTTATTTTTTACATTTATTTTATAATTCAGTTAGTTTTAGTTAGTTTTTTTTCGTAATTCAGTTTTAGTTACTTTTTACATTTTCTTTCATACTTAAGTTAGTTTTAGTATATGCATTTTCTTTTATAATAGTTAGTTTTAGTTAGTTTTTGGAGCAGGTTTGCTAGTTTTTAGATCAGAGACTGTGAGTTGCGCTGCATAGTGCACAGTGGCATGCACTGCCAACGGAATGTTCACACAACATCTCTAAGGTATATTAATGACAGTAAAAATGTTGAAAATGGGTGGGATAAAGCTAAAATCTAAATTGTAAATGTTCTTCTTATCCCTTAAGGAGGATGAGAACGACCTGCAGGTGGCGCTACTGCAGGAGGTTCAGTACTCAGCATTCTGCTCACAGGAATGTATCTTCTCCAAACTACAGGTAAACATTAACATCATAAACTGGACCACATGCGTTTGCAGTGGCGTGCACAGATACACCAAGGGGTGCTGGAGCGTCCCCAAGTGGCCCTCTCTGGACCAACATGCCTTTTTAAAAGCACTCTGTTTAAAAAAAATACTTTTGAGAAAACAGCGCTTGTCTCAACACTATATCAATACAAAAAAAAAAAAAAATACCACTTTGTGTCAGAAGATGGCACTGTTGTCCACAAGAGTCAAGGCCGGCTTTAGAGGGATAGAGAGAGTGGAATCTGCTCTTATTCTAAGGGACTTGAGTTTGAAATACAGTTAGTGGAGAAGAAGACATTATTCTCTTGTTGTGTGTTTATTTTCTTCAAACCATTTTATATAGCAGTAGCCTAATGTGTTCGAATAGTTGTACTTGTAGAGGCTGAAATGCTGTTATCTATGCGTTTTTATTTTTCGGGGTTTTGCCCTCCTGGTAACGTTTGAGCACCTGTCCTTCAAAACCTCTGTGCACGCCACTGTGCGTTTGGAAACCTAACTTTGGAAATTATTTTCTACACCTTGCTCATAATAATTGGTATTGTATTGTACTAGGAGTCTATTTCGACCAATCAGATTAGCTTCCTGGTTGTGTGCTAGTTTGTATGTACCGTATTGTCCCGAATATAAGACGACTTGTTTATAAGACGACCCTCATTTTTCAAGACCCTTTTACAGAAAAAAGAACATTGGATGTCAAATAGTATAGCCCCTGAATATAAGACTACTGCATTTTTTGGGATATTTCCATTGGGAAAAAACATAGTCTTATATTCAGGCCAGTATTTATTTTCTCTCTTTAGAACAACCAGGAGGAACTGGCCGTCTACTCCGACAAGACCTTACTGAGCATGTGCAAGCCTGGAGACCTCCTGGAGCTGGTGGCCAATCAGAGCGCACCACACTGGGCTGTTTATACCGAGTCTGACCAGGTGACGTTACACTGCCCCCTACTGGGCTGTTTAAATACAGTCTGACCAGGTGACGTTACACTGCCCCCTACTGGGCTGTTTATACCGAGTCTGACCAGGTGACGTTACACTGCCCCCTACTGGGCTGTTTATACCGAGTCTGACCAGGTGACGTTACACTGCCCCCTACTGGGCTGTTTAAATACTGTCTGACCAGGTGACGTTACACTGCCCCCTACTGGGCTGTTTAAATACTGTCTGACCAGGTGACGTTACACTGCCCCCTACTGGGCTGTTTATACTGAGTCTGACCAGGTGACGTTACACTGCCCCCTACTGGGCTGTTTAAATACAGACCAGGTGACGTTACACTGCCCCCTACTGGGCTGTTTATACTGAGTCTGACCAGGTGACGTTACACTGCCCCCTACTGGGCTGTTTAAATACAGACCAGGTGACGTTACACTGCCCCCTACTGGGCTGTTTAAATACAGACCAGGTGACGTTACACTGCCCCCTACTGGGCTGTTTATACTGAGTCTGACCAGGTGACGTTACACTGCCCCCTACTGGGCTGTTTATACCGAGTCTGACCAGGTGACGTTACACTGCCCCCTACTGGGCTGTTTATACTGAGTCTGACCAGGTGACGTTACACTGCCCCCTACTGGGCTGTTTATACCGAGTCTGACCAGGTGACGTTACACTGCCCCCTACTGGGCTGTTTATACTGAGTCTGACCAGGTGACGTTACACTGCCCCCTACTGGGCTGTTTATACTGAGTCTGACCAGGTGACGTTACACTGCCCCCTACTGGGCTGTTTATACTGAGTCTGACCAGGTGACGTTACACTGCCCCCTACTGGGCTGTTTATACCGAGTCTGACCAGGTGACGTTACACTGCCCCCTACTGGGCTGTTTATACTGAGTCTGACCAGGTGACGTTACACTGCCCCCTACTGGTTAAATACAGTGTGACCAGGTGACGTTACACTGCCCCCTACTGGGCTGTTTAACCCCTTGTGTACTGAACACGTTTTGGTGTTTTAGCTGTTGAAAAATAGCAGATCTACAAGCTCATATCGCGCCACCGAGTGGCGCGATATGAGCTTGCAGTTCTGCTATTTTTGAAAAATTGTGAAAATGGTGGTGCAGACCTGTGAATACATTATTTCGGAAGCAAACATTTTTAACTCCATAGGATCCCTAGAACAACGTGTTTTTAGATGAAGTTCTGCAGCTAAATAATAGATATTTCTGGGGGTCCTTCCTATGAAATATGTTCAGCATCACTGACACATAAACCGATTTTGATAATTCCAAGTGGTCTTCACTCTGTGAATTTTATATATATATTTTTCATTGGTGTATAAGTCATTTTTGTTATGCCCTTATGATATAATAATATGGACTGAGATAATGTCGCCCTTTTATATGCATGCACCCAGTAGTGCACCGTTTGCTTGTCTCAATTAACGACTTCCCCAGTTAATTACACACAGCTGCTACCAATAAATTAATACTCTGTTAGGATCTACTATGTATGTTTATATCATGCCTTTTTGCATTAAAACATGCTTGGCAGGATCTGTTGGCCAGTTAAATAACGACACAACAGTAAAATGATGAAAATGGGTGTAATTATCCTTTTTAAACAACAAAAAGTTCAATCATACACATCAATGCAGCCTGATAACGCCAGTCAGCCTTTCTGACATGAACAAATTAATGAATAGAACATACATAAATATATAAAAAAGATTTGTAACCTGGCGATTCTATATTGACAGCATGGCATTAAGAGGATCTCTGGCTAATAAGACAAATATGCCTTAAAACACTATACTATACTATACTATACTATACTATACTATACTATGCTATGCTATGCTATGCTATGCTATACTATACTATACTATGCTATGCTATGCTATGCTATGCTATGCTATACTATACTATACTATACTATACTATACACTATAAAACACCTTCAATACTTTATTTATTTCATAAATAGAGAATCTTTCACTCAATAGGAGGTGCTCCGGTCGCAGGATGATGATGTCACAGAGCATGTTCATCCATATATTCCATAGAGCTAGATCACACATGGACATGTGACATCATCATCCTGCGCCAGGAGCAGTTCCTGTTGAATGAAATATTCTCTATTTATGAGAGAAATAAGATGCCATTGGTGTTTTTATTTGTTTATTTTAGTTATATAGGGAAAGTATAATGTTTTAAACAATGTTTATCTCATTAGACAGGGATCCTTTTAAGAATTGCAATATATTGGCATATCCTTTTTTTTTTCTTTTGAAAACTAAAATTAAACCAGGTGGTAGAGCAGGTCGTCCAATGACCCATGGGTCGGTGGTTCGAATCCCGGCTCCTCCTGTCTATGTACCGAAGTGTCCTTGGGCAAGACACTGAACCCCAAATTGCCTCCAATGAGTTGGTTGGTGTGAGCTGGCCACCATTGGTGTGTGAATGTGGGAAGTGGGGACGCTGGCGTCGACTGTTCGCCGCTCTACTTCTCAATGTATGAATGAATGGACCATTGTAAAGCGCTTTGAGCACTTGGAAAAGCGCTATAAAAATGCAATCCATTAAAATTAAACCAGGTGAAATGTCGCCCCCTCCAGGTCATCCACCTGCATAAGGGTGAGATCCGTCGCGACAGCCTGCTGGCCATCAGCAACGGCCGTCGCGGCCGCATCGTCAACGAGCGTTACCGCTACCGACCGCTGCCAGCCGACCTGGTCACCCAGAATGCATCGGGGCACCTGGGCCTCTGCGCTCCGGACATACAGTGGACTGACTCAGAGAGCTTCGCTGCCTGGTGCCGCTTCGGGAAGAGAGAGTTCAAGACCGGAGGGGAGGGGCCTCCCGCTGGCCCCGCCCCCGGAGGGGAGGGGCATCCCACTGGCCCCGCCCACAACACCATGCGGGAGGAGGAGGAGGAGGAGGAGGAGGAGGAGGAGCGGCGCCAGGAGGATACGCAACGCCGTTACTTTCTCAAGGTATACAGGGAGCGGAAAGTTAAAGATAGGGTGCCGTGATTTTTGTATTTTTTCCAATTTTGTACATGTTTAAGAAGTGACAGTATGTAAATAGACCCCTTGGTGTGGTTTTTATGTGCAATGATGTCTTCCCTTCGTATTTAGGGTTTCTTCCTGGGGGCTGAACCTTTCCAGTCAAACGTGCCAATGAAAAAAACTTCAATATAGTGACATCACGTGCTCAGCCCCTCCCCTAACTCCTCCCCCTTTATCATACAGCTAAAGCTGTGGGTGTGGCTTCAGTTCAGGTGGATCTCCACCCATCACCACCCACCAGGCAAACCAGGCATACTTATTGAACTGGTAGGGTGGAACCATAAAAATGACAGTTTAACAAACACTGTACACTTTTTGGGAAAAAAAAAAAATCTTACTTTTCTTATAACATTAATACCTGATGATCATGTTTAGGGTAGAAAAAATCATGGCACTCCATCTTTAAAGGGGTCTGATGTGAACAGATCAGACAGTTTATAAGTTACTCCACTCTCTGTTTAGATATTTGATGTTCATTATAGCTGCCCCCTTCCTATACAAACGCATTATAACTTAAAACTCCATTTTAACCATGACTGATTATTCAAAAACAAGCCATCTTTTTTCTAGTGACTGATATTTTCCTCCTAATACGTGAGCTATGGGCATACCCACCCTGGTTATGGCCCAATGAATAAAACAATATTTTAAAAATAAATTAGTTAGAGAGTAACCCCTCCCTGTGCACCTGGGCAGTGCAGGGTGCGTTAGGTAACCTCTCCCTGTCTCTCCCTCCTCTCCAGGTGCACCTGGGCGGTGCTGGAGGCGTTAGCCACACTATGCTGTTCCACCGTTTAGAGGACATGATCCGAGAGCGGAGACGTGTGGACGCCAGCGGCATCCTACAGCTGCTCAGCATCAAGGAATAATAGACGCTAGAGGGCGCTACTACTACGACTACGACTACTAAGCACCTATTGTTATTATATGTTTGGTCCTTCGAGCCGGATCCTGGAGTCCAGGGAGATCCAACGATTAGGCAGGAGGAGACGAGTTGACGCTGCTTTGATCCTGAACGTGTTGCTCACCCTGGAATGAGGCTCATGTTTCCTTAACGCATGAGGAGTGAGGAACCACAGACAAGGGAGGTAGAACGTATAACATTTGGGATAAAAAAAAAAACATGCGGTTATTCCAACCGTTTCCTTTTTGTTTCTAACCCTTTTCCCTGCGGCTGGCCAGGGGGAAGCAGTACAGAGACCAGGATTACTAGCGCCGTCCTCAAGTTGATGGTCAAACATGAACCAATAGACCCCTAGAGGGTGCTACTAGCACCTGTTTTATATTGGTCCTTCGAGCCGGATCCTCATCCTCAATGAGCTGCAGTTGGTTCAGATCTTAACACCCTCGCCTGCAAGGGTCACGCGTTGCTCCAGTCCAGGTCCATAAGCGCTATTATCATAGACTCCCATTCAGAAACATCCAGTGTTTTGTTTTTTTTTCCACTGAGAGTGAAACATGGAAGTAAACCACGGCTGCTCTGGGAGTTACGCCGCGTTTCCACAAAGATTTTGATTCGAATGGCGACCAGTGGAGCTGAGGAGAGGGACGTTACGAGAGCGATGTCTCTAACGATCGGGACCGGTTTGTGGGTCAGTCTCAGTTAGCTGTTAGCTTTAACTGTCTTACGTTTTCTGTGGTGTCAAGGGCTGTCTCTAGAGACACCCACTGTGTGATCACATGACAGAAGGAAACGGTTTCACTGAGTCTCTAGGTGGGAGAATCACCACAACACAACCGTCGTGTTGCCGTTTTCGCCGACCAATCATGGATTCTTTTTTTTGTTGCTGACATTAGGACCTCTGTGCACACTACTTTAAAGAGCACATAACCTGCAGCACGGAATGGCGCGACAAATTACGGGTTGAAAACAAAAACCCATTTTTTATCTGAGAACAGCATTCGACACACTAGATAACGACAGTATTCGGTAGGTATGATGCAGCGATTATTGGGTTGCATGATAGCCATTTTCACATTTAAAAAAATATATATATCAGATCTACACACTCATTAGCTTGAGAATGTAGGTCTGGTATTTTTGTCAACAGTTTAAACGTTTAAAGTAACGATTAAAAGTGGTTAGTCCCCCCCCCCAAAATGCGTTAACACGTTTGTCACAATCAAATGGTCATATGATCGTACCACAGCCATACGGTAAAAGTGTCCATTTCTGGAAGACAAACGGGAACAAACCAGTGGAGAGAGAGGAGGATAAAAGTTGTGCGATTTGTCACAACAAGCGGTGGCATCTTCGCTCCGCCATGTGGTCAGAAATCACAACTGCGTTCCGATCTTCACCAAAACAGAATGGATTATTGTGAGAAAACGACGTGGAGCATTATTGATCTGAATGACTCTAACAGCGTGGACGAAGCGGGACACCGTGGGGGTGCTAGACGGATAGCAATGTGGCTAACAAGCCTCCTGCGCGAGGTATCAGTGATTCACCGACGAGAGGAGACGCCTGGACGCTCAGCGCCATCGCAATGCGGGAGCAGCAGATGCTCAGCATCAAGGAATAATGGACGCTAGAGGGCGCTGCTGCTAGCACCTGATTTCAATATTTGGTCCTTCGAGCCGGATGCTCGTCCTGGTGGAGTTCAAGGAGGTCCAATGATCTGGTGAGAGGAGACGAGAAGTCGCTGCTTCAATCGTACGAATCACCGGTGTCTTCTGCCTGTTTATATATAAGCCATAGACCCAACTAGAGGCAACAAGGGGGTTGGGGGGGGGGGCTAATTAACCCTGCGCTAGCGCCAAGGCAATGTTGGTGAGATCTGGGATCTGATTTAATCCTACTAACGTGTCGTCATCCCCGGCCCCTCCCCCTACCTACCGCCCCTCCACTGCTGTGATAGGTCACTTCATTTGGAGCCACGCCCACCCTGAAAGGTTGACCCCTCCCACTGACTCCTCCCACTTCTAGGCCTTCCCTTTTCATGCAACGCAGACGAAAAATAAAAGCCTGGGTGTCGAGGCTAGCCATTGGCTGCCTGGGTGTCGAGGCTAGCCATTGGCTGCCTGGGTGTCGAGGCTAGCCATTGGCTGCCTGGGTGTCGAGGCTAGCCATTGGCTGCCTGGGTGTCGAGGCTAGCCATTGGCTGCCTGGGTGTCGAGGCTAGCCGTTGGCTGCCTGGGTGTCGAGGCTAGCCATTGGCTGCCTGGGTGTCGAGGCTAGCCATTGGCTGCCTGGGTGTCGAGGCTAGCCGCTGGCTGCCTGGGTGTCGAGGCTAGCCGTTGGCTGCCTGGGTGTCGAGGCTAGCCGTTGGCTGCCTGGGTGTCGAGGCTAGCCGTTGGCTGCCTGGGTGTCGAGGCTAGCCGTTGGCTGCCTGGGTGTCGAGGCTAGCCGTTGGCTGCCTGGGTGTCGAGGCTAGCCGTTGGCTGCCTGGGTGTCGAGGCTATCCGTTGGCTGCCTGGGTGTCGAGGCTAGCCGCTGGCTGCCTGGGTGTCGAGGCTAGCCGTTGGCTGCCTGGGTGTCGAGGCTAGTCGCTGGCTGCCTGGGTGTCGAGGCTAGTCGTTGGCTGCCTGGGTGTCGAGGCTAGTCGTTGGCTGCCTGGGTGTCGAGGCTAGTCGTTGGCTGCCTGGGTGTCGAGGCTAGCCGTTGGCTGCCTGGGTGTCGAGGCTATCCGTTGGCTGCCTGGGTGTCGAGGCTAGCCATTGGCTGCCTGGGTGTCGAGGCTAGCCGCTGGCTGCCTGGGTGTCGAGGCTAGCCATTGGCTGCCTGGGTGTCGAGGCTAGCCGCTGGCTGCCTGGGTGTCGAGGCTAGCCGTTGGCTGCCTGGGTGTCGAGGCTAGCCGTTGGCTGCCTGGGTGTCGAGGCTAGCCGCTGGCTGCCTGGGTGTCGAGGCTAGCCGTTGGCTGCCTGGGTGTCGAGGCTAGCCGCTGGCTGCCTGGGTGTCGAGGCTAGCCGTTGGCTGCCTGGGTGTCGAGGCTAGCCGCTGGCTGCCTGGGTGTCGAGGCTATCCGTTGGCTGCCTGGGTGTCGAGGCTAGGCGCTGGCTGCCTGGGTGTCGAGGCTAGTCGTTGGCTGCCTGGGTGTCGAGGCTAGTCGCTGGCTGCCTGGGTGTCGAGGCTAGCCGTTGGCTGCCTGGGTGTCGAGGCTAGCCGTTGGCTGCCTGGGTGTCGAGGCTAGCCGCTGGCTGCCTGGGTGTCGAGGCTAGCCGTTGGCTGCCTGGCTGCTCATAGCGCCGTTGTTGGTCAACATGAAGGGATTATAAGGCCCTGATACACTAGCAATATTTTGATCAATATCAACTAACAATGTCAACATCAACAGGCAACATGATGAGACACATGGCAACAGGCAACATGATGAGACACATGGCAACAGGCAACATTAAAAGGGGAATTTCACCCATTTTCATTTTTTCCTGAGAGTGTACAAATGTGAACCAAATGGTAAAAGGAAGCCTATTATCTGTGGGAGTCTAGGAGAAAGGATCAGGTGACACCAAGGAGGGCTGTGATTGGAGGATTCCGAAATGTTTACCAGTAGAGGGCGCTAATGATCTGACTTTTCTGAACAACCAGGAGTTGATCATTAATGTATAGATAAAGGAAAAGTCAGCGTTGGTAGTTGACGTTGCTTGTTGATGTTGATCAAAACATTGCTAGGTGTATCAGGGCCCTAAAAAAGACCGTTGTAAGTCCTTGAGGTTTAGGGTTATAGAGGGGCTAGCGGACGCACCAGACAAAAACAGACCATGGATCATTCCTATTGATTCAAATTCAAATTAAAGGGGAAGACCACCCATTTTCAACATTTTAATATTTATATAATATTAATATACCTTAGAGATGTTGTGTGGACATGATTTAAAAAAAAAAGTTCCCCCAATTCTGTGTTTCCTAAAAATGGAGGTCTGGAAAAAATCATTAACATGGTGAAATACATCTGATGACATCATCAAGATGTATTTCACCATATTAATGATTTTTCTTTCAGGCCCATTTTTCCAGAGAGGGTACAAATGGAACCATTTGGTTCCATTTTGGTTCCCTGGTGTCAAAAAGGTTGAAAACCCCTGATGATGATGATATAACAGGTTTCCCTAAAGGCAATATTTTATTATTTTTCATTCTGAATGCAAACGGAAATAAAAGCCTTATTG
>CM076983.1:3914073-3921573 GCA_039105355.1 Benthosema pterotum | reverse complement strand
TTGTTACACTATTTGGAACTTAAACATTTAAACACTGATGTTTGGGAGTTTGTTTATCTTGTTTTATAAACAACAATACAGGAAAACTATGACTGGAGCTTTGGATTGTGCATCTCAACAACTACTACTACACCAATCCCCACGCTGGTGACTTGAATCAAGGTAGGGCAAATCTCTCAGCATCTCACTAACTCAGGGGTTTTTAACAGGTGGTCCGGGGACCACCAGTAGTCCCTGAGAAGGTTCCAGGTGGTCCCCAGCCAGGCCAAATGATGGAAAGTTGGTTAACCAGATGCATGATGTGTGGCTGCTGATGTTATGTGTTTTTATATTAGATCTTGTATGTTGTGTTGTGGCGTGTGGCTGCTGATGTTATGTGTTTTATGCTATGTGTTCTGTTGTGTTGTGACATGTGGCTGCTGTTGGTTTTCATGGATGTTTATGCTATTATAAATATTTGTTATTATGGCTGAGGTGTGTGCAGGGGTGTAGTGCGGGGGACACCATCTCCTCCAGGGCTTGACACTAACACTTGCCCGCTTGCCGGGGGCAAGTAAAAAAAAATGGTGGGGATAGTGAAGACTGCTACCTGGTTGACCGATCGGGCAAGTTTGTGACTTAGTGTGCTGTATAGCACAACACAAAATAGGCCTATATTTGTGTTGAAGGTGATCCTTGCATTCTGCTATCTCTCCTATCTCTCTCCCAAGTCCATTTTGCTGTGATCACAGACCTGACAATAGTTTTTATGTTTCTCTATCCAGCATCTTGCCAGAGATGCGTATCCTTGCTATGTGTTTTGTATGAGCGATGATGTGCATCATAGTGGCGCCTGCTTACACCCCCCCCCCCCCCTCCCCTCATCTTCATCTCTCCCTCTCCCAGTAGTTAAATGGTAAATGGTGCATTTATATACCACCTTTATCCAAGGAGTTTTACATAAATTGTCACATTCAATTCAATTCAATTCAAATGGCTTTATTATTGGCATGAGAAAACATACATTTACATTGCCAAAGCAAGAACATTACAGCAGGAAATGCAATATAACAGTGGTTTTCAACCTTTGTCATCCCAGGGCCCATCATTTATTCAGCATTTGAGCCACGGACCACCATTTGAGGAGATTTTAGCCCCACAGACCCCAAAACTAAAGATTCATTTTGCTTCTGTCCATGACCATTAAGGGGCTTACAGACGGCGAGGAATAAATCGCCCACTCTAATTCATTCTCAATGGGGCCGGCGTTTTTTGAGCTAAAAAGTTCAAAAATCGACCGGCGTTCAAGAGAGCGTTTAGCGCAGCTCGTTCTCTGCCCAGCGTCACTGATTTTTGTTGCGCGCGCGTGCTCGTTTCATGCACGCGCACGCGAGTTTTAAAAAGTTCAATTCCAGTGAACTTTTTGTAAAACGCTTGGCGATTTATAGCAAACAAACAACATAATGAGGAGTGAGGACCCTCTACCAGTAGACCTGCACAGTGCCGTTTCTGTTCCAGGAAGGAGTGGATTCCCTAATCATTTGGCGCAGCCGAGCCAGGGCCGGATATAGCCAGCCCTACTAGGGTGGGCTGGAATAATGGCAAGTTTTTCATAAGGAGCAGTGCTTTTAAACATTTTTTATACCAGGGCCCACTATTTATTCGGCTTTTGAGTCACGGAACACCATTTGAGGATATTTTAGCCCCACAGACCCCAAAGCTAAACCCCTGCCCATCCATGCCCCCTCTAGATCCGGCCCTGTGCCGAGCCATGCCGTGAGTTGTGGCAATTCTGCTCTAATGTTCTAATGTTTACAACGCATTTTTGCCCGACGTGTTGTGAGTTTGTCACGGCCACGCTATATGACAAAGTGAAGCATGTTGATGTTGGTTACATGCTTTTAGCCTGCAGAGTTTATTATACAACATATTTAAACCGTGCTGGATGCTGCCCATCTTATTTTAGCCTACACACCTTGGAATAATTATAGTCTACGTTCAAATATCAACCTCTAGCCATCATTATAGGCGAGTCATTAATTCATTGTAAATGAATTGTAAATTCAGCGTGGTCATGATCAGGTAGCCTGCTTGACTGGAGCCAGCCCCCCTCCCCTCCCCTCCCGACATAAAACGCTCGGCGTTTATCGACGGCGTGATTTTCTTTATGTCGGCAAAGAAACTCGCCCGACGATAACGCCGGCGTTTATCGTTGCCGTCTGGAAGCCCCTTTAATCTTCTAGTTGTGCAGATTAGGACTGATTCACATGATGAATATTTTTAACTCTTGAGAATGTAATAATGAAACAGTGGACAGTATGTGTCTCTGATGTCTTGCTACAGTGGACAGTATGTGTCTCTGATGTCTCGGTACAGTGGACAGTATGTGTCTCTGATGTCTCGGTGCAGTGGACAGTATGTGTCTCTGATGTCTTGGTACAGTGGACAGTATGTGTCTCTGATGTCTTGGTACAGTGGACAGTATGTGTCTCTGATGTCTTGGTACAGTGGACAGTATGTGTCTCTGATGTCTTGGTACAGTGGACAGTATGTGTCTCTGATGTCTTGGTACAGTGGACAGTATGTGTCTGATGTCTTGGTACAGTGGACAGTATATGTGTCTCTGATGTCTTGGTACAGTGGACAGTATGTGTCTCTGGTGTCTTGGTACAGTGGACAGTATGTGTCTCTGATGTCTTGGTACAGTGGACAGTATGTGTCTCTGATGTCTTGGTACAGTGGACAGTATATGTGTCTCTGATGTCTTGGTACAGTGGACAGTATGTGTCTCTGATGTCTTGGTACAGTGGACAGTATGTGTCTCTGATGTCTTGGTACAGTGGACAGTATGTGTCTCTGATGTCTCGGTACAGTGGACAGTATGTGTCTCTGATGTCTTGGTACAGTGGACAGTATGTGTCTCTGATGTCTCCGTACGGTGGACAGATGGTTAGGAAGTGTAGCTCGGTGTACATGTCTTGGTACAGTGGACAGTATGTGTCTCTGATGTCTTGGTACAGTGGACAGTATATGTGTCTCTGATGTCTTGGTACAGTGGACAGTATGTGTCTCTGATGTCTTGGTACAGTGGACAGTATGTGTCTCTGATGTCTTGGTACAGTGGACAGTATGTGTCTCTGATGTCTCGGTGCAGTGGACAGTATGTGTCTCTGATGTTTTGGTACAGTGGACAGTATGTGTCTCTGATGTCTTGGTACAGTGGACAGTATGTGTCTCTGATGTCTTGGTACAGTGGACAGTATATGTGTCTCTGATGTCTTGGTACAGTGGACAGTATGTGTCTGATGTCTTGGTACAGTGGACAGTATGTGTCTCTGATGTCTCGGTACAGTGGACAGTATGTGTCTCTGATGTCTTGGTACAGTGGACAGTATGTGTCTCTGATGTCTTGGTACAGTGGACAGTATGTGTCTCTGATGTCTTGGTACAGTGGACAGTATGTGTCTCTGATGTCTCGGTACAGTGGACAGATGGTTAGGAAGTGTAGCTCGGTTTCCACTTTGCTTTGTGTGCAGTGGGTGCATAGTCTGTCTTCCCTAGGGATACATGTCTGCCTATGGAGGCTGAGTTCACTCAGTCTGTACCTGGTTAAGATTTTCCTTTGTTTTGGGTCAATCACATATCCGATATTCTGCCTATTCTGATATTTTGTTGTCTCTTTTTCTGTATTCACCCACCACCCCCCCCCACCCCCCCCACCACCCCCCCCCCACCCAACACACACACACCACACACACACACACACACACACACACACACACACACACAACACACACACACACACACACACACACACACACACCACACACACACACACACACACACATTATACACTGATGGTGGCTGAAACCATGCAAGACAATTAGGCAGGGGTTGACACTAAGGTCTCCGAGGCACTTGCCCATCGGGCAAGTGGAAGTCAGGTTCTACTTGCCCTCAGGTCATGGTTACTTGCCCCTCAAAAATATATTGTAAATTTTGCATTTAGGTTTAATTCCTACTTGGGAGGGTTCCAGGTGGTCCCCAGCTAAGTTGGTTAACCAGATGTAACTCTTGAGAACGTAAAAATGAAACCAAATTGGACCAAATGGACCCTTGCGGGTCCATTTGGTTTCATTTTTACACTCTCAAGAGTTAAAATTCATCATCCTAATTAGCCCATAGTGGTCACAGACCCAGTGGTCCTGACCCCAGCAAAATGATAGTTTGGAACCAAATGGACCTGGGAGAGAGATAGGTAGAGATCGCTAGAAAGCAGGGAAAGACACAGAGGCAGAGTGCAATGACTGCCTTCAAGACAAATTTATCTTGTGTTGTGTTATAGTGCACTAAGTTGCACACTTGCCCGATCGGGCAACCAGGTAGCAGTCTTCACTTGCCCACCGTTTTTTTTACTTGCCCCGGGCAAGCGGGCAAGTGTTAGTGTCAAGCCCTGATTAGGGGTTCAGTGTCTTGCTCAAGGACACTTTGACACTAACTCTGGGGGGACTCTACCACTGAGCCACTGCCAAACCTCTGTACCACTCTACCACTGATCCACTGCCAACCTCTGTACCACTCTACCACTGATCCACTGCCAAACCTCTGTACCACTCTACCACTGAGCCACTGCCACCTCTGTACCACTCTACCACTGATCCACTGCCAACCTCTGTACCACTCTACCACTGAGCCACTGCCAAACCTCTGTACCACTCTACCACTGAGCCACTGCCAAACCTCTGTACCACTCTACCACTGATCCACTGCCAAACCTCTGTACCACTCTACCACTGAGCCACTGCCAAACCTCTGTACCACTCTACCACTGAACCACTGCCAAACCTCTTAATATGGTGTTAAATTTCAAAGTGTTCTACTGTTATCTGCTACTAAATGCTATTAGCATTCAGTTCCTTCTAGCGAAGGATTGTCCCTTTAAGATGTTTTTATCCAGAGAGAGGAGAGAGAGGGAGAGAGAGAGAGAGAGGGAGAGAGAGAGAGAGAGACGAGAGAGAGAGAGAGAGAGAGAGAGAGAGAGAGAGAGAGAGAGACAGAGAGAGAGACAGAGAGAGAGACAGAGAGAGAGACAGAGAGAGACTAGTGATAATCTGGTAGAGAGATAATTTATGTCTGTGTTGTGTAGCCTGGAGAGTCCTAATGAAATACCCTTTAGTGATCACTAATCACTACTATCCCTACGGCCCTACGCACGTACGCACACACACACACACACACACACACACACACACACACACACACACACCACACACACACACACACACACACACACGCACAACACACACACACACACACA
The DNA here is from genome assembly GCA_039105355.1 of Benthosema pterotum. Taxonomy (NCBI): domain Eukaryota; kingdom Metazoa; phylum Chordata; class Actinopteri; order Myctophiformes; family Myctophidae; genus Benthosema; species Benthosema pterotum. The sequence continues at coordinate 3,916,277 of CM076983.1, read as the reverse complement.
CTCTCTCTCTTTGGGTTTTAATAGGGCTAATTTCCATAGTGTTATTCCCCATGTGAATGCAATCATCTCCTGAATGAAGTAGTTCTAACAGACAGAACATCAATATCAGCTCTTAATCTGACAGGATTTATTTTTTTAATAATATCGTTTTTTGATGCTGCTGCTGCTGCTGCTGCTGCTGTTTTTCAATGTGGAACTCATATTGTATAGAGCCAGGTTTCCAACAGGAAGGGGGACATATTAGATCAGCACACAGGATGTGGACCGCTTTAGAGTATTTGTAGCACATCAGCCGACAGCGCCTCCAGGCTTGAAGCTCCCGGTGCTGGTGGTCAAGTTTGGTACTGCAGGCGGGTGGAATTCATGTACGAGCGCCGAGAGAGCACGCACGCTGGTTTGCTTTGTGCACGCGGACAGGGCAGTTTGTGTTTAAGTTGTTTTCTGAATGAACCAGCGGTCCTCACGTCATATACTACCTCTCAAAACACAACGGATGTATTATATGACAGATAATAAGATGAACCAGCGGTCCTCACGTCATATACCTGTACTACCTCTCAAAACATAACGGATGTATTATATGACAGATAATAAGATGAACCAGCGGTCCTCACGTCATATACTACCTCTCAAAACATAACGGATGTATTATATGACAGATAATAAGATGAACCAGCGGTCCTCACGTCATATACTACCTCTCAAAACACAACGGATGTATTATATGACAGATAATAAGATGAACCAGCGGTCCTCACATCATATACCTGTACTACCTCTCAAAACATAACGGATGTATTATATGACAGATAATAAGATGAACCAGCGGTCCTCACGTCATATACTACCTCTCAAAACATAACGGATGTATTATATGACAGATAATAATCTCACAGCAAATACACAAGCTTGTTTTTTGATGCTTTTTGATGTTTTTTTCCTCTGCTCGTTCTCGACGGCGCTCGTTCATGAATCCTTTCCGTTCCCATAATCCCTTGCTTCGGGCACGTTCATGGAGAAATACTTAACCCACCTTTAACACAAGCAGGACTGGTAATGCAAATACTCCTATTAAGGCTGTAACTCTTGGGTCTCCTAGACCCATAAAAAACCTCACCCTCAAAATGAAACCAAATGGACCCGCAAGGGTCCATTTGGTTTTATTTTTTACGCTCTCAAAGAGTCAAATTATTCATTAGTCTATTTTTACGCTCTCAAAGTCTATTTTCGAATTAGTCTATTTTTACGCTCTCAAAGAGTTACATCTGGTTAACCAACTTTCCATATTTAGCTGGAACTCACTGAAGGACCACTGGTGGTCCCCGGACCACTGAGTGAAAACCACCATGGTACCCTTTCAAAGGCCGGTCAGAGTCAGCCAAAGGGCCGCATTTGGCCCCCGGGCCGCATAATGCCCAGGTATGGTCTATACTTGCAAAAACTTTTATCGAGGCAACGTTTGGGTCAAGCGACCTTCTTCAAGCATCGGAGATGCTTGAAGAGGTGCTTGAAGAAGGTCGCTTGACCCAAACGTTGCCTCGATAAAAGTTTTTGTAAGTATAGACGTCGTGCAGGCCTCTATGTGTACTTTGGTACATTCATCCTGATCCTAGCGTTTTGCCTGCCTGCACACTCGTCCCAGAGACTCTTAGGTGTGCATTAGACTTTTTTTGCCAGAGAAAATCCACTTCAAAATCTCAAAAAAAAGGAAGGGTTCTCACGACCCCTTAGTCTTTCTAGTGTTAACGATTAATAGTCAGTGACCACTGGATTCCCCCCCCCCCCCCCCTCTCTCTCTGTTTCTCTCTGTCTCTCTCTCTCTCTCTCTCTGTCATCTCTGTCACTCTCTGTCACTCTCTGTCTGTCTGTCTGTCTGTCTGTCTGTCTGTCTCTCTCTCTCTCTCTCTCTCTGTCTCTCTCTGTCTCTCTCTTGTCTCTGTCTGTCTGTTGTCTGTCTGTCTGTCTGTCTGTCTGTCTGTCTGTCTGTCTGTCTGTCTGTCTGTCTGTCCTCTCTCTTCTCTTCTCTCTCTCTCTCTCTCTCTCTCTCTGTCTCTCTGTCTCTCTGTCTCTCTCTCTCTCTCTCTCTCTCTGTCTCTCTCTCTCTTCTGTCTCTCTCTCTCTCTCTCTCTCTCTCTCTCTGTCTCTCTCTCTCTCTGTCTCTCTCTCTCTCTCTCTCTCTCTGTCTCTCTTCTGTATCTCTCTCT
>CM076983.1:3909073-3911573 GCA_039105355.1 Benthosema pterotum | reverse complement strand
AGACAGACAGACAGAGAGAGAGAGACAGAGGAAGGGAGAGAGATCAAAATAATCTGTCCGTGGGGTAAGTGAATTGTATTTGGTAAAAATTCTTGTAATTAGAAATATGTTCTAAAAACAAGGTTGATAATCTTTTCTCTTGGTTAGTATATCCTTATTATAACAACAGCAATCATATTTTAAGTCTAGATCTAAGACTTCAAGACTTGCTTGGATCAGAATTTTTGGCAGAGAGGAGAGAGAGAGAGAGAGAGAGAGAGAGAGAGAGAGAGAGAGGAGAGAGAGGAGAGAGAGAGAGGAGAGAGAAGAGAGAGAGAGAGAGAGAGAGGGAGAGAGAGAGAGAGAGAGAGAGAGAGAGAGAGAGAGAGAGAGAGAGGTTCATGAAACAAGCAATAGGTGGTACAGTTTTGCCAGTAGTAACGTGATACATATGGTTATTATTTTACATATATTTTTACTTTTGAAGTTATTTTAGGCTTTACACACGGACTGCCTGCTTTATTCCTATTGAACTATAGGTCCGTTGTGCTGTGCAGAGGCTGTTCTGGCTCTGCTGTAGCAAAAACAATGATTAATAGCCTACAATCCTAATACATAATCTACACAACTCACTGTTTTCCTGAACCGACTCGGTAGCCTACTGATTTGGTGTATGTCTACTTTGTGATATTGTAGACTACATCATGTTATCTGCAGCGCAACACGTGCGAGGAAAAAATGATAGAACTTTATTAACGGAATCATATCTATAAGGGCAGAGCCCGGTCATGTAAAACAGCTGTTTATGTCTGATATAACTTGCGTATCTTAGCTATCATGCATGATGATACAGATACTAAATATAGGACCTGTAGCTGCCCTGCGACTTTCATGAACAAACGCGATGGGAGTCTAAACGTTTTGGCCATATGCGTCCTCTTGGCCTGGATGTCTGTGTGCGCACGGCCCTCGTCCGTTTTGAGCGGTTTTGTAGAAATATAGCTTACATTAACAATGCTCTCATCGGCAGACCAGAACTCTTCAAATGTGCTATAATGCGTGTCCAGTGCTTTTCAATACAAAGTCTTTTCGCAAGCTGTTTCCATACCTCATTTGCGCATTAGACTCTTTCGATACGCTCCAAAATACGGCACCTTTCAGCGTGAAAATATTTTTGCGCAAAATAAAAACTCACTCGCATTTTGAAGTGTTTCCATTCAACATTCTCTTTGCAAGAGCCGTTTTTGCGCAAAAATAGGGCTTATGGAAACGTGGCTACTGTCTGCGGTGTCTGCGGTGTCTGCAGTGTCTGTGTTTGTTGCGCTTCGAAGAGACAGGAAATTAGAATTTCCAATGTAAAATAAATCGCTGCGTCACCAGTTTTACCGACTAGTCGTTATTTGTAGTGTGTGTGTGTGTGTGTCCGTGTGTGTGCGTGTGTGTGGGGGGGAGGTGTACAAGCAGCCAAAGATGAAATTTATTTTCCCCTTTCTCTGTCTCTGTGATAAATGGTACTTCTTTGAGGACATGCGATGTGCACGCACATACGCATGTGCGCACACACACACACACACACACACACACACACACACACACACACACACACACACACACACACACACACACACCACACACACACACACACACACACACAACACAGCAGATTTCATTCAAGAACGAACAGGAACTCAGAGAATTCCCTTCAGAACAATGTGAACTAAACTGAGCGTGAAACGAAACGATGTCATATAAGATACAAACCTTAAACTCACCCTAAAACACTGCAGACTCACTCCCTATCTAAACTATGGAATGAACTTCCCACTGCAGTCAGAACCACAGACTCACTCCCTATCTAAACTATGGAATGAACTTCCCACTGCAGTCAGAACCACAGACTCACTCCCTATCTAAACTATGGAATGAACTTCCCACTGCAGTCAGAACCACAGACTCACTCCCTATCTAAACTATGGAATGAACTTCCCACTGCAGTCAGAACCACAGACTCACTCCCTATCTAGTCTCAACATCTAGGCTTTCATTTTTGTCCGCATTGGGTGAAAACAGAAAGCCTGGACTAGTAAGTTAGCCATGGTGGACTAGAACTAGAAATCAGACTCATTTGCCGTCCAAAAACAGACGGCACCCCCCCCCCCCCCCCCCCCAGGCCAAAGTCAGGCTACTACCGACCTAAACTGATGGACTTCCTATTGCAGTGAGGACTGTGTGTGTGTGTGTGTGTGTGTGTGTGTGTGTGTGTGTGTGTGTGTGTGTGTGTGTGTGCATGCAGTTCGTGTGTGCGTGCGTGTGTGTGTGCGTGCTGTGCGTGCTGTGTGTGTGTGTGTGTGTGTGTGTGTTTGTGTGTGTGTGTGTGTGTGTGTGTGTGTGTGTGTTGTGTGTGTGTGTGTGTGTGTGTGTGTGTGTGTGTGTGTGTGTGTGTGTGCATGCAGTTCGTGCATGCGTGCGTGCAGTGCGTGCGTGCGTGCAGTGCGTGCGTGCAGTGCGTGCGTGCAGTGCG
>CM076983.1:3904073-3906573 GCA_039105355.1 Benthosema pterotum | reverse complement strand
CCCAAACATCATCATAATCATCATCATCATAATAATAACGTTATGCTTTATACATGTGGGAGCGTTGCATGGCTTTTTAAACGCATGTGGTTTAGGTAATGCAGTAGGGCCCACCCAGTTAACGCATTTGAGCCACGGAGGACCACCATTTGATGACATTTTAGCCCAGGGGCGGATTGGCACATATTTTACCACTGGGACAATTTTGCCTTTGCCAGGCCACCCTGGGGGGGGCAACTTAGTCTACACAACTAGAGAATGTAGAAGATTAATGGTCATTTTGATCTGTATGTTCCAGGCAAGCATCTAGCACATTCTAGTGCATTTTGGAAGTGCCACTAGTGCATTTTGGATCTTGTCCAGGCCACTAGGTGGCGCAGGCCACCGGGAAAACTCCCTGTACTCCAGATGGCCAATCCGCCCCTGTTTTAGCCCCAGAGACCCAAAACTATGAGATTTATTTTTGCTTTTGTCAACAATTCCAGGCTGGATTTGGGGAAACCAAACAGTCCAACATACAGATCAAAATGACCATTAATCTTCTACATTCTCTAGTTGTGTAGACTTGGGATAATTGATATGATGGATATTTTAACTCTTAAGAGTCAGCTCAGTTTTTCACTCTCAAAGAGTATAAAACTGAGCTGGTTGTAATAACGTGTTCCTTCCCCACGCGACAGTACGTCCTCCCTGTCAGGTGAAAAAGTGGGGTCCCACGACACACCGTCATTTACAACTCTTGTAAAAGTTTGACTTTCGCTTCTAATTTGTAGATGATGACCTATAGAACAATTTTAGTTCGAGTGGCCCATCTGTAGATGAAAAAAAATATGCATTTTTTGCCTAATTTCAAAATTGACCAAAATCGGATTTTTGTTTTTCTTAAAAGTCTTTATTTTCTCACAATTGCTGTTTTTTCTTTGTTTTCTTTTGCTATATCAAGTCAATACTAACCCAGGAATTAACTGGATTTCAAATATTAATGTTTGGAATATGATATGGAAAAATGGACGCCCATGTACATCAAATTACTTCAAATGGCACCTAATTTAAATTCTGTTGAACCTAGAAGGATGAAGTTAGTGTATACCTATCATGAATGAGTAATGGTATAAATTGTAAATAAATAGAAACAATACAGTATTGGGGGGATTAAAGTTAGGCATACCCACTTATAGCCCAGCCTCTATGTGTGAAAATTGTGCACTTTTCAATGAAAGCATGACATTTGGCACAAAGTTAAAGCCTGCCATAAGAAATTGTTTTGGCTATGGGTCTGTGATGACAGCTATGGTGACCATCATCTGCTGTTATTTTACCAATTCAGCTCATACAACATACAATCTTGATTCTGATGACAAAACGTTTTCAAGGATTATGATTGTCTCCACCGAACGTGGTGACTATAAAACGGCCTCTGTCCGTGCACGTAGCCTGTATGTGCCCTCGATGTGTCTGTGCACACGACTATAAAATGCCCTGTGTCCCTGCACGTAGCCCGTCTGTGCCCTCGATGTGTCTGTGCACACGACTATAAAATGCTCTGTGTCCCTGCACGTAGCCCGTCTGTGTCCTCGATCTGTCTGTCCTCCCGTGACGTCATGATGACGTCATAGTTGACACACTAGGAGGACCCTTGAGGACCCTGAGATGACATCAAGCTAGGGGGGGCCTGATCTAGGAGGACCCTTGAGCTAGAATGAGACCTGAGATGATGTCATAAAGAGTGAGATAGGGAAGCCCTGAGTTAGGAGGATTCGTTAGATGATGACAAAGTTATTGAATGAGCTTTGAAATGACATCATAAAGAGTGAGATAGGGAAGATGACGTCATAGATAGTAGCAGTCCTGAGGTAGAGGAGTTAATGTTAAAAACATATTTATGTACTGACTAAAATTCATTTATATATAATCATGAGTACCATAAGTATTGTCTCTGAGCCCGGACGGTGGAGACCTGTGGCCCGTAGGGGCACAATCTTGTTTTTTATAAAATGCTAGATAATAGTCAAATCATCAAAATGTGTAATATTGATGTATTGATGTAGGCAGTAAATCCATGTCTTCTACCCTATATGTGAAAATCAAGTGAGCCCATGAAATCAGCTGACATATTCTTAGTACTCACTCCAACTCAAACCAGCTCTACCCGATTGACCAGTACCCAGTGAGGTCAGAAGACCAGTCTGTGTACTTCTAACCAGATCCCCATCCAGATCCAACACCAATATACTTCTAGCCAGATCCCCACCCAGATCCAACACCAGTCTGTACACTTCTAGCCAGATCCCCATCCAGATCCAACACCAGTCTGTGTACTTCTAGCCAGATCCCCACCCAGATCCAACACCAGTCTGTATACTTCTAGCCAGATCCCCACCCAGATCCAACACCAGTCTGTATACTTCTAGCCAGATCCCCATCCAGATCCAACACCAGTCTGTATACTTCTAGCCAGATCCCCACCCAGATCCAACACCAGTCTGTATACTTCTAGCCA
>CM076983.1:3749073-3901573 GCA_039105355.1 Benthosema pterotum | reverse complement strand
GCCTGCCTGCCTGCCTGCCTGCCTGCCTGCCTGTCTGTCTGTCTGTCTGTCTGTCTGTCTGTCTGTCTGTCTGTCTGTCCTATGACCACAATAGACCCTACCTGACACATATAATATGTAGTATATATGACTCATATGGATATTTTCAGATGGGAGATTGCAATTTGAACTGATTCAGTAGAATGCCTCATACACACGTGCACGGATGGTGTGGATTTAGCGCCATCTAGTGTCATTTAGCGCCATCTACATCTAGTCTGACATTGACGTCAGACTTGGATGCTGTACAGAAAGGAAAATTAAAACTATAATTCATAACTCTCTCTCTCTCTCTCTCTCTCTCTCTCCCTCTCTCTCTCTCTCTCTCTCTCTCTCTCTCTCTCTCTCTCTCTCTCTCTCTCTCCCTCTCTCTCTCTGTTTTCGTAGCTCTCTCGCCCTTGCTGACTCAGCGGAATGTGAAAGACAGTGAACCACTTCAATAAAATAATATGAATTTATGATTCTCTCTCTCTCTCTGAAACACTTGTGTTTCACACACGTGTGTGTGTGTGTGTGTGTGTGTGTGTGTGTGTGTGTGTGTGTGTGTGTGTGTGTGTGTGTGTGTGTGTGTGTGTGTGTGTGTGTGTGTGTGTGTGTGTGTGTGTGTGAGTGCCAAAACACCGTAATCTGGATTATGCCCAAAACAGTCAAAACTGTTCACAACTGAACCTAAACTCAAAAAAACAGACCAAACTGTGCCATCACTGTTGTTGTGTTAAAATGTATTTTTATTAGCATTTGATCACTCTGTTATTTACATGCTGTTAAAATGGCTCTGTAGTCACATATGTACATTCTATGTTAAAATCTATTCACACACATTCTATGTTTAAAAAGTCGTCATTCTATGTTAAAACGCTTTGTGTGTTCATTATCGTCACATGGGTCAGTACTGAAATGGTCCCAACACTTCTTCATGCCCCCAGGGGTTGACACTAAGGTCTCTGAGGCACTTGCCCATCGGGCAAGTGCAAGTCAGGTTCTACTTGCCCTCAGGTCATGGTCACTTGCCCCCCAGGTTCCAGGTGGTCCCCAGTTAAGTTAACCAACTTAACTAAAGTTGGTTAACCAACTTAACGCAAAAATGAAACCAAATGGACCCGCAAGGGTCCATTTGGTTTCATTTTTACGTTCTCAAGAGTTACATCTGGTTAACCAACTTAGCTGGGGACCACCTGGAACCCTCTCAGGGACCACCTGTTGAAAACCCCTGCTCTATAGCGCTAATAGCGAGATAAAGCTGACATTGATCAATGACAGTAGCCGAAGTTTAGCTGTTGTTGATAAGCAAACATTTAGCTAGTGCTGTGTTGTGTGACAGTGGTTATCAACCTTTTTGACGCCAGAGCCCACCATTTATTCAGCATTTTAGCCACGGAGGACCACCATTTGAGGAGATTTTAGCCCCACAGACCCCAAAACTAAAGATTTCTTTTGCTTTTGTCCATCGTCTAGTTGTGTAGACTTGGGGCTAATTGCAGATGATGAATATTTGAACTCTTGAGGGTGTAAAAATGACACCAAATGGACCCGCAAGGGTCCATTTGGTTTCATTTTTACGCTCTCAAGAGTTACATCTGGTTAACCAACTTAGCTGGGGACCACCTGGAAACCCTCTGTTGTATGAGAGCAAGACCTAGGAGGCTCGAGACCAAAATGATTCTGAGACAATCACGGAGGGAGGTCGAGACCTGATTGAACGTTTGCATAGCTTTGTAGAACTTCGGCCAGTCTAATCAAACTATAACTATAAACTAATCTAACTAGTAATTGCAAAAAGAAAAGTGTGTTCAAGATAACGAATGAACAACGGCTGGGGGGATGTTGCATGTTGCGATGTTGATAATGTTGCATATGGTCACCTGTCAAAACATATATATGTAAGGCAATGTCGTCATTCTTCAATCCAGTGGTTTTCAACCTTTTTGACACCAGGCCCTGGTGAGCCATGGAGCCACGGAGGAGGACCACCATTTGATGATATTTTAGCCCCACAGACCCCAAAACTAAAGATTTATTTTGCTTTTGTCCACAATTCCAGGCTGGATTTGGGGAAACCAAACAGTCCAACATACAGATCAAAATGACCATTAATCTTCTACATTCTCTAGTTGTGTAGACTTGGGATAATTCACATGATGAATATTTTAACACTTGAGAGTGTAAACATGAAACCAAATGGACTCGCAACGGTCCATTTGTTTTTTTATTCTCAATCAGTAATTCATTCTGTTCCTTTAAATCTGCAGTCTCTCCATGTCAATTCCCCTCACTCTCATTGGCTGTCACCATGTCAACTTCCCTCACTCTCATTGGCTGTCACCTAAGTCAGTCACACCCCCATTCAATCATGTGCTCTTTAAAAGCAGTCTCTTCTCTCTCTCCTCTCTCTCTTCCTGCTAGCTGCTCTGTCCTGTTGATCAGCCATGTGTTCAAATTTCCTCCACCTCCCCGGCCTCCTCCCTGTGGCACCAGTTCTGAGTACATGAGTCTCTGATTAATCATGATTTAAGGGTTGTAACTATTGTGGTATCTAGTTCTGTTATGGTATCCATGTTTACTGTGGACTATGATATTTTCTGTATCCATGTGTCTGTAATGTCTCATGTCAGTCTGCACTGGATATGATACACATGTGTTAATGTCTTGTGTTTTCGGTTAATGTACCTTGGCTCTGCTCAGGGGGGTTGTTGATATCTGAGCTGTGTCTCGATGCACAGATAATCGGAGATATCAAATGTGATATCAGACCTATGACTCAGTTCATAGATCGTCTGATATCACATGAGCAAGAGCCATGCTGCCATACAAACATGCAAAAGCTTTACAATGAATGGTCTATGGTCAATCTGATTTCTGTGCCGAAGTGTGTCAATGAACATGTTTAGGCTGGTTAACCACCTGAACCCTCTCAGGGACCACTGGTTAAAAAGCCCTGCTTTGAGCCAGTCTTTGCTACAGTACCACCTCTGGCCAGAGTGTGGCGCTAGTGGCAGTCAGATCCAGTCACATTTAACACATAAACACGTTTGGCAATAAGATGGATGAATGGCGCATAAAATAAGCAGTGAATGGTCACACGGATAGTGTCCTCCCATTGGTCCGTTTCTAGTTGTTATGTTCTTTAAAGCAGGTTTTCAGTTGTTAGTGCAAGACGTTCAGACCATAGATTTTTTTTTAATAAAGCTAGATGTCTCTCCACGCTACTGGCCAATGAGGAGTGACGTTGTTACGCGGCGGCCATCTTGTGAGAGTATAGCATAACGTTGTGTCTATGAGCAGATACTTTTTAAATGACGATAACTCGCTTATTTTTAACGGATTGGTTTGTTGTAAACGTCAGAGACGTCCGCATACATATGAGCCGTTATATGATGTTTTTGGGAAAAAAAGAGAAAAAACAGTAAAAATCATAGCCACGTTGATAACGTTCATGATAATGTAATCCGTTTGTAAATCCGTCAAGTTTTGATGGAGTTCTAGCTGTTTTTGTTTGAGCTGCCATAGAGCATAGTGTATTTAGTCCTCTCACAAGATGGCCGCCGTGAACGACGTCAGAGGCTCTGCCTCAAGACATCTAGCTTTCTCTCTCTCTCTCTCTCTCTCTCTCTCTCTCTCTCTATATATATATATATATATATATATATATATATATATATATATATATATATATATATATATATATATATATATATATATATATATATATATAGATAGATATATATGATTCAGACCCTGTTAGAACCTTCTACAGCATGGAGGGAAACACGGAGCCCCGGAGTAGGCCAGGAGTGGACCGGAGCGAACGGCACATCTGGAACCAGCTTTTTGGAATAAAATAAAATACAAAAAATAAATAAATAAAATAAATATCAAATATAACAACAAAAATAACACATACCATACAAACAAAAAAATCTTAAAGATGTAGTGTGTCTTTGAACAAAGGCTATATGTTTTCAGAGCTAACATTTTTAATTTATTTTTTTTACTTCTGGGGGGTCCCTGGAACAGCATATGTGTTCATATCGTTCATATCGTTCATATCGGACAAAACCACATAACTCCATAATGTTATTCAGGAAATTAAAAATATACCACATTATTTTAAGGAAATGAAGGAAACCTTTTTTGTACTGCTTTATAGCAGACAGTTTGGGGGTGGAGTTAGCTGCTTTATAGCAGACAGTGAGAGGTGGTGGAGTTAGCTGCTTTATAGCAGACAGTCTGGTGGAGTTAGCTGCTTTATAGCAGACAGTGAGAGGTGGTGGAGTTAGCTGCTTTATAGCAGACAGTGAGAGGTGGTGGAGTTAGCTGCTTTATAGCAGACAGTGAGAGGTGGTGGAGTTAGCTGCTTTATAGCAGACAGTGAGAGGTGGTGGAGTTAGCTGCTTTATAGCAGACAGTGAGAGGTGGTGGAGTTAGCTGCTTTATAGCAGACAGTGAGAGGTGGTGGAGTTAGCTGCTTTATAGCAGACAGTGAGAGGTGGTGGAGTTAGCTGCTTTATAGCAGACAGTCTGGTGGAGTTAGCTGCTTTATAGCAGACAGTCTGGTGGAGTTAGCTGCTTTATAGCAGACAGTGAGAGGTGGTGGAGTTAGCTGCTTTATAGCAGACAGTGAGAGGTGGTGGAGTTAGCTGCTTTATTGCACAGTTTGGGCATCCAAACGTTTCGACAGGTTTAATCTTGTCAGAAGAACACAAAGGGGAGTTATGAGGTTTCCTCAGCAATAAGATTTTTACATTCCATCTAAACTGGTAGGATTTTTCTCATATCTCTCTAAGTCGGTGGTTTTCAACCTTTTTGATCTCAGGGCCCACTATTTATTCCGAATTTGAGTCATTTAATGACATTTGAGGACATTTTAGCCCCACAGACCCCAAAAAACTAAAGATTTATTTTGCTTTTGTCCACAATTCCAGGCTGGATTTGGGAAACCAACCAGTCCAACATACAGATCAAAATGACCATTAATCTTCTACATTCTCTAGTTGTGTAGACTTGGGATAATTCACATGATGAATATTTTAACTCTTGAGAGTGTAAACATGAAACCAAATGGACCCGCAAGGGTCCATTTGGTTTCATGTTTTACACTCTCAAAGAGTTGCATCTGGTTAACTAACTTTCCATCATTTAACCTTGGGACCACCTGGAACCCTCTCAGGGACCACTGGTGGTCCCCGGACCACTGCTTGAAAACCACTGATCTAAGCTGTCACTCCGGAGCTCCGTATAAAAGCCTCAGTTTATTTTATTTATCCTTTTTATTTATAAAACTAAATCAGAATATTTTTGTTTTAGCATAAACTATATTAGAACTGTAACACTGTGATCAATTAGTTAAATATTAATTAGTATGTCTACAAAATATTAATAAAAAACTACACATTCCATGCCTTAGACCAGGGGTTTTCAGCCTTTTTGACTCCAGGGCCCACCATTTATTCAGCATTTGAGCCACGGACCACTATTTGATGTCATTTTAGCCCCACAGACCCCAAAACTAAAGATTTCTTATGCTTTTGTCCATCTTCTAGTTGTGTAGACTTGGTGCTAATTCAGATGATGAATATTTGAAACCAAAATACCAAATGGACCCTGCCGGGTCCATTTGGTTTCATTTTTACACTCTCAAGAGTTACATCAGGTTAAACAACTTAGCTGGGGACCACCTGGAACCCTCTCAAGGACCACTGGTGGTCCCTGGACCACCTGTTGAAAACCCCTGCCTTCGACATTAGTTTGCTGTTTTCAGATCTAGAGGAGAAGGTAAAGGGGGCGTGGTCTGTTGCCGTTGGGGGCGTGGTCTGTTGCCGTTGGGGGCGTGGTCTGTTGCCGTTGGGGGCGTGGTCTGTTGCCATTAGGGGCGTGGTCTGTTGCCGTTGGGGGCGTGGTCTGTTGCCGTTGGGGGCGTGGTCTGTTGCCGTTGGCGGCGTGGTCTGTTGCAGTTGGGGGCGTGGTCTGTTGCCGTTGGGGGCGTGGTCTGTTGCCGTTGGGGGCGTGGTCTGTTGCCGTTGGCTGTTGCTGGTTCTTCCCGCCTCCACGACAATCTGAATTCTGATTGGCTCACGGCCACAGTGGAGGAGGAGCTACCGTCCTATAACAGAAGAAGTGGGGGTGGGGGGGTGAAAAGATGGAGCGGATCAGAGGAGAGGAGTGAGTGAGACAGTACCCAACAGCACCCGGTCCAGGCCAGGCCAGGCCAGGCCAGGCCAGTCCAGTCCAGGCCAGGCCAGGCCAGGCCAGGCCAGGCCAGGCCAGGCCAGGCCAGGCCAGGCCAGGCCAGGCCAGGCCAGGCCAGTCCAAGTCAGTCCAGTCCAGTCCAGTCCAGTCCAGTCCAGTCCAGTCCAGTCCAAGTCAGTCCAGTCCAGTCCAGTCCAATCCAGTACAGTCCAGACTAGAGTTCTCAGTGGGCCTTGAACAGTCGACCCGGCCCTAAGTGGGCTTTAGATAAATGTCCCTGAAGACTGTCTCAGCCTGACTAATTGGTGCAATGTCATTATTCCGACCTCCCATTATTCCCAAACTACGAGAAGCAAAACCCTACCCTTCTCCAACCGTAACCCTAAGCCTAACCTAACCTCACAGACCTGACGGTCCAACCATCCATACAACGCTTCTCCCGTAGAAGTTTACAATGCTCCTCTGTGAATCTGCTCTTAAAGTTTACAAACAAGCGATCCATACAGCGCTTGGTTCATCACATGGATATGCTAGTGAAGTTTATGAAACAATCCTGCAGCGCTGATCACAGGGATCTGCTATTTTTGGTTAACTTTCTGCACCGTTGTACAGTGGCTAAGAGGCTAAATAAATACACACACATCGTCGTATCAATCACATTGATATTCTGCCTGTTCTGGCTGTTTCTGCGTGTGTTTGATGGCCACCTCGGTGCTTGTTCAATGGGACTCATGTCAGAACAGTAGTTTGTCATGTGTGAATGCTGTTAAAATCCTCTCCTTCTCCTCGCTGTAAGTCCTGTGAATCTCCTAGTGCAGTTTTCCTCACAATAAATACATACATGTATATCAGTGGTTTTCAACCTTTTTGACTCCAGGGACCACCATTCAGTCAGCATTTGAGACACGGACCACAAGTTGATGACAGTTTCACACCTCACACCCAACTAAATATTTCCTTGTTTTTTGTCCACAATTCCAGACAAAACGGTCAAATAAACATCAAAAACCATTCTTCTACATTCTCTAGTTGTGTAGACTTGGGCTAAGTTACATGAATATGATGAATGATGATGAATATTTTAACTCTTGAGAGTGTAAAAATGAAACCAAATGGACCCGCCAGGGTCCATTTGGTTTCATTTTTACATTCTCATGAGTTACATCTGGTTAACCAACTTAGCTGGGGAGCACATGGAACCCTCTCAAGGACCACTGGTGGTCCTGGACCACCTGTTGAAAACCCCTGATGAATATAATAGGCCTACACAAATATTACATTACACAAATAACACAAATACTTTTTTTTTTTTAATTTAGCCTATTAAGAAAAACAGCAAAATCACAGAGCTCAAGGCTAATTAGCATAGTTTGCTAATTAGCTAATTAACCCGTGTTTTGTCGGGTTCATGCACTAAATGAGAACTCTAGTCCAGACCAGTCCAGTCCAGTTTAGTCCAGAGACAAGCCAGGCTTTTAGGTCACAGTTTAAAGAAAGTTGCATTCATATTTTTTAAAAATAATAGTTGAACAAACAACACAGACAGACCTCCGTAACTCCATACGTTACATATCTACAGTCTCATTGGCTACTCACATTTCTGGGCGGAGTCAGAGTCGGTGCTCATCCTGACGTAATTGGTGGGCAGCAGGCCGGTCACGCCCCCGGCCTCCCCTTTCCACCAATCAGGGTTGGACGTGTCCAGCACGCTGATCAGCTGACCCTTGGAGAAGCTCAGCTCGTCCTGATTGGCTGCCGTGTAATCGTACAGGGCGATGACCTGGCACACTGCAAGGCATCATGGGAAGGAGAGTTTTAATGACCTGCACACTGCAAGGCATCATGGGAAGGAGAGTTTTAATAATGACCTGCACACTGCAAGGCATCATGGGAAGGGGAGTTTTAATGACCTGGCACACTGCAAGGCATCATGGGAAGGAGAGTTTTAATAATGACCTGCACACTGCAAGGCATCATGGGAAGGAGAGTTTTAATAATGACCTGCACACTGCAAGGCATCATGGGAAGGGGAGTTTTAATGACCTGGCACACTGCAAGGCATCATGGGAAGGAGAGTTTTAATGACCTGCACACTGCAAGGCATCATGGGAAGGAGAGTTTTAATAATGACCTGGCACACTGCAAGGCATCATGGGAAGGGGAGTTTTAATCATAGACATATATAGAAAGCTAGATGTCTTGAGGCGGAGCCTCTGACGTCGTTCACAGCGGCCATCTTGTGAGAGGACTAAATACACTATGCTCTATGGCAGCCCAAACAAAAACAGCTAGAACTCGCTCAAAACTTGACGGATTTACAAACGGATTGCATTATTATGAACGTCATCAACGTGGCTATGATTTTTGCTATATTTTTTTTTTTTTCTGAAAATATCATATGAGGGCTCTATGTATGCGGGCGTCTCTGACGTTTACAACAAACCAATCCGTTTGAAAATCGGTTGAAAAATAAGCGAGTTATCGTCATTTAAAAGGTATATGCTCATAGACACAATGTTATGCTGTCCTCTCACAAGACCGCCGTGAACAACGTCACTCCTGATTGGCCAGCAGCACGGGTGAGCCATCTAGCTTTCTTATATATACTGTATGTCTATGGTTTTAATGACCTGCACACTGCAAGGCATCATGGGAAGGAGAGTTTTAATGACCTGCACAGTGCACACTGCATGGCATCATGGAAGGAGAGTTTTAATGACCTGGCACACTGCAGAGCATGAGCAGCTCTATGAGCAGGAAAAATGTTCACAAAACGTATTAAACCAGACTATTGTTATTTAGGCACTTTTTTTTTATTATTTCCCCATCTAAAGTTTGGCATGCTACTCCTCCCACAGTGTTTACCACATGCGTCATGTGTCAAACCGACCGCTTCCTGGGGGGAGGTGTGAACGCAGTTTTCTATGAGATCCGTTGTTTCCGAGAATCTCGATTTTTTTTTTTTTTTTCATGCCAATTTTTTTTTTTACACCTCCAGGAGATAATACTCATGACAATACTTTTAATTAGGAAGAAATAAAGTCCACAACACTGGATTAGAGACTCAGCTCTGATTTGATGTTTTGATCGTTTATGATCTTCAAGATCATAAACGATCAAAACATCAATAAAGCAATAGGAGCTGAGTCTCTAATCCACTGTTATGGACTTTATTTATTTCCTACTGTATGAACCTTTTTTGTCCAGCACCTGGGCCAGATATTGGATGTGCACCGGGGCCAGATATTTCATGTGCATGCTTTATTTCTTGTTAGAATACTTTAAATTACACACACAGCTTAGCATGGATGGATGGATGGATGGATGGATGTACCTGGTAGGGGTGATGGATGATGGTTGGATGATGGTTGGATGATAGATGGATGATGGTTGGATGATGGTTGGATGATGGTTGGATGATAGATGGATGATGATTGGATGATGGTTGGATGTACCTGGTAGGGGTGATAGATGGTTGGATGATGGTTGGATGATAGATGGATGATGGATGGATGATGGTTGGATGATGGTTGGATGATGGTTGTATGATGGTTGGATGATGGTTGGATGATGGTTGGATAAAGGTTGGATGTACCTGGCAGGGCTGTTGGTGTGTTCTTGCTGTTGGATGACGTTGGGCTCATGAGCAACTTGACGTGGCTGGAATGGAACCATCCACTCTGACGCTTCTTACCGCGGGCCTGCATACACACACACACACACGCACGCACGCACGCACACACACACACACACACACACACACACACAAAAGAAAGCAAAATAAATCTTTAGTTTTTCGGGTCTGTGGGGCAAAAAATAATCCTCAAATGGTGGTCCGTGGCTCAAATGCAGAATACATGGTGGTCCCTGGGATCAAAAAGGTTGAGAATCACTGCTTTAGGACTATATCTGGACTATCTACAACGTAGGGACCATGACTCTGTACACACAACTTAAATGTCTTTATCCTGAGAAAGAATGCTGCCATTTCTCCCAAAGAAACTGCAAATCATTGTTGCTATTTGTATATCATTTATATGTAGTCATAACTAGGTAAAAAAACACAATGCAATGTGTTATAACTATAACTGTTTACAAAACTCTGTACCTCCTTTAATTGCAAATACTTTGTCATTCATTCCATTTTCATCTGTTTATATTGTATGTTAAATGTAAACGTTTCTTTTCTCATGCTAAATATAGCTCCTTTGAATTGAATTGAACTAGACTGAACTGAACTGAACTGAACTGAACTGAACTGAACTGAACTGAACTGAACTGAACTGAACTGAATTGAATTGAATTGAATTGAATTGAATTGAATTGAATTGAATTGAATTGAATTGAATTGAATTGAATTGAATTGAACGGTACCTGCAGTTCCCCCAGCCACCAGCCGGTGGAGTTCTTTGCTCTCACCACTATGAGCTGACCTGGACTCAGACTCAGCTGCTCCCCCGTCTGGGCAACACTGGTACTGACCACCTGGGCAATGTCTGGGTCAACACAAACAATTAAAACAAACGATGGTACTGACCACCTGGGCAATGTCTGGGTAAACACAAACAATTCAAACAAATAAACATTAATACATAAATAAATACAACGCTGATACTGACCACCTGGGCAATGTCTGGGTCAACACAAACAATTCAAACAAAAAAACATTAATAAATAAATCAATAAATACATGAATGAAAAGAGTTAAACTAACATTGATTTTGCCACATGAATTGATTAAGCCATTAAATGGTGGGGAGTTTCCCTGGTTGGACGTAGTTGACGCAGCGTTAAACTCCCGGTGTCCGTGCATGGCGGTCCTCCAAGGGTATATCCTTCATTCTTTTAAACTGTTTTCAGTGTGTTGTATTTGTGACACCTGCTTTGGCAATGTAAAGTTTGTTTTCTCATATAGATTAAGCTCCTCTCAATTGAAGTGTGTGTGTGTGTGTGTGTGTGTGTGTGTGTGTGTGTGTGTGTGTGTGTGTGTGTGTGTGTGTGTGTGTGTGTGTGTGTGTGTGTGTGTGTGCGTGTGTGTGTGTGTGTGTGTGTGTGTGTGTGTGTGTGTGTGCGTGTGTGCGTGTGATCCCAGCCTCACCTGGTTTCTTGATTGACCCTCCAGACCTCGTTACCTTAAAAGGGCAGAAAGATGAAGACGTTGTTTGTCAGTATTGTTTTGCTTCCAGCGTTATCCAGCCGTAACTCCCAGTATTCTGCTTATTAACCAGAGTTAATCCACCAGGCATGTTGTCTGGGAGCAGACTGACACCACTGCATTGATAAGACCAAAACCCAGAAATCCTCCATCGTTGTGTCTGGTTGGACGCCTTGTTTTAAGCCCTGTGTCAGCATGGTGACGTGCTGGAGGTTATGTTTAGGGTTAGGGTTAGAGGAGGTCAGTATATTGACCTTGTTTTAAGCCCTGTGTCAGCATGGTGACGTGCTGGAGGTTATGTTTAGGGTTAGGGTTAGAGGAGGTCAGTATATTGACCTTGTTTTAAGCCCTGTGTCAGCATGGTGACGTGCTGGAGGTTATGTTTAGGGTTAGGGTTAGAGGAGGTCAGTATATTGACCTTGTTTTAAGCCCTGTGTCAGCATGGTGACGTGCTGGAGGTTATGTTTAGGGTTAGGGTTAGAGGAGGTCAGTATATTGACCTTGTTTTAAGCCCTGTGTCAGCATGGTGACGTGCTGGAGGTTATGTTTAGGGTTAGGGTTAGTATCAGAATGTGTGTTAAAACAGACTGCATCGCGTCACACTCGCGGTGCAGTCTGGGGGCGGGGCTGAGGACGCCTGGTGGAGGAACTCTGTTAATAAACAGAATACTGGATGGATTTATGGTAGAATCTGATTGTTATTTCAGACAGACGACAGACATACAGAAGTACAACAGCACTAACTCTTACCTCTGCAGTGTTGGGACATGTGCACTACGTAACTTAATATATTACATAATATATTACCAAAATGCAGTAACTTGTAATATAAATATATTACTTAACTAAAACAATCTAATATATTATACTTTTCTTTCTGCATTACTGCATTACTTTCAATATTACTTTCTGTCAATCTGTCTCATTGAAAATGTTCTTGTGAAATTATCTTTAAGTTAAATAATTACTTATTTTCTATCATTTGTCATCACATTATTTATTCAGGAGTGACGTTTTTTCAAGTTGATTACATATGGATTCGTCCAGATAGCTAAAGTGCGCTTGCTTTATTGTAGGTATTCCACTGGCCTATGTGATATTTGATTAATAGTGATACTAAATATTTGATTATATATTTTGTAAAAAGTCTTTTTTTTAAGTAATACGTAATAGTACCGTAATATTAATATATTACACTTGCTCAGACAGTAATATTGTAATATAATATATTGCTTTAAAACGAAGGTAATAATTAATAAGTAATATATTAACAAGGTAAAGTAATATTCCCAACACTGTGTCAGGGACCACTACACTATCTCTTACCTCTGTGTCAGGGACCACTACACTATCTCTTACCTCTGTGTCAGGGACCACTACACTAACTCACCTCTGTGTCAGGGACCACTACACTAACTCACCTCTGTGTCAGGGACCACTACACTAACTCACCTCTGTGTCAGGGACCACTACACTAACTCACCTCTGTGTCAGGGACCACTACACTAACTCTTACCTCTGTGTCAGGGACCACTACACTAACTCACCTCTGTGTCAGGGACCACTACACTAACTCACCTCTGTGTCAGGGACCACTACACTAACTCACCTCTGTGTCAGGGACCACTACACTAACTCACCTCTGTGTCAGGGACCACTACACTAACTCTTACCTCTGTGTCAGGGACCACTACACTATCTCTTACCTCTGTGTCAGGGACCACTACACTAACTCTCACCTCTGTGTCAGGGACCACTA
Organism: Benthosema pterotum; assembly: GCA_039105355.1. Taxonomy (NCBI): domain Eukaryota; kingdom Metazoa; phylum Chordata; class Actinopteri; order Myctophiformes; family Myctophidae; genus Benthosema; species Benthosema pterotum. Next base: position 3,888,434 of record CM076983.1, on the reverse strand, counting down.
CACTAACTCTTACCTCTGTGTCAGGGACCACTACACTAACTAACTCACCTCTGTGTCAGGGACCACTACACTAACTAACTCACCTCTGTGTCAGGGACCACTACACTAACTCACCTCTGTGTCAGGGACCACTACACTAACTAACTCACCTCTGTGTCAGGGACCACTACACTAACTCACCTCTGTGTCAGGGACCACTACACTAACTCTCACCTCTGTGTCAGGGACCACTACACTAACTCTCACCTCTGTGTCAGGGACCACTACACTAACTCACCTCTGTGTCAGGGACCACTACACTAACTCACCTCTGTGTCAGGGACCACTACACTAACTCTTACCTCTGTGTCAGGGACCACTACACTAACTCTTACCTCTGTGTCAGGGACCACTACACTAACTCTCACCTCTGTGTCAGGGACCACTACACTAACTCACCTCTGTGTCAGGGACCACTACACTAACTCTTACCTCTGTGTCAGGGACCACTACACTATCTCTTACCTCTGTGTCAGGGACCACTACACTAACTCTCTTACCTCTGTGTCAGGGACCACTACACTAACTCTTACCTCTGTGTCAGGGACCACTACACTAACTCACCTCTGTGTCAGGGACCACTACACTAACTCACCTCTGTGTCAGGGACCACTACACTAACTCTTACCTCTGTGTCAGGGACCACTACACTAACTCTTACCTCTGTGTCAGGGACCACTACACTAACTCACCTCTGTGTCAGGGACCACTACACTAACTCACCTCTGTGTCAGGGACCACTACACTATCTCTTACCTCTGTGTCAGGGACCACTACACTATCTCTTACCTCTGTGTCAGGGACCACTACACTAACTCTTACCTCTGTGTCAGGGACCACTACACTAACTCACCTCTGTGTCAGGGACCACTACACTAACTCTTACCTCTGTGTCAGGGACCACTACACTAACTCTCACCTCTGTGTCAGGGACCACTACACTAACTCTTACCTCTGTGTCAGGGACCACTACACTAACTCTCACCTCTGTGTCAGGGACCACTGCGACTGGCCTGACGTAGTTGGAAGGGAACAGGCCGTAGCGGTCCCCCATGCAGCCTCTCCACCACTGACCGTGTCGTTGGATCACCAAGACCACGTCTCCCTCCTGGAAGCTCAGATCTCCTGACTCCACACTGTCGTAGGAGTAGAGGGCTACGAACTCTGAGAAGAGGAGACACTGCTGTGAGTACTGCCCTCTACTGGACAGGAGTACAGGGCTACGAACTCTGAGGAGGAGACACCATAGATATCAGGGGCGGATCTAGGCATGGGCATGGTGGGGGAATGCCCCCCTAAATGCCCAATCTCCCCCCCAAAAAAACAACCCAAGATATTTCAAATTAAAGTGCTTCTATTCAAAATGATGTGAACCACTACTACTGCTACTAACTAACTACAGCTGTGTCACCACTAAACCAACAGCATTTCATCATTGAAAACAGAAAACTCTCTGAGTCAGACCTTTGCGACAGCTTGCATGCTGCGTGTCATAAAAGTCCTGGAACTGAAAATGGTATGGGGGTGGCTTCATCACCCATGTTGCTTCGTGCCACGGGTGATGAAGCCGCCCCCATACCATTTTGGAAATGTTACACCCGCCCCTGATAGATATATATAATAAAGCTAGATGTCTCGCCCGCATAGCATAACATAACATTGTCTATGAGCATATAGTTTAGTTTTTAAATGATAACTCGCTTATTGTTCAACCGATTTTCTAACGGATTGGTTTGTTGTAAACTTCAGAGACGTCCGCATACGAGCCTTTATAATTATATGATGTTCATATGTATGATATGTAATCCATTTGTAAATCGAGTTCTAGCTGTTTCTGTTTGAGCTGCCATAGAGCATACTGTATTGAAGACAGAGTGACAGGCAGACAGACAGACAGACAGACAGACAGACAGACAGACAGACAGACAGACAGACAGACAGACAGACAGACAGACAGACAGACAGACAGACAGACAGACAGACAGACAGACAGAGTGACAGGCAGGCAGACAGACAGACAGACAGACAGACAGACAGACAGGCAGGCAGGCAGACAGACAGGCAGACAGACAGACAGACAGACAGACAGACAGACAGACAGACAGACAGACAGACAGACAGACAGACAGACAGACAGACAGACAGACAGACAGACAGACAGACAGACAGACACCAACCTTCCAGTTGTCCTGAATCATGAGAGTCAACCTCCTCAACACTGGAATATATCGGCCTGTTATATAACAACACAAACACACACGTTATATATATACATATTAGGGCTGTCTATCAATTAATTAGACATAATTAATCAGATTGATCCTAGCCTTCAAGATGAATAGGTCCAGATTAATCACCATCTGAGCTATGTGCAGCATGTGTCATACCGACCGCCAGTCGGTGGTAAATGAGTCGTATCCATTAGTACACGAGTCCTGACCAATGGTAATGGTCACGACTGTCAACAACAGTCGCAACCGTTTTGTAGTCGTGGGCGTGGCAGATATACTCTCCAGTGTGGCAGGCATCCTATTGGTCAGGAGCTAACGTTAAAGGAGCAGTGAATGGCTGCTCCACCAGCCAGACCAGCGTTACTGGCTTAAAGGGATGGTTCAGATTTGTTTAAGCCATTTTTGTCCTGACTAGATTCTAGTTTCTGACACTAGATGGCGCCAGTCTGTGTGTGTGTGTGTGTGTGTGTGTGTGTGTGTGTGTGTGTGTGTGTGTGTGTGTGTGTGTGTGTGTGTGTGTGTGTGTGTGTGTGTGTGTGTGTGTGCGTGTTCATACTCTGCTGTTATCCCGTGCGTTGCCTCCAGAGGGGGTGTGGTCTCTTCCAGTGGGGGCGTGGCATCTGGAGGGGGCGTGGCTTCCACCTAGGGTGAGCAGATTCAAAAAGGTTTTCTTATGACAGTGGAAATATCCCTTAAAGGGGAATTCCACTCATTTTCAACATTGTACTATGTCTCTCTCTCAGAAAAAATGTTGAAAATGAGTGGAATTCCCCTTTAAATGAATGATATCAGGTATAGATACTCAGATAAAGTGTCTCATGGTCACATGAGCAGTGCAGTGGTTACCGTGGTGCTGCTGATTGGCTCAGAGCTGTCGGGGGGTGGAGTTTACCACCGTCCCTCCGCCCTCTGGAACTCTGGGTAAAAAATAAAATAAAACATTAGTTTAGGGCTACTATAATATCATAAACTAAGAGTCATTAACCTTTTGTCTCTTGATGACATAATTGATGTATTAAAGGTAGGGGAAGTGATTTCACTTTTGTCAGATATCACCCAAAAATTCTGTTAAAATGCTTTACTATAAGGTGTGCAGAGGAGCTAAAAAAAGTTCCCCAGGTGGAGGGTGAATTCTCCTCCAATCAGGATGGAGCAGCAGGTTCACATAGTGTAGCTACTCTTGGGCGCCCCTAGTGCACCAGGCTGGTACTACACCATGAATTTATAATCACTTACCCTACCTTTAAAGTTGTCTTGTTGTCTTGTCTTGGTCTCACAGTCAATTAGTCTTTGTCTTGTCACAATCTCAAGTCTCTTTCGAGACCCCAGTCCCCAGCTGAGTTGTTTAACCAGATGTAACTCTTGAGAACATACAAATGAAACCAAATGGACCCTTGCGGGTCCATTTGGTTTCATTTTTACACTCTCAAGAGTTAAAAATCATCATCTTAATTAGCCCAGGTCTACACAACTAGAGAATGTAGAAGATTAATGGTCATTTTGATCTGTATGTTAATTTGCCTGTTTTGTGTCCCAAATCCAGCCTGGAATTGTGGACAAAAGTGCACTAAGTAGCACACTTGCCCGATCGGGCAACCAGGTAGCAGTCTTCACTTGCCCCACCATTTTTTTTTACTTGCCCCGGGCAAGCGGGCAAGTGTTAGTGTCAAGCCCTGACAGGTATAGACAACAGGCTGACAGGTACCACCCAGGCTCCACCTACCCTGCGCTGGGCGGTTTCTCGGGGCAGGACGGTGCATTAGGTGGGGCAGTAGTCTGGCTGGGGGTGGGTGTAGGGCATCTCTGGGCGTAGCTCCGGGGGAACCAGCCCCTCCTGCCCTGGTAGGACCCACACAGCCAGCCTGGCTCCCCTGCAGTCTGCTCTTCTACCTGTAGGGCGGCGACACACACACACGCAGGCAGGCACACACGCACGCACGCACGCACGCACAGGCAGGCACACACACACACACAGGCACACACACACACACACACACACACACACACACACACACACACACACACACACACACACACACACACACACAAACTGAAGTCCCTCTCTACCACAGCAGTTTCTAGGATGTTTCACTTCATTATTCAGACTGAAGTCCCTCTCTACCACAGCAGTTTCTAGGATGTTTCACTTCATTATTCAGACTGAAGTCCCTCTCTACCACAGCAGTTTCTAGGATGTTTCACTTCATTATTCAGACTGAAGTCCCTCTCTACCACAGCAGTTTCTAGGATGTTTCACTTCATTATTCAGACTGAAGTCCCTCTCTACCACAGCAGTTTCTAGGATGTTTCACTTCATTATTCAGACTGAAGTCCCTCTCTACCACAGCAGTTTCTGGGATGGGCGTGGTCAAAGCAGCAGTCTTGATGATTGGTTCATACCAACCCATATCAATATTGGGAAAGCAGGCGACGTTGGTGTCATTATTATGCTAATGTGCTAGCCCGGTGCTAACTAAACAAACACAGCCAACGAGCGTTACTAGCATGTGAACAAAAGCAGTAAAATATGTCGGATGATGATGTTTATAAAACCTAAAACCTAACGCTTCTTTAAAGAATAATGAAGTGAAACGAAGTCATGACAGGGCTGTTGGCCAATCAGATGCTGGGCATGGATTTCCAACCGACAAAAACGGCCCCAAAGGCAAGGAAGCCAGTCCTTGAATCACAAAGAAAAAATAAGGTAGTATTTTTAAGGTCCTGATTCAGGGCTGAGCCAGGCTAGTTGATTTGTCTATTTTTTCAGGATCCCTGGATGTGGTACCTCTATGATGCAGTCTGCGTCCAGAGTCAGCTCCTCTGCGTTGCGCGCCATGAAGGGGTACAAGGCTCTGTAGGAGGTCAGGGTGCATGGGCAGGGACTGGCCAGCAGGGGGTGCTGTTCCCCTCCTGCTCCTGGCTCCTGTGTGGATCAATCAGAAAACCTCAACACTCAACACCACCGTACGGTAGCACTTTACTGCATATATTTTAGATGTGAGAAGTGGAGGGACACCGTTCCCCCGCGTCCCCCTGACACTACACCCCTGTATATAAAATATTTTAGATGTGAGAAGTGGAGGGACGCCGTCCCCCCGCGTCCCCCTGACACTACACCCCTGTATATAAAATATTTTAGATGTGAGAAGTGGAGGGACGCCGTCCCCCCGCGTCCCCCTGACACTACACCCCTGTATATAAAATATTTTAGATGTGAGAAGTGGAGGGACGCCGTCCCCCCGCGTCCCCCCTTACACTACACCCCTGTATATAAAATATTTTAGATGTGAGAAGTGGAGGGACGCCGTCCCCCCGCGTCCCCCTGACACTACACCCCTGTATATAAAATATTTTAGATGTGAGAAGTGGAGGGACGCCGCCCCCCCGCGTCCCCCTGACACTACACCCCTGTATATAAAATATTTTAGATGTGAGAAGTGGAGGGACGCCGCCCCCCCGCGTCCCCCTGACACTACACCCCTGTATATAAAATATTTTAGATGTGAGAAGTGGAGGGACGCCGTCCCCCTGCGTCCCCCTGACACTACACCCCTGTTCGCAACGCACAAGTATGCGCTAAACCGAGTGCTGATGTAGTTCCATCTGCAGAAAGTTTTTGTTGGATAAAAAGCCACCATAGAAACATCGTTACCTCTTCTCTCCTCCTCTGATGCTCCTCTGTCTCCTCCTCCTCCTCCTCCTCTCTGTGATCGTGTGTGTTTTCCTCCTCCTCCACCTCCACCTGTTCCTCTGTCTCCTCGCTCGCTCGCCATCTGTGTGTCTCTTCCTCCTCCTCCTTCTGCTCATTCTGTGGAGTGTTCTCCTGCACCTCCACCTCCTTCTCCACCTCCTTCTCCTCTTCTCCTCCTCCCTCTCCTTGGATCGCTGTTCCTCTGCCTCCTGCTCCCTCTTCTCCTGGTCTCTTCTCTCCTGGTCCAGCGGATTCGATCGTTATCAGTAAATAAGATATTAGTTTGTTATTATTTGTTTATTTTATTGACTCCACCGTAAGGTGGGGAATATAAAACGTACCCTGTCCGTCCATCCGTCAGTCTGTCTGTCCGTGCACCTGATGACGTCATGATGACGTCATATATGGAGCTGTCAGTAGTCAGTATATCTCCATATATGGAGCTGTCAGTAGTCAGTATATCTCCATATATGGAGCTGTCAGTAGTCAGACATGATGACGCTGCAAGTCTTGGGCTCAGGTTTGCACAGTTCAGGACTGATCCCGGACGGTGGAGACCTGTGCCCCGACAGCATTGTCCTGCGGACCAAAACTAATAACAATTGTTTTTTTATAGTTCTCCCCAGGGCTTAATTTATGCCGGAGCAAGGCGGAGCGCCGCTCCGGCTTGCTCAGGTGGCGCTCCCCCACCTGCAGGTGGCGCTCCCCCACCTGCAGAGACCTATCCGGGAGAAATGAGTGGCAATCCAGCCAATACATCCCCGTTCATTTCAGTCGTTGCTATAGGATACCACTCTATTGGCTGAGGCCGCCGAGCCTTCCCAGCTATGGGATGTTTATCGAGAGTCGGGGAGGGATTTGGTCGCTCGCAGCTCAGGCTCACACAGTTCACAGTTCTCGCACGTTGCCTGCTGGGCTGCTGCTGCTGCTGCTGCTGCTGCTCCCACCGGCTGACCGTCTCCCCCTCCCTCGCGAGACACGGTGGAATATGATCGCTATAATAATGATTAAAAGGTGCCCAGGAAGCAGCCGGACCCCTACATTTTGTGGTCTCGATTCTCTGGAAACACAAGCACACTGCGCGACGCATTTGAGCTTGTGGATCGGCTCTTTACAAAGTGTGTGTGCCATAGTGCGTCTCTCTCTCTCTCTCTCTCTCTCTCTCTCTCTCTCTCTCTCTCTCTCTCTCAGACACACACGCTGCGTGTGTGTCTGAGAGAGAGAGAGAGAGACGCATGCGTGCACGCACGCACACACACAATAATCTTCCGCCAAAAATCGACTTTTCTGCGCATGTTTTTCGGTGCGCGCATGTGTGTGAGGTGCGCTCCGGCACCTCCTGAGTTACAAATTAAGCACTGGTTATTAGTTTTAGTCAGCAGGACAATTTGCTCTCAGTATGGTCATGCTCTGCTGATCCATCTTACAGTCTGTAGATATCATAGATTCTTTCCGTTGATAATACATAAGATGACAACTGTGATCTTATCCACTGATAACGGTCCAATCTGAGACGCAAAACCCTAGCCCAGAGCCTTCTAGTGGCAGAGTTAGGATATTCCTGTTCACTCCTATGCACCAGGGCGCAGCCGTTACTGGAGGAGCATGGGGGGTCCGCCGGATTTTCCGAGTGGTCGTTGTCCCGACAGACGATAGTCCGAAAAATTCGGAACATTGCCCGAAGTATTTACATTTTCTACACAACCTTCCGAAGAGTCATTGTCCCGAAGGATTTGGCCAAAAAATTCTTCCGAACGTACAACTTCTCGAACGGACAATGTCCCGATGGGTAGCCTAATATCGTGCACTTTGTTTGTGTATGTCATCTGGGTACGCGCGCGCGCACGTGTACGCGTGCGGCTTCATTGCGCGCGGTTTCATTACGGACAGACAGAGAGCGTTTGTCTGCCCCGCTGTCCTTCTGCCTCTCTCTCTCTCTCTCTCTCTCTCTCTCTCTCTCTCTCTCTCTCTCTCTCTCTCTCTCTGTCTCTCTCTCTCTCTCTCTCTCTGTCTCTCTGTCTCTCTCTCTCTCTCTCTCTCTCTCTGTCTCTCTCTCTCTCTACCCTAACTACATTTAAAAAGAAAGAGTAAGAACTAACTATAAAACTAAACTGAAATGAAAAACCATATAACCCTGGTGTGTGTGTGTGTGTGTGTGTGTGTGTGTGTGTGTGTGTGTGTGTGTGTGTGTGTGTGTGTGTGTGTGTGTGTGTGTGTGTGTGTGTGTGTGCGTTAGTGATGCGCGGGTCAGGGTTTTTTATGACCCGCGGGGCCCGCCTGTTATAATAATTCTGACTCGGTCCAGCCCGCCCCGCAGCATTAGATTTATTTTCATGACTCGACTCGGCCCGCAGCCCGCCGACATTAAATACACGCCAAATATGCCTAAGAACGCGGCTTTTATGTGATAAAAAAAAGCTTTTCTTGTGTCTTATAACACTGACAAGCATGGACATCATCACATCACAACACAACATGCGAGGACATAAACGTGTGCGAAGAGAGGACGAAAACAGAGACGCGCCCACCACTCTCTCTCTCACACACACACACACACACACACACACACACACACACACACACACACACACACACACACACACACACACACACACACACACACACACACACACACACACACACACACACACACACACAGAGTTCCAACGATGCGAGGACTTAATTTTTTACACACGTGTGCGACACAGAGAAACAAGACAGCAGCGATGCGTCCGTGCATCGCTGATATAGCCTACATTATATAACACAACAACAGGTCTGGAGTCTGAAGACACAATGCTCAAACGCTAGTAAAAACCAGAAGAAAACTCACCGCTGTTGTCGCGCAGGGAAAAGAAAGTTTGGAAGTAAAATCCAGTACGTGCAGAGAGTGTTGGAAAGGGGCAGGGGCTGACAAACCAAAGGGCATCTGGACATAAATAGCTCTCAGAACGTCGCGCTGTCGCGCACTGAGAGCTTGTAGATTCTAGTAGATTCTTGTAGACTATATTTGGGGCTGCAGCCCAGCACCCTTTATCTAAAGATGGAGTTGTGTAACAACATGCAGAGCATTTGTTTAGTAAAGGGCAGGGGCGGAAGCCCCTCTTTTCTGTCTGTGCACGTCCCTGATGGTGATCGATTGTAGGCTAAAGCCAGCTACTGCTACGTTACGTTACTGACTGCCAGCGCCATCTAGAGACAGAGTTCTGAAAACTCCGTTCACTTCATGGGGCCAATCCAATGGCGGCCGCTAGTGCTGCTGGGTAGGGGAATAGTGACACTCTCAGAACGTTGTCATAAAAACGGCATGAACAAAGATTTTTTTATTATTGTATTAATGACTATACCTTTGTAGAAAATAATCAGTGCATACAAATGAGATAGGACATGTCGCAGGATATTTTTGTATACTTTGTTTGCTTTATATTGATGTCTTAAAGAGCAGAATAGTAGTTTTCCCAATAACAATTCACTTCAAATTAGCTTTATTGGCATGAGAATTCGCACCTCATTCACAAAGTGACACTTCCGTAAACGTCACTCTCGTGGTATTCCCGCGAGACTGTTACTCTGTTCTATTGGGAAATAGGCAGAGATGCATTGGACTCAGACAACAGCCCCTCTTTAATGACTTTAAATCCCTTTATTTTCGTTTCTTTTTAATAATGGCACATCATACAAATTGCAGACACTATAGTTGTTACTGTGAAATAATTTAAATCGATATGTAAAATAGCTCTTATTTGCGCCACTCTTGTCTTTCAGACTCCATGGTTTGTCACTGTTATGTTCTCGGCGACTACTGAGCACGTGACTAAAACCACGTGACTGCGTACCCCTTCAATGTCGCAACTCTCCCTCTAGAGGGCTCTGCTGACTGCTTTGTTGAGAGCGATCTGTAAGTAGGCTTCTAAAGTAGCTGTTTGTGGATTTATTGGTCACACTGGAGGATATACCAACCACCACGGCAACATGCAACAATCAGGTAGGATGCGCAAATGTTCTCCCAGGACTTGTGTTTAAGACAGTCATTTTGAAAACTCCCATTACACATTATTTGACCCGCCCCAACCCAGCCCGCGAATAAAGTGAACATTTCTTGACTCGACCCAACCCAGCCCGCGGGTAACCCGCGGGACCCGCGGGTCACGGGTCGACCCGCGCATCACTAGTGTGTGTGTATGCGTGCTCACGTGCCATTATATTATTATATAGGCCTATATAATTTTCCGAGAAGAGATTCGTGGCGCGCCTCGTCCAACACACAGAACAGTCTGTCCATCTCCCACCAACCCAACGGGGTCCACAAACAGACACACACGCACGCACGCAGCTGCTATTAATGTATGTATGGGGTCCGCGAAACAGCGCAACAATCAGCATGTATTAACTGGACATTGTAGTGAGTGGGTCAGTTGATCCATTTGAAGAGGTTAGCAGACAGCTGGTAGACACGATAGAAAAATGCTTTTCCTCATCTATATTCCTTTTTGGCAGTATGAGGATGTTGTACAGTAGGCCTAGTGGTCCCCAAATCAGAGTCGTGACCTGTTCATTCCCTCCCGCTCCTGCAATGATTTTAATTCTTGATCACCCGCGACAAGTACGACGAGCCGACAAGTGCGGATTTTTCAGATTTGATGTACCGGTAGTTGTATACAATATCAGGCAGGCCATTCTATCATCTATGGCCATTCTTCAACATTCTCTAGTTGTGTAGACTTGGGCTAATTCACATTATGAATATTTTAACTCTTGAGAGTGTAAACATGAAACCAAATGGACCCGCAAGCCGCAAGGGTCCATTTGGTTTCGAGCTCAAAGAGTTTCATCTAGTTTAACCAACTTTCCATCATTTACCTGGGGACCACCGGGAACTCTCTCTGAACCACTGGCGGCCCCGGACCACCTGTTGAAAACCACCGAAGTAGATCAATCGAATAGATATAGATCAATCAGTGACCAATGCGCAGCAGCTTTCCTCGCACCACAGCCAATTTCGAGGAAATGCACAACGCCAGGACTAGGCTACTCACTTGGTAAAGTTCCCAATTCTCGTGGTTTAATTTCAATGACGGGTATATCCATTTGGGGGTCCGCGGCCCGCAAGATGAGAACGTCTCGGGACGTTATGAGCGGCTTATCCTATTAAAGCATGAGAGCGCGTGTTGCTCCAGACCCCTTGCCCGAAAGCTGTAGCCATATAGTTCTATATTATGCACAAACTGTCTACCAAATTGCCACCTTATTATGAGATATTAAGGTATAAGATTCATTGTTTGCAGATCGTATAGCTCGCAGCCTCAACGAGATGCGGTATGTCAAGTTTGGCCATGGATTGATGCGCAATACAATATCACATCACATAGGCTAAGATTGTTTCCACCGTTGTGTTTGCAGGGACAGCGCTTTTTTGTCCTGTACATTTGCAGTAGGCCTAGTTCGAGAAATGCACATATAGGCAGTTCCAAAACCAAAACAGAGCTAGGTTCTGACATTACATCTTTCCCTTCCAACGCGTGATGCGCCCTGGAGGAATAAAACTGGGGACACTGGGGTTTAATAACGAGGACGTGTGCGCACGCACGCACGCACGCACGCACGCACGCACGCACGCACGCACGCACGCACGCACACACACACACACACACACACACACACACACACACACACACGCACACGCACACGCACACACACACCAGAGTTTAGCCCCATGTTCAAATGCCCCTGCCCCCAGTCAAAAACAGCTAAAATCCCTAAAACTAAAGAAAGCAGCAAATGAATAAATTCATACACCTTTCTCAGTTGATCCTTATGTATTTTGTCCGTAGAATTCGTTTCTCCAAAGTACATTTTTGTAATTTGCGTAATTAATGACATAATTTGCATATTTATTTAATTATGCTAATTATCTCATTAACTATGCGTGATACAAAAATGTATCAAGCAGAATTGGATTCTACGTGAAAAATCATGTTAGGAACAACTGAGAAAAGTTTGGTACACCCTTTATTCTGGTTTTCATGGATTTCTCCCTGCCTATATGTGTAGGCCTACTCAGATGTCCAGTGTTCTCATTCCCGTGGACCCCCATTTTATGAGACAAGCCACGTTTCCATAAAACCTTTGCGAAAATAGGAAGAGTATGAACTTAAGTCGAAAAAAGAAGAGCGAATTGTCCGCTGTTTCCATTAACTGATGAAATGCGATATTGTAGACTACACCATGTCATCTGCAGCGCGACACGTGCGAGGAAAAAGGGTTTGAACTTTATTAACGGAATAATATCTATAAGGGCAGAGCCCGGTCATGTAAAACAGCTGTTTATGTCTGATATCACTTGCGTATCTTAGCTATCATGCATGATGATACAGATACTGTAAATATAGGACCTGTAGCTGCCTTGCGACTTTAATGAACAGACGCGATGGGAGTCTGAACGTTATTGGCCATGCGTCCCTCGTCCATTCTGAGCGTTTTTTGTAGAAATATAACTTAAATGAACAAATAACAATGCACTCATCGGCAGGCCACAACTCTTCAAATGCGCTATGATGCGTGTCCAGTGCTTTCCAATACAAAGTATTTTCGCAAGCCGTTTCCATACCTCATTTGCGCATTAGGCTCTTCCGATACGCGCCAAGATACGGCACCTTTCAGCGAGAAATTATTTTTGCGCAAAATGGAAACTTATTTTGAAGTGTTTCCATTCAACATTCTCTTCGCAAGAGCCGTTTTTGCGCAAAAATAGGGCTTATGGAAACGTGGCTAGTCGTTCTTGTCTGAACAAGAACAAGTGAAGTATAGGCTATATGGACTATGGTCGGCGTTTTTTTTTTTGGCCCGAGGCTGGGTTTTTTTTTAACATGCAGCCTGGCCAGCACTCTGATGAACCCACCCACACATCAAGTTGTGCGTGCGTATATTGCGCTTCATATAATTAGAGAGAGAGAGAGAGGGGGGGGGGGGGGGGAGACTAATGCACAGACGGTCCAATTTCCAAACACAAACACACACACACACACACACACACACACACACACACACACACACACACACACACACACACACACACACACACACACACACACACAGGGTTATATGGTTTTCTAATTTCAGTTTAGTTTTAGTTAGTTCTTACTCTTTCTTTTTAAATGTAGTTAGCCCCCCCCCCCCACACACACACACACACGTGTACCAGGTGCAGGTTACCGTAGCCCGTAGTAAACAGAGAGAGAGAGAGAGAGAGAGAGAGAGAGAGAGAGAGAGAGGCAGAAGGACAGCGGGGCAGACAAACGCTCTCTGTCTGTCCGTAATGAAACCGCGCGCAATGAAGCCGCACGCGTACACGTGCGCTCGCGCGTACCCAGATGACATACACAAACAAAGTGCACGATATTAGGCTACCCATCGGGACATTGTCCGTTCGAGAAGTTGTACGTTCGGAAGAATTTTTTGGCCAAATCCTTCGGGACAATGACTCTTCGGAAGGTTGTGTAGAAAATGTAAATACTTCGGGCAATGTTCCGAATTTTTCGGACTATCGTCTGTAGGGACAACGACCACTCGGAGCATCGTCCTGCACCCGGAGCATGGAGGAGTCCTGTAAGTCCACTCTCAAGCCGGAAGTCCATGAAATGAATGGGATTTAATAGGGACCAGCAAAGTCTGGTATTGTCTCGTACACTACTGTATACATCTGGTGAGACTGTAGGAGTAGTGAGCGTTATGCTCAGATAGGACCCAAAGAGGCTCTGTATAGTCACATGACCTGGCTGCTCCGCTCTGCTTCCGGGTACACCAATATCCTAACTCTCCCACTAGAAGGCTCTGCCCTAGCCTCGACACCCAGGCTTTCATTTTCGTTCGCGTTGCTTGAAAACGGAAAGCCTGGACTAACTTGTTACACGAAGTGGCCTTGAGGGAGGAGTCAACCTTCCGGGGTGGGCGTGGCTCTAAATGATGTGACGTAGAACAGAGGGAGGAGTCAACCTTCCGGGGTGGGCGTGGCTCTAAATGATGTGACGTAGAACAGAGGGAGGAGTCAACCTTCCGGGGTGGGCGTGGCTCTAAATGATGTGACGTAGAACAGCAGTGGACGGGCGCGGGAGGGGGAGGGGCCGGGGATGACGACACGTTGGTGAGATCAAATCAGATCAGCTCGATCTGCCGTGTGGATCCCACGGCACCCCGCCCCCCCAAGGCCAAAATCATTGCGGGTTAGGCCAGGCTAGCTCTGCCCTAGCCTAAGCCTAAATCCCTGACACTCAACCACCTCACAGACCTGACGGTCTGTGAGGTGGTTGAGTGTTGGCATTTAGGCTTAGGGTTACGGTTGAATGGGACTAGGGGTTTTGCTACAAACATACCTAAACCCTTCTCTAACCCTAACTCTAAACCTAACCGCAAGCAGATTCATTATCAACTGAAAGAATCCATGATATCTACAGACTGCAAGGTGGGTCTGCAGAGCATGACCATACTGAGACCAAATTGTCCTGCTGACGAAAACTAATAACTGCGATCTTATCTACTGATAACGGTCAAAACGGGTACCTGGTCTCTCCTCTCCTGGTCTCTCCTCTCCTGGTCTCTTCTCTCCTGGTCTCTCCTTTCCTGGTCTCTCCTCTCTTCTTCCTCTGCCAGTCTGTGAACATAAACAAAAGTGCAAGTGAAATGAAATGGAATTCTCTCTGTCTCTGAAAGGAGAATATACACTGGCTGAATGGCCTCCACTGTACCTGAGTCTCTCTCTCTCTCTCTCTCTCTCTCTCTCTCTCTCTCTCTCTCTCTCTCTCTCTCTCTCTCTCTCTCCACTGTACCTGATTCTCTCTCTCTCTCTCTCTCTCTCTCTCTCTCTCTCTCTCTCTCTCTCTCTCTCTCTGTCTCTCTGTCTCTCTCTGTGTACCTGAGTGTCTCTCTGTCGTTGTGTCTCTGCAGCTCCATAGCCTTCTCCTCCTTCACTCTGTACAGGTGTTTTAGCACCTCCTGCTGGAGGCTCTGCTTCTCCCTCAGCTCCTGAAACATCACAAACAGGAACCAATCAGAAATATACATTAACCAAAGCCAGTTATATAACAAACCATTATTCACTCGAGTGACCAGAGGTCTGTTAATGTGTTAAAATGTCCTAAAATGCCATCATTTCACCAATTTAACTGAGAACGTGTGATCTCCTGTCAATGGAGCTGGATGGACAGAGTGGTTTGTTTGGAACTAGAAACCTTCCTTACTAGGTGTCATGTGATGCTTTTCAGCCAATAGCTGTCTCTGTTCAGCCGTAGCATTGGAGTCAACAGATTTTTATTAACCATTTTTGAAAAGTCTGAGGAAAATGAATGAGAAATCCACTAGTGGAACAGGGCTGGTGACGTCACTGTGGTCTATAACCAAAATGATATCTCATGGTCCTAAAGCCTGGCAGTGTTTGTGTTAACTGGAGCAGTTAATTTGTTAATGGTATGTGGGAGTTAGTGTTAACCTTTATTAGTAGGAACAGCTGGTTCAGACAGGCCAGCAGAGACAGCAGTCCTCTGAGGACACAGTCGTCCATGTCCACAAACTACAGGAGACAGGAAGAGGAGGATGAGGAGGACAGAGGACAAACTACAGAGACAGAGGAAGAGGAGGATGGGGAGAACAAACTACAGAGACAGAGGAAGAGGAGGATGAGGAGGACAGGACAAACTACAGAGACAGAGGAAGAGGAGGATGAGGACAAACTACAGAGAACTACAGATGGAGAACAGCTCTGAAAAAATAAACAACAAAAAAAACTACAGCACAGAAAAACTGGAGAAAAACATGGTGTAGGAAGTATAAGAATAGTAAAGGAACTAAAGGGGCAAAGAAAAAGGGAAAACTAAAAACTAAAAAAAGAGAAAAAACTGTAGAAATAAGTAGAAAACTGTAGAAAGAAAAAAGAGAACTAGGGGGAAAACCAGGAAAAAAACAAAAGAAAAAAGAGGAAAAATAAGAGACATAGAGGAAGAGGGTGTGAAGATGAAGAGAGGAGATGAAGGTGTCAGATAGATGACATGTCCACAGACTACAGCAGTGGTCCCCAAAGTGGTGGTCCAGGGACCCCAACAAGGAAGTCCCCTGGGTAAATGATAATTTGGAACCAAATTGACCGGATGAGGGGTCTTCTGGAATCTTAAACATTAAGGGGGACGTTGTGACATGAACACAACGTCTGGGAACCATTGGTACACACATGGAAGGTGACAGAACACCATGGAATAAGTGAGAGACAAAAATGTCTCAAAAATGACAATGTTTTGAAGACAGAGATGGGGGGGGGGGGCATGGAGGAGGAAGAGAAAGACAAGGAAGAAGCAGAAAAAGTTAAAATGTTCAATAAGTAAGAATTAAACACACAGTGGTTTAAAATGTCCTGTTAACTGCAGACAGAATGAGTCCAGCAAAGTAAATGTAAAGGTTACTGTTACTGTAACATCATGTTATTAAAAGCATTGGTCTCCATCTGTCTGCCCAGGAGTCGTTTCCACCTGGACCGCTTTTACAGACGCACATGACATCAGCGGGGCTAAGAGCATCCAAAACAAAGAACCAACGATGGGGAACAACTTCCTACTACCACTAACCATGGAACAACTTCCTACTACCACTAACGATAGAACAACTTCCTACTACCACTAACGATAGAACAACTTCCTACTACCACTAACGATGGAGAACAACTTCCTACTACCACTAACGATAGAACAACTTCCTACTACCACTAACGATAGAACAACTTCCTACTACCACTAACGATGGAGAACAACTTCCTACTACCACTAACGATAGAACAACTTCCTACTACCACTAACGATGGAGAACAACTTCCTACTACCACTAACGATATGGAACAACTTCCTACTACCACTAACGATGGAGAACAACTTCCTACTACCACTAACGATGGAGAACAACTTCCTACTACCACTAACGATAGAACAACTTCCTACTACCACTAACGATGGAGAACAACTTCCTACTACCACTAACGATGGAGAACAACTTCCTACTACCACTAACGATGGAACAACTTCCTACTACCACTAACGATGGAGAACAACTTCCTACTACCACTAACGATAGAACAACTTCCTACTACCACTAACGATGGAGAACAACTTCCTACTACCACTAACGATGGAGAACAACTTCCTACTACCACTAACGATAGAACAACTTCCTACTACCACTAACGATGGAGAACAACTTCCTACTACCACTAACGATGGAGAACAACTTCCTACTACCACTAACGATAGAACAACTTCCTACTACCACTAACGATGGAGAACAACTTCCTACTACCACTAACGATAGAACAACTTCCTACTACCACTAACGATAGAACAACTTCCTACTACCACTAACGATGGAGAACAACTTCCTACTACCACTAACGATATGGAACAACTTCCTACTACGACTAACGATAGAACAACTTCCTACTACCACTAACGACGGGGAACAACTTCCTACTACCACTAACGATAGAACAACTTCCTACTACCACTAACGATGGAGAACAACTTCCTACTACCACTAACGATGGAACAACTTCCTACTACCACTAACGATGGGGAACAACTTCCTACTACCACTAACGATAGAACAACTTCCTACTACCACTAACGATAGAACAACTTCCTACTACCACTAACGATAGAACAACTTCCTACTACCACTAACGATAGAACAACTTCCTACTACCACTAACGATGGGGAACAACTTCCTACTACCACTAACGATGGAACAACTTCCTACTACCACTAACGATGGAACAACTTCCTACTACCACTAACGATGGAGAACAACTTCCTACTACCACTAACGATAGAACAACTTCCTACTACCACTAACGATGGAGAACAACTTCCTACTACCACTAACGATAGAACAACTTCCTACTACCACTAACGATAGAACAACTTCCTACTACCACTAACGATGTGGAACAACTTCCTACTACCACTAACGATGTGGAACAACTTCCTACTACCACTAACGATGGAACAACTTCCTACTACCACTAACGATGGAGAACAACTTCCTACTACCACTAACGATAGAACAACTTCCTACTACCACTAACGATAGAACAACTTCCTACTACCACTAACGATGGAGAACAACTTCCTACTACCACTAACGATGTGGAACAACTTCCTACTACCACTAACGATAGAACAACTTCCTACTACCACTAACGATGGAGAACAACTTCCTACTACCACTAACGATGGAGAACAACTTCCTACTACCACTAACGATAGAACAACTTCCTACTACCACTAACGATGGGGAACAACTTCCTACTAGCACTAACGATAGAACAACTTCCTACTACCACTAACGATAGAACAACTTCCTACTACCACTAACCATGGAACAACTTCCTACTACCACTAACGATGGAGAACAACTTCCTACTACCACTAACGATAGAACAACTTCCTACTACCACTAACGATGGAGAACAACTTCCTACTACCACTAACGATGTGGAACAACTTCCTACTACCACTAACGATGGGGAACAACTTCCTACTACCACTAACGATGGGGAACAACTTCCTACTACCACTAACGATGGAACAACTTCCTACTACCACTAACGATGGGGAACAACTTCCTACTACCACTAACGATGGGGAACAACTTCCTACTACCACTAACGATAGAACAACTTCCTACTACCACTAACGATAGAACAACTTCCTACTACCACTAACGATGGGGAACAACTTCCTACTACCACTAACAATGGAACAACTTCCTACTACCACTAACGATGGAGAACAACTTCCTACTACCACTAACGATAGAACAACTTCCTACTACCACTAACGATGGAGAACAACTTCCTACTACCACTAACGATGGAACAACTTCCTACTACCACTAACGATGGAGAACAACTTCCTACTACCACTAACGATGGGGAACAACTTCCTACTACCACTAACGATAGAACAACTTCCTACTACCACTAACGATGGAGAACAACTTCCTACTACCACTAACCATGGAACAACTTCCTACTACCACTAACGATGGGGAACAACTTCCTACTACCACTAACGATAGAACAACTTCCTACTACCACTAACGATGGAACAACTTCCTACTACCACTAACGATGGAGAACAACTTCCTACTACCACTAACGATGGGGAACAACTTCCTACTACCACTAACGATAGAACAACTTCCTACTACCACTAACGATAGAACAACTTCCTACTACCACTAACGATGGAGAACAACTTCCTACTACCACTAACGATGGAGAACAACTTCCTACTACCACTAACGATAGAACAACTTCCTACTACCACTAACGATG
This sequence comes from Benthosema pterotum, assembly GCA_039105355.1. Taxonomy (NCBI): domain Eukaryota; kingdom Metazoa; phylum Chordata; class Actinopteri; order Myctophiformes; family Myctophidae; genus Benthosema; species Benthosema pterotum. The sequence goes on along the minus strand of CM076983.1, from coordinate 3,869,106 downwards.
GGGAACAACTTCCTACTACCACTAACGATGTGGAACAACTTCCTACTACCACTAACGATGGGGAACAACTTCCTACTACCACTAACGATGGGGAACAACTTCCTACTACCACTAACGATGGAACAACTTCCTACTACCACTAACGATGGGGAACAACTTCCTACTACCACTAACGATGGGGAACAACTTCCTACTACCACTAACGATAGAACAACTTCCTACTACCACTAACGATAGAACAACTTCCTACTACCACTAACGATAGAACAACTTCCTACTACCACTAACGATGGAGAACAACTTCCTACTACCACTAACGATAGAACAACTTCCTACTACCACTAACGATAGAACAACTTCCTACTACCACTAACGATGGGGAACAACTTCCTACTACCACTAACGATGGAGAACAACTTCCTACTACCACTAACTATGGAACAACTTCCTACTACCACTAACGATGGGGAACAACTTCCTACTACCACTAACGATGGAGAACAACTTCCTACTACCACTAACGATAGAACAACTTCCTACTACCACTAACGATGGAACAACTTCCTACTACCACTAACGATAGAACAACTTCCTACTACCACTAACGATGGAACAACTTCCTACTACCACTAACGATGTGGAACAACTTCCTACTACCACTAACGATAGAACAACTTCCTACTACCACTAACGATGTGGAACAACTTCCTACTACCACTAACGATGGGGAACAACTTCCTACTACCACTAACGATAGAACAACTTCCTACTACCACTAACGATAGAACAACTTCCTACTACCACTAACGATGGGGAACAACTTCCTACTACCACTAACGATGGAACAACTTCCTACTACCACTAACGATAGAACAACTTCCTACTAGCACTAACGATAGAACAACTTCCTACTAGCACTAACGATGGAGAACAACTTCCTACTACCACTAACGATAGAACAACTTCCTACTACCACTAACGATGGAGAACAACTTCCTACTACCACTAACGATGGAGAACAACTTCCTACTACCACTAACGATGGAACAACTTCCTAATACCACTAACGATGGAACAACTTCCTACTACCACTAACGATAGAACAACTTCCTACTACCACTAACGATGGAGAACAACTTCCTACTACCACTAACGATGTGGAACAACTTCCTACTAGCACTAACGATAGAACAACTTCCTACTACCACTAACGATAGAACAACTTCCTACTACCACTAACGATGGAGAACAACTTCCTACTACCACTAACGATAGAACAACTTCCTACTACCACTAACGATGGAACAACTTCCTACTAGCACTAACGATAGAACAACTTCCTACTACCACTATGATGGAACAACTTCCTGCTACCACTAACGATGGAGAACAACTTCCTACTACCACTATGATGGAGAACAACTTCCTACTACCACTAACGATGGAGAACAACTTCCTACTACCACTAACGATAGAACAACTTCCTACTACCACTAACGATGGAGAACAACTTCCTACTACCACTAACGATGGAGAACAACTTCCTACTACCACTAACGATGGAGAACAACTTCCTACTACCACTAACGATGTGGAACAACTTCCTACTACCACTAACGATGGGGAACAACTTCCTACTACCACTAACGATATGGAACAACTTCCTACTACCACTAACGATGGAGAACAACTTCCTACTACCACTAACGATGGAGAACAACTTCCTACTACCACTAACGATGGAGAACAACTTCCTACTACCACTAACGATAGGGCCGCTATGGAGCGTCACAAACCAGCATTTTGATTTGAGGTTTGTAGCTTTTTGAGTATTAACGGTCAAAGATTTTCCCTCCATCGGCAAGCCTTTGTTCAACTACCGCCATCTGAACTGGACTGACCCAAAACAGACTAGAAATGCCTCAACAGCTTTGCTTTTCTTCAACACAAAGCTGATAGAGGCAACATTAGATTTGTTTAAAACCAGAATCTAACTCCACCTACATTCACTCTATTGGCACATTATGAATCTGCTGGGGAGACTGCTGTGATTGGCTAAAATGCTGCCACACCCCCCTCACAAATTTGCCACGCCTTTCCAGAGCCTGATGAATATTTTGTTTTCATGATTTGTTGACAACAACAAAGTTCTGGACCGTCTGCAGGACGAAGCAAGAGTCTGTCTGCAGGGAAACAGCTGCAGCATCAAAGTAGAAGTGACATAGAAAGTAAAAAAAAATAGTACCTGTATCTCCTTGGTGTAGTGGTGTATGGGTCCAGTTTGTACCTGTATGGGTGCAGTTTGTACCTGTATGGGTGCAGTTTGTACCTGTATGGGTCCAGTTTGTACCTGTATGGGTGCAGTTTGTACCTGTATGGGTGCAGTTTGTACCTGTATGGGTGCAGTTTGTACCCGTATGGGTCCAGTTTGTACCTGTATGGGTGCAGTTTGTACCTGTATGGGTGCAGTTTGTACCTGTATGGGTGCAGTTTGTACCTGTATGGGTGCAGTTTGTACCTGTATGGGTCCAGTTTGTACCTGTATCTCCTTGGTGTAGTGGTACATGGGTGCAGTTTGTACCTGTATGGGTGCAGTTTGTACCTGTATGGGTGCAGTTTGTACCTGTATGGGTCCAGTTTGTACCTGTATGGGTGCAGTTTGTACCTGTATGGGTGCAGTTTGTACCTGTATCTCCTTGGTATAGTGGTCCATGGGTTCAGTTTGTACCTGTATGGGTGCAGTTTGTACCTGTATCTCCTTGGTATAGTGGTCCATGGGTCCAGTTTGTACCTGTATGGGTCCAGTTTGTACCTGTATGGGTCCAGTTTGTACCTGTATCTCCTTGGTGTAGTGGTCCATGGGTGCAGTTTGTACCTGTATCTCCTTGGTATAGTGGTCCATGGGTTCAGTTTGTACCTGTATAGGTCCAGTTTGTACCTGTATGGGTCCAGTTTGTACCTGTATCTCCTTGGTATAGTGGTCCATGCGCTCCAGTTTACAGGTGGTCTCTCTCTCCAGAGCATCCAGCTGTTCCTTCAGACGGCGACACGACGATCCTTTCTCTGAAACGCTGACCGCCATGGAGCCCAGGGTCACTGCTAGAGGTCACACAGAGGTCAGGGTCACTGCTAGAGGTCACACAGAGGTCACACAGAGGTCAGGGTCACTGCTAGAGGTCACACAGAGGTCACACAGAGGTCAGGGTCACAGCTAGAGGTCACACAGAGGTCAGGGTCATGGCTAGAGGTCACACAGAGGTCACACAGAGGTCACACAGAGGTCAGGGTCACAGCTAGAGGTCACACAGAGGTCACAGATGGATACTACAGATACTTTTATTGTATCGGAAAAGTATTGTTAGGATCAGGGAACTGGGTCGCACGAAGCCTGCAGGAGTGTTGTTATTTATTCATTTCTGCTGACATGTCTTTGTAGTTACACAGTTTCTGTTGTTACACACGACAGTTTAGGCAGTTTCACAACAGTTTCTTTGTACTTTGCAGTAGTTACACACAACACTTACACACGACAGTTACACACGACAGTTTCGGCCGCGCCGGCACAGCCGAAACTGTCATGTGTAACTACCGCAAAGTACAAAGAAATGTAAGCAGAAATGAATAAATTACACTCCTGCAAGCTGTCGTGCGAACCACCTCCTCTTCAGGGCTCTCAACTTTTGAAGTTTGTTGGAGTGTGAGATTGGATGGGTCGGGGGCGCCGGGGGGGCCGGGGGGGCCGGGGGGGGCCGGGGGGCACCACCGAACCGGCCCATCGGCTGGTTATCACAACAACAATAACAGAGTAGCACTAATAGGCCTAGTTAAGACATTTGTTCCATCTAGTAAAGAAAACGAAAATATGTTGACTATTTTGTGTGTTAGGGGTAATAATAATAATAATAATAATAATAATAATTTTATATATTGCCTTTCAAAACAACCAAGTTAGCTTGAGAAACCCAAAGGCCCATGCAAAAGATGGGTGCTGGCACTGACATTTCTTCATTGATTATTATATTTCCAGTGAAATACTGCACGACATACAGATATATGAACACATGGACAAAGAAGTGAATTCTTTCTTTTTTAATAAACTAAATGCACACATTTTGAATGGGTGTAAATTCTATAAATTATTACTGTTTATGGTTTTAAAGTGTGTTTGTGAATGTTTAATAATGTACTGTGGGTGTAAATATACTGGGGATATTATTTTGAACAGTTTATGATTGCGATGTTGGGGTGGATGGGTTTATTTATATTTTAAAGAGTTGTCACCATTGTTATGAAAGGGCGCACAACACCTCTAGGTTAATGCATTCAACTTAGATTTTAAACGTGTCTTGCACGCCAGGGCCTGCAGGGGTCTACCTACACCCTTAGCAAACTCTAGAAAGCTGCCAGGGGCAAAAAATGACTTTTAGTGCAGCGGTTAAGCTCATTAAATGGAAGGTATTGTGCATTTTATGACTAAAGCATGAAACTTTCTATAGTGTTTCTATACACCATGAAGTTTATTTTCAGGTGTGGAAACACGTCTCAGTTGAAGTGCTTTCATGTGTTAGAGGCTGTACAAATGTAAGGTGGTCAAAAACATGGATTTTTCACTTTTTGCAGGCATACAGACAGTATATCAATAAGAAGAGTCCTGGAACACAGTACCTTTGGTTGGTTGTTCTTGGTATCGGTGTCAGTGTCCAGCTAATCTCATCCTCTGTACTGCTATCTTCTACGTGCAGTAATGCCCCGATGCTGGGTGATACAGGGTTCCCCAGTGTGTCTTGTATGAAGAGCACCTGTCAATTATGTTTTTTCTATATTGTATTGCTGTTGTGATTCCTTAGAAAACCTCCATTTAATGGAGACTGGCACATGTCAGAAAGCAATTCTGAAGTCAATGACTCTCGGTGACTCAAGGTCTCCAGATGTCAGTCTGACAGTGTTAACAGTTCCGGGCATGCCGTTCTGAACATGCACAGTGCAGTTCTGCTGTAGGTTATAGCACATACCTATGGTATTTAAAAATTAATAAATACATACTATATTAGTATGTATTTATTCATTTTCAAAAATCATGAAACACTGAGGTATAGGTTTCCAAAATCTCATACCGTGTCATCCCTACTCAGGAGACTGTTAGGCCTCACTAACAGTGTCATTGCATTATAGACACTCTTTATTGCAACTAGGAGACACTTTACTCTAACTAGGAAATGTCTAGAAGAGATGTGAAATGCTCAATCCAATTTAACACAAATTGTTGAAAATCCGTTTTTTGTCTTTGGTCATGTGAGGTAAGTTTGTGTGACCTAATGGACCCTGAAACACAAATGACACATCTTATACTGGTGATATAACCCATTGAAGAAATTTGATGATAATTAGTGGGTTCCAGAACTCTTGTTGTTGATATCTTATCAATGTGTCTGCAGAAAAGTAAAAAATACATGTTTTTGACAACCCGGTATTTGTACAGCCTCTGGCATATAGAAACATTCATGCTCAGAAGTGTTTCAACATCTCAAAACAAACTTCATGGTGTGTAGAAACACTGTGGAAAGTTTCATGCTTTAGTCATAAAGTGCACAATTGGTTTGCTTAACCGCTGCACTATTTGGCGAGTTATTTTGACGTGCGTGTGAAGACGCATGTGTGGCGTGTGTGCGTGTGAATACACTCTGAAGAGTGTGTCACACGCTCAGTGCGTGAGACATGAGAGCTTTGTCCTCTTTGATGTTGCAACATTTGTTTGGATAACGCACCAGCCAACTTCGTGACGCGGTGGTAATAGAAGAATTTGTTTAGGATGAGGGAACTACCACTACGCCCAAGAATTATGTGATTACAACTACAAAATCAATTTCCGACAAGGTCAATTTCCGAAACACATTCCTCTAAATTTTTAGTGTGAAAGCTGCACTCCCAGAGTGATTCTCCGAACTCCACTCAGAAACGAAGAATGCGATTGATCGATTCCAGCAATAAACAAATAAATAAATAAATATTGTAATCTTTTCGATAAAGTGTTGGGTGGAGAGAGACAGGATTTCTCTTCATAGCTTATTGTTGTCTCCACCGTAAGGTGGTGACTATAATTCGTACCCTGTCCGTCAGCACGTATGTCTGTCCGTGCACATCTCCATATATGGAGATATACTGACGTCTCCATATATGGACATCTCCATATATGGCCAGCCCGGACGGTGGAGACCTGTGCCCCGACAGGGCTTGTAGCTGGGATTATAATCCCAGATGGCAGAAGGAGCACTAATGAAAGGTTATGAGGTGTAATTTGTACCCACTGGAGATCTTCTTCAGGTCCATCAGACGCAGTCTCTCATTCAGCCTCTGCTGCTCTGGAACCAGCTGGGACAACTTCCTCTGCCACTCCTTCAAAATAAAACACTGTAGTTAATAAAGTCTATAGTAAATGATGAAATAAAATAAACTTGTAAATAAATAAATAAATAAATAAGCAGGCTTGCTTTTAGCATTATTAACAATACTTATCATTACTTAGCATTATTAGCCTTGCTTACTTAGCATTAACAGCATTATTATCATCACTTAGCATTATTAACATTACTTAGCAATGGCACCACTTAGCATTATTAGCATTGTTAACAATACTTAGCATTATTAGCATTAGTTAGCTTTGCTTAGCATTGTTGGCATTACTTTAGTTATAGAAGAATATCAGACCCACAAGCTCGCCACCGAATGGCCCGACCCAGCCCTACTGATTAGCATAGATTTTACGCCCGACCCGGCCCTAAATGTCGGGTCGGGCCTGTTGGGGTTCAGTCCTGATCGGGTTCGGAGTTTGAGAACTCTAGAGTTTGAGAACTCTAGAGTTTGGCCCCTGATACACTAGCAATATTTTGATCAACATCAACTAGCAATGTCAACATCAACAGGCAACATGATGAGACACATGGCAACAGGCAACACCTCCCATTAAAAGGGGAATTCCACACATTTTCATTTTGTGAACTTCTGCTTCTGAGAGTGTACAAATGTGAACCAAATGGACCCTAACAGGTCCATTTGGTTCACATTTGTACACTCTCAGAAGCCAAAAAAAGAAAAAAAAGAAGCCAAAGTTTGCATTGAATCATTTTCACCCAGCTGCCACCCAACTCAAAATGTTCATTTAGCAAAATAAAAGTTACAAAATCCCTGTTTTTGTCCACCGCAGTGAATCAGCAGCAGCAGCCATGGTTTCAGAAAAGCTTATCTGTGGGAATCTAGGAGAAAGGATCAGGTGACGCCCAGGTGACGCGCTAAAGAACTGACGTTTTTGAACAACCAGGAGTTGATCATTTTCTATAGAAAGGTGAAAAGTCAACGTTGATAGTTGACGTTGCTTGTTGATGTTGATCAAAACATTGCTAGGTGTATCAGGGCCCTTTGAGAACTCTAGGGTTTGACAACTCTAGGGTTTGAGAACTCTAGGGTTTGAGAACCCTCGAGTTGGAGAACCCTCGAGTTTGAGAACCCTAGGGTTTGAGAACTCTAGGGTTTGAGAACTCTAGGGTTTGAGAACTCTAGGGTTTGACAACTCTAGGGTTTGAGAACTCTAGGGTTTGAGAACTCTAGGGTTTGAGAACTCTAGGGTTTGAGAACTCTAGGGTTTGACAACTCTAGGGTTTGAGAACTCCAGGGTTTGACAACTCTAGGGTTTGAGAACCCTAGGGTTTGAGAACCCTCGAGTTGGAGAACCCTCGGGTTTGAGAACCCTCGGGTTGGGGAACCCTAGGGTTTGAGAACCCTAGGGTTTGAGAACCCTCGAGTTGGAGAACCCTCGAGTTGGAGAACCCTCGAGTTGGAGAACCCTAGGGTTTGAGAACTCTAGGGTTTGAGAACTCTAGGGTTTGAGAACCCTCGAGTTGGAGAACCCTAGGGTTTGAGAACCCTCGAGTTGGAGAACCCTAGGGTTTGAGAACCCTCGAGTTGGAGAACCCTAGGGTTTGAGAACCCTCGAGTTGGAGAACCCTAGGGTTTGAGAACCCTAGGGTTTGAGAACCCTAGGGTTTGAGAACCCTAGGGTTTGAGAACCCTCGAGTTGGAGAACCCTCGAGTTTGAGAACCCTCGAGTTGGAGAACCCTCGAGTTTGAGAACCCTCGAGTTTGAGAACCCTAGGGTTTGAGAACTCTAGGGTTTGAGAACCCTCGGGTTGGAGAACCCTAGGGTTTGAGAACCCTAGGGTTTGAGAACCCTAGGGTTTGAGAACCCTAGGGTTTGAGAACCCTAGGGTTTGAGAACTCTCAGGTAAATCCGTTGTTAAATCACCTCAAACTGCAGCTGCAGGGAGTTGATGTCGCTGATGCGAGCGTCTCTCTGCTGATTGGTCAGGTCCAGCTCCGCCTTGTGTATGCGGCGCTTGCTCTGCGCGTCACGCAGACAGTCTGAGATCTGTCTGTGTTTGTTACCCTGTAGGGAGAGACGGGGATCGGCCAATGAGAGGACAGGAGATCTACCCTGACTCACTAAGCAGTAGGGGTGTAAGTAGAGCATCTATAATGAGAGTATCGACACTCCTGTTGACTCCAACACTACGGCTGAACAGAGACAGCTATTGGCTGAAAAGCATCATGTGACGACAGCCTATTGGCTGAAAAGCATCATGTGACGACAGCCTATTGGCTGAAAAGCATCATGTGACGACTGCTATTGGCTGAAAAGCATCATGTGACACCTGGTAAGGAGGGATTCTAGTTCCAAACAAACCACTCTGTCCATCCAGCTCCATTCTCAGACAGACAGATTTTGAACTTAATTTTGGGTCGAAAATGGCTCTTTCAACATCTTGGGTTGCCGACCCCTGCCCTAGTGTGTGTGTGTGTGTGTGTGCTTGTGTGTGTGTGTGTGTGTGTGTGTGTGTGTGTGTGTGTGTGTGTGTGTGTGTGTGTGTGTGTGTGTGTGTGTGTGTGTGAGAGTATGTACCACTGCCTCCAGCTGTGTCTCCAGGTTTCTCTTCTTGGCTCTGAGGACACTGATGGCTTCCTTGTCTCCTTGTCTCCTCCTCTCTAGCTCCTCCCTCCTAGATCGCTCCCACGCCTCTAACCTCTGACGCTCTGCCTGCTGCATGGGCGAGAGACACAGAGAGAGAGAGAGACAGTGAGAGAGAGAGAGAGAGACAGAGACGAGAGAGAGAGAGAGAGAGAGAGAGAGAGAGAGAGAGAGAGAGAGAGAGAGAGAGAGAGAGACGGAGAGAGAGAGAGACAGAGAGAGACAGAGAGAGACAGAGAGAGACAGAGAGAGAGAGAGACAGAGAGACACAGAGAGAGAGAGAGAGAGAGAGAGAGACAGAGAGAGAGAGAGAGAGAGAGAGAGAGACAGAGAGAGACAGAGACAGACAGAGAGAGACAGAGATACAGAGAGAGAGAGACATTTCTAACAAAGCAATCTGTTTCTAAATCTGTCAAGTTTTGAGCGAGTTCTAGCTGTTTTTTTTTAGCTGCCAGAGCATGACTTGTTTCATCCAGGCGCGGATTGGACCAGGGGAATACCGGGAGTTTTCCCAAAAAACGTCCAGGGAAGGCCAGGCCCAGGCAAACTACCGTTTCTATCCTCCAAAAAAGTTTCCTATAGCAACTGGGCCGGGCCAATATGTATTTATTTATCTATTCATTAATTATCCACAACGGCCTGTTATAGCGCCCCCCTTAGGCAGCCTCTGTGCACCGTTAGTCTGATCGCTGCCAAAAATTACACACACACTCCCTGGATGCTGACGATGAACCTCTGCCCCAATTTTACAATTTTCCACAATGGCCTGTTATAGCGCCACCCTTAGGCAGCACAATTTTTTACATCTACCTGCATCACTCTGCATCCTTAGAACACAAACTGCTTGAGAAATTTGAGAAAAGTCCAGGGTAGGCCAGACCCCGCCAAAGTAGAAAGTACCAGTGCAGCGTTTTTATGCTACAAAAATAAATGATTTCCTAAATCAGCCAGGCCAGCCAAAAGGCATACACACACAATCCAGTTTGAGAATCATTGTTTTTACATGGTAATGAGGCTCTATTCCTATTTTTAATGCACAAAATAGTTGGTAAGTGTGGCCAAAATTGCATTCACAAGGCATTAAAGATTGGAATGAATTAATTATTTAACTCGGGGGTTTTCAACAGGTGGTCCGGGGACCACCAGTGGTCATTGAGAGGGTTCCAGGTGGTCCCCAGCTAAGTTAGTTAACCAGACGTAACTCTTGAGAACGTAAAAATGGAACGGTTTCATTTTTACGCTCTCAATATTCAATATCTGAATTGTTTCACAAATCCAGCCTGGAAATGTGGACAAAAGCAAAATAAATCTTTAGATTTGGGGTCTGCGGGGCTAAAATATCCTCAAATGGTGGTCCGTGGCTCAGATCCTGAATAAATGGTAGTCCCTGGGATGAAAAAGGTTGAAAACCACTGATTTAACTGACTGGTGTATGATTTCCCGGTGTGATTTCCAATCCGCCGCTGGTTTCATCGTATTGGTGCTTCTTGACTTTTCTCCTCGCGTCATCGTCCTCGTGAGACGACATCAGAACAACCGCGCAGAGCTAAGTGGTGTCACTGGCCTACTTAAAGCCAGGGTGACCAGATGTCCCTCTTTGCGTGGGACAGTCCCTCATTTCCAAGACTTTTCAAGCGTCCCACAAATTGAGACCCCGTCCCACATTGTGACTGACAGGCACAGGCACAGGCACCAGTGTTCAAAATAATGCCCTAATAGTTGGAATTTCTGTTGTGTTATTTCTTGTTTTTGAAATAATTCCCGCATGGTACATGGCACTATATTTCCACACTCACTCTAGAGAGGTCACATCGCATACTGTCATATCAAAAATAGCTGATCTACAATCTCAAAATGCGTCGCACTGCGGCGCATTTTGAGATTGTAGATCAGCTATTTTTTTTTATTTTAGATCAGATGTTTTTGCTATAATGTGAAATGGAATCCTGAAATATTTTTGGAATATTGACATCAAGATGTTAATAATTTGCTAACTACATTTTCTCCCGCTTCTGCACTTGACTTGTCCCACACACGCAACACTTCTGTCCCTCAAATGAACAGTTTGGATGTGGTCACCCTACTTACAGCGTCCTGACAGCCACGGGTCACCGCGCTAAAATTAGCGTGGCTACTCAGCGGCCCCCTAGAGGCCAGACCCAGACCAACACATCTACACACACAGTAGGAGAGCCTCTTCCATTCGGAGGAGAGAGACAGAGAATGTTGGCTTCATCCTATGATGAACCCGATGCCTCCCTAAATGCCCTGACAGCCCACATGTCAAGGATATTTCAAATTAAAGTACTTGTATTTATACAGCCGTGTCACCACTAAACCAACAGCATTTCATCATTGAAAACTCTCTGAGTCAGACCTTTAGCTTTATGCATGCTGCGTGTCTGTTGCAACTTCAACAACAACTGATGTTATTATCGATGCTTTACTTGACCAATATAAGTCCTGTACAAGATATAAATCTTGTGGGTCACAGAAATAAAAAATAAATAAATGTACATGGTATGGGGGGACGATGAAGGTGATCATACCATTTTCTCCTGCCACCACCCCCCCCCCCCCAATGGGAAATGTTACATCCAGGCCTATCCACGCAAAGGAAGGGCTTTTACAATGACCCATATACAGCTCAGTTCCATATATAGGCTGCCACTGAACATGTTGGAGGGGCAAGAGAAAATGGTATGGGTGCGGCTTCATCACCCGTGGCGCGAAGCGACTCGTCACAGAGCTCTCCTCCTCTCCTCTCCTCTCCTCTCCTCTGCTCTCCTCTCCTCTCCTCTCCTCTCCTCTCCTCTCCTCTCCTCTCCTCTCCTCTCCTCTCCTCTCCTCTCCTCTCCTCTCCTCTCCTCTCCTCTCCTCTCCTCTCCTCTCCTCTATTCTCCTCTCCTCTCCTCTCCTCTCTTCTCCTCTCCTCTCCTCTCCTCTCTTCTCCTCTCCTCTCCTCTCCTCTCCTCTCCTCTCCTCTCCTCTCCTCTCCTCTATTCTCCTCTATTCTCCTCCTCTCCTCTCCTCTCCTTTCCTCTCCTCTCCTCTCCTCTCCTCTCCTCTCCTCTCCTCTCCTCTCCTCTCCTCTCCTCTCCTCTCCTCTCCTCTCCTCCTCACCTCTTCTCTCCTCCTCTCTCTTCCTCTCCTCTTCTCGTTGTTTCTGTGTTCACCCGTGGCGCGAAGCGACTCGTCACAGAGCTCTCCTCCTCTCCTCTCCTCTCCTCTCCTCTCCTCTCCTCTCCTCTCCTCTCCTCTCCTCTCCTCTCCTCTCCTCTCCTCTCCTCTCCTCTCCTCTCCTCCTCTCCTCTCCTCTCCTCCTCTCCCCTCTCCTCTCCTCTCCTCCTCACCTCTCTCCTCTCCTCCTCTCTCCTCCTCTCCTCCTCTCTCTTCCTCTCCTCTTCTCGTTGTTTCTGTGTTCTCCTCTCCTCCTCGTTGCGTCTCCTGTTCTCCTCTCTCTCCCTCTCTCTCCTCCTCTCCTCCTCCAGAGCCAGTCGTCGTTTCTCCAGCTCAGCGCTGCCGCGAGCGAAGTTCTCCTTCAGACGATCCTCCAGAGACGCTGAGGAGAACAGGAGAAGAATTACATTTAGAAATGACAGTAGACGGGAACCGCTCTGTGCGTTCTGTAAAGTATGTACAGCAGGCTTCCCCAATAGGGACACGCAGGTTACAACGCTTTAACTCTTCCTGTCAGCATTTTAGATGTTTGGAGTTAGCTGGCACCAGCGATTTATAATGTGGAACTCATAGTGCCAGGTCTCCGTTTCCGGGGGGACATTTTAGATCAGCACAGAGGATGTTGCTGCTGGTCCGTCCTTAATTTATCCCCTAGTAAGATTTCGGTGACTGGGTGACCGCTCTTAGCTGTTTTGAAAAATAATTGTATAGAATGGATGTCTATGAGCAGGGGCGGATATAAAATGCCCCATTTTGGGTGGCAAGAGAACATGTTGGAGGGGCAAAAGAAAATGGTATGGGTGCGGAAGCCGCACCCATACCATTTTCAGTTCCAGGACTTTTATTAGTCAAGTAAAGCATCAATAACATCAGTTGTTGATGAAGTTGCAACAGACACGCAGCATGCATAAAGCTAAAGGTCTGACTCAGAGAGTTTTCGGTTTTCAATGATGAAATGCTGTTGGTTTAGTGGTGACACAGCTGTAGTTAGTTAGTAGCAGTACAGTAGTAGTGTTTCACATCAGTTTAAATAGAAGCACTTTAATTTGAAATATCTTGGTTTGTTTTGCATGGCATCGTGTTTGGGGGGGGGCAGACTGGGTATTTATGGGGGCATTGCCCCCCCATGCCTAGATCCGCCCCTGTCTATGAGGTGTGATGTGTGATCCTGTGTAACTGACAACAGAACTAATGCTGTTGTCAGTTACATATCACTAGTTTTGGGCGTAATAATCTGGACACAAATCATTTTGTCACTGCCAAAACAGTAAACCTCTTATCTCTAAACTCCATTGCCTTTTTTTTATTTAAAAAAAATAGATATACTGACACATTGTGAACTCTACAAGCTCGCAACGCGTCAATGTAGATTGGAGAGTAGAATTATTCAAAAAATGATTTTCTTTTTTTAAAAAGGCAAAGAGGTTTAGGGATAAGGGGTTTAGTGAGGGGTCAGAAATGAACCCAGTACAGTATGTGCTAATATTTTATTAAATATTATAAAATATTACAAATGTTGAAATATTACAAATTACATTCGTTTTTTTTTTCTATTAATTTACTGCGTGACCCCATTGACCCCCTAAAAAAGACCAGAAATACTATTCAACTTTTTCAACAAAACCACAGCAGAACTCCCACCACAGGACTCTGGACAAAGACTTAAAGGGGAATTCCACCCATTTTCCCAAAAAAAAAAAAAAGGGGTCTGCAAGAAAAATCATTAACATGGTGAAATACTGTACATCTTGATGATGTCATCAGATGTATTTCATCATGTTAATGTTTTTTTTTTTTTTTTCAAACCTCCATTTTTTAGGAAATACTGAATTGGGGGAACTTTTTTTTTATCATGTCCACACAACATACAGGTATCTAAGGTATATTAATGACATGGTGGACTTACTCTTCTCTCCCTCGGGGGTCTCCAGGGCTCCCTGGGTGGAGATGGTGGTGGTGGTGGTGTTGTTGGGGCCGTAAGGCCCTGTTCCATTCACCATCTCCACAGACCTGCCTCCTGTCCTGGACGGGAGATAGAACATGTGAAACACTTATAATTAAACCAACTTCACTAAATAAATGTCACATATTTTAACCTTCCAAGAATCTACACAATTAGAACTTGGTATCTTAATGACTTTTTTTTTATTTTTATTTTTTTTTCTTCTTCTTCTTTCTTTTCTTTTCTTGGGACTGGTGTCTAAAGGGGAGGCATTATAAGCCTTGTGCTTCAGCCAACCTCCTTTTTGGTCTATTACCAGAAACTTATGATCAAGAATAATGTTATATTTTCTTGATATCCTGCGACCAAAATAAACTGAACTGAACTGAACTGAACTGAACAGTTGGCCTGTTTGCGGGGGGGGGGGGGGGGGGGGGGGGGGGGGGGGGGGGGGGGGGGGGGGGGGGGGGGGGGGGGGGGGTCTTTAGTCTTGGTCTGAGAGACTTCCAACGGAGGTCCGTAGCTAGAAAGATGAAGGGTGTTACCTCATAGAAGGTCAGAGGTCACAGTGTTCCCTCATAGAAGGTCAGAGGTCACAGTGTTCCCTCATAGAGGTCAGAGGTCATAGTGTTACCTCATAGAGGGAGGGACCAGCTCAGGGGTCAGGGGTCATAGTGTTACCTCATGGAGGTCAGGGGTAAAGGTCAGGGGTCAGGGGTCATAGTGTTACCTCATGGAGGGAGGCACCAGCTCAGGGGTCAGGGGTCATAGTGTTACCTCATAGAGGTCAGGGGTCAGGGGTCATAGTGTTACCTCATAGAGGTCAGGGGTCAGGGGTCATAGTGTTACCTCATAGAGGTCAGGGGTAAAGGTCAGGGGTCATAGTGTTACCTCATAGAGGGAGGCACCAGCTCAGGGGTCAGGGGTCATAGTGTTACCTCATAGAGGGAGGCACCAGCTCAGGGGTCAGGGGTCACAGTGTTACCTCATAGAGGTCAGGGGTCATAGTGTTACCTCATAGAGGTCAGGGGTCAGGGGTCATAGTGTTACCTCATAGAGGGGGGCACCAGCTCAGGGGTCAGGGGTCATAGTGTTACCTCATAGAGGTCAGGGGTCAGGGGTCATAGTGTTACCTCATAGAGGGAGGCACCAGCTCAGGGGTCAGGGTCAGGGGTCATAGTGTTACCTCATAGAGGGGGGCACCAGCTCAGGGGTCAGGGGTCATAGTGTTACCTCATAGAGGTCAGGGGTCAGGGGTCATAGTGTTACCTCATAGAGGGAGGCACCAGCTCAGGGGTCAGGGGTCATAGTGTTACCTCATAGAGGTCAGGGGTCATAGTGTTACCTCATAGAGGGGGGCACCAGCTCAGGGGTCAGGGTCAGGGGTAAAGGTCGTCCAGTCTTAGCAGTGTCCACCAGGTGCATGGCCAGGATGAATTCCTCTGCTCTGAGGCGGCCGTCTCTGTCCACGTCACTGAGAGTCCTACACACACGCACACACACACACACACACACACACACACACACACACACACACACACACACACACACACACACACACACACACACACACACACACACACGCACACACAGACATGCCGCAGTTCAATTGATTGAATGCATTTTTTTACAGGGTCGAGGACCATATTTTGTGGACACAGGTTGGTAGGAGAGGGTCAAAATCCTGACATCAAAAGGTACACACTGCATCTCTCCAATGCAGTTTGCATTTTCATTAGTATTTTCAAAACTTAGTTTTTTTCCACACATCACATCAAACCACACACTACAAGATAATTGGACCACATAGGATTTTTAAAAACTCAGCTGTCACCCATGTGTTTCAACCGGAGTGATTGGAGAGGAGAGTGGCAAAAGGGAGGAGAGGAGGAGGAATAGATTACCTCTGGGATTACATGTAAATTCTGCCCCAGAGTGACATAAAATTCAAGCGTGAGTATCAGTATACTATTAAAATATGATGTGTGAAAACAAAATAAATTTGGAGCTACTAAAATCCCCACATCAGAATAAACACAACCTGCAGCCATGTTAACTGCATTGTAGGGAGGAGAACCTCATGGTGAAATGTAGAAAAAAAATCAAGGACATTCAGGGCTTGACACTAACACTTGCCCGCTTGCCCGGGGCAAGTAAAAAAAAATGGTGGGGCAAGTGAAGACTGCTACCTGGTTGCCCGATCAGGCAAGTGTGCAACTTAGTGCACTATAACACAACACAAGATAAATTTGTCTTGAAGACAGTCATTGCACTCTGCCTCTGTGTCTTTCACTGCTTTCTAGATATCCACAATTCCAGGCTGGATTTGGGAAACAAAACAGGCAAATTAACATACAGATCAAAATGACCATTAATCTTCTACATTCTCTAGTTGTGTAGACCTGGGCTAATTAAGATGATGAATTTTAACTCTTGAGAGTGTGAAAATGAAACCAAATGGACCCTTGCGGGTCCATTTGGTTTCATTTTCACATCTGCAAAATTTACAATATATTTTTGGGGGGGCAAGTGACCATGACCTGAGGGCAAGTAGAACCTGACTTGCACTTGCCTGACGGGCAAGTGCCTCGGGAGACCTTAGTGTCAACCCCTGACATTATGTATCATGTCACAGGAATCAAGGTAGATTGATGCCCAATGTGTTTTTGCGTGGAAGTTGACTCACCATATGGTAGCCAGCTGGGTGTGTGTGAGGTTGGAGGATGTCAGCGCGTTCCTGACCTGTGGACCTGGAAAACACACACACACACACACACACACACACACACACACACACAATAATGTCTGAATCGGACAAACGTACCACAAGCAGTTGTAGAAATAACTTCCAGGAATCTCACATACAGTATCTGACACTGCTGCTGTAAGATAAGCTGTGTGTGTGTGTGTGTGTGTGTGTGTGTGTGTGTGTGTGTGTGTGTGTGTGTGTGTGTGTGTGTGTGTGTGTGTGTGTGTGTGTGTGTGTGTGTGTGTGTGTGTGTGCACGCACGCGTGTGTGTGTGTGCGTGCGTGCGTGTGTACCAGACAGGTATCCAGTCATCATCTTATCCAGGGTGTTAAACTGCTGTCTGTACTTCAGCCTGCTGGCCTGGGGAACCGACCAATCGCAGCTGCCCGTCTGGTTAACCGACCAATCACACGTGCCGGTCTTGGGAGAGTTGCTGGCCAATGACGTCGTGGAGGAGGAGTTGGAACTGGACAGACAGACAGACAGACAGACAGACAGACAGACAGACAGACAGACAGACAGACAGACAGACAGACAGACTGTAAGCGCTGATATACAGTGTGTGTGTGTGTGTGTGGTGTGTGTGTGTGTGTGTGTGTGTGTGTGTGTGTGTGTGTGTGTGTGTGTCACCTGCTTGAGGCCAGGTCGAGCAGAGAGTTGGTCATGGGCGAGCTGAACCCAGACAAACCTAAAGAGAGAAAGACAGAGACAGAGAGACACTAGCCATGTTTCCATAAGCTCTATTTTTGCTCAAAAATGGCTCTTGCGAAGAGAATGTTGAATGTAAACACTTCAAAATGTGAATAGGTTTCCATTTTGCGCAAAAATACTTTCTCGCTGAAAGGTGGCGAATTTTGGAGCGTATCGAAAGAGTCTAATGCGCAAATGAGGTATGGAAACAGCTTGAGAAAAGAGCAAAGACTTTCTATTTATTGAAAAGCACTGGACATGCATTGTACCGCATTCGAAGAATTCTGGTCTGTCGATGAGAGCATTGTTATTTGTTGATGTAAGTTATATTTCTACAAAACCGCTCAAAACGGACGAGGGCCGTGCGCACACAGACATCCAAGCCAAGGGGACTCACGTACATGACCAAAACGTTCAGACTCCCATCGCGTTTGTTCATGAAATTCGCAGGGCAGCTACAGGTCCTATATTTACAGTATCTGTATCATCATGCATGATAGCTAAGATACGCAAGTGATATCAGACATAAACAGCTGTTTTACATGACCGGGCTTTGCCCTTATAGATATTATTAATGAATAAAGTTCAAACCTTTTTTCCTCGCACGTGTCGCACTGCAGATAACATGGTGTAGTCTACAATATCACACCAAATCAGTAGGCTACCGAGTCTCACAAGCACTCCGGTTCAGAAAAACAGTGAGTTGTGTAGATTATGTATTAGGATTGCAGGCTATATTAATTATTGTTTTTGCTACAGCAGAGCCAGAACAGCCTCTGCACAGCACAACGGACCTATGGGCAGCAGGAAAATAGGAATAAAGCAGGCAGTCCGTGTGTAAAACCTAAAATAACTTCAAAAGTAAAAATATATGTAAAATAACCATATGTTGTATGTCACATCATAAGTGGTGACCTATAGAAACTTGCATCAGGCAATTACCACAAAAGCCATATGGTAGCAACTCACAACAGGTCACAGCTGTCCATATAACTGCCTTGCAGGAAAGCTATGCGGTCTGTGGTTTATTGAATGTCGTTTTAAAAAGCTCACTGGATTGATTCAAAAACATTGCACGCGCGTGTGCACGAAACGAGCAACACAGCACGCAACACACATCA
Organism: Benthosema pterotum; assembly: GCA_039105355.1. Lineage (NCBI taxonomy): Eukaryota > Metazoa > Chordata > Actinopteri > Myctophiformes > Myctophidae > Benthosema > Benthosema pterotum. Next base: position 3,850,408 of record CM076983.1, on the reverse strand, counting down.
CTGGACTACCGCCGTGTGATAAACGACCGGCGTTACACGGATTTATTACTCAGCGTCTGTAAGACCCTTAAATCATGCTGCGATCCGATACGATACAAACGACTGGGCTTTTATTACACTACAACATTTTAAAGGGGAAATCCACCCATTTTCAAAACCTGTTAGGGTCCAAATGGACCCTAACGGGTTCAATTGGTTCCATTTGTACGCTCTCAGAAAAAATCTTGAAAATGGCTACACTACTTGATATCTCTCGAAACAAGTAGTGTAGCTTCACTAGATTTTACTGAGCCGAAAAGCTCAGTATTTTTTATCTTTCCGGGCGATGTCGCCCCGCTCACGCCGGCCGACGTCGCCCGTTCTGCTGCTGTCACCCCAATCGGTGGCTCCCATAGAGAAATAATGGATGTCAGCTGATGTCGTTTATCCATATGCCCGCTGTTAAAGATAGAGTGCCATCATTTTTTTCTACCCTAAAACATGATCATCAGGTATTATTGTTATATGAAGAGTAAGACTTAAAAAAATGTAGTGTTTGTTAAACTGTAATTTTTATGATTCCACCCTACCAGTTTATTTATTCATTAAGTATGCCTGGTTTGCCTGGTGGGTGGTGATGGGTGGAGATCCACCTGAACTGAAGCCACGCCCACAGCTTTAGTTGTATGATAAAGGGGGAGGGGTTAGGGGAATAGCTGAGCATGTGATGTCACTACATTGCATTTTTTTCATTGGCACATTTGGCTGTAAAGGTTCAGCCCCCGGGAAGAAACCCTAAATACAAAGGGAAGACATCATTGCACATAAAAAACACACCAAGGGGTCTATTTACATACTGTCACCTCTTAAACATGTACAAAATTGGAAAAAATACAAAAATCACGGCACCCCATCTTTAAGACGTAGGGTTAAACCAACCTGCAGGGTTTCCCAGGGGCGACGGGGTGAGCAGGGTGGCACTGCCGTTGGGCAGCCCTGCACCGGGCAGCAGGGGCAGGGTGGTGGGGGGCAGGAGGGACTGCCCCCCCGGAACGAGGGGCGTTAGGAGGGGCTGCGCAGGCGGCATGGGCGCGGCTACAGGCACACAGGGCTGCAGGGATGCGACTGCAGAGCCAACCAACAGGTTTGGAACGGGAGTCGTTCCTGTGAGAGAGGAAGAGAATAAACAAACTGTCACTTATAATCAGTGTTGGTCAATATTACAGTACTTAGGAAAGTAACTTCTTTACTTTACTCGTTACCCCTTAGACAAAGTAATATCTTTACATTACTTGTTACTGGAATCGAAGAGTAATATGTTACATATTACATTATTACTTTCCCAAGTTTTCAACACCGCCTTTGAAAAAATAGAGATGTACAACCTAATCTGTTTAGCAAGCTCTTTTTAGAACTGAATCCAATTTATTGGAATAAAAATAGTCTCCAATCCCACAAACTGCACCTGAAAACAAAGCCAACAAAATCCGACATTGTAAATGTCTTTCTTAGATAAAAAAAATAAAAAAAATAAAAGTCTATGAGGAAAATGAATGGGGAATTCATTTCTGGAACAAGGGTTCCGGAATTGGTTCAGAATCCCAGAAGCCAGTATTTCAGGTGGGATTCATAATATAATAAACTGTTGGGATTATTGGGAACAATACAGTAAAATTAAAAACACTATCCTTTTACCGTAGCGTGTTGATGATGTCATGGTGGTGGAGGCGGGGTTAGAGTGGGAGGGCTGCTGCTTCATGATGATTGGCAGACAGGAGGGTAAGCCCCGCCCCTGCAGCTTGAGTTTGATCAGCTTCATGGCGATGGAGAACTCCAAGCGGTCCATCATACCGTCTGCACCCAGGTCAGCTAGAGACCTGGAATATGTTCAACATCACTTAGACAACACCCAGGTCAGCTAGAGACCTGGAATATGTTCACAGAAACACCCAGGTCAGCTAGAGACCTGAAATATGTTCACAGAAACACCCAGGTCAGCTAGAGACCTGAAATATGTTCACAGAAACACCCAGGTCAGCTAGAGACCTGAAATATGTTCACAGAAACACCCAGGTCAGCTAGAGACCTGAAATATGTTCACAGAAACACCCAGGTCAGCTAGAGACCTGAAATATGTTCACAGAAACACCCAGGTCAGCTAGAGACCTGAAATATGTTCAACATCACTTAGGCAACACCCAGGTCAGCTAGAGACCTGGAATATGTTCAACATCACTGAGACAGGAACACCCAGGTCAGCTAGAGACCTGAAATATGTTCAACATCACTTTTACACAGAAACACCCAGGTCAGCTAGAGACCTGAAATATGTTCAACATCACTTTTACACAGAAACACCCAGGTCAGCTAGAGACCTGAAATATGTTCAACATCACTTTTACACAGAAACACCCAGGTCAGCTAGAGACCTGAAATATGTTCAACATCACTTAGACAACACCCAGGTCAGCTAGAGACCTGGAATATGTTCAACATCACTGAGACAGGAACACCCAGGTCAGCTAGAGACCTGAGAGGAAATGTGTTGAGCATCACTTACACAACACCCAGGTCAGATAGAGACCTGAAATATGTTCAACATCACAGGAACACCCAGGTCAGATAGAGACCTGGAATATGTTCAACATCACAGGAACACCCAGGTCAGCTAGAGACCTGAAATATGTTCAACATCACAGAAACACCCAGGTCAGCTAGAGACCTGAAATATGTTCAACATCACAGGAACACCCAGGTCAGCTAGAGACCTGAAATATGTTCAACATCACTTTTACACAGAAACACCCAGGTCAGCTAGAGACCTGAAATATGTTCAACATCACTTTTACACAGAAACACCCAGGTCAGCTAGAGACCTGAAATATGTTCAACATCACTTTTACACAGAAACACCCAGGTCAGCTAGAGACCTGGAATATGTTCAACATCACTGACACAGAAACACCCAGGTCAGCTAGAGACCTGAAATATGTTCAACATCACTGACACAGAAACACCCAGGTCAGCTAGAGACCTGAAATATGTTCACAGAAACACCCAGGTCAGCTAGAGACCTGAAATATGTTCAACATCACTTAGACAACACCCAGGTCAGCTAGAGACCTGGAATATGTTCAACATCACTTAGACAACACCCAGGTCAGCTAGAGACCTGGAATATGTTCAACATCACTGAGACAGGAACACCCAGGTCAGCTAGAGACCTGAGAGGAAATGTGTTGAGCATCACTTACACAGGAACTTTCTTTCCTCAGAAACACTAGAATCTAGCATCAGAAACTAGAATCTAGTGTCAAAAAATAGATTCTAGCGTCAGAAACTAGAATCTAGCTGAAAAAAAAAATAATATATATATATACAGTATATATATTATGTAGCATCTGAAACTGGAATCTAGCATCAGAAACTAGATGCTAGCGCCGGAAACTCGAAACCTAACTAAGTATTGAGAAATAGAATTTGGCAACAGAAAATAGAAACTCCCCGACGGAAACTAATGTCAGAGACTAGAATCTAGTGTCAGAAACTAGAATCTAGTGTCAGAAACCAGAAACTAGCATCGGAAACTAGAATCTAGTGTCAGAAACTAGAATCTAGTGTCAGAAACTAGAATCTAGTGTCAGAGACTAGAATCTAGTGTCAGAAACTAGAATCTAGCGTCAGAAACTAGAATCTAGTGTCAGAGACTAGAATCTAGCGTCAGAGACTAGAATCTAGTGTCAGAAACTAGAATCTAGCGTCAGAAACTAGAAACTAGTCTAGTCTTGTCCAAATTGGTAGTTGGAGTTGGCTGTTGCAGTAATGTAGTAACTGTTGGAGTGGGACATTAGGGGGTTAACAACTGGGTCATTTTTTGGGGTGAAATAAATAAACTGCAGATAAAGGTAAGTTGGTCTTCTAGCTCTGAATGGTCCTTTCATAGACAACGTTCTTCTTACCAGTTCTTCTTACCAGATCTCTGCCAGAACTGCAGCAGGAAGACCAGACTGGAGGAAGAACTTCCTGGCCTGTTCCCCTGTAACACACACACGCACACACACACGCACACAGACACAGACACAGACACGCAGACACACACACACACACACACACACACACACACACACACACACACACACACACACACACACACACACACACACACACACACACACTGTTAGGGAATTTTTACATTTAGCTATATGTTTTCTCTCTCTGTTAGTACAATGTGTGTTGTTTCAGGATTAACAAGTGTTTCTTTGTGACATATCAGGTGGTTTATCACCATCTAGTCCAGTTTCTACCAGTTTGTGCCTCAGCTCTACTGGCATGTGAAGGTTCTCAAGGTTAGAGACTGAGCCACGCCTCTGGCTCTACCTGACCCACGCCTCTGGGTCTGCCTGACCCATGCCTCTGGGTCTGCCTTGTCTCTGAAGGTTCTCAAGGTTAGGGACTGACCCATGCCTCTGGGTCTGCCTTGTATCTGAAGATTCTCAAGGTTAGGGACTGACCCACGCCTCTGGGGCTGCCTGACCCACGCCTCTGGCTCTACCTGACCCACGCCTCTGGGTCTACCTGACCCATGCCTCTGGGTCTACCTTGTATCTGAAGGTTCTCAAGGTTAGGGACTGACCCAGGCCTCTGGGTCTACCTGACCCACGCCTCTGGGTCTACCTTGTATCTGAAGGTTCTCAAGGTTATGGACTGACCCAGGCCTCTGGGTCTACCTGACCCACGCCTCTGGGTCTACCTGACCCATGCCTCTGGGTCTGCCTTGTCTCTGAAGGTTCTCAAGGTTAGGGACTGACCCACGCCTCTGGGTCTACCTTGTATCTGAAGGTTCTCAAGGTTAGGGACTGACCCACGCCTCTGGGTCTGCCTTGTATCTGAAGGTTCTCAAGGTTAGGGACTGACCCACGCCTCTGGGTCTACCTGACCCACGCCTCTGGGTCTACCTGACCCATGCCTCTGGGTCTACCTGACCCACGCCTCTGGGTCTACCTGACCCATGCCTCTGGGTCTGCCTTGTCTCTGAAGGTTCTCAAGGTTAGGGACTGACCCACGCCTCTGGGTCTACCTTGTATCTGAAGGTTCTCAAGGTTAGAGACTGACCCACGCCTCTGGGTCTGCCTGACCCACGCCTCTGGGTCTACCTGACCCATGCCTCTGGGTCTGCCTTGTATCTGAAGGTTCTCAAGGTTAGGGACTGACCCACGCCTCTGGGTCTACCTTGTATCTGAAGGTTCTCAAGGTTAGAGACTGACCCACGCCTCTGGGTCTGCCTGACCCACGCCTCTGGCTCTACCTGACCCACGCCTCTGGGTCTACCTGACCCATGCCTCTGGGTCTGCCTTGTCTCTGAAGGTTCTCAAGGTTAGGGACTGACCCACGCCTCTGGGTCTACCTTGTATCTGAAGGTTCTCAAGGTTAGAGACTGACCCACGCCTCTGGGTCTACCTTGTATCTGAAGGTTCTCAAGGTTAGAGACTGACCCACGCCTCTGGGTCTACCTTGTATCTGAAGGTTCTCAAGGTTAGAGACTGACCCACGCCTCTGGGTCTACCTGACCCACGCCTCTGGCTCTACCTGACCCACGCCTCTGGGTCTACCTGACCCATGTCTCTGGGTCTGCCTGACCCATGCCTCTGGGTCTGCCTTGTCTCTGAAGGTTCTCAAGGTTAGGGACTGACCCACGCCTCTGGGTCTACCTGACCCATGCCTCTGGGTCTACCTGACCCATGCCTCTGGGTCTGCCTTGTCTCTGAAGGTTCTCAAGGTTAGGGACTGACCCACGCCTCTGGGTCTACCTTGTATCTGAAGGTTCTCAAGGTTAGAGACTGACCCACGCCTCTGGGTCTACCTGACCCACGCCTCTGGGTCTACCTGACCCATGCCTCTGGGTCTGCCTTGTCTCTGAAGGTTCTCAAGGTTAGGGACTGACCCACGCCTCTGGGTCTACCTTGTATCTGAAGGTTCTCAAGGTTAGAGACTGACCCACGCCTCTGGGTCTACCTGACCCACGCCTCTGGGTCTACCTGACCCATGCCTCTGGGTCTACCTGACCCACGCCTCTGGGTCTACCTGACCCACGCCTCTGGGTCTGCCTTGTCTCTGAAGGTTCTCAAGGTTAGGGACTGACCCACGCCTCTGGGTCTGCCTTGTATCTGAAGATTCTCAAGGTTAGGGACTGACCCAGGCCTCTGGGTCTACCTGACCCACGCCTCTGGGTCTGCCTTGTATCTGAAGGTTCTCAAGGTTAGGGACTGACCCACGCCTCTGGGTCTGCCTGACCCACGCCTCTGGGTCTACCTGACCCACGCCTCTGGCTCTACCTGACCCACGCCTCTGGGTCTGCCTGACCCACGCCTCTGGCTCTACCTGACCCACGCCTCTGGCTCTACCTGACCCATGCCTCTGGGTCTCCCTTGTATCTGAAGGTTCTCAAGGTTAGGGACTGACCCAGGCCTCTGGGTCTACCTGACCCACGCCTCTGGGTCTGCCTTGTATCTGAAGGTTCTCAAGGTTAGGGACTGACCCAGGCCTCTGGGTCTGCCTTGCCTCTGACTGACATGCAAGCAGCCATATGTAAACCTGTGTTAACATCACACCAGTGTATCCCCCTCCCCATTTGGGCTGTCTTTCTCTCTCAGAAGTTATATTAACTACTGTTTTCTTGATTTTCTTTATGCGTCTTGTAACTGTCCCCCGAGGCCCGGGGAGAACATACAAACTCCACACAGAAAGGACTTAAATGTCATCAATATACAGAGGACCAGTTCTAATGGTAATTAAGTTTCATCCTGCAGGTTGACGATAGTTCATCTGCGGGCCTGATGTGGCCCACGGGCTGGGAGTTTGACAGAATGTATATGATTTATTCTTAGGGTTTTGGTTTCCGCTGTTGCCGGAAGAATACTCTCTCTCTCTCTCTCTCTCTCTCTCTCTCTCTCTCTCTCTCTCTCTCTCTCTCTCTCTCTCTCTCTCTCTCTCTCTCTCTCTCTCTCTCTCTCTCCCCCTCTAAAGGGGTGAGAGACCTACCTGACACATGTCCCAGGATGGGGGTGAGAGAGTCAAACTGTTTGTCGTGTTTTCCTCTCTCCTCTGGAGTGATGGCCCACATGCTGCCCCCACCTGGAGACACAGGGAACAACAGAGAATACCTTAGAATGCTGCCCCCACCTGGACACACAGGGAACAACAACAGAGAATACCTTAGAATGCTGCCCCCACCTGGACACACAGGGAACAACAGAGAATACCTTAGAATGGGGTATTCTCTGTTGTCAACAAAAATATAAACGTAACACTTTTGTTTTTGCTCTCATTTTTCAGGGGATGGACTTAAAGACCTAAAATTCATTCCAGATATACAATATTACCATTTATCTCAAACACTGTTCACAAATCTGCCTAAATGTGTGATATTGAGCACTTCTGCTTTGTTAAGATAATCCATCCCACCTCACAGGTGTGCCACATTAAGATGCAGATTTGACATCATGGTTAGTGCACAGGTGTACCTCAGACTCTCCACAATAAAAAGACACCCTGAAATGTGCAATTTTCTTTTGCCTTATTTGGTGTATGGGCCTCCGAACCAGTCAGTATCTGGTGTGACCACCATTTGCCTCATGCAGTGCAACACATCTTCTTCGCATAGAGTTTATCAGATTGTCAATTGTGGCCTGTGGAATGTTGGTCCACTCCTCTTCAATGGCTATGTGAAGTTGCTGGATATTAGTGGGGACTGGTACGTGCTGTCGAAATGGTAATAATGTGGTAATAATGTGTTATTACCATTTTGACAGTGTGTACCAGTTATGGCTCTGCTAATAATCAATAGCAGAGCCATAGCAAATCTGCTAATAATAATGATATAAATAATAATGACCCTAGTTTTGTAGATCTAACACTAATAGTCAGGAAACGTATTAACTGTAGCGACCATGAGACCTGTTTCTGCACCGGTCTACACAGCAGCACACGTTTCAGAGGGAATCATTTCCAGGGAGCACCGCTCTGTCCTGATATCACTGGAGAAGAGAAACACTGAACCTTACAAACCGTAGCACACACACACGCACGCACGCACACACACACACACACACACACACACACACACACACACACACACACACACACACACACACACACACACACACACACACACACACACACACACACACACACACACACACACAGCAGTGAACTCACCATTCATTCTGCAGGTGCAGAGACTGAAGGCAGGCTGGGGGGCGTGGCCTCTGTTCCAACACACATCTAGAGAGAGAGAGAGAGAGAGAGAGAGACAGAGAGAGAGAGACAGAGAGAGAGAGACAGAGAGAGAGAGACAGAGAGAGAGAGAGAGAGAGAGAGAGAGAGACAGAGAGAGAGAGAGAGATGTAAGCCATGAGCCAATGTAACGCCCAGGATTCGAACCTGGGTCTCCCACGTGAAAGTCCAACATCTTAACCACTAGACCAAGAGGACATCCCCTTGGTCTGGGGGCAGATACTAGACTAGGGCATCACGACAGAGGCTGTAGCCACCTGCTATATATATAGTTTATATATAAAGGCAACATTTATATGATTCATTTAAATTTAAATACATGATGGAGACTCTTTAAAAGCTTTTTCCATAAGTGTTCAGAGTAGAGATGCCCGATATCGACCTTTTTACCGATATCCCGATATTGTCCAACCGATGTCAACCTATACTGATATATTCAGGCTTTTGTGGTGGATAAAACAAGTTGTAAAAACAATGACTGAGCTTGTAGGAGCTGCAGTGTGAAGTCTACTAGACTTAGACCAGGGGGTTATTTTTGGGGTAGAAGTGTCCTAGTTGTTTCATCTCCTGTGACTTTAGTGTTGTCTCTGTTACAACCAGTCTGAGATATATGCTATATCACCACACTCATTGGCTCGATTTTCGCTCCCCGCCTTATCCCTAACGTTACCCGAAACCCGCAGCGAATTCCCTTATTGGTATTTTCGTCACCTTTCCTCTTCCCTTAGCCACTATTCTTTATGCCGACACCGTTATTTGTGACTGGAGGTGTGGTCATGGGCGTGTTTGTCGCGCAGTCCCTTAAGTTGCTAATTTCGTCAAATAGATTTGGGAACTAGATAACGCCATTTCAAAGCACCCGCTAACCCATACGAGAAGGCAGAGCCACGTGCGCACGGTGCGGGCGTCTGTGCGCCTTGGAGATGTCCACGACTCCACGTGGAAAGGCACCAGTTCAATTCATCTCCTTATTTATGGATTGTCCTATAAACAGCTGTAGATTGCCTGCTGTCGGTCACTTCCTTGTGTTTAGGTAATGTACAGTATATAATATAAATAAATACATTAATTAACTTGTGGCGCAATGCTGTAAATTGCAAAAAAGTCGGGAATTCGCGGCAAAAAAGACGTTTTTTTGATCATTCATTTCTCGGTCAATTCTGGACCATTTTTTTACATTTCAAAATGCAGCGTGATGGGAAAAAGCCACTCTCTCAGATGCTGTATAGAATATGTGGGTAGGTCTTCTCTACGATGCGGGATCGAGCAAAATGTAACTGTCGGGGATTCGGTGGAAACGGTCCACCGAATCCCCGATTCCCTTTTCTATTGGAATCCCATTGACTATGGTGAACTTTGACCTCTCTATCACAAAGAGTAGCACACACACACACACACACTCACACACACACACACACACACACACACACACACACACACACACAGTGTCCTCTCTGTGTCCTGTTTAACATAAATGTCTGTCCACTGTGACGCCTCATGCATGCTGAGTGACACCTGGTGTGTGTGTGTGTGTGTGTGTGTGTGTGTGTGTGTGTGTGTGTGTGTGTGTGTGTGTGTGTGTGTGTGTGTGTGTGTGTGTGTGTGTGTGTGTGTGTGTGTGTGTGTGTGTGTGTGTCCTACTGGCCACAGCCTTGTGGTACCATGGCCGGATGTAACATTTCCCAATTGGGGGGCAGGTGAAAATGGTATGGGTGTGGCTTCATCACCCATGTCGCTTCGCGCCACGGGCGATGAAGCCGCACCCATACCATTTTCAGTTCCAGGACTTTTATTAGTCAAAGCATCAAAGCATCAATAATAATAACATCAGTTGTTGTTGAAGTTGCAACAGACACGCAGCATGCATAAAGCTAAAGGTCTGACTCAGAGAGTTTTCTGTTTTCAATGATGAAATGCTGTTGGTTTAGTGGTGACACAGCTGTAGTTAGTTAGTAGCAGTAGTAGTGGTTCACATCATTTTAAATAGAAGCACTTTAATTTGAAATATCTTGGGTTGTTTTGCATGCCATCGTGTTTGGTGGGGCAGACTGGGTATTTAGGGGGGCATTGCCCCCCCCCCCCAGCCCATGCCTAGATCCGCCCGTGTCTGGTACGCCAAAGTTCTTTTTCCAGGCTCCCAGTGAAAGTGTTTTTATTCCATGCTCCATGCGCTGTCCCAAGAGAAGATATAATGAAATATTTGCTGTAGTCACTTCTGTGTGATACTTTAAGTGAACGTCATCATCGGACGGGTTGGACACAGTGTTGCCAACTGTCCAAATTCAAAATGCACTAGTGGCACTTCCAAAATGCACTAGAATGCGCTAGATGCTTGCCTGGAAGGGAATATGACCATTAAATGACCATTAATCTTCTAGTTGTGTAGACTTGGTCTAATTCATATGATAAATATTTTAACTCTTGAGAGTGTAAAAATGAAACCAAATGGACCCTTACGGGTCCATTTGGAGTTACATCTGGTTAACCAACTTTCCATCATTTAGCCTGGGGACCACTGGTTGAAAACCACAGAGAATGAGGGTTTTATCTCTGGCACCTGTCAATCAATTTCGCCCCAACTCACCAGTAAAAAAGCACTAGTAGATTTTCCGCCAGGAGTTTTTCACAAATTTTGGCGCTGGGGGGGTCTGGAAAAAAGCTAAATATAGTGACAAATGCGCCAAGTTGGCAACACTGGTTGGACAAGCATAAACAAGTGTGTGTGTGTGTGTGTGTGTGTGTGTGTGTGTGTGTGTGTGTGTGTGTGTGTGTGTGTGTGTGTGTGTGTGTGTGTGTGTGTGTGTGTGTGTGTGTTCAGTGCGCCCGCATATACACACACACAGACACTTCCATTGTTGTGCTGCAGGTGAGAATTGGGGACAGTGTGTGTGTGTGTGTGTGTGTGTGTGCGTGCGTGCGTGCGTGCGTGCGTGCGTGCGTGCGTGCGTGCGTGCGTGCGTGCGTGCACGTGCGCAGCCAGTCAGCTTATATTTATCCTTTTGAAGCAGTTTTGGGTCACAGCTCTGGGACAACACACACACACACACACACACACACACACACACACACACACACACACACACACACACACACACACACACACACACACCCCAATACAATTTACTGGATTCTTAGTCCAATGTCCACAGCTCTGTCTGTCTGTCTGTCTGTCTGTCTGTCTCTCTGTCTGTCTGTCTGTCTGTCTGTCTGTCTGTCTGTCTGTCTGTCTGTCTGTCTGTCTGTCTGTCTGTCTGTCTGTCTGTCTGTCTGTCCCACATTGTGACACTTAGTTCAGTGTTCTAAATGTCAGGGATATACAGGGATTTTTCATCTCAGTTACTACTAGGGGTGGGACATGGGTAATTTGAAGCTTTGTAATTAATCTCAATTAATCACATACTACCATTTGATCCGAGAAGCATTTTTTTGTGTCAATTAAAACAGGTTGGTATACAGTGTGTGAGTGAGTTTTTCTAAATCAAATGTGTCCATACTGTAACGCTACGTTTGGGCGATGATAAAAGTGTCGTCGCCCGACATCCATTATTTTTCTATGAGAGCCGCCGATTCGGGCGACAGCAGCAGAACGGGCGACATAGATTCGGCCGAAAAGCTCACCAATTTTTATCTTTCCGCCCACGTCGCCCGGAAAGATAAAAATTGGCGAGCTTCTCGGCTGAATCGGCCAACGTTTGGCCGGGAATAACCAATCAGAGCCAAGTGCTGCTTTTTTTTGCCCTTGACCCTGAACCATTCGGTGCAGTTTGGTTCCTAGTTCCGTCCCACTTCCTCCTCCACCATACTATTTTTTTCAGTGCACCACAGCACCGTCGTTTACGGTACTCATTTTGCATGCCATTCTAAGCGAGAATTTACGGTAATGACCGTCGCCGTCGCTGATATCGGGCGACGTTTTTTGTCCATTACCCGCCGTTAAATTTTGTGCACTACTATGATCGGTACCCCTGAAATTCGTCCAGTGAAAAAGGTTCTGTCGTGCAAAATCAGTTATTTAATTATTTTTTCTGTAATGAATTAATCTCAATTAATCAGTTAAAGTCCCAGCCCTAGTTACTACAAACAGGCCTTAAAACATTATACTTGCTCACTATAACAAAACAATAAAAAATAAAAGTACTTTAAATATTTCTTTTCTCTCTTTCAAATATTTATTTGAAGTTCGTATTAATTTACTAGAAACTGTTATGAGGTATTTTTTTTAAATAGAGCTAAACCACGCCTTGTTGGCCTGTGACATCATCACCTTGCGACAGGAGCAGTTGATTGAATGATTTGCCGTTCATGAAATAAATGCAATGTTTACAGTGCTTTTATTTTGTATTTTTAGTTCTATAAAGAGTAGTATGTAAGGGGTCACAGTACACCCTGCGCCTCGGTCAGTTGTTGTTAGGGAACAAATCGCAGGTTCAAAGCGGGGGCGGATCTAGGCATGGGCAATGCCCCCCTAAATCACCTGACTGCCCCACCAAACATGATGTCATGCAAAACAACCCAAGATATTTTAAATTAAAGTGCTTCTATTTAAAATGATGTGAAACACTACTACTGCTACTAACTAACTACAGCTGTGTCACCACTAAACCAACAGCATTTCATCATTGAAAACAGAAAACTCTCTGAGTCAGACCTTTAGCTTTATGCATGCTGCGTGTCTGTTGCAACTTCAACAACAACTGATGTTATTATTGATGCTTTACTTGACTAAAAAGTCCTGCAACTGAAAATGGTATGGGTGCGGCTTCATCGCCGATGAAGCCGCACCCATACCATTTTCTCTTGCCCCTCCAACGTGTTCTCTTGCCCCCCCCCCCCCCCCCCCCCCCCCCCCCCCCCACAAATGGGACATGTTATATCCGCCCCTGGTTCGAAGGGTGTTATCCTACTTATTACATAGCTAAATACCTGCCTTATACATTAATAAATAGTACCTAATAATTTACAGAAATAGCACATAACAGGCTGCTATCTACAGTTGTGTAGGATACGTTGGTCTGGTCTAGGAGATCTGTTGTTGAGACATATGTGACCGCTCAACTGACCAGACACTCACGGGAACAGAACCAAATGGACTCTTACGTTATGGGTCCATTTGGTTTCATTTTATGCTCTAAAGCAACCTTTTTGACACCAGGGCCCACCATTTATTCAGAATTTGAGCCACGGACCACCATTTGAGGACATTTTAGCCCCACAGACCCCAAAACTTTCTTTTGCGTTTGTCCATCTTCTAGTTGTGTAGACTTGGGCTAATTCAGATGATGAATATTTTAACTCTTGAGAGTGTAAAAATGAAACCAAATGGACCCGCAAGGGTTCATTTGGTTTCACGTTCTCAAGAGTTACATCTGGTTAACCAACTTAGCTGGGGACCACCTGGAACCCTCTCAGGGACTACTGGTGGTCCCCGGACCACCTGTTGAAAACCCCTGCTCTAAAGAGTTAAATCAGGCTATATTTAAACATCTGAATTACGTAATTCTCCAGAATCTACACAATTAAAAAAATGCAGAAGAATTGTTATTTTGTCCAACTTGCTAGTTTATCTCTCCTAAATTGTGGACATTCCTTAGTTTTGGGTCGAAGACACGCAACATCAGATTGTGGTCCTAAAATGCAGAATAAACACTGGGCCTTGGCATATTTAGTTTCTAATATAATATATAAGCATATATAAATATAAGGAGAATATAAGCATAAGTTGCTCATAGAATATAAGCAACTACAGCTAAATATTCTAGACCTGTTCTTCTAGAGCTTACTACTATGTTACATTTTCTTTTTTTATGTGCCCCCCCTTAAAGATCTTCCTAAAATCGCCAATGCACAATGGACAGTTTAGATCTGTGGTCATCCTACATGTAACGTACTACACAGACAGACAGACAGACAGACAGACAGGCAGACAGACAGACAGGCAGGCAGGCAGGCAGGCAGGCAGGCAGGCAGACAGTTACCTGTTGGTCAGACTGATGCAGTATCCTCTCTCTCCAGCACGAAGACAGAATGTTACAACCGAAACGTTTCTCCACACAGCAGCAGCAGCAGCAGCAGCAGCAGCAGCAGCTGATGCTGATGAATCCAGCCTCTATAGCTGAGGTACAACCGAACGCTTTCTCCCACACCAGATGACGATGAATGAATGAATTCACCGACACACAGAACAGAGCTTAGGCTACAACCGAAAGGTTTCTCCTCCACACCAGTATGTGTGTGTGCGTGCGTGCGTGCGTGCGTGTGTGCGTGCGTCAGGTCAGGTGGTGTGTGTGTGTGCTGCGGTCGTTGTGTTTCCTACGAGGCAAACGAGCTCTATACGAGACGACACTCTGCAAGTATCGGAATCGCCGCTAGATGGCGCAGTTGTTCCATCACTCAGATATGCCGGTCAATGCTTTGCCTATGGAACACGTCACACATGCACGTAAACACGCACGGCTGTGCGTCAGGGGCGGATCTTAGGCATGGGAAGGGGGGGGGGGGCATTGCCCCCCTCAATGCCATGACTGCCCCACCAAACATGATGGCATGCAAAAGAACCCAAGATACCCAAGAAGTTAAAGTGCTTATATTTAAAATGTACTACTGCTACTAACTAACTACAGCTGTGTCACCACTAAACCAACAGCATTTCATCATTGAAAACAGAAAACTCTCTGAGTCAGACCTTTAGCTTTATGCATGCTGCGTGTCTGTTGCAACTTCAACAACAGCTGATGTTATTATTTATACTTTACTTGACTAATAAAAGTCCTGGAACTGAAAATGGTATGGGTGAGACTTCATGTAGCCGCACCCATACCATTTTCTGCTACTCTCCCAATTGGTAACGTTGTGACATAAATTGTGACCGGTCACCACTGTTGGGTCGAAACAAATTATAATCAAACATAATTTTTGGTCGCAACGTTTCACCGGTCGAGACAAATTTCGTGGCTGTGAGCAGCATGTTACCACCCGTTGCAACATACGACGTGATTTTGCTGTCTCTCAAAACTCTCTTTGAAACTAATTAACACTCTTGGTTAATTACTCAATTAACAATTTCTCTTCACACTTCACACACACAGCTTATCTTTCAGCAGCAGTGTCAGAGATGTGCAGGTACAACCAGAAGAGTAGTGGAGGGGGGACGGCGTCCCCTCACATCTCACATCTAAAATATTTTTGGGGCAAAAGTAGGCCTAAGTTACTCAATTACTTTTATGGATACAATTAGGCATTGTAAACAATCATGCTCGATGTGCTATACTTACTACAAATGCAAGTGTGCATGCACATGTCTTAAAGGGGAATTCCACTTATTTTCAATATTTTACATTAATATACCTTAGAGTTGTTGTGTGGACATAATAAAAAAAGTTCCCCCATTCTGTGTTTCCTAGAAATGGAGGTCTGAAAAAAAATCATTAGCATGGTGAAATACATCTTGGTGACATCATCAAGATTTCACCATGTTCATGAATTTCTTTTTTTCTGAGAGTGTACAAATGTGAACCAAATGGACCCGCTAGGGTCCATTTGGTTCACATTTGTACTCTCAGAAAAAAGAATGTGTGGAACTCCCCTTGAAGAGGCGTCCCCCCACTTCTAAAAGTACCACTACAACACTGGCTACAACCAGAGTCCTTGAGTATAGACAGAGTTAGGGCTGGTCCAGTGGTGTCTCTTCTATAGACAATACATTGGGAATGGGGACTAGTCCTGGACCAGAAATAGGCAGAAATGCATCGGGATATCAGGCAACAGCCTCAGCTTTAATGACCTTAAAGGTAGGGGAAGTGATTTGAAATTCATGGTGTAGTACCAGCCTGGTGCACTAGGGGCCCCCAAAAGTAGCTACACTATGTGAACCTGCTGCTCTCTCCTGATTGGAGGAGAATTGTGGTGACCTGGGGAACTTTTATTAGCTCCTCTGCTGACGTGGGGGAGGGGGAAACTCCATATGTGGTTTCCACACCTTATAATAGAGCATTTTAACAGAAAAAAAATATTTTTTGGGTGATATCTGACAAAAGTGAAATCACTTCCCCTACCTTTAAATCCCTTTATTTTAGACTGTTTTGTACTAGTAGCCTAATACAACATGCGCACACCGAGACTTCAGCTGTTACTGTACAATACTTTATTGACATTTATGTTACACGCATGCTTAAAACAGCTCTTATTGGTGCCGCCCTCGTTGACAACAATGCACCCCTAGTCAAAAAATCATTTACAGTACGTTTTAACGGTGCAGGGTGACGAACAAAAAACGTTGCCCGATATCAGCGACGCCGACGGTCATAACCGTAAATTCTCACTTAGAATGGCATGCAAAATGAGTACCGTAAACGACGGTGCTGTGGTGCACTGAAAAAAAAGGTATGGTGGAGGAGGAAGTGGGACGGAACTAGGAACCAAACTGCACCGAATGGTTTCGGGTCGAGGGCAAAAAAAAAAGTAGCTCTTGGCTCTGATTGGTTATCCCCGGCCAAACGTTGGCCGATTCGGCGGAAAAGCTCAGCGATTTTTATCATTCCGGGCGACGTCGCCCGTTCTGCTGCTGTCGCCCGAATCGGCGGCTCCCATAGAGAAATAATGGATGTCGGGCGACATCGCTTTTATCACCGCCCGCCATCCCCGCCGTTAAAACGTACGGTTAGGATTCTTCCTATAAGATTTTGGAACAAATCTTATTGGATTTCCAATAGGATTCCTATAAGAAAGTCCTGTAGGATTGTCTTATAGGATTCCAGTAAGATCTTATAAAACCCTATAGGGTTCCTATAGGAATATATAGGACTTTTCTATTGGAATCCTATAGAATTTTTTTGACTAGGGATTCCCAACTGCAGTTTGTCCCTATTCAGGCTGCATGAAGTGCAGCTGGGTTTCTGTCCCCTCAATGTCGCTACTCTCCTACTGGGTGTGTATGGGTACGTTATGTATCTTATCTTTCAGCAGGTGTCAGGTGTTCAGGCACAACGTGAGCAGATACAGTATACACTATGTTATCATAATGTCAGTCTGCATGTCAAGGTGCAACGCTCAACGCTTATCTGCTCACGTTTCTCATGATAGTACACATGACTGTGTCCTATAAGGTTGAAAATATGGTTTATACATATCCCTTCATTTTCTTAACTTGCATTTTATTTTTTTAATTATTGTTTTGTATTGTTTTGTTTTTCAAAACATAAAGAACAACTATGAATTAGAAGCTAGCTGCAACTAAGATCTCATGAAACCAAAACCCCAAAACAAGCTAAACACAAACAAACAGAAATCTATGAATTAGAAAACTAGTGTTCATGACATAGTGAAAAGTAGGCGATCTACCAGTGCCTAGCGCTGCACGCTTCAACGTCCATGAGGCGTTTTTAGGAGCTTGTGGATCTGGTGTCTTCTAGTCTCTACCAGGTCGATATATACCAGGTCGCAATTAGTCTCGACCATGTTGCAACTAGTTTCTACAAGGTTGCAAATAGTAACTACCAGGCCGCAACTAGTCGTAGTCAGGACCAGGCCACAACTAGGCGCCACCACGCCATAAGTAGTCATGACCAGGTCACAACTAGTCGTGACCAGGTTGGAACGAGTTTGCAACCAGATTGCCATTAGCAACTAGTAATGACCAGAAGGTACGGTAGGTTGCAACCTGGTCGCTACAAGGAAGCAGCTAGTCATGACCTGGTCGTTGGTCTACGTTGGGCTACTGGATCTCGCCCTTCCTGGGATCTGATGTTCAGAGCATGAAGGAGATGTGGTTGTGGTGGATCTTCCAGGGTAGAGATGTAGTTGTGTTGTTCTGAGGGCTCTAGTCCTCGGGAACATGGTAGAGATGTTGTGCTCGTGTTGTTCCTGGAGTCTCTGGTCCTCAGGGGAACATGGTGGAGATGTGGTTGTGGTGGATCTTCCAGGGTAGAGAAGTTGTTGTGGTGTTCTGAAGGTTCTGGACCTCAGGGGAACATGGTAGAGATGTAGTGCTGGTGTTGTTCCTGGAGTCTGTGGTACTCAGGGGAACATGGTGGAGATGTGGATGTGTTCTGAAAGTTCTGGTCTTCAGGGGAACGTGCTAGAGATGTTGTTGTGTTCCTATAGTCCCTGGTCTTCATGGGATGGTGGAGGAGATGTGGTTGAAGGCTCTGGTCTTCAGGGAACTTGGTAGAGATATGGCTGTGGTGTTTCTGGACTCCCTGGTCTTCGGGGGATGGTGGAGCAGATGTCGTTGTGGTGCTCTGAAGGTTCTGGTCTTCAGGGAACCTGGTATAGATATTGTTGTGGTGTTCCTGGAGTCTCCGGTCTTCATGGGATGGTGGAGGAGGTATGGTTGTGTCGTTCCTGTGAAGTCCCTGGTCTTCATGGGATGGTGGAGGAGATGTGGTTGAAGTCTCTGGTCTTCAGGGAACATGGTAGAGATATTGTTGTGGTGTTCTGTAAGTTCTGGTCTTCAGGGAACATGGTAGAGATATGGCTGTGGTGCTCCTGGACTCCCTGGTCCTCAGGGGATGGTGGAGGAGATGTTGTTGTGGTGGATCTTCAGTGGTAGAGATGTTGTGTTGTTCCTGGACTCCCTGGTCTTCATGGGATGGTGGAGGAGATGTGGTTGTGGTGGATCTTCAGTGGTAGAGATGTTGTGTTGTTCCTGGACTCCCTGGTCTTCATGGGATGGTGGAGGAGATGTCGTTGTGGTGGATCTTCAGTGGTAGAGATGTTGTGTTGTTCCTGGAGTCTCCGGTCTTTATGGGATGGTGGAGGAGATGTTGTTGTGGTGGATCTTCAGTGGTAGATATGTTGTGTTGTTCCTGGACTCCCTGGTCTTCATGGGATGGTGGAGGAGATGTTGTTGTGGTGGATCTTCAGTGGTAGAGATGTTGTGTTGTTCCTGGACTCCCTGGTCTTCATGGGATGGTGGAGGAGATGTCGTTGTGGTGCTCCTCGTCGTGCTCGTCCTCCGTGGGGACGTAGGCTCTGATCTTCATGCTGATGGACTTCAGGGAGTCGTAGTCCCTCCAGGTGTACCAGGTGACTCCCACGGCGAAGTGTGTGTGGTCGTGGTCCCACAGGTACAGACCGTTGGGGTTGGAGGAGAAGCAGTTGGAGTACCAGAACCCTCCCAGGTACTTCCTGGCGCAGTGGAACCCTGATGCGTCCTGGTCTCGGTCCAACGTGGAGAACTTCTTCCCGTTGTGAACGCTCAGAGAGTCGCCTGCGGGCGGAGAGACAGGTTAGATGATAAACCCCATTACAGCAGTGGTTTTCATACCAGGGACCACTATTTATTCAGAATTTGAGCCACTGAGGACCACCAATTGATGACATTTTAGCCCCACAGACCCCAAAACTAAAGATTTATTTTTGCTTTTGTCCACAATTCCAGGCTGGATTTGGGGAAACCAAACAGTCCAACATACAGATCAAAATGACCATTAATCTTCTACATTCTCTAGTTGTGTAGACTTGGGATAATTCAGATGATGAATATTGTAACTCTTGAGAGTGTAAACATGAAACCAAATGGACCCGCAAGGGTTAATGGTCATTTTGTACAGTATGTTTGATTGTTTGGTTTCCCAAATCCAGCCTGGAATTGTGAACAAAAAGCAAAATAAATCTATAGTGTTTGGGGTCTGTGGGGCTAAAAATGTCCCCAAATGGAGGTCCTCAAATGGTCGTCCGTGGCTCAAATGCTGAATAAATAGTGGGCCCTGGGATCAAAAGGTTTGAAAACCACTGGTTTATATAACATCAGAGCCTCACCTGCCCCTCCATCCTTGAAGCCGTCCACATGCAGCATGTACCCGTTGTCCCGGTTCTCTACGTGGAACAGAGAGTAAACAGCCGAGGCCCGACGATCCTCTCCTTCACCGAACTCCTCCATGTCCACCCTGAGCTCATAGCGCCGCGCCGAGCACAGAGCATGGATCTTCTCTAGACCTGGAGGACACGCAGACAGACACACGCAGACAGATAATAAAGCACAGAGCATGGATCTTCTCTAGACCTGCAGGGACACGCAGACACACGCAGACAGATAATAAAGCACAGAGCATGGATCTTCTCTAGGCCTGGAGGACACGCAGACACAGACACACGCAGCCATGCAGACACACAGACACGCAGCCATGTAGACACACAGACAGGCAGACACAGACAGACAGACATGCAGCCACACAGACAGACAGACATGCTGCCACACAGAAATGCAGCCACGCAGCCACACAGGCACGCGCACACACACACACACACACACACACACACACACACACACACACACACACACACACACACACACACACACACACACACACACACACACACACACACACACACACACACACACAGAGACTACAGATAATAAATTTAGTAAAGGCACAGTCAGTTATCATTTTGTATCTAATTCAGCCATGGCTGCAGAAAATTGTGACTGGGGGTGGATGGATCATGGATGGATCATTTGACTGCAGTAGCTTCTATTCTATGGTGACTGCAGTAGCTTCTATTCTATGGTGACTGCAGTAGCTTCTATTCTATGGTGACTGCAGTAGCTTCTATTCTATGATGACTGCAGTAGCTTCTATTCTATGATGACTGCAGTAGCTTCTATTCTATGGTGACTGCAGTAGCTTCTATTCTATGGTGACTGCAGTAGCTTCTATTCTATGGTGACTGCAGTAGCTTCTATTCTATGGTGACTGCAGTAGCTTCTATTCTAGGTCGACTGTAGTAGCTTCTGACTGCAGTAGCTTCTATTCTATGGTGACTGTTGTAGCTTCTATTCTATGGTGACTGTAGTAGCTTCTATTCTATGGTGACTGCAGTAGCTTCTATTCTATGGTGACTGAAGTAGCTTCTATTCCACTGGTGTCAAACATAAGGCCCGCGGGCCGGATCAGGCCCGTGCAATGATTTAATCCGGCCCCAGGCTTGTAGAGCAAAAATGTCTGAGTCTATTAAAAAAAGTAAGTCTCTAGCACGTTCCTGTCAAAAGTTATAATCGTTTAAAGAAATGCTTCCAAGTTCTCTTCTCTGAGCACTAGTCCAGTAGCAGTAACCTGACTCTGCCAGATGGGGCAGCAGAGAGAGGAGTATTCCCTCCTCCTTTCTCTGCTGCCCCATCTGGCGGAGTCAGGTTACTTACAATGATGAAAGTATGAGGGTCTATGAGGGATTATTCAGATCTTGGCTATTTAAATATAATAATATGGGTAATAATAATAATAATAATAATTCAATTCAGAGTTAAAAAATATACTGTATTTTAGAAGCATTAGTTATTTTTATTCATTCATTATTTTTGAATGTTCAATGATCCATCACTTCAATAAAAAGCAGGTCTGCATAAAACCATGGGTTTTGTAGCCATTTACAAATTTCAGCTAAGAAGCTATTTGATTTTTGAATGGTTTATTGGCACACTGTAAATAAAGTACCACCCATAGCAAAGGTCTTAATCTAGGCTACAAGTATAAAACCAATAATGAAAGTCATTAATAGCTATTAATAGTAATTAATGCGACTGACCCAGGCAGCGTGACTGGCACCGCGGCGTGACTGGCACCGCGGCGCTCCGGCCCCAATGAAGTCACATTAAGCCCAATGCGGCCCCTACCCCAAAATGAGTTTGACACCCCTGTTCTATTCTATGTCGACTGCAGTAGCTTCTATTCTATGGTGACTGCAGTAGCTTCTATTCTACAGTATGTTAAAGGTACAGAGGTACAGAAAATAAAGGTACAGAAAATATGGTAGTTCTTTCTCACCCAACCAGTATTCTCCGTTAGCGTTTCCAAATCCTCTCTCATAGTGTTCCCACCGTCTGTAGAACAACTCTGTACCGTCCATCCTCCTCTGAAACACCTGTGTGATTAAAAGCACTGCTTTTCAAACTTTTTGATCCCAGAGCCCACTATTCATTCAGAATTTTGAGCCATGGACCACCACTTGATGACATTTTAGCCCCAACAGACCCCCAAAACTAAAGAATTTGGTCCACAATTCCAGGCTGGATTTGGGAAACAAAACAGTCAAACATACAGATCAAAATGACCATTAATCTTCTACATTTTGTAATTAGACTTGGGCCAATTTAGATGAATATTTTAACTCTTGAGAGTGTTAACCAACTATCCCAGGTAGAACAGGTCCATCACACACTGGTTGTGGTGGGACCGGTCTAGGCCAAATCACGCTAAAAATGTCCGGGCCGAATTTTTCACCCAGTCCACCACTGAGAGAGAGAAAGGAGCATTTATTCTACACTTTTGAACACATTAATTACTCTGTGATGTATATTTTTCCAATTTGGGCCAAAACTCAACGGATCTGAAAATGCATTTTTAGTCAATAGACAATATTTTCTGTGGCGAATACAAACATTCTCTGCATTGCACTCATACATAATGATAAGATACAACACACCGAAGGGCAGGGGAAATGCCCTCCTAAATGCCCTGACTGCCCCACCAAACACGATGGCATGCGAACAACCCAAATTTCAAAGATATTTCAAATTACTCGACATATTCAAAGTGCTTATATTCAAAATAATGTGAAACACTACGACCGCTACTAACTAACTACAGCTGTGTCACCACTAAACGTGTGGTGACAGCTTTAGTGTGGTGTCTGTTGCAACGTCAACAACAACTGATGTTATTATTGATGCTTTACTTGACTAATACCTAAGTCCTGTAACCAAAAATGGTATGGGGGCGGGTTCATCATTGATTTTTGCCTCCCCCCCCCCCCCCCCCAACATTGGGAAATGTTGCCCCCCCCCCCCCCCCCCCCCTTACCGTCCACTTCCCCCCTCCCCCCTCCCCTCCTCCCCTTACCGTCCACCACCCCCCCCCCCCCCACCTTACCGTCCACTCCCCCACTCCCCCTCCCCTCCCCCCCTTACCGTCCACTCCCCCCCCCTACCGTCCCCCCCCCCCCCTCTCCCCTCACCGTCCACTCCCCCCCTCCCCCCACCCCTTACCGTCCCACCCCCCCCCCCCCCCCCCCCCCCCCCCTTACCGTCCACTTCCCCCCGTCAGTGTCCATGTCACAGTAGACCTCCACGGCTGTGTCCTGATGGTTCTCATGGGGGTAGATGCTGTAGACCCCGCTGACCGCTGCGTTGTCCAGGCTGTAGATGTCATCACAGTCCCTGGGCAGAGCGCTGTTCCCACTCCCAGCCACCGGGGGCAGCAGCAACACGCACAGCAGGAACACCGACTGGTGGAGAGGCTACAGAAATACCACTAATAAATATAGCTGCAAGCAGCAATAAAACGGGACCAAGCAAGCAGCAATAAGGAGTCAGAACAATATGCAGAAGAAGGAACGTATTTTTGAGAAATTATCTGAGGGGGGAGAGGGCGGTGCTTTTGCCCCGGGTCCATACAATAGTAAATGAATAAATGAAATATAAAATTCCTACAGTAGCCTACATGTCAACCTGACCTACTACAACAAAACTCATAAAAGCTTGGAGAATTATAGTACAATTCAAGTACAACTAGAAGAAATTAAAAAAAAAAGTGATTGGACACTAGTTAACAACAGTTGTTTAACGGCCATTTTGTTCAAGAAGTTAATTCCTTATATGGAAATCGAACCCGGGCCGCCACGTTGCAAGACCAATGTCTTACCGACTAGACTGCTACGTGAAGTGATCAAGGCTTGTACAATGCAAAGCTTTCATTGGGCAGGTTACTACTGGAAAACTAGAATGTTGGCCGGGAATCGATCCCCGGCCTCCCAGTCTCAGGGCGGACACTCTAACCGCAAGGCCACTGAGTTGGTGCCATTACCATTACATTGAGTTTTTGGTTCGCAAAAATTGGTAATCTGGTAGAGGGTGATGCCAAACGGTGATGATGTGAAGCCTGTGACCACTGGTCAAATGGTGGCGCTATAACACTCAACTGAAATTGCAAACTTTAAACACTTATAACTCATAAACTGCTTAATGGTTATTACACACTGGCGAAAAAGCGAAACGATTTTTTTCGCGTGAATATTTCGCTTTTTTTAAACATTTTGGAGTCAATGTAAGCTTACACACGAATTAGCGAAATAGCGAAAATGCGCCTTTTTTTGGTCGCTTTTTCGAGTCGTTTCGCTTTTTCGCCAATGTGTAACAACCATGACTCTCAGAAATGCAACTTATATTCACTTATGCGTCTGCTTATGTCGAACAACTTTTGTATTCTGACTTTTGACCTCTGACCTTTAGATGAGCCGCCATCTTGAATTATATGTAAAACAGTTAAAATGCATGTCCTCCTCAAAATGCATAAGAATGACCTACACATGAACTTTGGAGCCATACGAATATGAGAATAGGTGTGAATTTTGTTTCAAGTGAAAAGATTATGTTTTTACGAGCCAATGAAAATTGCTCGTTTGTGAAAATGATTCTAATGCCCCTAATCTACACATGAACCACTTGAACCAAAGTGTCAACACGTGATTCAAATCTGAGGTTGATTTAAAGCTGAACTTTGTACAACTGTCCTGGGAATACCCTGGATTTGAACCCACGGTGTCTACCGTACAGATTGTTTAAGTTATATTTAGGGCCAAATAGAGGAAACAGCTGGCCCAAAACTGAATACTCTTTTTCGTCATTACTGCTGTGAACACCTGAACATGATAATGGCAATGGACATAAATGTGGCAAAAACGTAACTTTAATGATAATCAATATTATGGTCCATAAAACATTTATTCTGCACTTTTGAACACATTCATTACATACACGATTCTGTGTTGTACATTCTGTCAATTTGGGCCCAAAAAAAATGTGAAAATGTGTTTTTAGCCATTTTCTGACCAATATTTTCTGCAGCCTAATATTCCGTTCATCACTAGTTATATATGGTGACATACTCTAACATACACATTGGATATAAAGAAATAAAAAATGCAGCTGTGTAGTATATGCATAATCTGTGAAATATATAGTCATAGTATATAGTTACAGTACATTACACATGCCTTGAAGGTTTGGATTTTTGTTTGCTGTTGCGCCAATTATCCCTGAGCGTCTCTCTCTCATATGAAAATGATTGTCTTGACAATGCAACGGAAACAAACAAACAAAAAAAAATGATGATAAAACGTCTGCCCCAACATTGTCAATAAAACGTTGTCAATCACTTGTGTCATTGTCAATAAAACGTTGTCATTCAAGCTCTCTTCAATGTTTTATTGACATCTAGGGTGCGTTCAGGAAATACCATGCACACTGGAGCGCACAGCACTCGTCTAGTAGTTTGCATTGCACAGTGCAGGCCTACTCAGTGCATGCGCAATTTCCGAACGCACCCCTAATGTTTTATTGACATTTTAGTAAGACACAGCGATTGACAATGTTTCAGTGTCAATAAAACCTTCAGTGTCAATCTCTCTCTCTCTCCTCCATATTGTCAGCGAAACATTTGAACAGAACCAGCAGTGATCTCTTACCATGTTGTTTCAGAGGGAGAGGAAAGGCTGCGACCCGCGCGGTGGAGAGGAGAGGACACGACAGACACAGAGACAGAGACAGGGTCTGGGACAGAGACTGGGTCAGGGTTTAGGGTCTAGGGTCTACGTTGGAGCCTGGTGTTAGCTGTTCTCATTATCAGGGTTATAAATCTGTGTCTGAACTTGACGACAACAAAGACACTGCACTGACACGAGGGAGGACTTTGGACCGACAACAAGCGCTCCCAGTCCAGGCAGGGTGACCGGGAGTGTTGTAGTGGGACTTGTAGAAGTGGGGGGACGCCGCTTAAAAGGGGAATTCCACCCATTTTAATTTTTTCTGAGAGTGTACAAATGTGAACCAAATGGACCCGCTAGGGTCCATTTGGTTCCATTTGTACACTCTCAGAAAAAAGGAAACTCATCATCAAACACATCATGAACTCAGACACATTATGTTATCAAGATGTATTTCAGCATGCTAATGATTTTTTTCAGACCTCCATTTCTAGGAAACACCGAATGGGGGAACTTTTTTTATCATGTCCACTCAACATCTCTAAGGTACTGTATATTACTGACATAGTAAAATGTTGAAAATGAGTGGAATTCCCCTTTAAGACACGCGCATGCACACTTGCATTTGCGTGCACCTGCGCAACACACACAGACACGCTATTTACACAAGTATAGCATATTGAGAAAGATTGTTTACAATGCCTAATTGTATCCATAAAAGTAAATGACAAGACAAAAACTAGGCCTACTTTTGCCCCAAAAATATTTTAGATGTGAGAAGTGGAGGGACGCCGTCCCCCCGCGTCCCCCTGACACTACACCCCTGTATATAAAATATTTTAGATGTGAGAAGTGGAGGGACGCCGTCCCCCCGCGTCCCCCTGACACTACACCCCTGTATATAAAATATTTTAGATGTGAGAAGTGGAGGGAAGCCGTCCCCCCGCGTCCCCCTGACACTACACCCCTGTATATAAAATATTTTAGATGTGAGAAGTGGAGGGACGCCGTCCCCCCGCTTCCCCCTGACACTACACCCCTGTATATAAAATATTTTAGATGTGAGAAGTGGAGGGACGCCGTCCCCCCGCGTCCCCCTGACACTACACCCCTGTATATAAAATATTTTAGATGTGAGAAGTGGAGGGACGCCGCCCCCCCGCGTCCCCCCTCCACTACACCCCTGTATATAAAATATTTTAGATGTGAGAAGTGGAGGGACGCCGTCCCCCCGCGTCCCCCTGACACTACACCCCTGGAAATGGGGTCAGAAAAATATATGTATCTAAAAAAGAATAATAATAAATCTTTCCTTTAGAGATACGATAACTGAAATAGATGATGTACAAATCACAACATGTCGCAGCGCCCTGCATTTTGAGCTTGTAGCTCTGCTATTTTTGATACAACAGTATAATGTAGAATCTAGTGTCAAAAAATCAATTCTAGCATCAGAAACTAGATTCTAGTGTCAAAAAGTAGATCCTAGCATCAGAAACTATAATTTAGTGTCAATAACTAGAATCTAGTGTCAGAAACTACCGTAGAATCTAGCATCAAAAGCTAGAATGTTGCTGCAGCTATAATCTGTCAGGAACTACTGTATAATCTGGTGTCAGGAACTACTGTATAATCTGGTGTCAGGAACTACTGTATAATCTGGTGTCAGGAACTACTGTATAATCTGGTGTCAGGAACTACTGTATAATCTGGTGTCAGAAACTCGAATCGAGGGCCAGGACAAAATGGGTTGAACTACAAGGTATTTGAAGTGATGGACCCAGATCAGGGGACAGGCTCAGGTCACCCTCCTCCCAGTGTATACAGACATGGTGGAGGACTTTGAACCTGCGGTGTCGTACGTATGCGTACAGAGCTGGACTCATGCTCAGTCGACACGCTGCCTGTTTGTTTTCCCACGACCCTCACAGCTCAACCTGGATTACTGGAGTATTCACGTACAGAATAAAGGGGTCATGTCTCTGTCCCCTCAGCTCTATGTTCCCTCAGCTCTATGTTCCCTCGGTCTATGTTCCCTCAGCTCTATGTTCCTCAGCTCTATGTTCCCTCGGCTCTATGTTCCCTCAGCTCTATGTTCTCTCAGCTCTATGTTCCCTCAGCTCTATGTTCCCTCAGCTCTATGTTCCCTCGGTCTATGTTCCCTCAGCTCTATGTTCCTCAGCTCTATGTTCCCTCGGCTCTATGTTCCCTCAGCTCTATGTTCTCTCAGCTCTATGTTCCCTCAGCTCTATGTTCCCTCAGCTCTATGTTCCCTCGGTCTATGTTCCCTCAGCTCTGTTCCCTCAGCTCTATGTTCCCTCAGCTCTATGTTCCTCAGCTCTATGTTCCCTCAGCTCTATGTTCCCTCAGCTCTATGTTCACTCAGCTCTATGTTCCCTCAGCTCTATGTTCTCTCAGCTCTATGTTCCCTCAGCTCTATGTTCTCTCAGCTCTATGTTCCCTCAGCTCTATGTTCCCTCAAGGGTTATGGTGAGGGTTAGGTTAAGGCCTAGTGAGGGAACATAGATAGTGTCCCCAGAATTATCTGATACAGGATTATTTGGGTACAGACCACCACTGACTGTTTCTATACAGCAAATTGGATATAAACCAAATGAAAAAAGTAAGACTGTTGAAAATTAATTAGTTAAATTATTATTTTTTAGATAAATATTAATATTAATATTAAAAAATAATAACGCAATTACCTCATGTGCACACTGACTCAACCCACTGATTATTTTCTCATTGAAAAATAAAAAATAAAAAAATGGGTAGAGCAGGATTTTACAGAGACATATAGCTGTAGTAGAGTAGAGCTTGTAGATAACCTATTTTGATCAATATTCAAGAAATAAACAGATTTTCCCCCCAGATTTTCTTTTCTTTTTTTTATAATGTTCAAATATGTAAAGTAAAACATGCATAATTTGGACATGGTTCGAATGGTGATTAATCATGATTAAATTAATTTCAAAGCTGTGATTAATTTAATTCAATTTTTTAATCATTCAACAGGCCTAGAAAAAAGCAAACACATTGTTTATTGTTGATCATTGATCCATCTGAAACAACCTAATGTGTTTGTTGTGGACTGAAAACATCCCAATAATATACCACTGTGTTTAATTAGACCAACAAAACATAATGACAAACAAAGTTCCACACAGTGGTTTTCAACCAGTGGTCCCTGAGAGGATCCCAGGTGGTCCCCAGGCTAAATGATGGACCCTTATAGATCTGTAACTCTGGAGGTCGTAAAATGAAACCAAATATACCCTTACTGGTCCATTTGATTTCATTTTACGCTCACAAGAGTTAAATTATATTTAAACACCTGAATTACTTAATTTTCAAGAATGTACACATTTAGAAAATGTAGAAGAATTGCAGTGATGGGCAAGTTACTGGGTAAATGTAGTAACCTACACTACTTGTTACTCTCGAAAAATGCAGCTAAGCTACTCTACAAGCTATCGCCAGAGATTTGTAGCAAGCAACACTACAAGCTACATGACAAAAGTAGCTTGATGTAGCTTGCTACATCATCACTACATAATATAAATATAAATATATATCTTAACTTAATGTACAACTTTCTAAATACTAATCATAATAATAAAACAATATGGGTAAAAATCATAATGATAATAATTTAGCGGAGGGTTTGAACATAGGATGGTGGCATGTCTAAGTTTTGGGATGTATATTTATATATATTATATTTCTACACATTAAAAATGGGTGGAATTTGAAAATGTGTGTGGGAAAATGTAGTAAGCTACAATCCTTGTTACTCGAAACAAGTAGTGTAGCTTCACTACAAGCTATTCCCAGAACAAATGCAGTAAGCTACACTACAAGTTACGGGAAAATGTAGTTAAGCTATGTAGCTTTAGCTACTTGTAACAAGCTACTGCCCATCACTGAAGAATTGTTATTTTGACCAACGTTTTGCCAGTTCGTCTCTCCTCGTAGCTGTATCCAGCATCGCCAGCGAGATGAGAGAGTCCAGAACGGGGCTGTACTTAGCCAGTGGTTTTCAACCTTTTTCATCCCAGGGACCACCATTTATTCAGGATCTGAGCCACGGACCACCATTTGAGGATTTTAGCCCCACAGACCCCAAAACTAAAGATTTCTTTTGCTTTTTGTCCACAATTCCAGGCTGGATTTGGGGAAACAAAACAAGCAAAACATACATTCCAAAATGGCTAATTCAGATGATGAATATTTTAACTCTTGAGAGTGTAAAAATGAAACCAAATGGACCCGCAAGGGTCCATTTGGTTTCATTTTTACGTTCTCAAGAGTTACATCTGGTTAAACAATTTAGCTGGGGACCACATGGAACCCTCTCAAGGACCACTGGTGGTCCCCGGACCACCTGTTGAAAACCCCTGTACTAGGCTGTGGCTCTGAGTTTCTGCCCCTCAATGTCGCCACCCTGCCACTAGAGGGCTCTGTGGCGCAGGAAGGAGGAGGAGGAAGAGAAGAAGAATAAAGAGCATCAGGAAGTAAATTAACTGCTGGACTGAAGCTAACGTGTTGTTGTTGTTGTTAGCTGTGTGTGTGTGAGTGTGTGTGAGTGAGTGAGTGTGAGTGTGTGTATGTGTGTGTGTGTCGCCATGGTGTGCGTGCGTGCTGCTGGTTGTGTGTTGTTCTGTTTAAACGTTCCTCTTTGATGTTCCACCGAGTAGAACCTCTGGAGAGTAGAGAGTGAGTCTACACACACACACACACACACACACACACACACACACACACACACACACACACACACACACACACACACACACACACACACACACACACACACTCGTGTTGTTGTTGTTGTTGTGTATCTGGGATACTAACTGCTATAGCCAGAAGCCAGTAGTAGGGTGACTTGATTGATTGATTGATTGATTGATTGATTGATTGATTGATTGATTGGAGTAGCATTGGATCAGCGGTAGAGTCACTGGATGGTAACTGCAAGGTTGCTGGTTCAAACCCCGTGGGCTCCCCCAGAATTACTCTGAAAATCCATTTCAAGGTTCTCTAGAAAGTTTGAGCTTTGAGGGGGAGAATTGGAAGGTTTTCCTGTATCTGCTATTACTGACGTTTGAAAACAGTATTTGAGGTTTGAGTTCAGTCTCTTGCACCCAAAACTAAGAACTTTCACGTTTTTGTCTAGCCGCATTGCGACTCTAGATTCTTTTCTTTTATATTGGGAATTTATGTGAATCTAGAGTCGCATTTGGCTCTATTCACTCGACCGCTGTCTAAATGTCACCAGTGATCTGCTTGTATTCAACGAGTCAAACTCACCAACTTTGCAGCTGTAGAGAAAGCTTGATACATCCTCTGTCGATCTGCAAGGGTTTTGTGCCATAAAAATCCACCGTAGACATATTATGAGCTATTTTCTGTCCTGGGTATTCCACAACAAACATCACAGCTGCCATTTTGCCAAACAAGAGTTGAAGGGTGGTGCTTGTTTTATACACTGACACACACCAGGTGCACACCTGGTGTGTGCACACGCAGTATCGCCACCTGCTGTTTGTGTGTGTCAGTGTATAAAACAAGCACCACCCTTCAACTCTTGTTTGGCAAAATGGCAGCTGTGATGTTTGTTGTGGAATACCCAGGACAGAAAATAGCTCATAATATGTCTACGGTGGATTTTTATGGCACAAAACCCTTGCAGATCGACAGAGGATGTATCAAGCTTTCTCTACAGCTGCAAAGTTGGTGAGTTTGACTCGTTGAATACAAGCAGATCACTGGTGACATTTAGACAGCGGTCGAGTGAATAGAGCCAAATGCGACTCTAGATTCACATAAATTCCCAATATAAAAGAAAAGAATCTAGAGTCGCAATGCGGCTAGTTTTTGTCCACAATTGGAAAAGAGAACTGGTCAAAATAACAATTATTCTTCATTTTCTAATTGTATGGACTCTTAAAAATTACGTAATTCAGATGTTTAAATGTAATTTAATTTAACTCTTGAGAGCGGTAAAATGAAACCAAATGGACCCGTAAGGGTCCATTTGGTTTCATTTTAACGCTCTCAAGAGTTCCAGATCTATAAGGGTCCATGTGCTGGGAGGACTGTCATGTGATCTACCTGCATGGTCTGTGTGATCTACTGGTAGATCACCATCTACCATGGTCTGTGTGATCTACTGGTAGATCACCATCTACCTTTTAGAAAGCTCTGGTGTAAAGCCTTGGATAAAGGTGATTGGAGATGATTGACCAAATGCATCAATATCGGCCAAGTTTAATTGCTTTTACAGGGGTTGACACTAAGGTAGGCACTTGGAGGCACTTGCCCATCGGGCAAGTGCAAGTCAGGTTCTACTTGCCCTCAGGTCATGGTCACTTGCCCCCCAAAAATATATTATAAATTTTGCAGATGTAACTCTTGAGAGTGTAAAAATGAAACCAAATGGACCCTTGCGGGTCCATTTGGTTTCATTTTTACACTCTCAAGAGTTAAAATGAATCATCTTAATTAGCCCAGGTCTACACAACTAGAGAATGTAGAAGATTAATGGTCATTTTGATGTGTATGTTAATTTGCCTGTTTTGTTTCCCAAATCCAGCCTGGAATTGTGGATATCTAGAAAGCAGGGAAAGACACAGAGGCAGAGTGCAATGACTGCCTTCAAGACAAATTTATCTTGTGTTGTGTTATAGTGCACTAAGTTGCACACTTGCCCGATCGGGCAACCAGGTAGCAGTCTTCAATTGCCCCAGCATTTTTTTACTTGCCCCGGGCAAGTGGGCAAGTGTTAGTGTCAAGCCCTGTTTTAGATTAATTGGAAATCAGGTTTGATCGTTCAATCAATCCGATAAATTATGAATCGGTCCAGCTTCATTCTATTTTTATTTTACATTTTTCACAACGCCCCAAACTTCAGTGCAATTGGGGTTGTATGATATTCATGACATAGCTAAATGTTTTTCTTTTAAGTAAAAACATTGCAATACATCCAATGTTTTTACAAATGGACCCTTGCGGGTCCATTTGGTTTCATGCTTACACTCTCAAGAGTTAAAATATCCATCATGTGAATTATCCCAAGTCTACACAACTAGAGAATGTAGAAGATTAATGGTCATTTTGATCTGTATGTTGGACTGTTTGGTTTCCCCAAATCCAGCCTGGAATTGTGGACAAGAGTAAAAATAAATCTTTAGTGTTTGGGGTCTGTGGGGCTAAAATGTCATCAAATGGTGGTCCTCCAGGGCTCAAATTCTGGTCAAATAGTTGGCCCTGGTATGAAAAAGGTTGTAAAACCCCTGGAGTAGACGATAAAATGACCATTAAAAGTGTTTTTTTGAGTGAAATATCCCTTGTTGTTGTACTTTGTGACCAGTCTTGAGCAGTAACGAATTTTAGATTACATATTACTGTGATATTATTACTTTTGCTCCAAAAAGTAAAGTACCGGTAACGAGATTACTCTGCAAAAATGGGTAATAAGTAATGCATTACTTTGCAAGTAACACCAAGTTACTTGTTTAAAATGAGCTTGTTGTTGCATGCAAAAATAGAACAGATTTACAAGCTATTGACAAAATGACAGGTACTGTAACAACATAGATGTGCAGTAGATTGTAGATCCAGTCCACACGCTGCATCCTGCGCACAGTTATGTACACTACAAATCGCTTGCTGCTTTATTTTGTATTTTATTTTTAAATACAATACCTCAACTGTCTTCAACTGAAAAAGTTTAAAAAGTCAAAGAGACGAATTTCGAAATCTGGTTTTATTCGCTCGCTACACCGATTATGTTGTACATCTTTTTCAAAGGTGGGAGTTGAGAACTTGGGAAAGTAATGATGCAATATGTAATATATTACTCTTCATTTCCAGTAATAAGTAAAGTAATGATATTACTTTGTCTAAGGGGTAACGAGTAAAGTAAAGAAGTTACTTTCCTAAGTAATATTGACCAACACTGATTGTGACATCTACAGGCAGTTTGGGCGCACCACCATGGACGAGCTGGTCCACGACCTGGTGTCAGCGCTGGAGGAGAGCTCTGAGCAGGCTGCGCGCTGCGGGGACCCCCACCACCACCCCCAGCACCACCCCCATGGTCCGCACGGTGCCGGGGACCACCTGGGATACCTGCTGAAGAGACAGCAGCAGCAGGCGCGCAAGCGCCGCGGACGCAAGCGCCGCTCCGACAACAACAACCACCAGACCTCACACCCTCCTCACCCTCACCCACAGCACCCCCACCCCCACCCCCACGCAGCCTGGGAGGGAGGGGGAGGGGCCGGGGGGCCGGGCGGGGCCGGGGGCGGGGCTGGGGCCACTGGACACCTGAGTGAAGGCTCTGAGTCCAGCGCAGAAGAGCATGACAAGGTTAGTGAAAACACACACAGAATATAAACCTGCCCCAGTTCAGAAATCTAACTTTGGTTATTATTTTCTCTACCTTAAAGGATTATGAAACCCCTCCTCGACATTGACTTTAGCATAATTGATTCTCGGTTTATGGGGGACGGGGGCGGAGTTGAACATGCTTATTAATTTCTGAATCAGGCTCGGAAAGCTGTCCGCCTCGGAAATGCGACTTTTGAAAACAAAAGTGAGAAACAGTCATCACAGGTGGGAAAAAAGCACAGATTTCGAAAATTCACCTCATATTTACTGATAAAAATGACATTGTTTTTTAATGCGGGTGTTATCCAGTGGTACCTTCTTACAGTCTAACCGTCAAAAGAAGCCTCATCGCCCGGACGACCCCGGGGCGACCCCGGGGCGACCCCGGGGACCACTGTCAAAAACACCCCAGACAGTTCATAAGTTGCTCCTTCAGACAGTTGATAGTTATCTTGTTCTGCCTTGGGGTCTCTTACCATACAAACCCATTAAAACTCAGCTTCTCTCTCTATTCTGTGTTTTTGCTCCCATTCCCTCCCACTCCTGCAATGATTTTTATTCTTGACAGGCTATTTCTATATATATTTTTTTATTGTGGGTCTTGTCCTTTCTTGTGTTAGTATTTGTATATGGACCACAGTGTCTGGAATAAAGCTTTTATTCTCTCTCTCTCTCTCTCTCTCTCTCTCTCTCTCTCTCTCTCTCTCTCTCTCTCTCTCTCTCTCTCAGGACTATCGTGGTGGTAACCCTCAGGGTCGCCGCGGCGACAGCATCATCAACAACAACAACCACAGTGATTCAGACGACCATCATGATCACCATCCTCCTCCTCCTCCTCCTCATCCTCACCTCCAACAGCTGCTGCTGCTTCAGGGCTCCAAGCGCCGCGCCCCTCCCCCTCCCCCTCCTCCTCCCCCTCCTCCCCCGGACCCCGCCCTGCTTCGGGGCAAGCGGCCGCTGCTCCTGTGGCCTGACGACTCACAGGTAAGGAGGGAGGGGTGGGACCTCACTGTACCATACAATATGTAAGGCCCTTCAGGGGTTGACACTAAGGTCTCCAAGGTCTCCAAGTCAGGTTGTACTTGCCCTCAGGTCATGTATGGTCACTTGCCCTCCCAAAAAATATATTGTAAATTTTGCATTTAAGTTTACTTCCTACTTGGGTGCTTTAAGCCAGGGGTTTTCAACAGGTGGTCCGGGGACCACCAGTGGTCCCTGAGAGGGTTCCAGGTGGTCCCCAGTTAAGTTGGTTAACCAGATGTAACTCTTGAGAACGTAAAAATGAAACCAAATGGACCCTTGCGGGTCCATTTGGTTTCATTTTTACACTCTCAAGAGTTAAAATTCATCATCCTAATTAGCCCAGGTCGCAATGACCGCCTTCAAGACAAATTTATCTTGTGTTGTGTTATAGTGCACTAAGTCACACACTTGCCCGATCGGGCAACCAGGTAGCAGTCTTCACTTGCCCCACCATTTTTTTTACTTGCCCCGGGCAAGCGGGCAAGTCTTAGTGCCAAGCCCTGAAGGCAGTTGTTTTCAACCTTTTTGACAGCAGGGCCCACCATTTATTCAGCATTTGAGCCACGGAGGAGGACCACCATTTGAGAGCATTTTAGCCCCACAGACCCCAAAACTAAAGATTTCTTTCATCTTCTAGTTGTGTAGACCTGGGCTAATTCAGATGATGAATATTCTAACTCTTGAGAACGTAAAAATGAAACCAAATGGACCTGCAAGGGTCCATTTGGTTTAATTGACACAAAAACAATGCTTCTCGGATCTAATATTAGTATGTGATTTAATTGAGATGAATTAATTAGAAAGCTTATATCAAACATTTTAATCGAGTCCCACCCCTAATTGGCATACAGATTTTTTTTTTGCCCACCCCTAATATGGATGTTTTCTCCCACCTCTACTCACAGGGCCAGGGGGGTGGAGCCACACGCAGCCTGAGGCGTCGTCGTAAGGTGAAACGCATGGCTGTGGACCCCCCTGTTCCTCCTGGGGACCCCTCAGCCAGTGGGGACCCCTCACCCAGTGGGGACCCCTCAGCCAGCACTACCAGCACCCTGCCGGTCCCCACAGCCTCCTCCCCTCCCCGTGGACCCCCTGGACCCCCCGCTGACCCCATGGGGGGAGGAGCCATGGAGCTCAGTGGAGATGGAGACGGAGACGGAGGTAATAAGGGGGCGGGCCCATGGATCCTTTGCTAAAGATCTATGGCAGGGGTTTTCAACCTTTTCGGACACCAGGGACCACCATCTATCCAGCATTTGAGCCACGGACCACCTTTTGTTCACATTTTAGCCCCAA
Source organism: Benthosema pterotum (assembly GCA_039105355.1). NCBI lineage: Eukaryota > Metazoa > Chordata > Actinopteri > Myctophiformes > Myctophidae > Benthosema > Benthosema pterotum. Next base: position 3,813,946 of record CM076983.1, on the reverse strand, counting down.
AGACACATAAAACTAAAGAATTCTCTTGGTTTTAGTTCACAATTCCAGGCTGGATTTTGCAAACAAAACAGTGCAGCCTTCTTAATTAAAATAGTGCTAATTCAGATGAATATTTTAACTCTTGAGAGTGAGCGTTACACTCTCAAGAACAAGAGTTGTGCCCCTACGGGGCACAGGTCTCCACCGTCCGGCTCAGCTATGAGATCTATGACGTCATCATTACATCACACACGGGACGGAATGACGGGGTACAGACACGGGCGGAATGACGGGGTACAGACACGGGCGGAATGACGGGGTACAGACACGGGCGGAATGACGGGGTGCGTTCCATAGTCACCACCTTACGGTGGAGACAACAATTACATCTGGTTAACCAACTTTCCATCATTTAGCCTGGGGACCACCTGGAACCCTCTCAAGGATCACTGGTGGTCCCTGGACCACCTGTTGAAAACCCCTGATCTATGGCAATCTTTGATTATTGTTTGATATGACCCTGATGGCTGCGCACAACGCTATAGCCTTTCCAGCTGACGGACCAGCTGCAAAGAGGAGGCTACAGTCAGGGGTGTTATCCTGCGTCCGTGCTCATGGGGGCTGAAAAAAAAAACACCAGCCCTGCCTCCCCACGACCCCCCCCCCCCCCAACAACAACAACTCTCTATGTTAATTACAGTGGGGAAAATAATTATTTGATGATGATTGATGATTTTGTACGTTTTCAGGATTAGAAAGAAATGAGCACTGTCATTTTTACGGTACTTTTATTTAAACAAATAGAGACAGAATATTAACAAATATCCATAAGAAAATATTATTTAAAGGTTATAAATTAATTTGCGTGAGAGCTTGTGAAATAAGTATTTGATCCCTAAGCACAATCTGACTTAGTACTTGGTGGAGAAACCCTTGTTGGCAAGCACGGAAGTCAAACGTTTCTTGTAGTTGGCCACCAAGTTTGTGCACATCTCAGGAGGGTTTTTAGCCCACTCCTGTTTAGATATCCTCCCCAAATCCTGAAGGTTTCGAGGCTGTTGCTTGCCAACTCAAAGCTCAATCTCCCTCCATAGATTTTCTATAGGATTAAGGTCTGGAGACTGGCTGGGCCACTCCATGAGCTTAATGTGCTTCTTCAAGACCCACCTTTAGTGCTCTGGCTGAGGGAAGGAGGTTCTTGTCCAAGATGTTGCAGTGCATGTCTCCATCCATCGGCCACACAATGCAGTAAAGTTGCCTTGTACCCTTAGCAGAGGAACAGCCCCAAAGCATAATGTTTCCACCTCCATGCCTGACGATGGGGAAGGTGTTGTTAATGATTTGAAGGCAGCTGGGACCACAGCCACCAAGAAAACCATTGGCAACACAGTACACCGTAACAAATTGAAATCCTGCAGTGCCCAGCCATGTCGCTCTGCTCAAGAAGGCGCATAGAGGCCCGTCTAAAGTTCACCAATGAACACCTAAATGATTCAGACCAGGCTGCGGGGAAGGTGATGTGGTCAGAAGAGACCAAAATTCAAATCTTTGGCATACATTTGACTTGTCCGATGTCTGTGTGGCCGATGGATGTGGCCATGTACCGCAGGATCTTGGACAAGAACCTCCTTCCCTCAGCCAGAGCACTGAAGATGGGTTGTGGCTGGGTCTTCCAGCATGGCAACGACCCAAAACATACGGCCAAGGCAACAAAGGAGTGGCTCACGAAGAAGCACATTAAGCTCATGGAGTGGCCTAGCCAGTCTCCAGACCTTAATCCTATAGAAAATCTATGGAGGGAGCTTGAGCTTCGAGTTGCCAAGCAACAGCCTCGAAACCTTCAGGATTTGGGGAGGATATCTAAACAGGAGTGGGCTAAAAACCCTCCTGAGATGTGTGCAAACTTGGTGACCAACTACAAGAAACGTCTGACTTCTGTGCTTGCCAACAAGGGTTTTTCCACCAAGTACTAAGTCAGGTTGTGCTTAGGGATCAAATACTTATTTCACAAGCTCTAACGCAAATTAATTTATAACCTTTAAATATTATTTTCTTATGGACATTTTTGTTCATATTCTGTCCCTATTTGTTTAAAGGTAGGGGAAGTGATTTCACTTTTGTCAGATATCACCCAAAAAATATTTTTTTCTGTTAAAATGTTCTATTATAAGGTGTGGAAACCATATATGGAGTTTCCCCCTCCCCCACGTTAGCAGAGGAGCTAATAAAAGTTCCTCAGGTGGTGGGTAAATTCTCCTCCAATCAGGATCGAGCAGCAGGTTCACATAGTGTAGCTACTGTTGGACGCCCCTAGTGCACCGGGCTGGTACTACACCATGAATTTCAAATCACTTACCCTACCTTTAAATAAAAGTACTATAAAAATGACAGTGCTCATTTCTTTCTAATCATGAAAACCTACAAAATCATCAGGGGATCAAATAATTATTTTCTCCACTGTATGTGTTCTAACTAATTGCTTTAAAATACATAACAAAAGTATACTGGTGTATTTGCAGCACTTGCAGGGTTTTTATAGTTAACTAAAACTAACGAAAAAACGATAACTAAAATTAAAAAATCTAGGTCCCATAGAACTGCACCAAGCTTTCACAGTCGCCCTTCCCCACCAGAAAGTTCTCTGCGTGGTGCATGTGCCGGTACGTATGTACACAGTAGGGCTAAACCTGTTCAACGATGCTAGAGCCACGTCCATGACCTGATTAGCATTTGATGGCCCTGTTGCCTATAGGTGATGTCAATGCACAGCCGACTGTAGGCGATGGTCGATGGTGTGAACAGCCCCGAGGCGCGGAGAATCTGTGGGGTGGGGGTGAGGGGCCCCAGAGCCCCTTATGTCTTAAATTGTCATGAGGGCTCGGACCCCCTGAGCACCCACAGAGTCTACGCCTGTGGCTACAGCTACTCTCTTCCTACACTACACTAACGTCCTGTGCGGCGATCTAAAATGTCTGACCGGAAACATAAACATAAACTGAAACATGACATATGATTTTTACATGAAAAGCGCTGGCAGTAGTAACTTTTTGTAGGGAGTGTAGTAAGTGTTAAGATAGTATAGTATACCTTAATAATATCTTAAAATGATCCCTGACTAATAAGATAAACATTGCTTAAAACATTATACTTCCCCTATATAACTAAAATAAACAAATACAAACACCAATGGCATCTTATTTCTTTCATAAATAGAGAATATTTCACTCAATAGGAACTGCTCTTGTCACAGGATGATGATGTCACATGTGATCTAGCTCTATGGAATATATGGATGAACAGTCTCATGTGACATCATCATCCTGCGACAGGAGCACCTCCTATTGAGTGAAAGATTCTCTCTCTTTATGAAAGAAATAAAGTATTGAAGGTGTTTTTATCTGTATGTTTTAGTTATAAAAGGCAAGTATAGTGTTTTAAGGCATATTTTTCTTATTAGCCAGGGATCCTTTTAAGAATAGATGTGTATTGTCATGAGTATTATGATCTCCTGGAGGTGCCGGGGTACACTTGGTATCCCCCCCCCCCACTGGACAGAGTGACGTTCTAATCTAATTTGATTTGATTTGATTGACAGCTGACTTGTCCCTGGAGGGAGGAGGAGGAGGAGGAGGAGGAGGAGGAGGAGGGGGAGGGGGAGGGGGAGAAGGGTGTGGTTCAGGTTCGGGGAGGAAGCATCGAGTGAAGAAGAGGAAGATGGCATCTCACAGGAGAACGGAGGCGACTGATGAAGGTGTGGTGATGGTGGAGGGCAGTGAAGACCCCCTGCTGCTCCTCCTCACCCCCACCACTACATCACCCAGGGACCCCCCGGGGACCCCCTCCACACCCTGTCCTGATACCATGGAGCTGGGAGAGGAGCTCCATGACAAGGGCTCTGACCAGGACATGAGTGACAGGTGACAGCTCTCTTTACTGTCTTTGATCCCTATAGCAGCAGGGTTTTCAACCTTTTTTTTTTTGACTCCAGGGACCACCATATATTCAGCATTTGAGCCACGATTTGACCACCATTTGATGACGTTTTCACACCAAAGACCCGAAAATGAAAGAATTCTTTTGATTTTGTCCACAATTCCAGGCTGTGTTTTGCCAACAAAACAGTGTAAACTTCTTAATTAAGTGATGCTAATTCAGATGATGGATATTTTAACTCTTGAGAGTGTGAAAATGAAACCAAATGGATCCGCAAGGGTCCATTTGGTTTCATTTTTACATTCTCAAGAGTTACATCTGGTTAACCAACTTTCCATCATTTAGCCTGGGCACCACCTTGAATCCTCTCAGGGACCACTGGTGGTCCCCGGACCACCTGTTGAAAACCCCTGCCCTATAGTAACACTCTGAACACATTTAGACCTGACACTAAATACTACAAAATGTTCCAACAATAGCAGACCTAGAAAAACTTTAGAAAAAGAGAAGAGAACCGACAAATGTCCACCCAGAGCATAAGAAATTTGGACAGTGGTAACAAAAAACTCCCCCTTAACCCATTGTGTCCTGATCAGATTCTAGTTTCTGACGCTAGATTCTACTTCCTCATGCTAGGTTATAGTCCCCCACGGTAGATTCTAGTTCCTCTCCGTAGATTCTAGTTTCTGATGCTAGATTCTAGTTCACAGCGCTAGATTCTAGTTTCCGACGCTAGATTCTAGTTCCTCATGCTAGATTCTAGTCCCCCTCGCTAGATTCTAGTTCATCTCAGTAGATTGTAGTTAGATTCCAGTTTCTGACACTAAATTCTAGTTCCTGACACTAGATTCTAGTCCATGACATTAAATTCTAGTTTGTGACACTAAATTTAGTCCCTGGTGCGAGGTTCTAGTTTTTCTGGAAAAACCTTTCTGTGTCAGTGATGCTTAACATATTTCATAGGAAGAAATATCTATTATTTAGCTTTGCTAAATAAATTTGCTTCCGAAACAATGTATGGAAAGATTTGCAGCACATTTTCACAATTTTTTCAAAAATAGCAGAACTACAAGCTCATATCGCGCCACTCGGTGGCGCGATATGAGCTTGTAGATCTGCTATTTTTCAACAGCTAAAACACCAAAACGTGTTTAGTAGTTAAGGGGCATGCCAGATGGCCAGTAACAAATCACGCATTCTAATTCATGTTCAACAGGACCGGCGTTTTTGCTCAGAAAACGACGCGCGATAAAGAGAGCGTGTAACGCCGGGCGCCCAGTTGTTTATTGTCGTGCGTGCTCGTTTCGTGCACACGCACGCGTGCAATGTTTTTTCAAAGCTCAATCCAGTGATATTTTTTTTTTATCCCACGCTACGCGATTCAAAACGAACAACATGGCGGCGCCTACGACGTGGGTTATATTTTACAGTTGTCTCGTTGCACCGTTGCCACGGTTACCCACCATAAAACGCCTGGCGTTAATCGACGGGCGATTCTCTTTATGTCGGCACTGCAGAGAGAATCGTACTAGATTTCTTGAACTTACAAGATAATATAAGATACAACATTTTAAGAAATACACATGAGAGTGGAATGGAGATGAATCAATGTCCAGGTTTATTACAAGAGTTTTGTGACCGGAACACACTAACAACACTCAGGGAGTCTGCCTAATGCAAGCCTCCCTAACCTTCTTCACAGACAGTTCTTATAGTCTAGCTCTCACAGACAGAATGTTCATATAAGGATGGGTTTACAAATAGCCGTGTGCCCTAATAGTACTGTACTTTAGTGGCAGTGAGCATGTCAGGTAACAGCTGCAGTCAGAATGGTCTAATAGTACTGTAGTTTAGTGGCAGTGAGCATGTCAGGTAACAGCTGCAGTCAGAATGGTCTAATAGTACTGTAGTTTAGTGGCAGTGAGCATGTCAGGTAACAGCTGCAGTCAGAATGGTCTAATAGTACTGTAGTTTAGTGGCAGTGAGCATGTCAGGTAACAGCTGCAGTCAGAATGGTCTAATAGTACTGTAGTTTAGTGGCAGTGAGCATGTCAGGTAACAGCTGCAGTCAGAATGGTCTAATAGTACTGTAGTTTAGTGGCAGTGAGCATGTCAGGTGACAGCTGCAGTCAGAATGGTCTAATAGTACTGTAGTTTAGTGGCAGTGAGCATGTCAGGTAACAGCTGCAGTCAGAATGGTCTAATAGTACTGTAGTTTAGTGGCAGTGAGCATGTCAGGTAACAGCTGCAGTCAGAATGGTCTAATAGTACTGTAGTTTAGTGGCAGTGAGCATGTCAGGTAACAGCTGCAGTCAGAATGGTCTAATAGTACTGTAGTTTAGTGGCAGTGAGCATGTCAGGTAACAGCTGCAGTCAGAATGGTCTAATAGTACTGTAGTTTAGTGGCAGTAAGCATGTCAGGTAACAGCTGCAGTCAGAATGGTCTAATAGTACTGTAGTTTAGTGGCAGTGAGCATGTCAGGTAACAGCTGCAGTCAGAATGGTCTAATAGTACTGTAGTCTAGTGGCAGTGAGCATGTCAGGTAACAGCTGCAGTCAGAATGGTCTAATAGTACTGTAGTTTAGTGGCAGTGAGCATGTCAGGTAACAGCTGCAGTCAGAATGGTCTAATAGTACTGTAGTCTAGTGGCAGTGAGCATGTCAGGTAACAGCTGCAGTCAGAATGGTCTAATAGTACTGTAGTCTAGTGGCAGTGAGCATGTCAGGTAACAGCTGCAGTCAGAATGGTCTAATAGTACTGTAGTTTAGTGGCAGTGAGCATGTCAGGTAACAGCTGCAGTCAGAATGGTCTAATAGTACTGTAGTTTAGTGGCAGTGAGCATGGCAGGTAACAGCTGCAGTCAGAATGGTCTAATAGTACTGTAGTTTAGTGGCAGTGAGCATGTCAGGTAACAGCTGCAGTCAGAATGGTCTAATAGTACTGTAGTTTAGTGGCAGTAAACATGTCAGGTAACAGCTGCAGTCAGAATGGTCTAATAGTACTGTAGTTTAGTGGCAGTGAGCATGTCAGGTAACAGCTGCAGTCAGAATGGTCTAATAGTACTGTAGTTTAGTGGCAGTAAACATGTCAGGTAACAGCTGCAGTCAGAATGGTCTAATAGTACTGTAGTTTAGTGGCAGTGAGCATGTCAGGTAACAGCTGCAGTCAGAATGGTCTAATAGTACTGTAGTTTAGTGGCAGTGAGCATGTCAGGTGACAGCTGCAGTCAGAATGGTCTAATAGTACTGTAGTTTAGTGGCAGTAAGCATGTCAGGTAACAGCTGCAGTCAGAATGGTCTAATAGTACTGTAGTTTAGTGGCAGTAAGCATGTCAGGTAACAGCTGCAGTCAGAATGGTCTAATAGTACTGTAGTTTAGTGGCAGTGAGCATGTCAGGTAACAGCTGCAGTCAGAATGGTCTAATAGTACTGTAGTTTAGTGGCAGTGAGCATGTCAGGTAACAGCTGCAGTCAGAATGGTCTAATAGTACTGTAGTTTAGTGGCAGTGAGCATGTCAGGTAACAGCTGCAGTCAGAATGGTCTAATAGTACTGTAGTTTAGTGGCAGTGAGCATGTCAGGTAACAGCTGCAGTCAGAATGGTCTAATAGTACTGTAGTTTAGTGGCAGTGAGCATGTCAGGTAACAGCTGCAGTCAGAATGGTCTAATAGTACTGTAGTTTAGTGGCAGTGAGCATGTCAGGTAACAGCTGCAGTCAGAATGGTCTAATAGTACTGTAGTTTAGTGGCAGTGAGCATGTCAGGTAACAGCTGCAGTCAGAATGGTCTAATAGTACTGTAGTTTAGTGGCAGTGAGCATGTCAGGTAACAGCTGCAGTCAGAATGGTCTAATAGTACTGTAGTTTAGTGGCAGTGAGCATGTCAGGTAACAGCTGCAGTCAGAATGGTCTAATAGTACTGTAGTTTAGTGGCAGTGAGCATGTCAGGTGACAGCTGCAGTCAGAATGGTCTCAGATCACACTGGGAATACAGAGAAACTATTGGCATTCTAAAAAAAAAAAACACTACAGAATCGAGAATCAACATGATAATGCGGCCGTTTATCGCTGCCGGCTGGAAAGCCCTTTAGGAAGAAACGTCCTGCAGAACACGGTGGGACAACATTATTGTTGGATCATTGCTCCAGAATAACGTTTTCCACAACTGGCGCTGCCTAATGTACATTTTCATTTAGTCGCACCATTACAAATTAGGTAGCACTATCTTGTATCACATGTTTCGATGAGGTGATCATTATCAATAAAAGCTAATGATCCATATGTTGTTTTCCTCTGATCCAGTGAGACTTCCAGTGTGAGTAACAGCAGTGATGGAGGACTGTACACTAACGACGAGGGAAGGCAAGGTAAACCAAACACGATTAACCAAAAAATCGATTCATCGCGATGACGTCATGGGCGATTACTAATCAATGTTCAGCTGTTAAAAATCGATGATTATAATTATTATTTTAGCGGAGCAAAGAGGTGGAACTAATGTACGAGTGCGCTCCAGTGCCATACCGGACCGATTAGAGTGGTGCACGACTGCACGCACCGCTCGTCCTCCATGCTTTAGTCGCTTTCAGCTACCAAAACAAAGAAGTCGCCAGCGCGGAGGGAAAGAGAAAAAAGATGCCAGAAATGGAACGCCTTGGATTGTACGAGGTTGTTTGGACACGGGAACTCGTGAGAAAACTCACGGCGTCGACCACCTGTGAAATCTGGCCGAGACATGGCGCTGTAGTTCTGCTCTAGCCCCAATATGTTCCCTCAATACTCTGCGCTCACTTTGTAGGCTACAGAGTGAGCGGAGAGTATTGGGGCAGGGCTTGACACTAACACTTGCCCGCTTGCCCGGGGCAAGTAAAAAAATGGTGGGGCAAGTGAAGACTGCTACCTGTTTGCTCGATTGGGCAAGTGTGCAACTTAGTGCACTATAACACAACACAAGATAAATTTGTCTTGAAGGCAGTCATTGCACTCTGCCTCTGTGTCTTTCCCTGCTTTCTAGCTATCTCTACCTATCTCTCTCCCAGGTCCATTTGGTTCCAAACTATCATTTTGCTGGGGTCAGGGACCACTGGGTCTGTGACCACTATGGGCTAATTCAGATGATGAATTTTAACTCTTGAGAGCTTTCTCAAGAGTTACATCTGGTTAACCAACTTAGCTGGGGACCACCTGGAACCCTCTCAGGAACCACCTGTTGAAAACCCCTGGTTTAAAGCACCCAAGTAGGAAGTAAACTTAAATGTAAAATTTACAATATATTTTTGGTGGGCAAGTGACCATGACCTGAGGGCAAGTAGAACCTGACTTGCACTTGCCCGATGGGCAAGTGCCTCGGAGACCTTAGTGCCAACCCCTGTGGGGGAACGTATTGGGGCTAGTTCGGCTCCAAAGTGTGCAACGCGGCCTGGACTCCGTTGCTCTGTACGACCCACAACCGAATTTGGATGTTAATTCTTTAAGGATAAAAGTTCCAACGGACTTCGTAATTCCATTGCTTTTTTGCATGCATGGGCAGCTGTGTCCGCACGATGGTTGTCTTGTCTGTCAGTCAGTGGGCAACAACTTAAACACGTTGTGTGTTGTGTCGAGTTCCAGTGTTCTCTCAACATCACACCACATCCCAAACTAAAGCAGTGCTTCCGAAAATGCGTCCGAGGACCCCCTGGGTCCTTGAGACTAGTGTACAAATGAGAACCAGGAGTGTGTACATAACGGGTCCACTTGGTTCAATTTTGTGCACAGAGTTAAATTAACAATGATTTTTACAATAAAAATGGGGTCCATTAAATGGGGGTCCATAGACAAATGCATGTCAAACTGGGGGTTGAGAATCTAGTACAGAAAGCTGCTTAAAGTTTCTTGAGTTTGATGAGAAGTAGCCTAGATGGCCTGGGTGTTCAATTAAACTGTTTATTGCTATACTTTATTTGGTCATGTGAAATATTCTAACGAATTTTAGATTACATATTACTGTAATATTATTACTTTTGCTCCAAAAAGTAAAGTAACGAGATTACTCTGCAAAAATGGGTAATAAGTAATGCATTACTTTGCAAGTAACGCCAAGTTACTTGTTTAAAATGAGCTTGTTGTTGCATGCAAAAATAGAACAGATTTACAAGCTATCGACAGGCACTGTAACAACAGAGATGTGCAGTAGATTGTAGATCCAGTTCACACGCTGCATCCTGCACACAGTTATGTACACTACAAATCGCTTGCAGCTTTATTTTGTGTTTTATTTTTAAATACAAGACCTCAACTGTCTTTGAAAATAATTCTGAAAAAGTTTAAAAAGACAAAGAGACAAATTTCGAAATCTGGTTTTGTTAGTTGCAGGTCTGTTTTGTGATTCAAGGTTAAAATGTTCCCATTGCTTCTCTCTGCTCCTTTTATTTTTCTATTTTGTTATCTAAGAAAGACATTTACAATGTTGGATTTTGTGGGCTTTGTTTTCAGGTGCAGTTTGTGGGATTGGAGACTATTATTATTCCAATAAATTGGATTCAGTTCTAAAAAGAGCTCGCTAAACAGATTATGTTGTACATCTCTATTTTTCCAAAGGTGGGAGTTGAGAACTTGGGAAAGTAATAACGTAATTCGTAATATATTACTCTTCGATTCCAGTAATAAGTAATGATATCACTTTGTCTAAGAGGTAACAAGTAAAGTAAAGAAGTTACTTTCCCAAGTAATATTGACCAACACTGGTAACAATCAGTGAAATGATTATTCAGTTAAACCAGGGGTCAGCAACTTGCGGCTCAGGAGCCGCATGCGGCTCTAGAACACAGCCCTAGTGGCTTCCTGGCTGTAGCAGCATTATACATACACACTGGGGTGATCCACCAACATAATATAAACATTTCAGTCACTGACACTGACAGCACCCAACACGCTGTCTGACAGTTACAACACCAGTTAACGTAGCGCTTGTTGGGCATAAGAGCCCAGCACTTTATCAGAGATCAAGCTCTAATCTGAATCAAACATTTTCAACAGTTTACCATATCGTTAGTGAAACATGGTGAAACACAACTTGATAACGTCATCAAGTTGTGTTTCACCATGTTAATCATTTTTCTTTTAGGACCTTTTTTTCTGGGAGTGTACAAATGGAACCAAATGGACCCGCCAGGGTCCATTTGGTTCACATTTGTACACTCTCAGAAAAAAAAGAAAAAAACATTGAAAATGGTTGGAATTACCCTTGAAGGGCTTATTAGGCTTACATTTTTGCGGCTCCAGACATATTTTGAATTTAATTTTTGGTCGAAAATGGCTCTTTCAACATTTTGGGTTGCCGACCCCTGAGTTAAACCTTTCCATCTTCTTCCAGGTGACGACGAACAGAGTGACTGGTTCTACGAGGGCGGGGACCCCCCTGGGGGCGTGGCCTGTGGCGTGGCGGGGGTGGTCCCCTGGTGGGAGAGGGGGGAGGAGGGGGAGGAGGGGGATCTGGACCCTGTGTTCAACAGCATCCTGACTGGATCCTTCCCTCTGATGAGTTCTACAGCACAGAGAGGTACGCACACACACACACACACACACACACACACACACACACACACACACACACACACACACACACACTGTGTTCAACAGCATCCTGACTGGATCCTTCCCTTTGATGAGTTCTGCAGCACAGAGAGGTACACACACACACACACACACACACACACACACACACACACACACACACACACACACACACACACACACACACACTGTGTTCAACAGCATCCTGACTGGATCCTTCCCTTTGATGAGTTCTGCAGCACAGAGAGGTACGCACACACACACACTGTGTTCAACAGCATCCTGACTGGATCCTTCCCTTTGATGAGTTCTGCAGCACAGAGAGGTACGCACACGCACGCACGCACGCGCACGCACACACGCACAGAGACGCACGCACGCACGCACGCACGCACGCACGCACGCACACACACACACACACACACACAGCACAGACACTCACACTCACACGCACACACACCAGTGTTGTTTTTTTGAGAATATTGTGATTCAGTTTTAAGGGTCTTACAGACAGTGAGTAATAAATGATGCATTCATTCTAATTCATTTTCAACAGGACCGGTGTGTTTTGTGCTCAGAAAACGACCTGCGATAAAGAGAGCGTGTAACGCCGGTCGTTTATCACACGGCGGTAGTCCAGTGATGTGTGTTGCGTGCTGTGTTGCTCGTTTCGTGCACGCGCACCGCGACGTTTTTGAAAGCTCAACCCAGTGAGGTTTTTAAAACGCCTGGCGTTAATCGACGGGCGATTTCCTTTATGTCGGCACTGCAGAGAGAATCCAGAATCACTGCGTTTATCGTTGCCGTCTGGAAAGACCCTTAGTCTTACAGTAGTCTAAGGCCTAGATTTTTGATCACCGCTAAACCTCTTATCCCTTAACTTCTTCGCCTTTTTCTTTTTTTTTTTATATTTTATCCCACGATTTTGTAACCCATTTTTTCACCCAGTGCCAATTCCTAATGTGATCCTGGGCTCTACACATCCTCCGCCAACCTGGGGAGGCAGCGGACTGGCCTCATGCTTCAACTTCTTCACCTTTTTAAACTATTTTAAAATACATTTTTCAATACTTAAAAGGGCCAGTCTACAAGCTCACAACCTGTAAATAGATTGGCACATTTAACTATTCAAAAACGTTTTTTCAAAATAGCAAAGGATAAGGGGTTGACGAAATGTCAAAAATGATTTAGTCTTCTTGGTAGTTTAATCTTACATACAAATACATTGTAGGTTTATATACAGTATGTCATACAGATTTACTGTATAGTTTTATTTTAGTATGAAACATGCAATTTATACTGCAGATATGTTCACACATGCGTACAGTACTTGAAAAGAAAGAAAAAAAAGAAGATAAAAATGTTTCTTATTTCCATTAGTCTTAGGTTATGATTTAGTCTTCGTCTTAGTCTTTTGAAATTAATTTTTGTTAGTCTAGTCTTAGTCGACTAAATATCAAAAACCTTAGTCGACTTAGTCTTTAGTGTTCGTCTTAGTCGACAAAAACAACACTGGCACAAACACACGCATGCACACACACACACACACACACGCATCAAGCAAGCGCACATGCAATTCAATTCAGTTCAATTCAATTCAAAGGTCTTTATAGAGCTACACAGTCCCGTCCCCTCGTGGCGTCGGCCCTGTTCCAGAAATGGATTCACCGTTCATTTTCCTCATAGACATTTTTCGAAAATGATTCATATAAAGACAAAGCCATTAAGGACAAAGCCAACTCGGGTCGGGGCGGGCGGGGTGGTGGTGGTGGTGGTTACTAGAACAAGCCTATATTACAGGTCCATTCCAAAAAAATAGAATATCAAGGAAAAGTTGGTTTATTTCCACAATTCCATTCAAAATCCCGAACTTTCATTAATTATAGATCCAGTGCTCACATTGTAAATGATTTCAAGTATTTATTTGTTTATTTTTTACACAATTTTGGCTTCCAGCTCATGAAAACCCACCAGATCGGGATTTAAAAAAAAAATGAATATTTTATGAGACAACTAAAGAAATGTGTTTTAAACAAGAAATGTTGACTATCTGAAAAGTATATTAATGTATGCAGTTAATACTAAGTCTGGGCTACTTTAGAACAAATTATTTCATTAATGGGGCGTGGCATGGAGGTGATCAACCTGTGGCACTGTTGAGGTGCTATGGAAGACCAGTTTTGCTTCAATAACAGCCATCTTGACAATACAACCCAGATTCTCTGTTGGGTTAAAGTCAGGACAGTTGGCAGGTCAGTTAAGTGCAGTAATACCATGGTCAGTACTAGTAGTTTTAGCTCTGTAGGCAGGTGCCAAATCGAGCTGGAGAGGAAAATTAGCATCTCCATGAAGCTTGCCGAAGCATATGGTACTCTAAAAGATGGCTGTGTTGCAACCACTGGTGAGTTTTCACTGTCAGTGGATTAACACCAGCCGATAACATGGCCTGGAGACTGGACATGCACTGGATCTATAATTAATGAAAGTTCGGGATTTTGAATGGAATTGTGGAAATAAACCAACTTTTCCTTGATATTCTAATTTTTTGGAATGGACCTATTATATACTCATCTTGTCCAGTGTTCTGCTTCACGTTGTTTGCTGTTGTTTGCAAGGAATGAGGAAAACAAACTCCTCTATCAAGTCGATTAGGCTACTAATGAATGTGGAATAGAGCTGGGGTCGGGCCGACTTTTTTCAGCCCGACCCTACCCTAGGGTAGGTCGGGCTAGGGCCAACCCGGCCCTAGCCCGACCATTGTTATTAAAATATATGCGCAGCCCGGCCCGACAACCCGACACCCCTTTTTCACCTAAAAAAAAAAAACTTTAATTATTAAATTGATAGCACACTTTTTCTTCCCTTCGTTTTTCGTTTTGTTAATTATTATTATAATAATAATAATTATTATTATCACCCTTATTATACTGTTAGCAAACATAATATTGCTAATTAGTGTGCGCTCTTATAATTTAGCAGTAGGCCTAACGTGCGCACTGCAGTTCGCATGGCACAGCCTCCGACAGTTAGGCTACTCCACACATTTTACAGATTTCGTAAACAATAGATTTTTATCATGCATGAAATGAAATGATACCAACATTGGACAACGGAAATGCAATTCAAAACCAACGAAAAAAATAACTGTCACAAATGGTTTCCAACTTTTTCATAACAGGCCATATTTATTCAGCAACTGAGCCACAGACCACTTTGATAACTCTTTAGCGCATCATTCGACAGCGAAAATGCAATTCAAAACTTCAGATTTCTTTTCTCATTTTTTTCGACAATTCCAGACTGGATTTCAGAAACAAAACAGTCAAACATACAGATCAAAATGATTCTCTATTTGTGTAGACGTTTGTGTAGGGCTAATTCACCGGATGATTATTTTAACTCTTGAGAATGTAAACACGAAACATCTGTTTAACGAACACGAACTTTCCATTTAGCTCAGGGACACTGGTGGTCCCCGGAAAACCTCGGCTTTAGCTACATATTATTATGGAGAAATAGGATTGCATCTACCGTGGAGGGATTTAAAGCCGTCCTCCTCTCCTCGATCGTTCTCCCAGCTACGCTGAAGTTGCGCTCACAGCTGCTGCTGCTGCTGCTGGCTGGAATAGACAGAATCCCCCTCGCGAGTATAGCTAGCATTGGGTAGGTGAGCTGGTGTTGTCGCCACCAGCCCAGAAGATCCCTCGAGTTGTCCATGACATGGTTTCGTGTGGAATAAAGCTCGACTTCATCAATTGAATTATCCTCGGGTACATTATTCCAATCAGATTCCCAGTCCTCAAAGTCCACTGTCGCACCTCTCTTGGCTGCAGGAGGGCCAACAGCATCATCTTCACCACCTGCTGCTGCTGCTGCTGCGCGTTGCACGATCCGCTCGCCCGGTTCTGTTTCTGTCACGGTGTTGTTGTTGTTGATGTCGCTCAGCTGTCGTCGAACCTTAATGGTCAATAAATAAGGACATTGTCAGTTGATATTGTTTACAATAATAAGCACAATGTAGTGTATCGACAGACACGGGATTTGATTAGCGATGACGTGGCGGAATAATAATCAAATCCCGTGCCCATTTGCCTATATAAATTAGACACAATCACATTAATTCAATAACAATAAAAGCTACAACAAATTATATTGTATTAATAATTTATGTTAATATGCATAATTAAATAAGGCTATAGGCTATGTTTCTTTTTCATATTAGCGAGAGTTACCTCTTGGAGTAGCTGGTCTTTCTCATCATTGCGTAGCATTCTGAGCTGACTGTACTTGGGCCAAAGGAAGGTGGCTATTTTGTGATAATCATTTATCACGACTTTTCGTGACATCCAGTCCCGATGGCGTTGGCGGATGATTGCCTGGTAGGGTGCATCTCCTGGGTTGGCCCTGCAGTGACGAGTCAGTCGGTCGAACCAGTAAAACACCAGGTTTATTGTGGGGTACTGGTCTCCCTCAAGTTCACGCTGGGCATCGTAGAATGGTTTCAGGAACGTAACTAAAAAGGCAAGCACGTCTGGGGATATGGCATCGATGCGGTCTCTTTCTCCACGTCCCTCCAGGGTCGTACAAAGCTCTTGGTACACATCCTGGACAGATTTTAAAGTGAGGTAGACCGTGCTAAATCTTGTGTCTCCCATTTGATTCACCGTTTTTGGCAGCAACGCTGCTATGCCCGTCTTCTTTACATACTTAACCAATGCTTTGGCAGCTAGCAGGGTGGATGACACTTCGGGGGCTGCCTCTGGCAGTGCCAGCTCGGCTGCATCGAGGGCATGGCGCAGAACAGTATTGTACACGTGATCTTGACAATCCATGCGTTTATATGGTCTGAGGGCAGCGATGATATTGGACCCCTGGTCTGTCACCCACACAACCTTATTGAGCAAACTAACGGGCAAGCCGAATTCCGTTACCAGGATTCTGAGCATTTCTCTCCTGATATGTTCGCCTGTTTTCGCCTCGTCTGGTGGGAATATAGCAGTTGTCAGCACTTTGCTGAGTAGTTGAAATGACTTGGTGATGAAGTGACAAGTGATCGCCATGTAGCTATGCTTGTGGTAGTCCTCGGTCCACATGTCGGTTGTCATTCCGACAATACTGACTTCTTTAATCACATCATTTAGCTGTTGAATCAACTGGCCGCGTTTCTCTTTCGTCATGGCGTGGCAACGTGTAGACACTGTTGTGCGATCGGGCATGATGTCCTTTGCTGAGACATTTCCATATTCATTTCCGATGGCAATGAGCTCCTGTGCCAACTCCAGGAAACCGTCCCCTGCGACTGCAAGAAACGGCCTTATGTCTTTGCAACAGAATGCAACGCACTTATCCGTGAGCTTAGATTTGGTCGTCTGTGAAATCGTCCTGGACTTCACAGCAAAGTTGGTAATCGGAGTCTGCAAACTTCCACCTGGATTAGATTTGCCCCTGCACGCAACATCCAGGTGCCTACCCAGGGCGGAACTCCCAGTCCTCTTGCTGTCATATTGCAACAGTTCACCGCAGCGCGTACACTTAACATAAACAACAAAATCGTTAGTATCCGCATCAACAACCAAGCTGAAGTCCTTCTAAATCGGCGATTTGCCTTTTGCGTTTTCAGTTAATATAAACTTGCCAGAAGACAAGTTCAGTTTGACGTTCGCTGGTTTCAAACCTGTATCAGTCATGTTTACTTTTTGTTGTCGCGCTGCTGCTTGAGCTCCTGTCACTGTTTTATGACGTTCCCTCCAAAAAAAAAAAATCCCATGACTGCTGCGCGTTGTCAGGACAACGCGCAGTGCGTTGTCACGTGACGCTACATGATTGAGAAATAGTTCGCTTGTTTTCATTTATAAAGAAAAACAGCTATGTTTTTAATATATTGATAATATTAAAGTTTTTAAATAAAATTAAAGTTGTAAAATAATATATATATATATATATATATATATATATATATATATATATATATATATATATATATATATATATATATATATATATATATATTCAGCAAGATAGCCTAGCCCGAACCCTTCCGAAAACCCGACCACCAATTAAGCAAATGAGCCCTACCCTACCCGAACCCTCGGGTACCCGACGGGCCGGGTCGGGTTTCGGTCGGGTTTCCCACCTCTAATGTGGAATGCCAGGTGTGCGCGCGCGTCTGTTGTCTGCCTGGTGCGCTCTTTGATGCGCTTTGATTTGAGAACATGCCTGATCATTGTCAAGCGCAGTATGGAACGTTCTCCTCAGACATGCATATTTTGGTATTATACATATATATTGCGGGATTCCGCGGGTCCCGCTTATTTTATCTTGACCGTCCCTCTCCCTCCCGCAGACATTTTCATGCCGCCCGCGCCGCAACATTTTGCGCTGGGTCCCGCAGGCGCCGCGGGCTAAAAACAACCAAAACGATCGACATGTCGACATGCCAAATTATGTGTGGATTTACATCCCTAGTCTGTGTCTCCAGGGTTCCAGAGCAGACTGGGTCGTCTCCATGCCAACCAGCAGATCTCAGACCGGAGCCTCCAGGGGTCCCCGGGACCCCCGGGATTCAACGACAGGCTGGGGAGGCAAGCTGGGGACCCCCGAGAGTGAGACACACACACACACACACACACACACACACACACACACACACACACACACACACACACACACACACACACACACACACACACACACACACACACACACACACAGAGACACACACACACACACAGAGACACACACACACACACACACACACACAGAGACACACACACACACACACACACACACACACACACACACACACACACAGACACACACACACACACACACACACACACACACACCACACACACACACACACACACACACACACACAGGAAAAATCCTTGATCATGGAGACCTAAATCCTTGATTTTGCGGGAAAAAATCTTTGATTATGTGATGGAATATGCAGGTTTTTTTTATTTGCAATTATGCGGTGAGATTGCAGAAATTTGCAAAAGTGGTGGAACCTATGTGGACATGTGTGGGAGAAAAAAACGTAAATATGTGGGCAAACAATATGTAGATTCAAAAATATATATTAATTTGCAAAACAGACATCATATAGCTTTTCACTAAACCCAACTCACACAAACTGCCATACATAAACCGTGCATAATATTTTGTTAATATGTGAGGTTGTAACTTTATAAACCTTATGCAAAAATATGCAGCGATTGTGAAATCAAGTGAGGCGGGAAACAACGCACCCTTTTAGAAATACATTGATCCCTGCATAATGTGTGTCTTTTGGTTGATTCTGAAACGGATCCTGCCATTGCATCATCACATTTTTGGAGGGCCTAATTAGTGTGAAAGACAAGCCCAATGTGTCACACACTCCACAGAAAAAACTCCATATATGGGCCTAACCGTAACGCTGACACATGGACCCTGCTGTGAAAATGGTTGAGAAGCACCAGTGTTCTAAACCAGGGGTTTTCAACAGGTGGTCTGGGGACCACCAGTGGTCCTTGATAGGGTTCCAGGTGGTCTCCAGGCTAAATGATGGAAAGTTCGTTAAACAGATGTAACTCTTGAGGGTGTGAAAATGAAACCAAATGGACCCGCAAGGGTCCATTTGGTTTCATTTTCACACCCTCAAGAGTTAAAATATTCATCTGAATTAGCACTATTTGATTAAGAAGTCTACACTGTTTTGTTTGCAAAATCCAGCCTGGAATTGTGAACAAAACCAAACAAATTCTTTAGTTTTAGGTCTTTGGGGCTAAAATGTCATCAAATGGTGGTCCAAAAATGGTTGAAAAGCACCAGTGTTTAAATCAGGTGTTTGTTTTGTCTTGACAGAGCATGGTTCAGTCCAGCCTCCAGAAGAGACCATGGACAGGTGAGATACACATACTGTATATATATATATATATATATATATATATATATATATATATATATATATATATATATATATATATATATATATATATATATATATATATATATATATATATATCAGAAAGCTAGAAGTCTCTCCCGCGCTGCTGGCCAATGGGGAGTGACGTCGTTACGTGGCGGCCATCTTACCAGGGTATAGCATAACATTGTGTCTGTTGTGTCTTTTTAAATGACCATAACTCGCTTACTTTTCAACCGATTTTATAACGGATTGGGTTATTGTAAACGTCAGATGTCTGCATACATAATATTACATATAAGTCGTTATATAACGTTTTTATATATAAAAAAAAAAAAAAGCAAATAAGCATCCTAAATCATAGCCACGTTGTTGATGTTTATAATAAATCAATCCGTTAAATCCGTCAAGTTTTGAGCGAGTTCTAGCTGTTTCTGTTTGAGCTGCCAT
Organism: Benthosema pterotum; assembly: GCA_039105355.1. Lineage (NCBI taxonomy): Eukaryota > Metazoa > Chordata > Actinopteri > Myctophiformes > Myctophidae > Benthosema > Benthosema pterotum. Next base: position 3,794,120 of record CM076983.1, on the reverse strand, counting down.
AGAGCATAGTGTATTGAAGTACCTCAGTAAGATGTTTGAGCTGCCATAGAGCATAGTGTATTGAAGTACCTCAGTAAGATGTTTGAGCTGCCATAGAGCATAGTGTATTGAAGTACCTCAGTAAGATGTTTGAGCTGCCATAGAGCATAGTGTATTGAAGTACCTCAGTAAGATGTTTGAGCTGCCATAGAGCATTGTGTATTGAAGTACCTCAGTAAGATGTTTGAGCTGCCATAGAGCATAGTGTATTGAAGTACCTCAGTAAGATGTTTGAGCTGCCATAGAGCATTGTGTATTGAAGTACCTCAGTAAGATGTTTGAGCTGCCATAGAGCATAGCGTATTGAAGTACCTCAGTAAGATGTTTGAGCTTGCCATAGAGCAGGGGTTTTCAACCGGTGGTCCGCGGCCCCCTGGTGGTCCGCGGCGGAACTGCTGGTGGTCCGTGGCCAGGCAGTTAGGAAAAGTAGTATTTTTCCTTAGAAATATGCCTATAAATATATATATAATGTATAAAAAATGTACGTTGTATGTGCACTATTTTTACTTGTTTGTGAATACTAACTCAAATCTGGCAATACAAGAGGTCACGTGAGCTTGCGCCAAATAAACTAAGAGTAAAAAAAAAAGGTAAACATCCATTGCTGCTAACGTGCACGGAATTGTGTTTTAGCAATTAGCATACACGCGGGTACAACGATTTCACATCGTGATATTGTATTTGGAGATCAACTTGCAACTTGCTACTGAACTTGAACCGTGAGTTGGCCTCCAATGTACCGCCATGGATCGCTTCATCACAAGAAAAAAAAGGACTCTCCCAGACACCGAGGCCGTGGTGGTGGCCGCGGCGGAGGAGGAGGAGGAGGAGGGACGCGCTGGCGCTGCAGCGGCACGTGCAGGGAGCAGCTCTGCCTCTGATAAGCCAGAGGAGAGCGTGAAACGTAAGAGGGAGAGGGCGGTCAAGGCCAACAGAAAATACCGTGATGATTATATTAAATTTGGATTTACGTTTACTACTGAGAAAGGAGAGGAGCTGCCACTGTGTTTCGTATGCTCAACGCGTCTTTCAAATGAAGCAATGAAGCCGTCCAAACTGCAGCGACATTTGGAGACTCGTCACAGTGAATTGATGAACAAGCCTATTGAACATTTTCAAGAGATGCTGCGCATATTCAAAGGACAGCAGACAACCATAAGAAGGACGGCAAAGGGAAGTGAAACTGCACTAAAAGCTTCATATCAAGTGGCACTCAGGGTTGCACAGTGTAAAAAGCCCCACACAATCGCAGAAGAACTTATTTTACCTGCGGCTATAGATATGAACAGAACAATGATTAATGAAGAAGCTGCAAACATACTAAAAACGATCCCCCTGTCAGACAGTACAGTGGGGCGACGCATCGATGAAATGGCCAGTGATGTCAAAGAGCAGCTGATTGAGAAGCTTAAATTAGCAGAGTCCTTCTCTATTCAAATTGATGAAACGACTGACATCACCAATGATGCGCAACTTTTGGCATTTGTGAGATTTGAGGACAACGGTGTCATGAAGGAAGAGTTCCTTTTTTGTACTCCCCTACCCGGGCGCACAACGGGTGCGGAGATATTCAAGGCTGTTCATGATTTTTTCAAAGAGAATAATATTCCGTTTGAAAAGTGTGCCGCATTGTGTAGCGACGGGGCCAGGGCCATGAGTGGCAGCCTGACTGGTCTGCTCGCGCACGCGAGAAAAGCCTCACCTGGCATAATATGGACACACTGTATGATCCATCGCGAGTCCCTCGCTTCAAAAGAACTAAGCCCGGAGCTAAGCAGTGTGTTCGATACGCTCGTGAAGACGGTTAACATAATCAAACGAAAGGCGTTGAATACACGTCTGTTCTCAAACCTTTGTGCAGGCTTAGGGAGCGATCACACTTCCCTCCTGTACCATTCAGAGGTGCGGTGGCTGTCCCGCGGTGCCGTACTGACTCGTGTGTATGAACTGCGCAGTGCTATCCATGATTTCTTATCTGAGCATAACTACAACGAACTGGCTGCTGAATTCGGCAACACAGCGTGGTTAACTAAACTGGCATATCTCACAGATATTTTTGCTGAGCTCAACAACCTGAACACCTCCATGCAGGGAAGAGATTCAAACGTTTTGCAACTGTACGAAAAAATGGAGGGATTTATTAAAAAGATGAAAAGGTGGATACAGAGAGTGAATAATGGTAACCTGGCCATGTTTCCATCACTGCAGGATTATACTGACACTATTGAGTCTACTGACTATGACAGTGATGTGATTAAAGACATAGTCAGTGACCACCTGAGGAGGCTTGTGTCTCAATTTGAAAAATACTTTGCTGGATCTGACCAGTGGCGTTGTGACAGCAAGTGGATCCTGCTTCCTTTCAGTGATGAAGCAGCAGAGGGCTCAAGCTTGACTTCTACAGAAGAGGATCAGCTCATTGAGATGTCCACAGACTCTGTTAAGAGGCACACATATAACACAGAGCCCCTTTCAAAGTTCTGGAGTAGTTGTAAGGCAGAATACCCAGAGCTTACTGCAAAAGCAATGAAGTGCCTGTTGCCATTTGCAACAACCTACCTCTGTGAGAGTGGATTTTCCACACTGGCTTATCTTAAGAATAAATACAGGGCTAGGCTGGAACCAATGAATGATATGAGGCTGGCACTGTCCATGGCCATTTTGCCTAGAATAGACAAACTGTGTGCAGATCACCAGGCCCAGAAGTCACACTAAGTATGATGCAAGTTGCATGAAGCTGATGAATGCTGCTTGAAAAGTTGATGAATGTTGCTTGAATTGCTACATTTTGCATTGTGAAGCATGTTACTTTATTCATTCATAAAAAATATTATTGGGGGGGCTGGATGCTGCTGCATGACACTGGTAAAATATTTGTTCATTAAATAATTTGAAACATATTTTTGTCCAGCTCATGAATGTACCGTATATCCTATAATGGCGTGATAGTATGCAACAAAAAAACACTAGTAATTAACCATGCTGCATGAACCCCCCCCACCACTATTGTGTCGGACCAACCCGACACAATAGTGGTGGTCCCCAGGCTGCTCTTAGCCAAAATGGTGGTCCCTGGGCCAAAAAAGGTTGAAAACCCCTGCCCTAGAGCATAGTGTATTGAAGTACCTCAGTAAGATGTTTGAGCTGCCATAGAGCATAGTGTATTGAAGTACCTCAGTAAGATGTTTGAGCTGCCATAGAGCATAGTGTATTGAAGTACCTCAGTAAGATGTTTGAGCTGCCATAGAGCATAGTGTATTGAAGTACCTCAGTAAGATGTTTGAGCTGCCATAGAGCATAGTGTATTGAAGTACCTCAGTAAGATGTTTGAGCTGCCATAGAGCATAGTGTATTGAAGTACCTCAGTAAGATGTTTGAAATGCCATAGAGCATAGTGTATTGAAGTACCTCAGTAAGATGTTTGAGCTGCCATAGAGCATAGTGTATTGAAGTACCTCAGTAAGATGTTTGAAATGCCATAGAGCATAGTGTATTGAAGTACCTCAGTAAGATGTTTGAAATGCCATAGAGCATAGTGTATTGAAGTACCTCAGTAAGATGTTTGAGCTGCCATAGAGCATAGTGTATTGAAGTACCTCAGTAAGATGTTTGAAATGCCATAGAGCATAGTGTATTGAAGTACCTCAGTAAGATGTTTGAGCTGCCATAGAGCATAGTGTATTGAAGTACCTCAGTAAGATGTTTGAGCTGCCATAGAGCATAGTGTATTGAAGTACCTCAGTAAGATGTTTGAAATGCCATAGAGCATAGTGTATTGAAGTACCTCAGTAAGATGTTTGAGCTGCCATAGAGCATAGTGTATTGAAGTACCTCAGTAAGATGTTTGAGCTGCCATAGAGCATTGTGTATTGAAGTACCTCAGTAAGATGTTTGAGCTGCCATAGAGCATAGTGTATTGAAGTACCTCAGTAAGATGTTTGAGCTGCCATAGAGCATAGTGTATTGAAGTACCTCAGTAAGATGTTTGAAATGCCATAGAGCATAGTGTATTGAAGTACCTCAGTAAGATGTTTGAGCTGCCATAGAGCATAGTGTATTGAAGTACCTCAGTAAGATGTTTGAGCTGCCATAGAGCATAGTGTATTGAAGTACCTCAGTAAGATGTTTGAAATGCCATAGAGCATAGTGTATTGAAGTACCTCAGTAAGATGTTTGAGCTGCCATAGAGCATAGTGTATTGAAGTACCTCAGTAAGATGTTTGAGCTGCCATAGAGCATTGTGTATTGAAGTACCTCAGTAAGATGTTTGAGCTGCCATAGAGCATAGTGTATTGAAGTACCTCAGTAAGATGTTTGAGCTGCCATAGAGCATAGTGTATTGAAGTACCTAAGTAAGATGTTTGAAATGCCATAGAGCATAGTGTATTGAAGTACCTCAGTAAGATGTTTGAGCTGCCATAGAGCATAGTGTATTGAAGTACCTCAGTAAGATGTTTGAGCTGCCATAGAGCATAGTGTATTGAAGTACCTCAGTAAGATGTTTGAAATGCCATAGAGCATAGTGTATTGAAGTACCTCAGTAAGATGTTTGAGCTGCCATAGAGCATAGTGTATTGAAGTACCTCAGTAAGATGTTTGAGCTGCCATAGAGCATAGTGTATTGAAGTACCTCAGTAAGATGTTTGAAATGCCATAGAGCATAGTGTATTGAAGTACCTCAGTAAGATGTTTGAGCTGCCATAGAGCATAGTGTATTGAAGTACCTCAGTAAGATGTTTGAGCTGCCATAGAGCATTGTGTATTGAAGTACCTCAGTAAGATGTTTGAGCTGCCATAGAGCATAGTGTATTGAAGTACCTCAGTAAGATGTTTGAGCTGCCATAGAGCATAGTGTATTGAAGTACCTCAGTAAGATGTTTGAAATGCCATAGAGCATAGTGTATTGAAGTACCTCAGTAAGATGTTTGAGCTGCCATAGAGCATAGTGTATTGAAGTACCTCAGTAAGATGTTTGAGCTGCCATAGAGCATAGTGTATTGAAGTACCTCAGTAAGATGTTTGAAATGCCATAGAGCATAGTGTATTGAAGTACCTCAGTAAGATGTTTGAGCTGCCATAGAGCATAGTGTATTGAAGTACCTCAGTAAGATGTTTGAGCTGCCATAGAGCATAGTGTATTGAAGTACCTCAGTAAGATGTTTGAGCTGCCATAGAGCATAGCGTATTGAAGTACCTCAGTAAGATGTTTGAGCTGCCATAGAGCATAGTGTATTGAAGTACCTCAGTAAGATGTTTGAGCTGCCATAGAGCATAGTGTATTGAAGTACCTCAGTAAGATGTTTGAGCTGCCATAGAGCATAGTGTATTGAAGTACCTCAGTAAGATGTTTGAGCTGCCATAGAGCATAGTGTATTGAAGTACCTCAGTAAGATGTTTGAGCTGCCATAGAGCACCCCTTATCCCAAATCGCTTATTACTTTTTTACTATTTTTGAAAACCTTTTTGTAATAGTTCAACGTGCCAAATATATTAGCACGTTGTGAGCTTGTAGACCTGCCATTACAACTATTGAAAAAATGTTTTCTTAAATATTTTAAAAAGGCAAAGAAGTTGAGGGATAAGGGGTTTAGCGGTGGGGAAAATCTAGGCCCTAATTCACATTCATTCCAATTTAAACTAATTAACTTAACTAATAAATACTTCCTCTCCATCCTTTGTGTTTCACCACTCCATTGCCCCCCCCCCCCCCTCTCATTCATCCAGTGCCACTGGGACTCCAGGACAGAGCGCGGACACAGGAGGAACTGTTCAGTGAAGACTGCCAGCAGGTGAGAGACAGACAGAGAGAGAATTAAATCTCATTGTCAGTGCTCCTGCAGTCAACATGCACTTTACATCAGTCGAAGATGGACGTATAGTAATGAAAATATACTTTAGGACAGGGCTGGGCAATTATTTTTCCATTGAGCCAAATGAGATACATAAAATATTGTGGAGAGGCAAGACTAAAGGCTGAACTAAAGTCTGCGTAATATTCATTTAATAGTAAGGCCAACCATATTGACCCCAGGGACCTCTATTTATTCAGCTTTTGAGCCACAGACCACCATTTGATGTCATTTTATCCCCACAGACCCCAAAACTAAACATTTATTTAGTTTTTGTCCACAATTCCAGGCTGGATTTGGGGAAACCAAACAGTCTAACATACAGATCATAAATGACCATTAATCTTCTACATTCTCTAGTTGTGTAGACTTGGGATAATTCACATGATGAATATTTTAACTCTTGAGAGTGTAAAAATGAAACCAAATGGACCCGCAAGGGTCCTGCTTCACATCAGTTGAAGATGAAAGTAGTAGTAGCCGTGAAAATACACTTTAGCACCTCCTCACCCATGTTTTGGATCAAATGATTATCGACAATTATTAATTGATTTTTCCAGTTCAGAGGGCAGTAGATATGGATGGTGGTGGTGATCCGATCAGTGTGATCAGCAGTGCAGTACTGTTTTTGAGTAGTTGGAGACGGACCACAAAATATAGAACAGTAGTAAATGTTGGTGTGAGCTGAAATATATCCCATTGTTGTGGGAGGTTGTTCTCAAGCTGTGTGTGTGTGTGTGTGTGTGTGTGTGTGTGTGTGTGTGTGTGTGTGTGTGTGTGTGTGTGTGTGTGTGTGTGTGTGTGTGTGTGTGTGTGTGTGTGTGTGTGTGTGTGTGTGTGTGTGTGTGCGTGCGCGTGTGTGTTACAGACAGACCAGTGGTCATCTAGGCTCTCTGGTTACAGGCGACGTCAAACGCAGACGGAAGGCTGTTCCCCCAGCAGGTAACCTTTGACCTCACCTGGTACAGATATTCCATCCATGGATGGTTCCACATCAGCAATATGTTCATCTAAAGCATGGGTGTCAAACTCTGGCCCGCGGGCCAAACGAGATACTATTAAATTAAAGGGGAACTCCACCCATTTCCAACATTTTAATGTCATTAATATACCTTAGAGATGTTGGACATGGTAAAAAAAAAAGTTCCCCCAATTCTGTATTTCCGAAAAATGGAGGTCTGAAAAAATCATCAACACACCCAGTGCCAGCCCTTTTTCATATTTTTTGAGGTAGCCAGCGCCAGCAATTTTCATCTAAAAGTCATATTTCATGTTTCGGTCCATGTTTCCCGTTGGACAAGTTAGTTGGCGACACCCTTCCGGTTTCCAGTTGGTCCGTCCCTTATTATGGTCTGTTCTGAATGGAATATGCGGTCGCTGCTCACTGCCGTTATCATGGGGTATCCAATCCAGGAGATAATGCGAAGTCACCCACGGGGCAGTCCACATTGGTTCATGGGAGGAAACAGACATGCTCAGTACAGATCAGGAAGTCAAACCATCCAAGAGACCAATGGCATGCATGGTTTGCAAGCGTCAAACTTCCTGAACTGTACTGAGCATGTCTGTTTCCTCCCATGAACCAATGTGGACTCCCCCGTAGGTGCCTTCGCGACTTCTACTAGGTCGATCCTCCTTGGCCGCTGCCAGACTCCCTTATAGCAGGGCTAATGGCTGTGTCTCTGCCCCTCTAGGAGCGGTCCCGGTGGTCCCGGTGGTCCCAGTGGTCCCAGTGGTCCCACTGCCAGACTCCCTTATAGCAGGGCTAATCGCTGTGTCTCTGCCCCTCTAGGAGCGGTCCCGGTGGTCCCAGTGGTCCCACTGCCAGACTCCCTTATAGCAGGGCTAATCGCTGTGTCTCTGCCCCTCTAGGAGCGGTCCCGGTGGTCCCAGTGGTCCCACTGCCAGACTCCCTTATAGCAGGGCTAATCGCTGTGTCTCTGCCCCTCTAGGAGCGGTCCCGGTGGTCCCAGTGGTCCCACTGCCAGACTCCCTTATAGCAGGGCTAATCGTTGTGTCTCTGCCCCTCTAGGAGCGGTCCCGGTGGTCCCAGTGGTCCCACTGCCAGACTCCCTTATAGCAGGGCTAATCGCTGTGTCTCTGCCCCTCTAGGAGCGGTCCCGGTGGTCCCAGTGGTCCCACTGCCAGACTCCCTTATAGCAGGGCTAATCGTTGTGTCTCTGCCCCTCTAGGAGCGGTCCCGGTGGTCCCAGTGGTCCCACTGCCAGACTCCCTTATAGCAGGGCTAATCGCTGTGTCTCTGCCCCTCTAGGAGTGGTCCCGGTGGTCCCAGTGGTCCCACTGCCAGACTCCCTTATAGCAGGGCTAATCGTTGTGTCTCTGCCCCTCTAGGAGCGGTCCCGGTGGTCCCAGTGGTCCCACTGCCAGACTCCCTTATAGCAGGGCTAATCGTTGTGTCTCTGCCCCTCTAGGAGCGGTCCCGGTGGTCCCAGTGGTCCCACTGCCAGACTCCCTTATAGCAGGGCTAATCGTTGTGTCTCTGCCCCTCTAGGAGCGGTCCCGGTGGTCCCGGTGGTCCCAGTGGTCCCAGTGGTCCCACTGCCAGACTCCCTTATAGCAGGGCTAATCGCTGTGTCTCTGCCCCCTCTAGGAGCGGTCCCGGTGGGCCCAGCGGTCCCACTGCCAGACTCCCTTATAGCAGGGCTAATCGCTGTGTCTCTGCCCCTCTAGGAGCGGTCCCGGTGGTCCCAGTGGTCCCACTGCCAGACTCCCTTATAGCAGGGCTAATCGCTGTGTCTCTGCCCCCTCTAGGAGCGGTGCCGGCGGGCCCAGCGGTCCAGACGCTGCCAGACGTTGCCCCTCCCATCCCAGACAGCAGTCTGGGGAGTCGTATGTTACAGAGCATGGGCTGGAGCCCTGGGAGTGGCCTGGGCCCTGAGGGGAGGGGCATCACCGAGCCAATCAGAGCCATCCAGAGACCTAAAGGACAGGGGTTAGGGTTTAACTGACCCCACGGCCTGGGGGGTCACCACCCCACGGCCCGGGGGGTCACCACCCCACGGCCTGGGGGGTCACCACCACCACCCCACGGCCTGGGGGGGTCACCACCCCACGGCCTGGGGGGGTCACCACCCCACGGCCCGGGGGGGTCACCACCCCACGGCCCGGGGGGTCACCACCCCACGGCCCGGGGGGTCACCACCCCACGGCCCGGGGGGTCACCACCCCACGGCCCGGGGGGTCACCACCCCACGGCCCGGGGGGGGTCACCACCCCACGGCCCGGGGGGGTCACCACCCCACGGCCCGGGGGGGGTCACCACCCCACGGCCCGGGGGGGGTCACCACCCCACGGCCCGGGGGGTCACCACCCCACGGCCTGGGGGGGTCACCACCCCACGGCCCGGGGGGTCACCACCCCACGGCCTGGGGGGGGTCACCACCCCACGGCCCGGGGAGTCCGTCACAGAGACCCCAGTGTATATATTCTTCTCTGGTATCTGTATTTGGTATCGGCAATTGTGGTTTCGGTAAATGAAAAAAGTGTCATCGGGACACCCTTAGTTTAACTGACGACCCAAAGCCTGGAGACTGTTATTATTATAGCACTGGGAGGTTGTCGGTGCCAAACCCACGGAACCCACAGGGGAGGGGCCTGGACGCCACCAATAGATACTGTACTGAGGGTCGTGACCCATACGGAATACTGGAAACGCAAACGCCGAGTTATCACCAACACATTTACCATTTACACCAACCTACAGACCGCTCATTTAAAGGGATAGTTCTGGTGTTTTGAAGTTACGCTGTATGAAATACTTGCTATTAATATAGTGATGTCTAGAGTCCCATGGTGGGAGTTCTGCTCTGGTTCTGGTGAAATATCAAGTAGTTCCAAGTAGTAGTTGGAAATAATTCAACAATACAAATGATGTTAGTTTTGTAGATTAATTTACTGTTACTGCGTGACCCCAGGGACCCCCAGGGACCCCTACAAAATGACCAGAACTACTTCATATCGACCAAAACAGAGCAAAAAGGGTAGAACTCCCACCACAGGACTCTGGACATCAATTAATACAGTCGACACCACTTTATTAACGGACAGAATTTCATACAACTTAAGTTCCAAAAATCAGAACTATCCCTTTAACACTGGGGTTTTCAACCTTTTTGATGCCAGGGCCCACCATTTATTCAAAAGTTTGAGCCACGGAGGACCACCACTTGAGGACATTTTAGCCCCACAATTAGACCCCAAAACTAAAGATTTATTTTTACTTTTGTCCATCTTCTAGTAGTGTAGACTTGGGGCTAATTCAGGTGATGAATATTTTAACTCTTGAGAATGTAAAAATGAAACCAAATGGACCCGCAAGGGTCCATTTGGTTTCATTTTTACGTTCTCAAGAGTTACATCTGGTTAACCAGCTTAGCTGGGGACCACCTGGAACCCTCTCAGGGACCACTGGTGGTCCCGTTTTTGGACTCTGTACAGTATGTACAGTAATCAGACATTCATTTTTTATGATGATATATATAAATATTTGAGGTTTTTCATAAAACTTTAGGTTAGGCCTAAACCTTTTTATTTTTAGAAGTTTGTCTTGCCTTGGCAGGATGTAATTACACATGTGTAAAAAGAAATAGAAAATAATCCAGTGGTTTTAGAAATTCAGCATCTAAACCTGCTCCTCATTGATTTACACTGTACATTACTTTGTTTACGTCACTAAAAGACTCTGATCTGTTTTAGATCCACATTCACACCGGAAGGTTTTTACCTTTGATTAAAACGATTCCTGCAGCGTGTTGTCAGAGAGTGTGGCTTCGATCTGGAGGTGTGAAGTCTCATTTTAATCCTAACGCTCATCGATTAATCTCATTCCTCCCAAAACAACGATGGTTTGGCTTTCCGAACGCAGCAGAGCACAGATCACTGCAGGCTGTGGTGAAACACTCCTAGTTACACAGAATTTCAGATACCGTAATTTCTGGACTATAAGCCGCACCTGAATATAAGCCGCACCTGAATATAAGCCGCACCAGCTAAATTTGGGGCAAAACACAGATTTTTTCCTTGTATAAGCCGCACCTGACTATAAGCTGCACCTGACTATAAGCCGCACCAGGCTTATAGTCAGTGCTTCATGTTAGAGCAGTGGTTTTCAACTTTTTCACAATTTAACAACATCTTCACCCCACAGACCCCAAAACTAAAGATTTCTTTTGGCTTTTCGCAAACAATAGAGGCAAAACATCAAAATTAGACCAACATGAACATGACTTATGACTTATTAATTTAGTGGTGCTAATTTAGATGGTGAATTTCATAACTCTTGAGAGTGTAAACATGAAAGGTTTCATGTTTACACTCTCAAAGAGTTACATCTGGTTAACCAACTTTCTATCATTTAGCCTGGGGACCACCTGGAACCTGGAAAATCCATAGATTGGCCGCACTGTTGTATAAGCCGCAGGGTCAAAAGCATGTGAAAAAAGTAGCGGCTTATAGTCCGGAAATTGTGATAATTTCAGATAGATTTACCTTACTATGCTCTAATCCGTCACATGTTGTGATTAGAGCTCATGTGGATTTGGGTTTCTCATTAATTCTCCCTCAATGTGTGTGTTTTTCTTAACCTTTTATAGATTGCAGGGCTTGACACTAACACTTGCCCGCTTGCCCGGGGCAAGTAAAAAAAATGGTGGGGCAAGTGAAGACTGCTACCTGGTTGCCCGATCGGGCAAGTGTGCAACTTAGTGCACTATAACACAACACAAGATAAATTTGTCTTGAAGGCGGTCATTGCGACCTGGGCTAATTAAGATGATGAATTTTAACTCTTGAGAGTGTAAAAATGAAACCAAATGGACCCGCAAGGGTCCATTTGGTCGTGATTGTGCTCTATTCAATCCATGGATAAAGGTGCAAGCGGTTGGACTGTGTCTAATAATGTAAAATGATTCAACAGAACAGCCTCAATGCTGCTTTGGTTGAATCATTTCACTGCCAGAGTAAATAGTTTACATTGGGTAGGGGTTGACACTAAGGTCTCCGAGGCACTTGCTCATCGGGCAAGTGCAAGTCAGGTTCTACTTGCCCTCAGGTCATGGTCACTTGCCCCCCAAAAATATATTGCAAATTTTACATTTAAGTTTACTTCCTACTTGGGTGCTTTAAACCAGGGGTTTTCAACAGGTGGTCCCTGAGAGGGTTCCAGGTGGTCCCCAGCTAAGTTGGTTAACCAGATGTAACTCTTGAGAACGTAAAAATGAAACCAAATGGACCCTTGCGGGTCCATTTGGTTTCATTTTTACGCTCTCAAGAGTTAAAATTCATCATCTTAATTAGCCCATAGTGGTCACAGACCCAGTGGTCCCTGACCCCAGCAAAATGATAGTTTGGAACCAAATGAACCTGGGAGAGAGATAGGTAGAGATATCTAGAAAGCAGGGAAAGACACAGAGGCAGAGTGCAATGACTGCCTTCAAGACAAATTTATCTTGTGTTGTGTTATAGTGCACTAAGTTGCACACTTGCCCGATCGGGCAACCAGGTAGCAGTCTTCACTTGCCCCACCATTTTTTTTTACTTGCCCCGGGCAAGCGGGCAAGTGTTAGTGTCAAGCCCTCTATTGGGACTCTGAAATTTATATTGAGACTCTGAACCATAGGTTGTTTCAAATCAATTTATTACAAGAAAAAAGGCATTGGAAAAATAAACAGGAACGAATGTGGCGATTTAAGGCAATTTAAGTACAAGAAAATGTCAATCATTGTGCAAGAATGTCCTTCTCTTTTTATGAATTTGGTCCCTTTTTTTAATGACGTTGCATTACAGGTTGGTAAATACAGAAGTCTTGCCATATCTTTTGCCATATTCATTTTTTTACAGTTCTGAAGGTATAATCATAGTAAACATATTTGAACTAGAGATCTACAAAAATAATCATTTCAAATAAAAAATAATCACATATTTGAACTCTAATCTCACCAAAATCATGACATCACATGGAAACGGTCACATACCCATAAATTATCATTTATGAAAAAGATTCCTCAATTCCCAAATGAGAATGTGATTGGTCAGTTTTCTGAATTTGGTTTTTGTGAGAAAAAAGGAAAAAAAAAAGTCTGATTTTTCTGACAAAGCATTGAAAAAATGACCCACTCTGTGTGAGCATAAAGTAAGATTTGGTGTATTGGAATTTGGCTTTAGTCAAAGGCAAGTTTTTCCCAAACCTCCTTTTTTGGTACAAGAATGTTAGCGTTTCACCAGTTTTAACCATTATTTTTGAAATATCGGATTCTTGTTTCTGGCACTAGATTGTAGTTCAAAAACAGACAAACAAAAAAATCTTGCCAAGGACCTCCAGAATTATTTATATTTTGCTGCAGACCCCCGTGGACCCCCATCTGAAAACATGTTCTAGGTGATTCCCCAGAAACAAAGATTTGAGGTAAAAAAAAAAAAAAAAGGTTTGCTTCGAAAGAATGTATTCAAAAATTTACTCATCATTTTCACTTTTTTTTCTTCAAAAATAGCAGGACTACAGAAAATAGCAGATCTACAAGCTCATAGAACACCACTCTCTGGCATGCTGTGAGCCAGGAGCGGATGTAACATTTCCCAATTGGGGGGCAGGAGAAAATGGTATGGGTGCAACTTCATCACCACGGGCGATGAAACCGCACCCATACCATTTTCATTTACAGGACTTTTATTAGTCAAGTAAAGCATCAATAATAACATCAGTTGTTGTTGAAGTTGCAACAGACACGCAGCATGCATAAAGCTAAAGGTCTGACTCAGAGAGTTTTCTGTTTTCAATGATGAAATGCTGTTGGTTTAGTGGTGACACAGCTGTAGTTAGTTAGTAGCAGTAGTAGTGTTCCAAATCATTTTAAATAGAAGCACTTTAATTTGAAATATCGTGGGTTGTTTTGCATGACATCGTGTTTGGTGGGGCAGACTGGGCATTTAGGGGGGCATTGCCCCCCCCATGCCCATGCCTAGATCCACCCCTGCTGTGAGCTTGTAGATCTGATATTTTCTGGGTTGTTGACACCCGTGCCTAATCCCTCAGGGCCGGCTTCCTTTTTGCACTGGACAAGTTATTTTGCACCGGACAAGACGGATGCCAATAACATGCGCTGCGCATTGGGCTCATAGTAGAAGAGTTGCGACATTGAGGGGTCAGAAACTGAGCGCTCCGAACATGCGCTGGAAATCCACTATCAGCTGCGACGTGCTTGCGGTTAGGGTTAGGGGTAGGTTTAGAGAAGGGTGTAGCAATGTTTGTAGCAAAACCCTAGACCCCTCCCCTCCTGACGGTCTGTGAGGTGGTTGAGGGTCGGATGTTTAGGATTAGGGTTACGGTTGGAGGGGGCTAGGGTTTTGCATCTCGTAAATTCAGAACAATGGGAGGTCGCAACAATGGCAGTTCGGAATTGTGGAATGGCACCGGGCCGGTGCATGTTATTGACGTAGAGTGAATTGTGGAATGGCACCGGGCCGGCGCATGTTATTGACGTAGAGTGAATTGTGGAATGGCACCGGGCCGGCGCATGTTATTGACGTAGAGTGAATTGTGGAATGGCACCGGGCCGGCGCATGTTATTGATGTAGAGTGAATTGTGGAATGGCACCGGGCCGGCGCATGTTATTGACGTAGAGTGAATTGTGGAATGGCACCGGGCCGGCGCATGTTATTGACGTAGAGTGAATTGTGGAATGGCACCGGGCCGGCGCATGTTATTGATGTAGAGTGAATTGTGGAATGGCACCGGGCCGGCGCATGTTATTGATGTAGAGTGTGGTTGAATGGCACCGGGCCGGTGCATGTTATTGATGTAGAGTGAATTGTGGAATGGCACCGGGCCGGTGCATGTTATTGATGTAGAGTGAATTGTGGAATGGCACCGGGCCGGCGCATGTTATTGACGTAGAGTGTCGTTGCGACCGTCATTTTCTCCACTGCAAAAAAACGTCTCCAGTGCAGAACGTCAGCTGGCGTGCTCCTCTCCTCTGGGGCGTGTACTCACGCCTCCACCCAGACAGAGGCGTGTACTCACGCCTCCACCCAGACAGAGAGGCGTGTACTCACGCCTCCTCCACCCAGACGGCTGCCCCTCCTCCGGGCGTTGACACAAACAGGCTGCGACCCTCCAGGGTCCTCCGGCGGGGGTCCCCCAGGTAAAAGGCCTCCCTGACGGCCTGTAGGAACCCTGGGGCGTGGTCCCTGGTCACCAGAGACACCGCACAGCCCCCCCACCCTGCACCGGTCAGCCTGGAGCCCAGCGCCCCCGCCTGGCTGGGGAGAGAATGACACGGTCAGGATGCACACTACAACAGGGGTTTTCAACCTTTTTTGATGCCAGGGCCCACCTTTATTTAGAATTTGAGCCACAGACCACCACTTGAGAACATTTTAGCCCCACAGACCCCAAAACTATTAACGATTTATTTTGCTTTTGTCCACAATTCCAGGCTGGATTTGGGGAAACCAAACAGTCCAACATACAGATGAAAATAAAAGACCATTAATCTTCTACATTCTCTAGTTGTGTAGACTTGGGATAATTATGATGATGATATTTTAACTCTTGAGAGTGTAAAAATGTTTCATTTTTACGTTCTCAAGAGTTACATCTGGTTAACCAACTTAGCTGGGGACCACCTGGAACCCTCTCAGGGACCACTGATGTCAGGAGTCAGGTTCAGGATGGGATTATGGAGTTATGTAGTTTGGTGAGGATTTTTGTTTATTCCTGTTCTATGAACCCTACTATGGAACATGAAAAAAGCGGTTTACATTTTTTTTTTTTTTTTTTTTTTTGCCCAGAAAATATTTACCCATAACATCCCATCTAAGGTAATAATTAAAAATATAATCATTCTTTAAGAAGCACATGTCAAGCTAGGGTTTTTCATGTTTCTGAATCCATTCCCTGGGCTAAAAACAGCCATAGATACTTGCCCTAATGTGCTGAGCTCATCACATTTCCCATGATGTCTATGGCTAATGAATGTTTTTTTGTGCAAAACTAATGCCTGGAATTAGGGTTGTCCCAATCACATTATTTTTGCCCCCGGTCCGATTCCGATCATCTGAGTATCTACCGATCCCGTTATTTCCCGATCTGATAACTTTTTTTCATCCCGATACAATCCTGATCATTCCCAATATTTTTTCCTGATCAGATACATTTTGCATGCAAATGCATTAAGAAAAAAAAGGACTAAAACTCAATTAAATTGTCTCAAGAAAAAGATCTTATATGAAGTCCACCAAATAGCAGAATGATTTAGCAGACTAAAATAGCAGACTCCTCACTCAAATGTGCACTTGGGCAACTCCAAAGCAAATTCCACAACATTTATTTACCTGTCATAGTGTCAACCCCTTACCCCTGTGTCTGATCACTGGTTAGACTGGTATATTCACCATAGTGTCAACCCCCTTACCCCTGTGTCTGATCACTGGTTAGACTGGTATATTCACCATAGTGTCAACCCCCTTACCCCTGTGTCTGATCACTGGTTAGACTGGTATATTCACCATAGTGTCAACCCCTTACCCCTGTGTCTGATCACTGGTTAGACTGGTATATTCACCATAGTGTCAACCCCTTACCCTGTGTCTGATCACTGGTTAGACTGGTATATTCACCATAGTGTCAACCCCTTACCCCTGTGTCTGATCACTGGTTAGACTGGTATATTCACCATAGTGTCAACCCCTTACCCCTGTGTCTGATCACTGGTTAGACTGGTATATTCACCATAGTGTCAACCCCTTACCCCTGTGTCTGATCACTGGTTAGACTGGTATATTCACCATAGTGTCAACCCCTTACCCCTGTGTCTGATCACTGGTTAGACTGGTATATTCACCATAGTGTCAACCCCTTACCCCTGTGTCTGATCGCTGGTTAGACTGGTATATTCACCATAGTGTCAACCCCTTACCCCTGTGTCTGATCACTGGTTAGACTGGTATATTCACCATAGTGTCAACCCCTTACCCCTGTGTCTGATCGCTGGTTAGACTGGTATATTCACCATAGTGTCAACCCCTTACCCCTGTGTCTGATCACTGGTTAGACTGGTATATTCACCATAGTGTCAACCCCTTACCCCTGTGTCTGATCACTGGTTAGACTGGTATATTCACCATAGTGTCAACCCCTTACCCCTGTGTCTGATCACTGGTTAGACTGGTATATTCACCATAGTGTCAACCCCTTACCCCTGTGTCTGATCGCTGGTTTGACTGGTATATTTACCAATTACTGAATGGTCTGATGACAAATTAGGGCCAATACTGATACTTTTCTGGTACAGGTACAGTATTTTCTGATACCGATATGAACCGATATGACAAAAAAGGCCGATCCGATAGCGATAAAGTACCGGGACATCCCTACCTGGAATGGATTCAGCAGCACGAAAAAAAACCCTAGTTTCACATGTCACATGTGCTTCTCAAAGAATGATTATATTTTTAATTATTACATTATATGTGATTTTATGGTAAATACTTTCTGGGCAAAAATGCAAAAATGTAAACCGCTTTTTTCATGCTCCATAGAGGGTTCATAGAACAGGAAAAAACATGGTTTACAAAAATCTTCACGAAACGTTCACTAAACTAGATTCTGAGATGTTTGAGTTTAAACCCAGTATTATCTGATATTACTAACGGAGGTTTAAAAACAAACAACAAAGTGTTGTGACAAATCATGACAACAAACACAATGCTGTCATACAATATCTAATTAGCAAGAATTAGATAAACATACAAACAAAGCATACAAACAAAAAACAGCATTTTTGGTCTTAGTAATTATTAGTACCGTAATTATATATTATTATTTGAATGTCCCGAAAAATTGTGTTTGTTGTCATGATTTGTCACGACCCGAGTTGTCTTTGTGTTACCCATTTATTCCATGGGTTTGATGTAATCTTGTGTTTTTTAGAGCAGGTGCCTTCCAGATCTACTCACAGACAGGCGTCTACCAGGCGGTCCAGGTCCTGACAGCTGCACTCATACAGGTCCCGACAGGAAGCGTGGCTCTGGCTCATCAGAGCCCCCAGCTGGGTCAGGGCGTCGGCGTCGCACCCAGAACCTCCAGAACCTTCACACACTCTCTGGAAGCTCAACACACGCTGAGCCTCACTGTACACATGTCTGGCACGATGGTACAGCTTAAACTCTGTCTCTGAGAGAGAGAGAGAGAGAGAGAGAGAGAGAGAGAGAGAGAGAGAGAGAGAGAGAGAGAGAGAGAGAGAGAGAGAGAGAGAGAGAGAGAGAGAGAGTGCCATGTAGTCTTGGGCGGTATTGATTTTTTAATATCGGTATTGATAACGTGTTAATTAGCTTGATATTCAATATTACCGGTATTGACCACTAGATGACAATGGCGTGCAATCAGAGTCGGACACATTCCACCAGTCACCTAGTTCTCAGAGTTGCGACATTGAGGGGTCAGAAACTGAGTGCTCTGCTGTTCAAGCAGCCTAAATAGGGACAAACTGGAGTTGGAAATACATTGTTTCCAAAAAGCCTAGCCCAAATAAGGGCTATTTTAGGCATGTGTGTAGCATGAAAATTGTTTGTATAGTTACAATTAAAAGTCTCATTGCTCATATTTTAATAGAATACAGTATAATGTCGGTATTTGACGATATTCGGTATTCGATATTTTTTATAGACCAAATGATATTATCAGTGTATAAAACGAGATACCCCCTACTCACCATGCCTGGTGTTTTCAGTGAGGGACCCCCTGGTACTCACCATGCATGGTGTTGTCAGTCAGGACCCCCTGGTACTCACCATGCCTGGTGTTGTCAGTGAGGACCCCCTCCAGAACGGTGGTCCCCAGGGTCTGGCTCAGCTCCTCCAGACTGTAGGCCTCAGGGTGAAGGTTCTGGTCCACCAGAACCAGCATCTGTTCCACAGAGACCTGGAGAAGGTCCTGGACCTCAGACAGTTTGACCAGCTTGGAGAGGTCCAGACCTAGAGCTTTACCTAGAACCTGCACACACACACACACACACACACACACACACACACACACACACACGCACACACACACACGCAGACGCACACACAAAGGTCATTGATGTACCTTCAAGGTGTTGTGTGGAGATGATAAAAAACATTCCCCCCATTCTGTGTTTCCTAGAAATGGAGGTCTGAAGGAAAACCGCTAACATGGTGAAACATCTTGATGACATCATCAAGATGTATTTTCACCATGTTAATGGAACCATGTTAATGGAACCAAATGAACCCTAACGGGTTCATTTGGTTCCATTTGTATGCTCTCAGGAAAAAAAAAAACATTGGAAATGGGTGGAATTCCCTTTAACTCAAATAGTTAATTGATACATTAAGCGTTAAGAGATTTAATGTAAATTTCTCTCAGGAACAGCTGGTTTGATTTGTGCAAAAAACTAAAGTATAACTGCATTGTAGGTTCACAAAACGAACTGAAATCAGACTCAAATTACCCTTCGTTTATATTTCCCCCCCTCCCAGCCCCACTATATATGACATTTATAATAATATAAACTTTTTCTTAACTTTTTTGTGGCAGTTTTCAGCACCATACGATAACACACCATAGTAAACAAAGGACAAAAAAGTGTGGTATAAAAAAAACAAACTAAAACTTTTTACAAAAACAAAAGCTAGCAAATGCACCCTGGAAACTAATTAAAACTTAACTAAATTAAAGAAAAAAGAGAGTAAAAACTAAGTAAAATTAAACTAAAATGAAAAAATCCATAAGTATAATTACCCTGGCCTAATATGACTAATAATGATTTTTCCAAGTTGACATGGAATTTAAACCAGCCTGGTTTTATCTATGTCTAATGACTCTGCTATAAAATATCATATCCTGCATATCAAGACTCCACAATCTAAGTGCTTGAGAGCATAAAAATGAAACCAAATGGACCCTTGCGGGTCCATTATGGACCCTTGCGGGTCCATTTGGTTTCATCTTCTTTACACTCTCAAGAGTTATGATATTCACCATTCAAATTAGCTCCACTTCATTAATAAGTCATAAGTCATGTTCATTTTGGTCTCATTTTGATGTTTTGCGTCTTTTGTTTGCGAAAAATCCATCATGGAATTGTGAACAAAACCAAAAGAAGTCTTTAGGTTTTGGGGTCTGTGGGGTGAAGATGTTGAATAAATAGTGGGCCGTGGTATCAAAAAGGTTGAAAACCACTGATCTAACAGAAGCTTATTGTCTGCGGCTTATACAAGGGAAAAAAAAACAGTATTTTGCCCCAAATTTAGCTGGTGCGGCTTATATTCAGGTGCGGCTTATAGTCCAGAAATTACGGTAGATATTATATATTGCTCCCTAATATGTTTACCTTGGTTGCTAGGCGACACTCCACCACCCTGAGGTTGAAGTGATTAGACGCTGCTTTGTTCATCTCCACACAGCAGTTAGAGATGACGAACACTGCGTCGTTCGGAAGTCTGACGTCCGTGGAGCGCAAAGGGTTAAACTGGATCAGTTTGGCCTGAAGAGAAAACACAAACACAACGTCAGTGTTGCCAACTTGTTGGCACATTTGTCACTATATTTAGCGCCGAAATGAGTGAAAAACTTCCTGGCGGAAAATCTAGTGCTTTTTGGCTGGTGAGTTGGGGTGAAATTGATTGACAGGCGCCAGAGATAAAACCCTCGTTTTTCCTCCTATGACAGTTGGTTTTCAACCAGTGGTCCCCAGGCTAAATGAAGGACAGTTGGTTAACCAGATGTAACTCTTTGAGAGCGTAAACATGAAACCAAATGGACCCGCATTGCGGGTCCATTTGGTTTCATGTTTACACTCTCAAGAGTTAAAATATTCATCATGTGAATTAGCCCCAAGTCTACACAACTACAGAATGTAGAAGATTAATGGTCAAATAGTGGTCCTCCGTGGTTCAAATGCTGAATAAAACAGTGGGCCCTGGTATGAAAAAGGTTGAAAACCACTGACCCAGAAGACCTGGTCGTGACTACCGTAATTTCCGGACTATAAGCCACTACTTTTTTCACATGCTTTTGACCCTGCGGCTTATACAACGGCGCGGCCAATCTATGGATTTTACAGGTGTTTTTTTTTTTTTTTTTAACAAACTAAACTAAATGATGGAAAGCTGGTTAACCAGATGTCTCAAGAGTTATGATTAATTAATTAATAAGTCATGGTCATTTTCATCTCTATGTTTTGCCTGTTTTGTTTTGCGAAAATTCATCCTGGAATTGTCGACAAAACCAAAATAAATGTTTAGTTCTGGGTTCTGTGGGGCTAAAATGTGGTCCTCCGTGGCTCAAATGCTGAATAAATAGTGGGCCCTGGTATGAAACAGGTTGAAAACCACTGCTCTAAAAAGCTTGAAGCTTGTTGTCTGGTGCGGCTTATAGTCCAGAAATCACGGTAGTAAGCAGGTGGCCGTGGCCTGGTTGTTTTTTAATCCTTACAGTTCCTTTCTCTGCCAGGAAGGAGATAGACTGGTCCATTCCTCCCCCCTCTGTACCGATGTACCGCTCACACCGAGCACACAGCTCTGCTAACTCCACCTGGATGGGCAAAGAAAAAGAAAACGTTTGAAAAATAGCAGATCTACAAGCTCATAACGCGCCACTCGTTGGCACCTTAGAGTAATTAAATATAGAGAGAACACCCTGAGGAAATCTTGAGGCGAAATGGACATAGTGGCCAAAGTTGAGAATGCAGTTTGAGAGCATGGGGCCAGTAACATGAACGCGGAATAGGCCCCGCCCCCTCCATAGCTCTCCGCTCTGACGCACGCACAGGCACGCGTGCCAATCGTGCATGAGGTCGTCCGCGTTCATGTTCTCTCCATTTTCCCAGAATGCACTCTGGCTTTTCCCCCCGGAAATAGGGAAAAAATAGGAGTGAAATCGCCTCATGCACTGAGTGAGCAACTCAATGCAAGTGGATGAGAGGGGGGAGTTCGAGTGTTCTCTCTATATTTAATTACTCTAAGGTTGGCACACATGCACACATGTGGGTGTGGCTTCAGTTCAGGTGGATCTCCACCCATCACCACCCACCAGGCAAACCAGGCATACTTAATGAACTGGTAGGGTGGAATCATAAAAATGACAGTTTAACAAACACTGTACACTTTTGGGGAAAAATTCTTACTTTTCATATAACATTAATACCTGATGATCATGTTTTAGGGTAGAAAATAATCATGGCACCCCATCCTTTAAGAGTATTGACAATTTAGAATTATTATTATCAATTGAGTGATTGGTTGGTTTTGCCTTGTCACGTAGCCTCTATCTTGCATCGTGATTGGCTCACCTTAGAGAGCGTCTTGTGATTGGCCTCCATCGTAGCCAATCCGGCGCAGCAGACCAGAGCGCTGGAACTGGACAGACCAGAGCTGGCGGGAATCGAACCGTCGACCACCACCCGCATACCGGCCAGCTCACTGAGGCCACAGTGCTCCTAGTGGAGACAGAGAGTCCTTACACTTCAGTCACAGGTGTGTGTGCCAAAATGAAACCAGATGGAGGTTTCATTTTACCCTCTCAAGAGTCAAATTATATTTAAACATCTGAATGACTTAATTTTCAAGAATCTGCACATTTAGAAAATGTAGAATTTATTTATTTTGCCAGTTTATCTCTCTCTAAGTTGTGGAGAAAAACTTGAAAATCCTTGCTTCTGGGTCTGAGAGACTAAAGTCAACATCCAAGGAGGTCCGTGGCTCAAATGCTGAATAAATAGTGATGACAAAGGTTGAAGGAGTTGTACAGTGTGCATCTAAAATCATAGGATGTACAGTAAACCTCCCTACACTTTCTTTACTCTTTAACACTAGAATAATCAGGAAGGTGAATAAAATCCTAGCTGATAACTCTCACCTCTTCAATCTCCTCCCATCAGGCAGGAGGTACAGAAGTATTAACCCTTTGTGTCCTGAACGCGTTTTGGTGTTTTATCTGTTGAAAAATAGCAGATCAACAAGCTCATGTCGCGCCACCGAGTGGCGCGACATGAGCTTGTTGTTCTGCTATTTTTGAAAAATTGTGAAAATGTGCTGCAAATCTCTGAACATGTTATTTTGGAAGCAAACATTTTTAACTCAAATTTTTGCATCTGGGGGATCCCTAGAACAACATGTTTTCAGTTTCCAAATACACCGCGTTCCAAATTATTATGCAAATCATGTTTTTGTTTGATTTTCCAACATATTTGATGCAAATGATGATCAGCATAATTTTCAAGTCATTAGCTGTCAATTTTTATTTCAAATGTTATTGAACAAACCTCCTAATGAAAACAGAATTTAGATAATAAATTAAAAACTTGGAAAAGTGCGTTTCGCACTGTTCCAGATTATTATGCACATTATAGTTTCAAGACATTTTCTAGTTTGTAAAGAACTGAAAATAGTAATTTATTGAATTCATAGCAATAATGAGGTCATATGTACTGGGAAAAAAGCTATTTCAATCCATAACATCTTAACAGGTCAAGTTACATGCTAACATAGGACCCCTTGTTTGATAGCAGCTTGCGTCCATCAAACTTGTGAGTTTATGGAGAGTTTCTGCTTGAATGTCTTTGCAGGATGTCAGAACAGCCTCCCAGAGTTGCTGTTTGGATGTGAACTGCCTCCCACTCTCATACTGTACATTTTTCAGTACAGTCTTGTTCAGTGATGAGTGCCGTGCAACCCTGGATGGTCCAGATGGATGGAGTAGTGGATGGTTGGTGCATGGCCAGTTTGGCCACCAAGTCCCAACAAGGCTGCAACGTCAGCAAGGAGGTGGCGGAGTCATATTTTGGGCCGGAGTCCTAGGGAAAGACCTGGTCGGCCCCTTTAGATCTTTCGCTCGAGGATGCTCCAGACATTCTCAATAGGATTGAGGTTAGGGGGAGGGGGGGATGGGGGCCACACCATGATTTTTTTTCCCCCTTTTATGCCCATAGCATGCCAATGAAGCTGAGGTATTCCTTGCAGCATGAGATGGTGCATTGTCGTGCTTGAAGATGATTTTGTTTCAGAAAGCATGATTCTTCGCTTTTGTACAGTGGAAGAACGTGGTCAGTCAGAAACTCAACATACTCTGCAGAAGTCATTTTCACACCTTCAGGGACCCTAAAGGGGCCAACCAGATCTTTCCCTAGGATTCCGGCCCAGAACATGACTCCGCCACCTACTTGCTGACGTCGCAGCCTTATTGGACGGCACTCATCAGTGAACAAGACTGTTTGAAAATTGGTCTTCATGTACAGTATGAGGGTGGAAGGCAGTTCACATCCAAGCAGCAACTCTGGGAGGCTGTTCTGACATCCTGCAAAGACATTCAAGCAGAAACTCTCCATAAACTCACAAGTTTGATGGACGCAAGCTGCTATCAAACCAGGGGTCCCATGTTAACATGTAACTGGACCTGTTAACATGTTTTGGATTGAAATAGCTTTTTTTCCCAGTACATATGACCTCATTATTGCTATGAATTCAACAAATTACTATTTTCAGTTCTTTACAAACTAGAAAATGTCTTGAAACTATGATGTGCATAATAATTTGGAACAGAGCTTTTTAAGTGTTTAATTTATTTTCTAAATTCTGTTTTCATTAGGAGGTTTGTTCAATAACATTTGAAATAAGAATTGACAGCTAATGACTTGAAAATTATGCTGATCATCATTTGCATCAAATATGTTGGAAAATCAAACAAAAACATGATTTGCATAATAATTTGGAACGCGGTGTATGGATAATTCTGGTGGTCCTTGGCTTGGCCTTGGACACAGGAACACAGATTTTTCAGAAAAACTAAAATCTAATGTCAGAGACTATAGAATCTAGTGTCAAAAACACAATGGGTTAATTGCTCAACATCTCGTTTCAGAGACAGCCCTTGTCTTTTTCATTTGCACTTGTCTCGTTAGTTTACAGTTGTAATGATGCATGTATGTAACAACATGCAATGCATATAGCACTTTATAAATGGTGCAATTTCTATGCTGCTGGTCTTTGCACTGTACTGTCTTCTTGTTGTCTGTATGTTGTCTGTACATGTTGAGCATGAACTGAGACGCATTCAACTTTTGTTGACATGGCAATAAAGTTCTTGAATCTTGAAAACCTCTGTTCTAGGCTGCAGCATGCTGCAGCACCTCAGCTGCTTCCACCTCTATCCATGGATAGAGGTGGAAGCGGCTGCAGCACCTCAGCTGAAGCATGCAGCTCAGCTGAATTCCTGTCATACCACAGACTGGGTAACGCAGTACTCTGAGTACAGGTGACATATTTACCTGAATACCTTCCACTGCAATGCAGTACTCTGAGTACAGGTGACATATTTACCTGAATACCTTCTACTGTAATGCAGTACTCTGAGTACAGGTGACATATTTACCTGAATACCTTCTACTGTAATGCAGTACTCTGAGTACAGGTGACATATTTACCTGAATACCTTCTACTGTAATGCAGTACTCTGAGTACAGGTGACATATTTACCTGAATACCTTCCACTGTAATGCAGTACTCTGAGTACAGGTGACATATTTACCTGAATACCTTCCACTGCCAGTACTCTGAGTGCAGGTTATGTGAAATATTTACCTGAATACCTTTGACTGTAATGCAGTACTCTGAGTACAGGTGACATATTTACCTGAATACCTTTGACTGTAATGCAGTACTGTCTCTGAGTACAGGTAATGTGACATATTTACCTGAATACCTTTGACTCCACACAGAAAGTAGTAGAACCAGTGTGGGTTGTCTCTGTCAATGAGGATGTCAGCCGAACCCGTACACGACACACAGTAGTCCCTGCGTGAATACAACATAGTTAACATACTAGTACACACAGCACACTGTAGTCCCTGTAGAAATACAGCATACTCTACTACACTAATGTATTTGTGTTGTTTATTTTATTACTATTATTATTAACAAACATATTTTTGTAAACGGCTAAATAAAGAAGACAAGTACTTGATTTCAGCTAGGGAGGCGAGTATCGGATATCTGCATGGGCTACCGATAGCGATAAAATTACGTTATTGGTATTCCCACAGTGGTATAGACTCTGTTCATCGTTTGTGCAAGTTGGTCTGTTGTTGTAACCACTCATGTGACCACAACGCTGGCTTCTGATTGGACCATTCATTCAAGCCATGTAATGTCAATAGTTCACCAGGTTTAACTGCAGTTTCAGCTCTTAGTTCTGCCGTGTTTGTTTGTCTGTAGCGCCACCTATAGACAGGGGCGGATTGGCATATTTTCCCACCTGGACAATTTTGCCTTTGCCGGGGGGTGGGGGGGGGGGCAGCTGGTTAACCAGATGTAACTCTTTGAGAGCGTAAAAATGAAACCAAATACATTTGGTTTCATTTTTACACCCTCAAGAGTTAAAATATTCATCATGTGAATTAGTCCAACTTAGTCTACACAACTAGAGAATGTAGAAGATTAATGGTCATTTTGATCTGTATGTTCCAGGCGAGCATCTAGCACATTCTAGTGCATTTTGGATCTTGGCAGTTGGCAACACTGCCTCCAGCAGTGCCAGTGCCCTGGCGCACAGGAGTGAACAGGAATATGGCCTGTCCAGGCCACTAGGTGGCGCAGGCCACCGGGAAAACTCCCTCTACTCCAGATGGCCAATCCGCCCCTGCCTATAGAGACTAATGCACTGTGAGTATCTATAGCTCCCCCTATAGAGTATCTGTAGCTCCACCTATAGAGACTAATGCACTGTGAGTATCCCCGGTCTAAGAGTACATTTACTCAGAGTACAGAGTATCTTGGGCTCTAGGAGTATTTTTACTCAGAGTATCTTGGGGTCTTACTTGTACAGAGGGTCGGTGTTGGCCAGCTCTATGCGTCCTGATTGGTTGACTGAGACAGCGGCGATAATGCTCTGCTCAATGGCCATGGGAAGAACAGCATACCCACAGTAATCAATATGTTCACCTGTCAATCACACAGGAATCAATATGTTCACCTGTCAATCACACAGGAATCAATATGTTCACCTGTCAATCACACAATAATCAATATGTTCACCTGTCAATCAATACATACCCACAGGAATCAATATGTTCACTATCGATCAATACATATCACAGTAATCAGGTAACATTTTGATCCATAATGATAACTAATAGATAACATTATTGATCATGGTTACCGATCAGGTTGACTCTTCCCGGAGCAGAGGCGTAGAACAGAGGACTCTCTCCATACTTGTTTTCAAACACCGTCTTCAGTTTCTGCAGCCTGGTGAATACATTAGATACAGTAAACATTAAACCAAATGGACCCGCAAGTGTCCAACTCTCTGAAGGACCACTGGTGGTCCCCGGACCACTGGTTGAAAACCACTGATATAGAGATGAATCATCATTTCTCTCTCATCCACAGTGAAATATAAAAACAACAAGTAAACAGCAGTGCAATGGATGAAGGCAATAAAATACTAGATATAAAACTATAAAAAAAAAGTTTACTATAGGCCTTGAGAGTGTAAAAATGAAACCAAATGGACCCTTATGGGTCCATTTGGTTTCATTTTACACTCTCAAGAGTTAAATTATACTTAACATTATAGTTGTGTAATTTCAAGAGTCCACACAATTAGAAAATGGAGAATTGTTATTTTGACCAACGTTTTGCCAGTTCTCTTTTCCAATTGTGGACAAAAAAAACGTGAAAGTTCTTAGTTTTGGGTGCAAGGCTAAACTTAATGCAATGACCCGTCAACTCACACCTCAAATACAGTTTTCAAACGTCAGTAGTAGCATAAACAAAAAAACCTTCCAATTCTCCCCCTCCATTTTTCATTGTGCATCAAGTGCATTATTCTTAAGCACTATAACAGTATGTAACACCACTATTACTTTGTTTGTGAAAGAGGTATTGGTTAGTAACCAAAGTAATCAAAAATTTTATATATTTTTTTAATTTCACAAAGTACAGTATATCTAAATGAAAACAGCAACATTGACTATGTATCGTTTAGTATTGTTTTGCCATTTCAAATGATCAGTATTAAACCATTTTCTTTGCAGATAATCAAATGCATTAATCCCACATTAAATTTAGCATTTTCTTTGAAAGGGAAAAAAAAGTTATTTATTTAGTTTGATGTAGTTTGTGTTAATACTACATTAAATGTAGCTTCCTTTTTAAGGAGTGGTTTAATTACCTAGATAAGAGTCCACACAATTAGAAAATGGAGAATAATTGTTATTTTGAACAACGTTTTTCCAGTTCTCTTTCCCAATTGTGGACAAAAACGTGAAAGTTCTTAGTTTTGGGTGCAAAAAAAAACTAGACTCAACATGTCAAACTGTCAACTCAAATTCACTCATTTTTAAGTGCATTATTCTTAAACTCTATAACAGTCAGTATAACAGTCTATAACAGTCAGTAACACCGTCACCAACTATTCCAAAGCTCAGTAATGGAACAATCACATTGTGACATTATTTTGTGATGTGTAGATCTTAATGAGACGCTCATTTTGAAAGTAGCTCTCAAGTAAAAAAAAAAAAGTGTGGACACCCTTGTCTTACAGTCTTTCACCTTACATCTGATTAATATGATACTGTCTGATAAACATCGCATCATTCAGTGTTTGATAGTCACTCACCTTACATCTGATTAATATGATACTGTCTGATACAGTGTTTAGTGATAGTCACTCACCTTACATCTGATTAATATGATACTGTCTGATACAGTGTTTAGTGATAGTCACTCACCTTACATCTGATTAATATGATACTGTCTGATACAGTGTTTAGTGATAGTCACTCACCTTACATCTGATTAATATGATACTGTCTGATACAGTGTTAGTGATAGTCACTCACCTTGGATCTGCAGTGATCACACTCTTTAACTTGGGAGGATTTGGATCCATTCTCTCCTTTTAAATCTATTCTATGAATGAAAACAACAACTGGGTGGATGTAGGATATAATGTGTAGTAGTTGTAGTAGTTTCTGATCTGTAGTATAGCAGTAGTTGTGTAGTATACTAGTAGTATTCGTGTACTAACAGCAGAGTACTGTACTATCACTGCACACAGTAGTTCCTTGTTTGTTTTGAAGTGATCAGCTGACTGTCACGTGGTCCGTGCGGATCCAGGAACTGATCGTCACGAGGACCAGACAAAGATGTTCTGTATGTAGGAAGATAGGCGATGTATTATGAAGATGTGCCAAGTTGCCAACTAGCACTGGCTTCACTATGGAGGGGAAACGGGCAAATGTCTGCTCCATCTTCATACATACAACATCTTTGGTATAGACCTGCGACGACATCTCCGTTTACTTCCATGGTAAAGGTATGGAGGCTCTTCTACGTGGACTTCTACTGAGAAAGGGGACAACAAACAGGGACAAGTCCTGGACCAGAGGTAGACGGAAATAACAGCACAGAGAGACTGTAGGCGATACTGTTGCACACGTGCCCTAAAACAGCCGTTATTTGCGTCGCCCTCGTTGAAAACAATGTATTTCCAACTCCAGTTTGTCCCTATCCAGACTGCATGAACAGCAGCTCTGTTTCTGACTCCTCAATGTCGCCGCTCTGACACTTATGTAGATGAGCTCCGGTACCGGTATGAGCCAATCACAAGCGCCCCACTCCGCCGCTCAGCCATAGAGTATAGACAGAGTTGAGACAACTCCGTCCACTTCATGGGGTCAGTCCAATGGAGGCTCTTCTACTTGGACTTCAATAGAGAATGGGGACAAAAAATGGGGACAAGTTCTGGTTAATGATCTTACATGGCTTTATTGTAGATCGTTTTTAGTAATACATAAACATTATTGTACAGCAACATTGTAATGTACACTGTTATTGCACAATACCGCTGGCATGCTGAAAACGTGCATAAAATAGTTCTTATTTGCAACACGAATAAGAGCATGGAACTGCATTGGAAATGCATCGGAAAACATTGGAAAACCATGCATTTCCGACTCCGCGTTGTCCCTATTCGGGCTGCATTAACAGCAGCCCGAGCGCTCAGTTTCTGACCCCTCAATGTCGCAACTCTTCTACTGTCATCCACCGACCTGCACTACGGCGGCTCTGCTGGGAGAAGAGCCATCTAGTAGAAGAGTTGCGACATTCAGGGGTCAGAAAACAGCCTGGTCACGTGGTTCATGTACTCGCGCGAGGCCATAGGGCTCCAATGCATTCAGTAACTTCCGGCTGTCCCTATTCATGTCACTATCCAACAGAAGTCTACGTAGAGGGACAGGCCCCGTGAAGTGAACGGAGTTGGCGCAACTCTGTTTTATTTCCAAGGCTCTGGCTGGGAGGAGGCGAGGCTGCAGCTTTGTGTCGTGTGTGTGTGTGTGTGTGTGTGTGTGTGTGTGTGTGTGTGTGTGTGTGTGTGTGTGTGTGTGTGTGTGTGTGTGTGTGTGTGTGTGTGTGTGTGTGTGGTGTGTGTGTGTGTGTGTGTTGTGTGTGTGTGTGTGTGTCTCCTCTTTCCTCTACTAACATTTATGAAGGTGAGTTTGAAGTGAAAAGTCACCCTCAAATGATCCCTCATTCATTATTCATTAGTCTGTGGTGACATTTATACCTCTGGGACCCCTAAAGTATGGTAAAAGTAAAGTTAATGTAACTCTGACTCTGAGAGTGTAGCCTGTACCAATGCATATCAACAGTCAGTCATTATTATTCATTAAAGCAGTGGTTTTCAACCTTTTTCATCCCAGGGACCACCATTTATTCAGCATTTGAGCCACGGACCACCATTTGAGGACATTTTAGCCCCACAGACCCCAAAACTAAAGATTTCCTTTGCTTCTGTCCATGACCATTAATCTTCTAGTTGTGTATATTTAGGACTAATTCACATGATGAATATTTTAACTCTTGAGAGCGTAAAAATGAAACCAAATGGACCCGCAAGGGTCCATTTGGTTTCATTTTTACGCTCTCAAGAGTTACATCTGGTTAAACAACTGAGCTGGGGACCACCTGGAACCCTCTCAGGGACCACTGGTGGTCCCCGGACCACCTGTTGAAAACCCATGCATTAAAGGACAAGGTTTCTGTTTTAGGCCAGTGGTTTTCAACCATTTTGATTCCAGGGACCACTGTTTATTCAGCATTTGAGCCACAGAGGACCACCATTTGATGACATTTTAGCCCCACAGACCCCTAAACTATGCTGTAGCTTTGCTTTTGTCCACAATTCCAGGCTGGATTTGGGGAAACCGTTTAACAAAACAGTCCAACATACAGACTTGGGTTGATCCAGGCAGTATATATTGCCTGGATCAACTTTATTTGTTTTGTTTGTTTTATTTGTTTGTTTATGTACTCAGGGCTTGACACTAACACTTGCCCGCTTGCCTGGGGCAAGTAAAAAAAAATGGTGGGGCAAGTGAAGACTGCTACCTGGTTGCCCGATCGGGCAAGTGTGCAACTTAGTGCACTATAACACAACACAAGATAAATTTGTCTTGAAGGCAGTCATTGCACTCTGCCTCTGTGTCTTGTGTCAAAATGACCATTAATCTTCTACAGTGTAGACCTGGGCTCATTAAGATGATAAATTTTAACTCTTGAGAGTGTAAAAATGAAACCAAATGGACCTGCAAGGGTCCATTTGGTTTAATTATTACATTCTCAAGAGTTACTTCTGGTTAACCAACTTAACTGGGGACCACCTGGAACCTGGGGGGCAAGTGACCATGACCTGAGGGCAAATAGTACCTGACTTGCGCTTGCCCGATGGGCAAGTGCCTCGGAGAGCTTAGTGTCAACCCCTGGTACTAAAAGAGTGACTATAAGAGCTTTGTTAGTGTATGTCAATGAGCAGATTTTGAATTATCAATGACTAACCTATGATCAGGGGTTGACACTAAGGTCTCCGAGGTACTTGCCCATTGGGCAAGTACAAGTCAGGTTCTACTTGCCCTCAGGTCATGGTCACTTGCTCCCCAAAAATATATTGTAAATTTTGCATTTAAGTTTACTTCCTACTTGGGTGCTTTAAACATTTCCTTTTGCAGTCGAAGACTATGTTTTGTTTAAGTCACAATCAGCTGCAGTAAATATTCAACTTGTAAATCAGTGGTTCCCATAGTGGTCACAGACCCAGTGGTCCCTGACCCCAGCAAAATGATAGTTTGGAACCAAATGGACCTGGGAGAGAGATAGGTAGAGATATCTAGAAAGCAGGGAAAGACACAGAGGCAGAGTGCAATGACTGCCTTCAAGACAAATTTATCTTGTGTTGTGTTATAGTGCACTAAGTTGCACACTTGCCCGATCGGGCAACCAGGTACAGGGGTTGGGTTGACGCTAAGGTCTCCGAGGCACTTGCCCATCGGGCAAGTGTAAGTCAGGTTCTACTTGCCCTCAGGTCATGGTCACTTGCCCCCCCAAAAATATATTGTAAATTTTGCATTTAATTTTACTTCCTACTTGGGTGCTTTAAACCAGGGGTTTTCAACAGGTGGTCCGGGGACCACCAGTGGTCCCTGAGAGGGTTCCAGGTGGTCCCCAGCTAAGTTGTTTAACCAGATGTAACTCTTGAGAACGTAAAAATGAAACCAAATGGACCCTGGCGGGTCCATTTGGTTTCATTTTCACACTCTCAAGAGTTAAAATTCATCATCTTAATTAGCCCATAGTGGTCACAGACCCAGTGGTCCCTGACCCCAGCAAAATGGGAGAGAGATAGGTAGAGATAGCTAGAAAGCAGGGAAAGACACAGAGGCAGAGTGCAATGACTTCCTTCAAGAAAAAATTATCTTGTGTTGTGTTATAGTGCACTATGTTGCACACTTGCCCGATCGGGCAACCAGGTAGGAGCCTTCACTTGCCCTTTTTTACTTGCCCCGGGCAAGCGGGCAAGTGTTAGTGTCAAGCCCTGATTATTATTATTGGTATTTTAATTTCTTGTCCACATTTGGAATTAGATCATGGCCTTAACAGCAGAGTGCTTCATATGGTGTGACTGCTGACTATATCATACCTGGGCATCATGCGGCCCGCGGGGGCCAAATGTGTCCCTTTGGCTGACTCTGACCGACCCGGGGACCACCAGTGGTCCTTGAGAGAGTTCCAGTTAAGAATGGAAAGTTGGTTAACCAGATGTAACTCTTGAGAATGTAAAAATGAAACCAAATGGACCCTTGCGGGTCCATTTGGTTTCATTTTTACGCTCTCAAGAGTTAAAATATTCAGCATGTGAATTAGCTCAAGTGTACACAACTAGGGAATGTAAAAGGATGGTCATTTTTTATCTGTTATCCTATTTTGTTTGTAAAATCAACCCTGCTATTGTGGACAAAAACAAAAGAAACCTTTAGTTTTTGGGTCTGTGGGGGCTAAAATGTCATAAATAGTGGGCCCTGGTGTCAAGATGGTTGGTCTTACTTTTATCTTGAAATTAAATTAATATTCCGCAGACTTTAGTTCAGCCTTTAGTCTCGGCCCTCCACGCTATTTTATCGATCTCATTTGGCCCCTTGGGAAAAATAATTGCCCATCTCTGGACTATACCAACATAAACAGTAATTAATTGATCAGTTGTTGTTGCACTGCCTGCTAGACAACAGCAGGTGGTGTTGTTGGATGTTTTAATTCATTGTTTTATTGTTTATCTTTCTTACTGTGGTATAAGTGCATGTTCTCACTGTTTCACACACAGTGTGTGTGTGTGTGTGTGTGTGTGTGTGTGTGTGTGTGTGTGTGGGGGGGGGGGGGGGGGGGGGGGGGGGGGGGGGGGGCAGACACAAATGGTATGGGGTGCCATCCCCCGTATTGAATAAATGATGATGATGTATTATTGTAGCATGGTTATATCTATAACACAAAATCTATTTTCTATGTTACATATTTATTTTGCACTACATTTCTGCCTACTTTGTGCTGCAGGACAATGACTGAGCCTCCATGGAGCTGTATGCAGTGTCTGCAGCTGTCTGTGGTGTCTGCAGCTGTCTGCGGTGTCTGCAGCTGTCTGTGGTGTCTGCAGCTGTCTGTGGTGTCTGCAGCTGTCTGTGGTGTCTGCAGCTGTCTGTGGTGTCTGCAGCTGTCTGTGGTGTCTGCAGCTGTCTGTGGTGTCTGGAGCTGTCTGCGGTGTCTGGAGCTGTCTGTGGTGTCTGCAGCTGTCTGTGGTGTCTGCAGCTGTCTGTGGTGTCTGGAGCTGTCTGCGGTGTCTGGAGCTGTCTGCGGTTGTCTGCAGCTGTCTGTGGTGTCTGCAGTGTCTGTGGTGTCTGGAGCTGTCTGCGGTGTCTGCGGCTGTCTGCGGTGTCTGCGGTGTCTGCGGTGAACACAGATGTCCTAAATGACTCAGGGTTAACCTCTGACCTCCAGGTGAGACATGAAGGTTATGATGTGTGAGACAGTTAGTACATCTGTCTGTCTGTCTGTCTGTCTGTCTGTCTGTCTGTCTGTCTGTCTGTCTGTCTGTCTGTCTGTCTGTCTGACCTTGTGTCCCCTCACCAGATTCCGCTGTGTGTGTGTGTGTGTGTGTGTGTGTGTGTGTGTGTGTGTGTGTGTGTGTGTGTGTGTGTGTGTGTGTGTGGTGTGGTGTGTGTGTGTGTGTGTGTGTGTGTGTGTCCTCTATGCTCGCTCGCCCTCCCCTCTCTCTCTCTCTCCCCTCCGCATACTGTATGAGGAATACTGGCTGTGTCCTCTAACTGTAACCTCACACACACACACATACACATACACACACACACATGCATGCACGCACACACACACACACACACACACGCACGCACGTACGCACACACACACACACGCACGCACGCGCGCACAGGACTGTGGGTTTTGGTTTAGGTAAAGTCGGCACTGGACGACGGGCGCAAGTGTGTGTGTGTTGTGTGTGTGTGTGTGTGTGTGTGTGTTGTGTGTGTGTGTGTGTGTGTTGTGTGTGTGTGTGTGTGTGTGTGTGTGTGTGTGTGTGTGTGTGTGTGTGTGTGCTGCTGCATCGCTGAGCCTCGGAGACTGAGAAAGAGAGAGAGAGAGAGAGAGAGAGAGAGAGAGAGAGAGAGGGAGAGACACACAGAGACAGAGAGAAAGAGAGAGAGACAGAGAGAGAGAGAGAGAGAGAGAGAGAGAGAGAGAGAAGAGAGAGAGAGAGAGAGAGAGAGGGAGACACAGAGAGAGAGAGACACAGAGAAGAGAGAGACGAGAGAGAGAGAGAGAAGAGAGAGAGAGCGACAGAGAGAAGAGAGAGAGAGAGAGAGACAGAGACAGAGCGGTGTTGTGTCCTTGAGGTTGATGGTGACTGCAGCTCTCTCTCTCTCAGACACATGAACAGCATCTGACAGTGAGTAAATGTTTCTGTTATTGTGTTGTACTTGTACTTGTATTGTGTTGAACTGTACTAGCACCACTACTACCTCCTCCTGGTGTACTGTAGAACTAGGTAGTACTGAGTTGTTTGTATACTGTGTAGTCTGTGCCAGGGGCGGATCTAGGCAAGGGCATGGGAGGGGGCAATGCCCCCCTAAATGCCCTGACTGCCCCACCAAACATAATGGCATGAAACCAACCTGAATTTCAAAGATATTTCAAATTAAAGTGCTTCTAATGATTTAAAATGATGTGAAACACTACTACTGCTACTAACTAACTAACAGCTGTGTCACCACTAAACCAACAGCATTTCATCATTGAAAACAGAAAACTCTCTGAGTCAGACCTTTAGCTTTATGCATGCTGCGTGTCTGTTGCAACTTCAACAACAACTGATGTTATTATTGATGCTTTACTTGACTAATAAAAGTCCTGGAACTGAAAATGGTATTCTGGAAACCAAACAGTCAAACATCCAGATCAAAATGACCATTAATCTTCTCTAGTTGTGTAGACTTGGGATAATTCACATGATGAATATTTTAACTTGACTTACTTTATCTTGAGAGTGTAAACATGAAACCAAATGGACCCGCAAGGGTCCATTTGGTTTCACCCTGGTTTCACCCTGGTTTCACCCTGGTTTCACCCCATTTCATCTGCTGTCAAAGAGTTACATCTGGTTAATCAACTTTCCATCATTTAGCCTGGGGACCACCTGAACCCTCAAATGCGTTACTTTTCCCAGTTCCCCCTCTCACACCTGGGCATCATGCGGCCCAGGGACCAAATGCTGCGCTTTGCAGGGGCGGATGTAACATTTCCCAATTGGGGGGCAGGAGAAAATGGTATGGGGGCGGTATGGGGTCGCACCCATACCATTTTCAGTTCCAGGACTTTTATTACTCAAGTAAAGCATCAATAATAACATCAGTTGTTGTTGAAGTTGCAACAGACACGCAGCATGCATAAAGCTAAAGGTCTGACTCAGAGAGTTTTCTGTTTTCAATGATGAAATGCTGTTGGTTTAGTGGTGACACAGCTGTAGTTAGTTAGTAGCAGTAGTAGTGTTTCACATCATTTTAAATATAAATATCTTGGGTTGTTTTACATGCCATCGTGTTTGGTGGGGCAGACTGGGCATTTAGGGGGGCCTTGCCCCCCCTGCCCATGCCTAGATCCGCCCCTGGCTCTTTGGCTGACTCTGACCGGCCTGTGAAAGGTTACTTGGAAAATCCAACATGCAATGCAATACCATCCTTGACAGGTTGTCTCTGATGTCTTGGTACAGTGGACAGTATGTTTCTCTGATGTCTTGGTACAGTGGACAGTATGTGTCTCTGATGTCTCGGTACAGTGGACAGTATGTGTCTCTGATGTCTTGGTACAGTGGACAGTATGTGTCTCTGATGTCTCGGTACAGTGGACAGTATGTGTCTCTGATGTCTTGGTACAGTGGACAGTATGTGTCTCTGATGTCTTGGTACAGTGGACAGTATGTGTCCTGATGTCTCGGTACAGTGGACAGTATGTGTCTCTGATGTCTCGGTACAGTGGACAGTATGTGTCTCTGATGTCTTGGTACAGTGGACAGTATGTGTCTCTGATGTCTTGGTACAGTGGACAGACAGTATGTGTCTCTGATGTCTTGGTACAGTGGACAGACAGTATGTGTCTCTGATGTCTTGGTACAGTGGACAGTATGTGTCTCTGATGTCTTGGTGCAGTGGACAGTATGTGTCTCTGATGTCTTGGTACAGGGGACAGTATGTGTCTCTGATGTCTTGGTGCAGTGGACAGTATGTGTCTCTGATGTCTTGGTACAGTGGACAGTATGTGTCTCTGATGTCTTGGTGCAGTGGACAGTATGTGTCTCTGATGTCTCGGTACAGTGGACAGTATGTGTCCTGATGTCTTGGTACAGTGGACAGTATGTGTCTCTGATGTCTTGGTACAGTGGACAGTATGTGTCTCTGATGTCTTGGTACAGTGGACAGACAGTATGTGTCTCTGATGTCTTGGTACAGTGGACAGTATGTGTCTCTGATGTCTTGGTACAGTGGACAGACAGTATGTGTCTCTGATGTCTCGGTACAGTGGACACTATGGTCGATTTTCGTCACATGCGTTGTGCGCGACACAGCCCACAACTCGCAACGGATTTCCTTATTGCTATTTTCGTCACCTTTCCTCTTCCCTTAGCCACTACTTTTATGCCGACACCTTTATTTGTGACTGGAGGTGTGGTCATGGGCGTGTTTGTCGTGCAGTCCCTTAAGTTGCTAATTTCGTCAAATAGATTTGGGAAATAGATAGCAGGATTTTCAATGCACCTGCTAGCCCGGGGTTTTCAACAGCCCAGGGGTTTTCACCTAGCCCAGGGTTTTCAAAATGGACCCTTGCGGGTCCATTTGGTTTCATTTTTACACTCTCACAAAAAAGAAGTCTTAGTTGCATTGAATCATTTTCAACCCAGCTGCCAAGCAACTAAAAATGTTAATTTAGCGGGATAAAAGTTGGAAAATCCTTGTTTTTGTCCACAGCAGTGAAGCAGCAGCAGCAGACATGGTATCAGAAAGTTTATCTGTAGGACTCTGGGAGAAAGGATCAGGTGACGCCAAGGAGGGCTGTGATTGGAGGATCCGAAATGTTGCCCAGTAGAGGGCGCTAATGATCTGACTTTTCTGAACACCATGAGTTGATCATTTTCTATAGAAAGGTGAAAGTCAACGTGATAGTTGATGTTGCTTGTTGATGTTGATCAAAACATTGCTAGGTGTATCAGGGTCCTTAAGTGTATTAATTAATGACAGTGAAATGTTAAATTTGTTACACTTTACACTGAATAACTATGGTTAAGTGGAAAACTGGTAAAAAAAAAATAGAAATATAGCAAATATAATCAGTCTGTCACCTAATCAGTGATTAGACAACTAATTCAATAATCAATTGATTACAATTAATCATTGCAGCCCTAACACGCGCGCGCACGCACCCACACACCCACACACACACACACACACACACACACACACACACACACACACGCACACAACGCACCGCACACGCACACACACACACACACACACACACACACACACAGATGACAGATGGATCTATGTTAAACTCCATTAGACAGAGCCTGGTGACATAATGAGATCAGAGGGTTGGCTCAGCGGTGGGTCAAAGGTCAAACCCCAGCGTGAACCTGATGACTCGTGGTCAGGGAAAAAAGAAAAAGAAAGTGCTTTAGTTGGACTCGGGGGGGATGTAACATTTCCCAATTGGGGGGGGGGGGGGATGGTGGCGATGAAGTCTGCGTGTCTGTTGAAGTTGCAACAGACACGCAGCAGCATGCATAAAGCTAAAGGTCTGACTCAGAGAGTTTTCTGTTTT
Source organism: Benthosema pterotum (assembly GCA_039105355.1). NCBI lineage: Eukaryota > Metazoa > Chordata > Actinopteri > Myctophiformes > Myctophidae > Benthosema > Benthosema pterotum. Next base: position 3,755,486 of record CM076983.1, on the reverse strand, counting down.
CAATGATGAAATGCTGTTGGTTTAGTGGTGACACAATGTAGTTAGTTTGTAGCATTTGAAATGTGGGTTTGCATGCCATGGTTTTGGTGGGCAGTCTGGGCATTTAGGGGGCATTGCCCCCCCATGGCCATGCCTAGATCCGCCCTGGTTGGACTACTTGAGTATAAGGATAAACTCTCCACTAAAACACTAAAGCCAGATTTTCGTTATCTTCTAAACCTCTTGTCCTCGACTTCTTTGCCTTTTTAAACTATTTTAAAAATACATTTTTTCGATAAGTAAACTGGCCAGTCTTCAAGCTCACAACGGTCAATAGTTTGGCACATTGAACTATTCCCAAAATTTTTTTTTTTTTTTTTTCTTTTTTTTAGAAAATAGTAAAAAAAAAAAAAAAAAGGTGATAAGGGTTTTTGGATATTTAGCATATAACGGAAATGGAGCCCTTAACTCAGGGGTTTTCAACCTTTTTGACTCCAGGCCCACCATTTATTCCAGCATTTGAGCCACGGACCACCATTTGATGACATTTTAGCCCCAAAGACCTGAAACTAATGAATTCTTTTGGTTTTGTTCACAATTCCAGGCTGGATTTTGCAAACAAAACAACTGTAACTTCTTAATAAGTGGTGCTAATTCAGACGATGAATATTTTAACTCTTGAGAGTGTAAAAATGAAACCAAATGGACCCGCAAGGGTCCATTTGGTTTCATTTTTACACTCTCAAGAGTTACATCTGGTTCATAAGCTTTCCATCATTTAGCCTGGAACCCTCTGAAGAACCACAGGTGGTCCGGACCACCTGCTGAAAACCCCTGCCTTAACAGTTTTCTAATTGTGTAGATTCTAGAAAATAAATAGTCTAAATTAAATCAGATTTAAATTTAATTCGAACTCTTGAGAGATCAACCCATTTAGGCCTGACCTAATATAAGGTTTCTGAAAATATTTTTTTATTTCAGCATCAAAAAACTTTACTCTGTAATACTGTACATACTGTGGATTCCCGTCCTGAAAGGGTTAAAATGAAACCAAATGGACCCTCCATTGGTTAACCAACTTTCCATCATTTAGCCTGGGGACCACCTGGAACCCTCTCAAGGACCACTGGTGGTCCCCGGATCACCTGTTGAAAACCCCTGGGGGTCCCCAGACCACACTTTAGTATTTACACAGGTGACATTGGTGCTAGTTCATTGTTGAATGGTGCTAAATCCAGTGACTCCACAAGGGGGCAGTGGAGACAAATAAAACTCATTTGGGCAAAACACAGAGTCGTTTTAGCTGGTCTCTGGATGAATGACTGAATATATTTACACTGGACTACACCAGGGGTTTTCAACAGATGGTCCGGGGACCACCTGTGGTCCCTGAGAGGGTTCCAGGTGGTCCCCATGCAGGCTAAATGATGGAAAGTTGGCTAAGCAGATGTAACTCTTGAGAATGTAAAAATGAAACCAAATGGACCCTTATTGCGGGTCCATTTGGTTTCATTTTCACACTCTCAAGAGTTAAAATATTCATCATCTGAATTAGCACTATTTAATTAAGAAGTCTATACTGTTTTGTTTGCAAAATCCAGCCTGGAATTGTCAACAAAACCAAAAGAATTCTTTAGTCTTTTAGGTCTTTGGGGCTAAAATGTCCTCCGTGGCTCAAATGCTGAATAAATGGTGGTCCCTGGTGTCAAAAAGGTTGAAAACCAATGGACTACGCCCTTGGTTTTTAACCTTTTTCATACCAGGGCCCACTATTTATTCTACATTTTAGCCACGGACCTGATGTTGACTTTAATCTCTCTGACCCAAAAGTTTTTTTTTTTTTTGTCCATAGTTTAGGAGAGATAAACTGACAAAACTTTGGTCAAAATAACAAATAGTCCACATTTTCTAAATGTATACAGTAGATTCTTAAAAATTAAGTAATTCAGACGATTAAAACTAATTTAACTCTTGTGGGCGTGAAATGATACCAAATGGAATCGCCTGTAGGAGTCATCCGGTCATAGGTGTCTTTTTGAGAGTGGTTTTGAAGGTCGGATGTCTTAATGACTGTTGGTAGGGCAGTCTGCATTTTGGTGGCATATGAGTGAAAGGCATGATGGGAAGTAACTTGTTACAAGTAGCTAAGCTACATAGCTTAACTACATTTCCCGTAACTTGTAGTGTAGCTCACTACAATTTTCTGGGGATAGCTTGTAGTGTAGCTTAATACATTAAATCAAGAGTAGCAAGTAGTGTAGCTTACTTACATTTCCCCCGTAACTTTCCCGTTACTGGCAAAAGGAATTAGTCCCGTTGTATAAATACTGATGATGGTAAAGTAATTTTTACTTGCACCTTTCCAGGGCTTGACACTAACACTTGCCCGCTTGCCCGGGGCAAGTAAAAAAAATGGTGGGGCAAGTGAAGACTGCTACCTGGTTGCCCGATCGGGCAAGTGTACAACATAGTGCACTATAACACAACACAAGATAAATGTGTCTTGAAGGCAGTCATTGCACTCTGCCTCTGTTTCTTTCACTGCTTTCTAGATATCCACAATTCCAGCTGGATTTGGGAAACAAAACAGGCAAATTAACATGCAGATCAAAATGACCATTAATCTTCTACATTCTCTAGTTGTGTAGACTTGGGGCTTATAAGATGATTAATTTTAACTCTTGAGAGTGTAAAAATGAAACCAAATGGACCCGCAAGGGTCCATTTGGTTTAATTTTTTCGTTCTCAAGAGGTACATCTGGTTAACCAACTTAACTGGGGACCACCTGGAACTGGGGGCAAGTGACCATGACCTGAGGGCAAGTAGAACCTGACTTGCACTTGCCCGATGGGCAAGTGCCACGGAGACCTAGTGTCAACCCCTGAGTACAATTTTGAGTTTTCTGTACTTTAGTTCAGATTAGTTATGGGGTGATGGGGGGGGGGGGGGGAGCAGCTAGGGTCCATTTGCGTGTGTAACGCCCGGGATTCGAAAAGTCCAACATCTTAACCACTAGACCTCGAGGACATCCCCTTGGTCCGGGCAATATTGGTTTTTCGAGGCCATCACGGCTACACTAACACGTGCACGTTTATGTTGTGCACATGCGTCTGTGTGTGTTTGTATGTGTGTGCGTGCACATTGTCGTGTGTGTGTGTGTGTGTGTGTGTGTGTGAAACCAAATGGACCCTTGCAGGTCCATTTGGTTTCATGTTTACGTCTCAAGATTTAAAATATTCATCAAGTGAATTAGCCCAAGTCTACACAACTAGAATTTGGACAAAAGCAAAAGAAATCTTTAGTTTGGGGGTCTGTGGGGCTAAAATGTCCTCAAGTGGTGGTCCGTGGCTCAAATTCTGAATAAATGGTGGTCCCTGGCATCAAAAAGGTTGAAAACCCCTGATTTAAAGGAATAAAACTGCAACAACACACACAACACACACACACGCACCACACACACTGCACACACGCGCACACACACACACACACACACACACACTCACACACACAACACACACAACACACACACCTAGACGCCTGCAACAGCCTTCATCTCTCCAACAATCTCCAAATGTAAATAAAATACAGTAGATTTAACACTCAGTCAGTGTTAATGCTCCAGCCTTATCTTCAATAAACCGTTTAGGAAGCAGAATGTCGACTCTGTGAGTCCAGAACAATCTTATCTGAGCTTTGAAGTTTGACTGTAACTGTTAGTTTGTCTGCCAGACTCTTATCATCAAACGCAGGTTGGCCTTTTAGCTGTAAACACCGCCTGTATGAGTGGATCGCCATACACCAGTGTTCTTAGAGCCCAGAGGTTTTCAACAGGTGGTCCGGGGACCACCAGTGGTCCCTGAGAGGATCCCAGGTGGTCCCCAGCTACGTAAAGTAATTGGGGTAGCCAGATGTACAGTAACTCTTTGAGAGAATTAAAATATTCATCATGTGAATTATCCCAAGTCTACACAACTAGAGAATGTAGAAGATTAATGGTCATTTTGATCTGTATGTTGGACTGTTTGGTTTCCCCAAATCCAGCCTGCATGGAATTGTGGACAAAAGCAAAAATAAATCTTTAGTTTTTGGGGTCTGTAGGGTAAAATGTCATCAAATGGTGGGCATGTGTGGCTCAAATGCTGGATAAATAGTGGACCCTGATGTGAAAAAGGGTGAAAACCACTGCTCTGGATGAAGCTCTTTGTAGTAACCAGTCTTTATTTTATCTGATATTGAAATACTCACTGTAGTTCCTTTCAATTCCAAAGTACTGTACCTCGTGTGTGTGTGTGTGTGTGTGTGTGTGTGTTCGTGTGTGTGTGTGTGTGTGTGTGTGTGTGTGTGTGTGTGTGTGTGTGTGTGTGTGTGTGTGTGTGTGTGTGTGTGTGCGTGTGCGTGTGCGTGTGTGTGTGTGTGTGGCGGTGCTATCCGCAGCTCTGATACAGAAAAGAAAAGGAGAATCATAATTGTTTTATTGCGTTTCAACTCGGAAACGAACACTGTTGTGTCCCAGGGGCGGATGTAACATTTCCCAGTTGTGGCCGGGGGGGCAGGTGAAAATGGTATGGGTACGGCTTCATCACGCCTGCCGCTTCGCGCCACAGGCGATGAAGCCGCACCCATACCATTTTCAGTTACAGGACTTTTATTAGTCAAGTAAAGCATCAATAATAACATTAGTTGTTGCTGAAGTTGCAACAGACACGCAGCATGCATAAAGCTAAAGGTCTGACTCAGAGAGTTTTCTGTTTTCAATGATGAAATGCTGTTGGTTTAGTGGTGACACAGCTGTAGTTAGTTAGTAGCAGTAGTAGTGGTTCACAGCATTTTAAATAGAAGCACTTTAATGTGAAATATCTTGGGTTGTTTTGCATGGAATCATGTTTGGTGGGGCAGACTGGGCATTTAGGGGGGCATTGCCCCCCCCATGCCCATGCCTAGATCCGCCCCTGCTGTGTGCTTTGGGTTAATAAAAAGCCCTGTTTATCTGAGTCAACATTTGCCTTCCTAAACTGTTTATTGAAGATTATAATAATAATAATATTAATAGTAAGTTATGATTTAGACGTGTGTCATTTAAGGTCTCAAGGCTGCAGTAGTCACTGTGTCTGTGTTGTTTTATGATAGGGATATGAAAGTAGAACTTTATCTATATATACTGAATGGAAATAACACTGGTGTAATCTGTCTCTTTCTCTCTTTCCCCCTCTCTCTCTCGACCACCATGTTTGACAGTGGGCAGGGCTTGACACTAACACTTGCCCGCTTGCCCGGGCAAGTAAAAAAAATGGTGGGGCAAGTGAAGACTGCTACCTGGTTGCCCGATCGGGCAAGTGTGCAACTTAGTGTGCAATAACACAACACAAAATAAATTAGTCTTGAAGGCAGTCATTGCGACCTGGGCTAATTAAGATGATGAATTTTAACTCTTGAGCGTGTAAAAATGAGACCAAATGGGCGGGTCCATTTGGTTTCATTTTTACGTTCTCAAGAGTTACATCTGGTTAACCAACTTAGCTGGGGACCACCTGGAACCCTCTCAGGGACCACCTGTTGAAAACCCCCTGGTTTAAAGCACCCAAGTAGGAAGTAAAATGAAATGCAAAATTTACAATATATTTTTGGGGGGCAAGTGACCATGACCTGAGGGCAAGTAGAACCTGACTTGCACTTGCCCGATGGGCAAGTGTCTCAGAGACCTTAGTGTCAACCCCTGCAGTGGGGATGGTGTGTTGTTTTTACGGCAAACATAACGTCTTGCATTGTGGCCAAAAAAAAAAGGATTTTGGTCTCATCTGTCCAGAGCATCTTCTTCCACATGTTTGCTCCCAGGTGTCTTGTGGCAAACTTTAAACGACAGTTTTTATGGATATCTTTAATTAATGTCTTTCTTCTTGCCACTCTTCAAATAAAGGCCAGATTTGTGCAGTATACCATGGGGTAGGCAACCTTTTTGACATGAAGTGCCATGATTTTTTTCCTTGACACTCCGAGTGCCACAGTAAAAAATAACAATAAATTTCCATAGTCAATAAATAGCGCGTTTTCAACGTTTTCACATATTTTAATGGCATTTCTGCAGTTTTTATACTCATGTTAGGCCATATTTTTTATTTCTTATCCGAACAGGCAGACTGGTAATTATTTTTTCTTTCACGTTGGACCTGATTAATCGACTTGGGTGACCGAAACTGTTAATATGAGGTACAGAAGTAGCCTATCACTATGTCAGGGTAAAGTGGGACAGTTAATTGGGGGTAGCAAACATATTACTTAAGTTGGTATTAAAATCCCTCATTCCATATTGTCCATACCATATTCCTAATAGTGCCCATCAATTTGTTATTTATTCGGTGTTGGTCCTTATGTTTTAAGCCTGTTAAATAACAAGAAACATATCTGGCATGAAAAGCGATATAGTGAGAGAACTACA
>CM076983.1:3744060-3748573 GCA_039105355.1 Benthosema pterotum | reverse complement strand
ACCAAATGGACCCTTGTGGGTCCATTTGGTTTCATTTTTACACTCTCAACAGTTAAAATATTCATCATGTGAATTAGCCCCAAGACTACACAAGTAGAGAATGTAGAAGATTAATGGTCATTTTGATCTGTATGATTGACTGTTTTGTTTCCCCAAATCCACACTGTAATTGTGGACACAAAGCAAAAGAAATATTTAGTTTTGGTGGATCTGTGGGGCTAAAAATGACGTCAAATTAGTGGTCTGTGGTAGCCTGGCTCAGCCCTGAATCAGCACCTTAACAAATACTGGATTATTTTTCTCCCTGTGATTCAAGGACTGGCTTCCCTGCCTTTGGGGCCGTTTGTGCCGGTTGGAAATCCAATCCCAGCACCTGATTGGCCAACAGTCCTGTCACTCACTTCGTTCACAACGTTGTCTGCTTTCCAAATATTCTTAGAGGTTCATATGAACCAATCACTGTTAAGACTGCTGCTTTGATAACGCCCATCCTAGAAACTGCTGTGGTAGAGAAAGAGTTCAGTCTGAATAATGAAGTGAAACGAAGTGGAACGAAATGACAATTCAGACTGAGGTCAGGCTAGGTCTGTGACTCAAATGCTGAACAAATAGTGGGCCTTGGTATGAAAAATAGTGGGTCCTTGGTAATGAAAAACGTTGAAACCCCTGCTATAAACCAGGGGCAGATGTAACATGTCCCATTTGGGGGGGGGGGGGGGGGGGGGGGAGGGGGGGGGGGCAAGAGAAACATGTTGGAGGGGCAAGAGAAAATGTTATGGGTGCGGCTTCAGCGACATACCATTTTCGGTTACAGGACTTTATTAGGCAAGTAAGCATCAATAATAACATCAGTTGTTGTTGAAGTTGCAACAGACACGCAGCATGCATAAAGCTAAAGGTCTGACTCAGAGAGTTTTCTGTTTTCAATGATGAAATGCTGTTGGTTTAGCGAGTGCCACAGCTGTAGTTAGTTAGTAGCGGTAGTAGTGTTTCAGATCATTATAAATATAAGCACTTTAATTTGAAATATCTTGGGTTGTTTAGCATGGCATCGTGTTTAGGGGGGCATTGCCCCCCATGCCCATGCCTAAATCCGCCCCTGCTCTAACCGGCTCCTGTGTGTCTCCTCAGATGGCCTCAGCGAACGCCACCTACGGCCAGAAGGAGGCGTCGGAGCAGAACTTCGACTACATGTTCAAGATCCTGATCATCGGGAACAGCAGCGTGGGGAAGACCAGCTTCCTGTTCCGATACGCAGACGACTCCTTCACGCCCGCCTTCGTCTCCACCGTGGGGATCGACTTCAAGGTCAAGACCATCTACAGGAACGACAAGAGGATCAAACTACAGATCTGGGTAAGAGACTAGAGGGTCAAACTACAGATCTGGGTAAGAGACTAGAGGATCAAACTACAGATCTGGGTAAGAGACTAGACTATAGAGGATCAAACTACAGATCTGGGTAAGAGACTAGATTAGAGGATCAAACTACAGATCTGGGTAAGAGACTAGAGGGTCAAACTACAGATCTGGGTAAGAGACTAGAGGGTCAAACTACAGATCTGGGTAAGAGACTAGACTATAGGATCAAACTACAGATCTGGGTAAGAGACTAGATTAGAGGATCAAACTACAGATCTGGGTAAAGAGACTAGATTAGAGGATCAAACTACAGATCTGGGTAAAGAGACTAGATTAGAGGATCAAACTACAGATCTGGGTAAGAGACTAGATTAGAGGATCAAACTACAGATCTGGGTAAGAGACAGATTAGAGGATCAAACTACAGATCTGGGTAAAGAGACTAGATTAGAGGATCAAACTACAGATCTGGGTAAGAGACTAGATTAGAGGATCAAACTACAGATCTGGGTAAGAGACTAGATTAGAGGATCAAACTACAGATCTGGGTAAGAGACTAGATTAGAGGATCAAACTACAGATCTGGGTAAGAGACTAGATTAGAGGATCAAACTACAGATCTGGGTAAGAGACTAGATTAGAGGATCAAACTACAGATCTGGGTAAGAGACTAGATTAGAGGATCAAACTACAGATCTGGGTAAGAGACTAGATTAGAGGATCAAACTACAGATCTGGGTAAGAGACTAGATTAGAGGATCAAACTACAGATCTGGGTGGGTCTCACATGGTTGTGTGGTTTAGTGACGATAGAACTGTGATAGCAGTGAATGTTCTGTCTTAGTAGCCTGCTGCTGGTGAACTTTGAACATGCCATTGTGAAGGTATGTTCTATATTCGACTTCATCGCCCATCGCCCGTGGCGCAAATATAGCGCCACGGGCGATGAAGCCACCTCCATACCATTTTCTCTTGCCCCCCCCAATTGGGAAATCTTACATCCGCCCCTGACACACACACACACAGTAGCAAAGATCCTCATTTCTTTGAGTGTTTGTGTGTGCGTCCGCGTGTGTGTGCGCGCATGTGTGTGTGTGTGTGTGTGTGTGTGTGTGTGTGTGTGTGTGTGTGTGTGTGTGTGTGTGTGTGTGCGTGCGTAGCTCTGTTGTCAGTCTCTATAGGCCTGCCTCTGGTGAGGAACAGAGCTGGCCAATCACTGCGCAGAGAGGCAGATGACTTGACACCTCCCCCATTACTACTACTACTACTACTACCACACACACACACACACACACACACACACACACACACACACACACACACACACACACACACACGCACACACACACACACACACACACACACACAACACACAAGTGCGATTCCCCTCCCCCAGCTCTATGACTGTACATGATGCTAGACTAAACACTGCAGTGTGTGCTGTACTGTACAGTCACAGCATGTATTCAATCAGAGTGTTATTTTACTGGCGATTAAAAAACATTATCCTTCCATGCTGAAAATCGTTTTCTACTCTTCATTATTACCTCCCAGAATGCAGCACAAAAAATAATAATAATAATAATAGCGCTAGATTTTATTCTGAAAAAAAAAAAAAAAAAATCTTGACTTCCAAAAAATGCTTCCGTCATACAGCAATCGAAGCTCTGATCACCAGTAAAACAGAAATGCTTGGAGGCACAGTGATACAGTGGTAGTGCTGTCGCCTCACCGCTAGAAGGTCCTAGGTTCGATTCCCACTAGGGACGTTCTCCCTGTGTCCCCTAGGGTAGATACCCTCACATGTTCTCCCCGTGTCCCCTAGGGTAGATACCCTCACATGTTCTCCCCGTGTCCCCTAGGGTAGATACCCTCACATGTTTTCCCCGTGTCCCCTAGGATAGGTAATCTCACAAAACACATGCACTAATCCTGGTTCCTATAGACTGCCTCCCCCTAGCTGGCCAGCCAGGAAAACTATACCCCTGTCAGATGGCAGCTTGGACTCCTCATGCATTGAAGGAAGCATGAGGCCAATCCGCTGCCTCCCCAGGTTGGTGGAGGTTGTGTAGAGCCTAGGATCTATACAGGGTTACACAATTTTCTGATTTTGGGAGGTGTAATTACAGACTCTAGCATTTGGAGATTGTGGAATGATTGTTTGACGAACAGGCAACTAGAAACTAGGTACATGGTGTGTCTGGGGCAGGACTAGCCTGGCCTAACCCTAAGTGATTTTGGCCTTGGGGGGGGCGGGGTGCCGTGGGATCCACACGGCAGATCGAGCTGATCTGATTTGATCTCACGAACGTGTCGTCATCCCCGGCCCCTCCCGCGCCCGTCCACTGCTGTTCTACGTCACATCATTTAGAGCGACGCTGCCCACCCCGGAAGGTTGACTCCCCCCTCAAGGCCACTGTGTGTAACAAGTTAGTCCAGGCTTTCCGTTTTCGCGCGACGCGAACGAAAATGAAAGCCTGGGTGTCGAGGCTAGGGGCAGGACTAACTATGGCTTACTTGTGGGTCTCTCTCATGTAATTAATGGAAGCACAACATGAAAGCTGGCTTTGGGGTGTAACTGGAGGCCGACTGTCTGTATGTAACACAGGAGCCTACAGGAAGTGGAGTGATCTGGTATAATTACTGCGGTCTAGATAGATAGATGGATGAGATGAAGATCAGGTGACCGCAGGAGGCTAATCAGAAAACAGACAGCTAGGTGTGTGTGTGTGTGTGTGTGGTGTGTGTGTGTGTGTGTGTCTGTCTTGTAGATAGTTTGTGACACTAAATTCTAGTCCCTGGCACAAGATTCTAGTTTTTCTGGAAAAATCTCTTTCTGTGTCAGTGATGCTTGACATATTTCATAGGAAGGACTCCCAGAAATATCTATTATTTAACCTCTAAAAACATGTTTTAGGAATCCCCCAGAAGCAAAGATTTGAGTTAAAAAATGTTTTCTTCCAAAATAATGTATTTGCACCACATTTTCACAATTGTTCAAAAATAGCAGAACTACAAGTTCATATCGCGCCACTCGGTGGCGCGATCTGCTATTTTTCAACAGCTAAAACACTAAAAACTTGATCCCAAAAACAAAAATGAAATCAACCTAAGTATAACAAAACATAACTGAACTAAACAGCACAACTGG
>CM076983.1:3706560-3739060 GCA_039105355.1 Benthosema pterotum | reverse complement strand
TGTGTGTCACCACCAGGACACGGCGGGTCAGGAGCGCTACCGGACCATCACCACGGCGTACTACAGAGGAGCCATGGGCTTCATCCTCATGTACGACATCACCAACGAGGAGTCCTTCAACGCCGTGCAGGACTGGTGCGTGGATCGTCCGCTCTCACTTGCATGTGCCTCCTTGAGTTTTGACCCTTTACTGATAAACACATGTCCACAGGGGCGTTTTTTGTCATTAGGCAGACTAGGCAGTTGCCTAGGGTGCCATGAGGGGAGGGGGGCGACCATGAGGGGAGGGGGGCAAGGGGAGGGGGCGACCATGATGGGAGGGGGGCGAGGGGAGGAGGGTGACCATGAGGGGAGGGGGGCGAGGGAGGGGGCGACCACCAGACATGCTTTAAAAGGATCCCAGGCTAATAAGCCTCATATGGATAAATACATTATACTTGTCCTCTATAGCTACAATTAAACCCATAATATGTTATTTAGTTTAAAAATAGTTCATAATTGTATTCCTTGGGGGGCGCCATTTTACAGGACATTTTCCCTGGAGCCCCCCTTACCAAATGGACCCATAAGGGTCCATTTGATAAGGGGGGGGGGGGGGGGTGGATGGGGGCTCCAGGGAAAATCTTGCCTAGGGCTCCGAATTGCTCAGAAACGCACTGCATGTCCACAATTGTCCGCAATTCCATTTTTTTATTTTATTTTTTTTCAACAAAACAGGCAAATATACAGTAAACCAAAATGATTCTTCCGCATTCTCTAACTGCGTAGACTTCTTAATTAAGTGGGCTAATTTAGATGAATGTTTTAACTTTTTGCGAGTGTAAACATGAAACCAAACGGGCCCGTAAGGCTCCGTTTGGTTTCATGTTCACGCTCCCAAAACTTACATCTGGGGTAAGCAACTTTTCATCTGGTTAACCAACTTAGCTGGGGAACCCTATCAAGTGGTCTCCGGACCACTGGTTGAAAACCACTGCTCTGATAGCAGCAGTGTGAGCTGACAGAGAGCAGGACAGTGCTGTTATCTTTGACAGGCTGTTATGATGACCGGAATGTATTCACTCAGACACTGACAACAACTCTACTTATAGCTCCATAGTGGTGGCAGTATATCAGGACACCACTGTCTGCACACCAGAAGGCTTGGTTTGGTGTTGTTTTCATTAAGACTACTCTATCGCCTGCCAGACAGTTTTTAGAACACAGGATATGATGTTATCACCCATCAGTGCGGTAGACTCTGCATGGCAGGGGCCTCTTCCTCCCTGAGCCAGGCTTGCGCCTGATCAGAATTATATGACATTCAAAAAGTATAGGATCCATAGCATTTTTCTTGTGAAGTGGCTTCGATGAAAGGTGCCACTTTCACCAGTTCGCATTTGATGGTTCACCGTAAAGATCTCAACGGGCCTGAAAATTAAGGCCCGGCCCTACCCGGCCCTAACAGTTCAGGCCCTAGGCCCGCCCCGGCCCTACTAAATGGAATCGATTTTAGGCCCTACCCGGCCCTAAACTGTCGGGTTTGGGCAAAATTTGAGAATTTGCCGCAGATTAAAATTGAAAGGCCAATCAGCACCATCTTCATAATAGGTAAATACAGAAAATAACTATTATTCTTACTATATTAAAATAATTCAATATATATTATTTTTTCATGGCTACCCGGCCCTATTGATTAGGACAGATTTTCGGCCCTACCCGGCCCTAAATGTCGGGTCAGGCCTGTTCGGGTTCGGTCCTGGTCGGGTTCGGGCAGAGTTTGAGAACTCTAGTTCTCCGCACCTTTAATCCACTTCCAAAAAACCCCCCATAAAACTCATTTTATGGTCTAATCAGTCTCATGTGAACACACCATACAGTTTATAAGTTACTCCTTTCAGTATTTAGATATTTGATGTTCAGTTTAGCGTATCTGCCTCCTTCCTATACAAACCCATTATAACTTAAAACTCCATTTTAACCATGACAGATTATTGGAAAACAACCCATCTTTTTTTCTGGTGACTGATATTGTTCTCCTAATACGTGAAAGGGCCGTGGAATTTCATCTACAGTTTTCATTTATTTTGAAAATATTGTTTTATTCATTTGGGTGGGCGTGGTCAAATATGGAGCCCGCTACATTTTCCAAAAGAATATTTTAAAAATAAATGACTGTAAATAAAATTCCACGGCCATCTCACATATTAGGAGGACAATATCAGTCACCAGAAAAAAAGATGGGTTGTTTTCGAATAGTCTGTCATGGAGTTTTAAGTTATAATGGGTTCATATAATAATATAACTCTCAGGAGTTATATAGAGTTATAATATAAACTCTCAAGAGTTATATTATCCCTCATGTGAATTAGTCCAAGTCTACACAACTAGAACATTAATGGTCATGGACAGAAGCAAAAGAAATCTTTAGTTTTGGGGGTCTGTGGAGCTAAAATGTCCTCAAATGGTGGTTCGTGGCTCAAATGCTGAATAAAGGTGGGCCCTGGGATGAAAAAGGTTGAAAACCACTGACCTAAGGCAGGGGTTTTCAACAGGTGGTCCGGGGACCACCAGTGGTCCCTGAGAGGGTTCCAGGTGGTCCCCAGCTAAGTTGGTTAACCAGATGTAACTCTTGAGAACGTAAAAATGAAACCAAATGGACCCTTGCGGGTCCATTTGGTTTCATTTTTACACTCTCAAGAGTTAAAATATTCATCATCTGAATTAGCCCAAGTCTACACAACTAGAAGATGGACAAAAGCAAAATAAATCTTTAGTTTTGGGATCTGTGGGGCTAAAATGTCCCCAAGTGGTGGTCCGTGGCTCAAATTCTGAATAAATGGTGGTCCCTGGCATCAAAAAGGTTGAAAACCCTGACCTAAGGGGTCAGGGGTTTTCATATCATCATATCTCTGATGATATGAGGAGTCAGACCTGATTCACATGTAATTGTGTCTCTCCAGGTCGACTCAGATCAAGACGTACTCGTGGGACAACGCTCAGGTTCTGCTGGTCGGGAACAAGTGTGACATGGAGGACGAGCGAGTGGTGGCTGGAGAGAGAGGACGACAGCTATCTGAACACCTGGGTGAGACACACACACACACCACACACACACACACACACACACACACACACACACACAACACACACACACACACACACACACACACACACACACACACACACACACACACACACACACACACACACACACACACACACACACACAAATTCAACACTATTTGTTTCTACTCAGTCTGTGTTTCGCAAGAGGGCTGTGGGCAGTTCAGAAATCCGTCCTCCAATGTCATCATCATTTGGCAGAACAGTTTTATTATCGGGAGAACGATGGCTTCCATTTTTGCGTTGCAACTTTTTAGAAATAAAAAAACCTTTCTAAATTAGCTTGATGATGATCGATGATGTCATTGGAGGACGGGTTTCTGAACTTCCCACAGCCCTCCTGTGAGACACAGACTGAGTGGAAAAAAATAGTGTTTTTTGATCATGTACATTAGTGACGACCTGTTATACGAATATACGTTGAAAATTGGTGAAGTAGTCCTTTAAGGAAAAATATATATATTAATTCATTCATTTATTCACTCACACACACACACACACACACGCACACACACACACACACACACACACCTTACTGACCACCCCCCCCCCCCCTCCCCCACCTCCCCTCAGGGTTTGAGTTCTTCGAGGCGAGCGCCAAGGACAACATCAACGTGAAGCAGACCTTCGAGCGCCTGGTGGACGTCATCTGCGAGAAGATGTCCGAGAGCCTGGAGGCCGGGGACCCCGCCGTGACGGGCGCCAAGCAGGGACCCCAGCTCACGGGCCGACCAGCCGGCCGCCGGCGGTCCCCAGCAGGACTGTGCATGCTAGAGACCCCCACCGACCCCCCCAAATCACCCCAAAAAAAAACCCCGATCGATCCCCCTCAACCCTGTACCACCCACCCTCCACCCTGGTTTATTTGAGACCTTGTTTTGTTTGGAATTCTACCCACAAAGGCCTCCTGTAGTCAGGGAGCCACAGAAGTGGATTTCCCGTCTCGTACGGAGACAACTCGAGTTGTGACAAATCGTGACAATAAACACATTTTTTTTGCAAATAACTACAATGGATGGGGAAAAAGGTGTTTCTTCTTTGTAATTATTTGCTCAAAAAATGTGTTGTCATGTCATGCCGTACATTCTTTATTTGTGATTTGTTTTTTGTTTTTTTATTCATTTGGTCATAAAGGTCCACAGAATAACAAGTGTGCTCTGTAGGGAACATTGCTTGAAAAAAATATGGACATTGAACAAGATTGTATATGATGTTCTATACAAAGGTTTTTTTTTCTACAAAGTTTCCTGTCATTCTGTGGACCTTCATGACTAAACGAATAGAACAAGAAAAGAACAAAACAATAAAAAAGTACAGCATGACATCACAGCTGCTCTTGTCATATTTGGGTGTCTGGCTCCCGGACTACTAGGTCCCTCTGAGCCAACGAATCCGCAAAACGTTGGTTTATCATACTTTGCATTCCTTTGTTTTCTGACAAATGTCCTCCATAAACAGCTCTTGTTGTCGTGCATGTCCGGTGGTTCACGCGAGGACATAATAATAATAATAATTTGTATTATTATTATCATTTCTCCAAGTTTCATTCCCTCAGCTTCAGCCCTAACCAGACTCCGCTAGTCCTGGTCCACTGCTTACAGTAAGTCTCTCTCTCTCTGACACCCTGTCACATTACTTTTCTAAAATGGCACAAAAGTGCATTTTAGAGAGAAGCTGGGGACCTGAGACCCTTCCCAACGTTTAGGACAGACCTTTACCGAGGTATAGACAGGCTCTGTCGTCGTGTTTTATTTTCGTCGTCCAAAACAACAAGACTCACTCTAAGCACTGAAGCCAGGGCTGAGCAGTATCAAGTTCTCCGGTTTTCCTCCTCCGACTTCGTCCTCGGCTCTCTCGAAACCACAAACCAAAAAAGCCCAACAAAACCCCTTTCTGTGATACTTTTCGAGTTGTAGTCTCATTAGGTTGTCGTTTACAGGTCGGCAGTGTGACAGAGCTTCAACCCTTCACCAGTTTGGCGTTGATGTCGTTGATAGCGTTTTGCGTATCGCTCCCAACATCTCTGACAGAGAAGAGTCCAAGCTCTAAGCTTCTGGACTGTCGCGCAGGGGGAGTGGTTTCACCAGGCGACTACCATAGATTATATTTTATTTCATGAATGTTTCTAAATGTCAGCGTCTTATTTGTGACATTTCTCTACAATTTCCCTCCATCACATACAAAAGGAAAAGAGTGGGAAATATAATCCTACCAATACGAACAAAACGTGTATATAGATATTGTGCAATATATGATATTCTACAGGTAAACATCTCTGGAAAAAAAAAAACTTAAATCAGCTACGCCCAGATCTTCGGCCACACGCCGCCCCCCATATATATGTAGAAATGGTGGACCGCAGAAGTTATGTTTCAGTTTTGTTTTGTTTTTTAATAAAAGAAAAAAAAATGTCTGGGCGAGGTCAGAGGGAGCGGAACTTGTACTTCTCTAAACCAATCATAGCGCAGAGGGAGTGCTAATCTTGTAAACCTCCTCACCAATCACAGTGCAGTGGGTAGCGCCGGTCGGTCAGTCGGACCACAGGCAACGAACTTGGACTGGATGGATTGATGTCATTCAAGGGGAACTCCACCCATTTTCAACATTCTAATATGTCATTAGTATACCCTAGAGGTGCTGGGTGGACATGATAAAAAAGTTCCCCCATTCTGTGTTCCCAAGAAAATGGAGGTCTGAAGAAAACCACTAACATGGTGAAACGTCTTGATGAAATCATCAAGATATATTTTCACCATGTCAATGGATTTCTTTAGATGCTCTTTGTTGAAAATGTGTGGAATTCCCCTTTAAGATACTTTCATATATTTATGTATTATCAAAAGTATTGTCATGAGTATTATCTCCCGAAGGTGTCAGGAGGTACTTGGCTCGCAATGCTCACTCACAAGTAGGCCATGTATGTGGCCTAGTACACGTGTGCGATGCGCAAGTTGGCACTAGACACTGGAGTTGCAGTTATAGTTTTTTTTTTTCCCTGTGTCGATTCGACGATGCTGTATATAATAAAAATAAAAATACATGTAAAAAGCTTTTAAAATATGTTATTTTGAAATAGATTATTGGTTCTGGAAATAGATGATTGGTTCTGGATAAATTTAATATATTTTCACGCCGCGTTTGGGGGGGTCCACGGCGTGATCAGGAGTTCTGGGGTGGTCGGGGGGGTTCATGGGTCAGTCGAGGGTCCTTGGGTTCATCGGGGGTCCCTGTCCAAGCGTCGATCGCCCGAGGTGGGAGCCGGAACGAGAGTCTGTGGCGTGCTAATCCCATTCCCCCAGCAACTGGGTTAATTCTGACTGTTTATCCTTCTTACTGCTAGAATGTAGAGTTCAATCCAAACCGTCTTCCTTTCCGGTCCGTTTCGAAAAGCATCCCTATAAATACCTTCTGGTGAGTCGTATGTTTGTACGTGTGGATCGTGACGTTATACCAACTCCAGGCTTGCAAAAACGAAAAGAAGAAAAATATCGATAATGTAAAACAGGAGAAGCCGGCGAGTCGAAATCTTTGAAAACTTAAAAAAAGGGTTGTTGTATATGATTTATTATCTGTATTATTTGAAAGGTTTGCTTGTGAATGAATGTGCCCCCCCCCCCCAAACCCCCGCCCTGTTGTTACAAAGCAATATACATCATATTATGTCAGCGATGGCAACGCAAACACATGTCACAGGGCTGTTTTTTTTTTTTTTTTTTTAGAAGTCTTTGTTATTCTTTTTTTTTTAAATCTCTGCTGTAACTGCTTCGCCGACTCCTTTTCAAAAAACGGCTTGAGGTGATTATGATGTTTCGTGACGTTTCAAACAGCCAGAGAGGACGTTGCGCTCCGCCCCTCTTCGAACGTTATTGATCCGGTAATTCCCAGAGAGTTGCTTACCGAGACCGATCTTCTCCATCTACTGCATGAAGCCTGGAAATCCTGTTTTAAACATTGTCTCCACACTGTGAGATGTTGTTGGTTATGTTGAGGGTGAGGGTTAGAGGACGCTAGTTGTTTTAGTAGATATTGAACTTGTTTTTAAACCCTGTGTCTACACTGCGACATGCTGGTGGTTATGTTGAGGTTGAGGGCAAGAGAAGGGTAGTTGTTTTAGTAGATATTGACCTTGTTTTAAGCCCTGTGTCCACACTGACATGCTGGTGGTTATGTTGAGGGTGAGGGTTAAATAGATATTCACCTTGTTTTACGCCTTGTGTGTACACTGCGACATGCTTGCGGTAATGAGTGAGGGGTGAGATTGAGGGTATGAGGGGGCTAGTAGTTATATTAGACCAGAGTAAACAGAGTAAACAACCAGAGTAAACTTGCCGAATGTGTGTTAAAACGGATCGCACCACAAACGTGCTTGGGGTGGGGCTGAGGGCGCTTTCTAACTCAGTCGGCTCGGCACGTGTCAAGACGTGACAAGATCGGCGTGATAAGCAACCTTCTGGGAGTTACCGTTTGATATTTCGGTAGATCGGGCTACGCGTTCCTCCTTAACAACAATAAGAAGACCGTTCTGTTGTTGTGAACGTTTTTTGTGTACCTCAGGTTAGTAAAACCAGCGGTGCGTGGCTGAAAACAGTCCCCCCTCGCTGCTACGTCGTAGAGTTTAGAAGAAAATGTTGATGTCGTCTGCGCCGGGCAGTCACCTCGCCCCCCCCAAAATGATGCTTTTCAGGATTCTAATTTAAAGGCATTGTGACATTAAAAGAATAATGTTTTTCCCATATTGTATTGAGCTCAATAAAAAAGGAACTTTTTAACATCCAGAAGATTTTTGGTGCTCTGGTTTTCTGGCTCAAACAAGAGCTCTGATTTTCCTGCTGTTTGTGATGTCACAGCCTGCACATCACCACAGCAGATGTCACTGTTTCCACTGTTTTGTCTGTTTTCATTGCGGCTCAAAAGCCTTCCAAGCCCCAGAGAAAACTCCACTGAATGTTCAAAGTTCACATTTTCTGGGAGTAATTGAGGTCACTGAAAAAAAAGAATGGAACTGAATGAAAATGAATGTCACAAAACCTTTAAGAAAATAAAGATCTGCGTCTTTTGGATTCTACCTTAACAGGAAACAAAATAAGAGGTTTCCGCCCGTTAGAGACAAACATCAAACATACAGTAGATAGATTATTATTATTAAGAGGACCACACTCATGGCCATGGTTTCAAAATCACTTGTAAATGAATCATGTGTAAAAAAGAAAACGTGTAAAAACAAAAAGAGGAAAAGGTCACCATATCGACTTCGAGTTTGGCTGCTACGACTAGTTACGGTATGCTACAGTAGCTCCGCAGTGTCGTCGGAGCGCCCGTTTCGGAAGTGAATTCCCCTGTTCGTTTTCCTCAGACTATTCAAAAAGTATAGCTATTGATTCTACAAGAGGCTGAGTTACAAATCTGATTGGTTGAAACAGGTCACACGCATTGACTTAAACTCTTAGCTTTAAGGGTAAGTGTTGTAAAATTTGCGACATTACACTCGAGGGCGTGCTTTACACGCCATTTCATCCACTTCTTATAATCACGTCGCGGACAAAGACAACTCGGGTCGTGACCAATCATGACAACAAGAAACACTGTTTTCTTGAGCTTCACAAATCATTAAAAAGATGAAAAAATGCTTTTTTTTGTTATTCTTTTTCGGCAAAACCCAAGTTGGCTTTTTTTTTTTACAACGCTAAGAGAAACATGATATGAACGGGGGAATTCGCTTCTGGAACAGGTGGCTTCCGACGTCACTGCGGAGCTCCATGTGTCTCGGCCTGCGCTGGCACTGAAACACCTGAAGTGTTTGCTTTTTTTTGTTTGTTTGTTTGTTTTTTTGTCAAGACTATATATATATTTTTTAAAACATTATTTATTGAGCATCCAACAGACTCCGTTCCGCAGAGGGACCAGTCTGTTAACCAGGTTTACAAACCGTTTTGATTTGTATTTCTGTTGGTTTTCTTGTTGTTGTTGTTGTTGTTTTTGGTTGTTTTTTTTTTCTATTGTGGGAATGGAACAAAAAATATTATTATGCAGTAATAAATTCGTGTCACAATAATACATTATAAATAAATAAATGAATAAATAAATAAGGGATCATGGTGTCAAACTGTCAAAAAGAAATGTGAACATTATGTAAAAAAAAAGGAGAAAAAGAAAAGAAATTAACTGCTGTACATGTTGTGGAAGAAAAAAATAATACTTTAAGACAGAAATAAAGTGTGATGTTAAAATATGTCTTTTTTTTATTTGTGGGTGTTTAAATGTTATGAATATAAGCTATACATCATAGTCATATTTATGTGCATGCTATACTCAGACACTGTGTTGAAAAAAAAAAAAAAAAAAAAAACATCACCATCACATTAGATCAGGGGTTTTCAACCGGTGGTCCGGGGACCACGATTGGTCCCCAGTTAAATGATGGAAAGTTGCTTAACCAGATGTAACTCTTAAGAATCATCTGGTTAACCAACTTTCCATATTTAGCTGGAACTCTCCCAAGGACCACTGGTGGTCCCCCGGCCGGTCAGAGTCAGCCAAAGAGCCCAGGTATGGTTTACAATATAAATCGGAGGTCCTAGAGATAGAAATGCCATTAAATGAGGGTCCATAGACTAATGCAGGTCAAACCTGGACGTCCTTTGACATGAGAATCGGTGAAAATCACTACCAGAGCCATACAAAAATATATATTCTCTTACGGGGCTTCCTTGCCATAATGTTCGTATGGGCGTTTCGCAGGCCGACGAGGGTTAATGTGGGGGTCCTTGACAAAGAAAAAAGGTGTGGGGACCACTGCCCTATAAGCCATATCTCCAAAACTGGTGGTACAAACTGAACCACCACCAATATGTCTGTTTGAAGCTTTCATATGCAATTCATCCAGTAGAGGGCAGAAAATGACCAAGAATAACATTGATTGAAACCACAACCACTTATAATTATCCACACAAAATAACAATAATAATAAGGGTAATAATAATAAGCAGCAGCACAGTATAGTATTGTATCAAATACACAACATATCAGTGTTGCTATTACATGAACATGACACATGCAGTCTCAACTACATTGTTGTTGGATAAAAACATGATCTAATAAAATGTTATGAAGAGAATTAGTAGGAAAAAAGTAATTGTCCCCATTGTTTCTTTTTTTGGTTCACATTGTGAGTGTGTGTGCATGCGCATCTCACACACACGCACAACTGATGCACCAAATATTTGGCTGCAGAAAATGGCAAAAAAAAAAAAGTGGAAGCGGAAAATTTATCACCGAATAGTGTATACAATGTATGCACTCTAAAGTGCTGAATTTCTTTGTATGGGCCCCAAAAACAGCGCTTTTAATTTAAGTTAACTTTTGCCCATAATGGAGTGCATCCCTATTATACAGTATATACAGAATCTGAATGTAGAATCCAAATTCATCATTTGTGAAAATGTGGCGCAAATCTTTGCATATTCTGTCACAGAGAACGTTTTTAAAGGTAACTTCAGTGTGTACAAACATTTGTTTATTGTTTATTATTTGTTTATTTCTTTTCATGATTTGTTGACAACAACAAAGTTCTGGACCGTCTGCAGGACGAAGCAAGTGTCTGTCTGCAGGGAAACAGCTGCAGCAGCAAGTATAAGCAACGTATAGCCTTTATTTTTGGCTAAAAAGTTGCCTATATTACCTTTATCTCAAATGTTTTGCTTCTGGGGGGTCCCTGTAACTACATATTTTCAGATGGGGGTCGGCAGGCAGGATATACAGATGATTTGGGGGCGTCATTGACATGAAATATTGAGGTCCACTGTACGTCGGTTCAGAAAACTGTTTAGAAGTGGCTTTAGAAAAACATGTGAAATCTCAGGGTCTATTTTAACCTGACATTGTAGATTCTTCTACAAAACATTCCCTCTGAAAGTACATTGAAAGATTTGTGCTGCATTCTCGCAAATTTCCCCCCAGAAAATAGCCTGCTATTTTTCAATTAAAGTTAAAACACCAAGGCCAAGATTTTCCCTAAGCCTAACCCTAAACCCCTTATCCCTTAACGCATTTGTCTTTTAAACTATTAAAATAAAAAACTATTTCAACTATTTTTCAATAGTTGAAATGGCCAGTCTACAAGCTCACAACATATAGCCAATAGATCGGCACGTTGAACTATTCCAAAAATGTTTTTCAAAATCGTAAAAAAGGCAAAAAAATAGTTAGGGATAAGGGGTTTAGGGCTCCATTTTCGTTACCATCTAAACCCCTTATACTAAACCCCTTATCATGTTTTTTTCAGATTTCAGATTTTATAGTTCAACGTGCCAATCTATTGACACCTTGTGAGCTTGTAGACTCGCCATTTAAACTATGGAAAAATCTTCTTTTATAATAGTTAAAAAGGCAAAGAAGTTATGGGATAAGGGGTTTAGCATGTAACGAAAATGGAGCCCATTTTAGCGTGTGACGAAAATGGAGCCCCCAAAAGTACAGCAGAGAACGGTTTTTAAAAAGGACAGTGGTCCCTCAGTGGACCGTGACGTGGCAGCCGCTGTGGGCGTGGCGGACCACCCGCTGCTTCAGGTGGTCCACCTGGTCGCGCAGCAGGCCGGCGGTGGAGCTCAGCTCCGTGTTCTGCTCGCGGAGGCTCTGAACGCGCACCTCCAGGCGGGAGATCCGCTCCAGCTTCCGCCTCCGGCACTTGGTGGCGGCGATGCGGTTCCTCAGGCGCTTCCGCTCCGCCTTGCTGACCAGCATCCGCTCCTGGACTTCCACCGAGCCGGGAGGAGGAGGAGGAGTGGGAGGAGTGGGAGGAGTGGGCGGGGCCGGGCTGCAGGGGGCGTCGCCCACGCCGCCGCACAGACTCTGAGGGAGGATGGGGATTATGGAGGCTTAAGGCTCTTTCAGAGTCTGGAATTTCGGTGGCCACCGCGACCACCGATCAGACCACCGCACCGCGCGCTATTATATAGTCTGTCACCACCGCTATTTCGTACCACTAGCAGCACCTCGCCCTCCCTCCCCTGTTCTCCTCGCGTCCATTGTTGTTTATTTTGCACTCTGGTTTTCTCTACTTCCTACCTCAATTATAATAAATTCTGCTGCTTTTATGTTTATTTCGTATTCTGTTTATGTCATTGTGTCTATCATTGAATCCCTTCGTTCTCCTCCTGGCCGTCGTGCTGTGGTGTGTTTTCTTTTCTTTCTTTTTTTTTTTTACCAGCTGGCAGCCGTTAAAAACAAGTACTGGAACCACCGCGGTGCGGTGGTTAGTAAAATCCGAGAGGAGGGCTGGGAGGTGCGGTGGTAGCGGTGGTATGACGTCATATTGTAGGAAACGGTGGTCGCGGTGGTCGCGGTGGCCACCGAAAATCCATCTCTGAATAGGCCTTAAGAGTATACTTTTACTGCAGGTATTGCTGTTTTGTTTTTCTTTTTTATCCCATGATTTTGTTACCTCCGTAGAGCGTGGAAGGAACCGTTATTTCAACCAGTTACTGTCCCCTCCATCGGGCGTTTAGAGCCCAGGATTGCTGCATGTTTGCAGCATTACTGCAGTTTAGAGGCCAGGATTACTGCATGTTTTTGTGAAGGTATCTACCCTAGGGTACACGGGGAGAACAAATTCCATGCCGACAGGCCCTTTCACCAAGCCCAACTTGGGCATGGGCACTGATGACACAGAGGAGACACGCCGCCAGCACCCACAGTGGCATCCCTAGCAGGATTCGAACCCAGGACCTTCTAGCTGTGAGGCGACAGCACTAACCACTGTGCCATTTGGTTTCATGTTTACACTCTCAAGAGCTGAAAATATTCATCACTTAAATTAGCCCAAGTCTAGACAACTAGAAGATTAGTGGTCATTTTGATCTGTATATGTTTGACCGTTTTGTTTCTGAAATCCAGCCTGGAATTGTGGACAAAAGCAAAAGATATCTTAATTTTTGGCGTCTGTGGGGCTAAGTTGTCCGTGGCTTGAAAAAATAGTGGGTCCTGGCGTTGAAAAATGGTTGAAAACCATTTTGATGGTTGAAAACCATTTTGATGTCTGTGCTACGATGTCACTGCGCTCACCTGGACGTCGGGGACCGTCTGAGGCTCGTCCGCGGCGGGTGTGAGGTGGTGGGGGTGATGGTGATGTTGGTGAGGAGGTATGAATGGAACCATGGTGTCCACCAGGGCAGAGCTGCTAGCGTAGCTGTTCAGACTGCTGTAGATCACTGGATCTGGTAGGTCTGGGAGATCTGGTAAAATGCCGGGGACGGTAGGAGGAGGAGGAGACAGACCCACGACGCTGCGAGACAGAGAGAGAATGTTAACAATGTTCTTCACCAAATGGAAGTTTAGTGGCGCTAGTGCACCATAGAGCTCTTACTCTGAAAGAAAAAAAAGTGAAAATGTATAAGTTAGAGCTGTCAGTCGATAAAAATCCATTTTTGGATTCTGTACAGCTAGGGTTTTCAACAGGTGGTCCGGGGACCACCAGTGGTCCTTGAGAGGGTTCCAGGTGGTCCCCAGGCTAAATGATGGAAAGTTGGTTAACCAGATGTAAGTGAGTTACATCTAGAGTGTGAAAATGAAACCAAATGGACCCGCAAGGGTCCATTTTTACATTCTCAAGATATTGAGTCTGAATTAGCACTGTTTAATTAAGAAGTCTGACACTGTTTTGTTTGCAAAATCCAGCCTGGAATTGTGAACAAAACCAAAAGAATTATTTAGTTTTAGGTCTTTGAGGCTAAAATGTCATCAAATGGTGGTCCGTGGCTCAAATGCTGAATAAATGGTGGTCCCTGGTGTCAAAAAGTTTGAAAACCCCTGCTGTACAGTATGTAAAGTATTAAAACATTAATTTGTTTTGATGACGCTATGTAAATATTTGAAGTTCTTCAAAAATCTTAGGCCAGGCCTAAATGGGTTAATAGCAATTCATCGCATGAATGTCCAGTTATTTTTTGATTAATCGCAATTTAATCACATATGTACATTTAATCACAAATGCACCTTACATGAGTGTTTTTCAAGATGTTTCATATCAAGGTCCATTATTTATTCTGCATTTGAGCCACAGACCACCATTTGATGACGTTTACTTAGACTTCCAGACCTAAATGAAAAATATTCTAAAGGGGAGTTTGCTGGTAACTATACCAATGGGTGTTAAAGGACAGGCAGGTCAGATAGTTTTAGAAGTTTATTGCAGGGTGGAATGAGGCATATGGTACTGAGTTGATAGATGGACAGATGATTGTGTAGTAGAAATGCATCCGTGTCTGGGCCTACAGACTGCAAAGTGCACAGTCCACGTTTCAGCCAAGCTGTGGCGTCACGTCCTGCATTTTTGAATGGGTGTCAATGAGACTTCCGGCTTGTTCCGGTCTGAATTTCGGCCAACTGCGGGTCTTTCCTGCTGCCTGACCACTGTCCAAAATGCAGACAGGAACTAGTCGGAAGTTCCCATTGAAACCCATTCAGAAAAGGAGGATGTGACGTCACACCCTGGCCGAAACACGGACTGTGCAAAAAGCAATGTGGAGGCAGCCTGTCTGGCTTGTGTGCACAGCACCTCCTGAGCAGTGTTGCCAACTGCCAAAATCCAAAATGCACTAGTGGCACTTCCAAAATGCACTAGAATGCAGCATGAGCAGTGGGTTTTCAACCATTTTCATACCAGGGCCCACTATTTATTCTGCATTTTAGCCACGGAGGAGGACCACCGTTTGATGTGGAGTTTAGTCTCTCGGGCTAGTTTAGGAGAAATAACTGGCAAAATGGGACCCTTACCCTCCATTTGGACCCCATTTCTCTCTCCTGAGAGAGAAATGTTTGTCTGAATCACCTGGGCATGTATATATAGACCCACAGGTGTGGTAATTACTATTCCCGCCTACCAATGAGGGGGCACTCACTCAGCTCCACCCACTCAGCTGCTCAGGGGTGGTGGGCTTTTTAACTAAGTTTAAGTTTTAACTTAACTAAGTTTAAGAACTTGTATTGATGTTGGTACCATTAAGAGCGAACATGCACATTTTGTAGAATGTTTTCTACATTCTCTAATTGTGTAGACTCATTTTAAATTAACTTCAATAATGCAGATGTTGCAGACAATGCAGACAATTATTCACCTGCAGGAAAAAAGAGGGAGAAAATGCTGCTCAGTTTAAGCTCAGAAGCATCTCTTGAGACACCCCGTTTATTTCTCATTTTAAGACCACCTAAAGATCACCTATGCATCTTTATGGCTCCTAAGATGAATACTAGGATCCATAAATGAGGCAAAGCTGAAGTCCCTCCATTGGCTGCTACAGATGTATTTGAGAACTACATGAGACAAAGCTTTTAGTTTTAGTTTAGTTTAGTTTTTTTTTTTTTTTTATCTCAGTCATTTATAACAGTACTTACACATATAACAGTACTTACACAAAGCTGAATTTCTCCATAGCATTATTTTAGGGATGGATCCTAGAACACATATAGGAAGGGATCATTTTAAAGAACTGAACTGGCTCCCTATCAAACTTAGGTCATTATGGCTAGACTAACCATGGTCCATAAAATAAATACGGAGAGGTTCCAAATGTCCTAAGAACATGCTTCAGGCAGGTAAATGAGGTGTACAACCATTTTACGGCAAGCGTGGGCAAAGGCTCATTTATCTACATAGGAGCCACACAGTGGAATAGCCTGAAATGTAAGTGTAAATTTGACCTCTAATTTGAGGTCCTTTAAACAGAAGACTAAGATATGGTTAATGGAAAAGGTTCCCCTATAAAGGGTCAGCATAGTTAGAGGGACAGACCCTTTGGGATTAGGAGTGTTAGTATTTTATCTGTTATGTTGTATTGTGAATAATGTATGGTAATGCAATGTAATTTTGTAATTTTATGTTTTTGTAACTTTATGGTTTTGTAACTTTATGTAGAGGATCCAAGCGGAAATACGCCTACGGACTTTTCTTGGTCACCCTTGAATCGCTGACTATAATGATTGCTATAACGGTATGTCTGCTTTTCTAAAAGAAAGAGAGAAAGAAAGAACGAAAGAAACTGTATTAATTGACGTCCAGGGTCCCATGGTGGGAGTTCTGCTCTTGTTTTGGTCAATATTAAGTAGTTCCGGTCATTACTTTTACCATGCAGTAAAAGTAAATTAATCCACCCAACTAGTGTAGTTTGTATTTTTGAATTATTTCTAAAATATAAAGACCTCCTTCATTCATTTTACCCCCTATCACATGTGGAACTTACTTGTTATACATAATACATACCGGTAGTTCCCTGTGATAGAGGGGTCAAAATGAGCAAATGGGCTAATATTTTAGAAATGGCTCAACAAAACAAAGGAAGATAGTTTCTTGGATTCATTTACTTTTTCTGCGTGGCCCCAGTGACCCCCAGTGAATGATTTGTTATATAACTCGCTTTACTTAATGCATAGTATAAGATAATAGGCTGTGTTGTGATGCAGTGGTTAGCTATGTAGGCCTATGTTTGGAATTTGCAGAGCTTCAGTGCTAGTGCAAGACGCGAGGCGGTGGGGTCAAAGCGTTTCGGTACTCTCTATCATTTCTAGTTCAGGGGTTTTCAACTGGTGGTCCGGGGACCACCAGTGGTCCTTGAGAATGTTCCAGGTGGTCCCCTAAGTTGGTTAACCAGATGTAACTCCTGAGAGCGTAAAAATGAAACCAAATGGACGCTTACGGGTCCATTTGGTTTCATTTTTACGCTCTCATCATCGCTCTCATCATCTTAACACAACTAGAAGATTACATTTTGGTCTGTACGTTTGCCTGTTTTTTTCCCCCCAAATACAGCCCAAAGCAAAAGAAATCTTATGGTTTGAGGTCTGTGGGCTTATAATGTCCTCAAATGGTGCTCCGTGGCTCAAATGCTGAATAAATAGTGGGCCCTGGTGTCAAAAAGGTTGAAAACCCCTGCTCTAGTTGTTGATTGAATGATCCAATCAAAAACAAGTCCAAGTCAGTGCAAGCCAGACGGACTGGAGAAGTGACACGAAAACAGGTTGTTGTTGTTTTGTATGCAGACCAGGTTTATAAACTGACACTAGTTTGAAGATGTGGATCAACATGCCTGTCGAGAGGGAGTGGACCAGGTGGTGGTGGTGGTGGAGGTCTCAGGATGAGATGGTTCTGCTTGTGAAGGTCCTCCAGAGCTTTGACAAAACCCTGGGCAAACTCCTGCTCCTCCGTCAGGCTCTGGTGGTCGTGGTGCTGGGAGAGGAGAGGAGTCTGGGAGGAGAGGAGAGGAGAGGAGAGGCAGGGGTTGACACTAAGGTCTCAGAGGCACTTGCCCATCGCGCAAGTGCAAGTCAGGTTCTACTTGCCCTCAGGTCATGCATGGTCACTTGCCCCCCAAAAATATATTGTAAATTTTGCATTTAAGTTTACTTCCGACTTGGGTGCTTTAAACCAGGGGTTTTCAACAGGTGGTCCCTGAGAGGGTTCCAGGTGGTCCCCAGCTAAGTTGGTTAACCAGATGTAACTCTTGAGAGCGTAAAAATGAAACCAAATGGACCCTTGCGGGTCCATTTGGTTTCATTTTTACACTCTCAAGAGTTAAAATTCATCATCTTAATTAGCCCAGGTCGCAATAGACCACCTTCAAGACAAATTTATCTTGTGTTGTGTTATTGCGCACTAAGTTGCACACTTGCCCGATCGGGTAACCAGGTAGCAGTCTTCACTTGCCCCACCATTTTTTTTATCTAGAATATTCCTGGGCAGGGGTGTAGTGGAGGGGGGACGCGGGGGAACGGTGTACCCCCCCTTCTCTAAAATATTTTTGGGGCAAAAGGAAAAAAAATCATTAGCATGGTGAAATATCTTAATGACATCATCAAGATGTGTTTCACCATGTTAATGAGTTTCCTTTTTTCTGAGAGTGCACAAATGGAACCAAATGGACCCGCTAGGGTCCATTTGGTTCACATTTGTACACTCTCAGAAAAAAATAAAAATAAAATGGGTGGAATTTCCCTTTAAGAGGCGTCCCCCCACTTCCAAAAGTACCACTACAACACTGTTCTTGGAGAAAAAGTAGGCCTACCGTATGTTTTTTGTCTTTTTGTCATTTACTTTTATGGATACAACTAGGCATTGTAAACAATATTTCTCAATATGCTATACTTTTTGTAATAGCGGGTCTGTGTGTTGTGCAGGTGCACGCAAATGTGCAGGCAAATGCAAGTGTGCATGCACGTGTCTTAAAGGGGAATTCCACTCATTTTCAATATTTTACTATGTCATTAATATACCATAGAGATGTTGTGTGGGCATGGTAAAAAGGTTAATGAGTTTCCTTTTTTTTCTGAGAGTGTACAAATGGAACCAAATGGACCCGCTAGGTCCATTTGGTTCACATTTGTACACTCTCAGAAAAAAAATGAAAATGGGTGGAATTCCCCTTTAAGAGGCCCTGAGGCGTCCCCCCACTTCTAAAAGTCCCATTACAACACTGACGGAGACAGAGTGTGGTTGTGATCAGCACTTTCTTCCCCCCAAAATGTTTGCATTATTTGGAAAATGTTCTTGAATAATTATAGGCTAATGAAACGATCCACAACCACACCGAAATGTATACGATTCAACATCTTGCTCATGTCCATAATTATGACGAATATCGACACAGATTGTAGGGCTTTGTAGAAATATTACCTTACCTGGCTGACTTAATTGGCCTACTTTTTATAAAAAACTAAAATAAATGCTAATTAAAATATTACTGTATATTAAGTCCTATTAAAGACATGCAAACCAGGAAAGAATGCATTTCAATTTAGACTCGCACTTGCACAAGGATCTACATGCTCTCATAACCACTGTATCCTAGAGGATTTAGTAGAAATAAGTAGATGATCTACAAGCTCACTGCGCACCGCATGCTCACAATAATCAGAAAGAATCAATGTTTGGATGCATTTGGTAGAATACAAAAAAAAGTAGATCTACAAGCCGGGCCCATCAGCATTTCATTTTCTAGTGCAAGGCTGACAGCTTGTATCTGTGTGTGATCAGTGTGATCATCAGATGATGTTTACAATATGAGCCATTTAATAGTACAATATATTATATAGTCTATACTAGCACAACAATTCTTCATGCTGCACTGATCTTTATAGAAAGGCATTTCTTCTACGTCTTATTATTAATCATTTAACGCAGGGGTTTTCAACAGGTGGCCCAGGGACCACCCGTCATCATGGTTCCTGAAAGGATTCCAGGTGGTCCCCAGCTAAAACGATGGACAGTTGGTAAACAAATGGACCCTTATAGAGTTGTAACTCTTGAGAGCGTAAAAATGAAACCAAATGGACCCTCACGGGACCGGGGTCCATTTGGTTTCATTTTACGCTCCCAAGAGTTATAATCTGAGTGCAATTTATTTTAATCTGAATTAGGCCTATAGCTAATTCTCAAGAAATCTACACAATTAGAAAATGTAGAATCATTGTTATGTTTCGACCAACGTTTTGCCAGTTTTATATCTCCCCTAAATTGTAGACAAAAACTTGAAAACCCTTGCTTTCATGGCTCCGATATAAACTGAAAATAAATAGTGAGCCCTGGTATGAATAAGGTTGAAAAGCACTGATGTAACGTGCTGTAAGCCTGTGTTGTGTCACCCACCGTCCCAATGAGCAGTGTGTCCATGATCGGAGGAGAGGAGGAGGAGGAGGACGAGGAGGAGGATGAAGGTGAGATCAGCTTCATTTCAGTGAGATCTGGAGGACTGCTGATGATTCCACCATCTTCATCTCCATCTTCATCTCCATCATGTCCTAGAGGAGGAGGTGGAGACCTCTGCAGCAGGTCCGAGGAGACTTCATCTGGCGACACGTTTGAATCCACCATCACCGTGTCTTCTTCTTCCCCCATCTCTTCCTCTAGGCTACACGCCCCCTCCCCTGCACGAAATCTCCTCAAATTCTGACACTCCAATGTCGGCAACCCTCTATAGGGGGACACGTCACAGCCTATTGTGTAGCAGCGAGCACCGAACCCACGCGCTCATCAGAGCACCGTCATTTTGACCATAATGATAATAATAGCCTAACCCTCAAGTCTCAACTAACCGTCTGCCTGTTTCCTCCCCTTGATGGCATAATAACCCTTAAGAAAACAGTCTAATATTTCTAAGGCTGTATTATTGTCTTATTGGTGACGATGCATACAGGTACATACTACATACTACATCCACCATAACTATGGTGGATGTTTTCTAACGTCCAGTCGTGCGTAAATGTGCGTCCACGCACCCGCACCAGAGCCTTAGAAATAGACAAGAGTTGCGACATTGAGGGGACAGAATATTCATGTACTCGCGCGAGCCTATAGGCTCTAATGCATTCAGTAACTTCCGGCTGTCACTATTCATTGTCACTATCCCATAGAAATCTATGTAGAGGAGCCGCCATTGGACTGGCCCCATGAAGTGACCGGAGTTGGCGTAACTCTGTATTTCCAAGGCTCCGACCCGCACGCTGCCTACGGGCTGCTACAGCTCTCTGTCACTACATGTATTTCTGTTACATAACTCCGTCACGTCAAGGGTAGTTATTTTTGCCCCCGTTTATGTTAAAGACACATTATAGGAATGAATGTATGTCGCTGTTGAGAATGGCACTGAATCTTTAGCTTGCATTACAACGATGGTTTAAAATAATGGTGATTGGAGTAGGCAAATAATATTAGTAAGCAATTAGCCTCGACACCCAGGCTTTCATTTTCGTCCGCCTTGCGCGAAAACGGAAAGCCTGGACTAACGCGTGTTGGAAAGTGGCCTTGAGGGGCGTGTCAACCTTCCGGGGTGGGCGTCGCTCTAAATGATGTGACGTAGAACAGCAGTGGACGGGCGTGGGAGGGGCCGGAGATGACGACACGTTAGTGAGATCAAATCAGAGCGCAGCACTTCCGCCGTGGGTATCCCACGACACCCCCGCCCCCCAAGGCCAAAATCATTGAGGGCTAGACCAGGCTAGTTAGCAAAAGGCTGCTAATTATGATTTATGAGCTATTGTGTGATGGGAACCTATTTTAAAGGCAAAATGAACCCATGTCATTGTCTCTTCTGGGCTGGGATTGGTCAGAAAAGTGGTTTCCTCCTGGTCCATTTGCATAATGGGAGGGCTTAACTCTGTTGCTATGGAGACTGCTGGAGGCTGAACTGACAACGTCGTTCATCCAACCCTTTTATTATGAAGTGAAGTCTTGTGCCTGAAATGTATTGCATTCTGCAAACTGTTAATACATACTTCAATCAATCTTTCAATATACATATAATTTTCGATTGAAATTTTCCAAACATAGGCTGATCTACAGTTATGTAGGCCTATCTGTGCTACTCCTGGAAGTCCCCGGCCCCACTCTGACCACCACTTAATGTGCAATACAATTTAGACTAGAGATGGGACATTTTGATGATCAATATCCAATATAATTAATTGCTGCTATGGTATCGATGTGGATTTCCGGAATTTCGAGTGATTGCCCATAGTTAGTCCTTGATTAATTGCAATTTAATCACATAGTTTTTCAAGATTTTTCATATCAAGGCCCATTATTTATTCATTTAAGGCACAGCTAGACCACCTTCCAGACCTAAATTAAAGAATTTGTCCACAATTCTAAGCTGTACTCTATTGATGTTGGTACCATTAGGAGCCGACATGCAAATTTTGTAAAATGTTTTATACATTCTTTAATTGTGTAGACTTCATTTAAATTGATGTAAGAAATGCAGATGACCTGCATTTGGCAAAATTGAACCAAATGGACTGCAAGTTAATTGCGCGCTAAATTAATCGAGTTAACTCGAGCTAATTATACTACAAGTATACCTGTAGATGTTTGCCGTTTCCTCCTGCATCGACATCCACTGCATGTTGGCCAGTGGCCACTCTCACTCTCATAATGTACAGTATTTATTTAATGAAATGTATCAACAGGCACACTAGGCTCTGTACTGCCTAATAGTAAACTTTGTTCACCACAGTGAATTCTGTACTGACACGGGCCAAGGTGTGGTTATCGTTATTGCTGAATCTTGTGTACACTACAGGTTCATAAAAGTATGAATAAACAATAAAGAATTTTGCTAGTTCCTCACAAGAGCACCTTTGGTATCATGAAACGCATTGCTTTATAAATCAATAAAGAAAAAAAAGAAAAGAAAGGCATGAAAATAAGTGTATTATCTGCACATATTGCAGATAAAAGCTCTTTCCAACGTCTTCCCAGAGTTTCTGAATATCCATAGCAGGTGTGATTTGACTCTGTCGCAGACTGAAACGGATTGTGACCGTGACCCGAGAAGGAATGCATTACAGCCAACGAGAGCACAGGAACTGCTGCTAATAATATCTTGTGCGTGTATGTGTGTTGTATCACACTTGTATCATGTGCACATCATCTTGTGGTCAAAATTATTATTGGAATCCATCAGTTCATTTTCATCAACTACAAAAAGACGAATAGGCCTACTTGTATCAGGAGTGTATTATGCAGTACATTTACCATGCAGTAAGAATACGGTTGTAGTAAAACTACTTAATTAAACTGCAGTGTTTACCATGCAGTAATACTGGTGTGGCTGTTGGAGATACTGGTGTTCTAAACCTGAGATATACATTTCAGTCAGATAACTCATGAAAAGATTTAACCAATATTTATTACAGCAGACTCTTACAGACTCTTATTACAGATTTTTTTTTACCGATATCCGATATACCGATATTGTCCAACTCTTAATCTCCAATACAGATATCAACCGACATCAACCGATGCAGATATGCATACTTTTGTGGTAGACAGAAATAGAAATAATGAGAGCATTCAGTGATTTGCGTGATTTGGAAACCCCCCCCAACAGACCAACAGCACGTGCACCAAGGCTTGCCACCACTTGATCATAATTGGAGGAAGGTCCCCTATATATTTTTCCCCAATTGTGTGGCTCTATACATCTCTGTAAATTATGTTTTACCGAGTTTTCAAATAAACTAAAATAGTAATTTCTATCGTTTAATAATAATACAGTGTGGCCCATATATCTGCCCATCCCTACTCCCTACTCAAGTGTACATATCATATTTTACATTGGTGTTCGGCTCTGCTACATTTTTCTCCCTGCTCAGCACAATAACACACCATCATTACACATGAAGCAGGGAGATCGATATACAATAATAACCCCCTCCCATGGGAAACAGGAATAACAGAGCCCACCGGTGGTGCTGGGAGCAAACATCACATAACAAACTGTAACCATAATGCAGAAGTAAGGCACATACTCAATACACCCACATGACAACACCTTCAGTATGAAACCTCTCCAGTATACAGTATCTGACTGAACTAACTCAGCAAGCTACGTCACATTTATTGTTGAGAAACATCAGTTTGGTCTGTAGTCTGTTCAGGATCTGGTAACTCTTGTCTTAACAGTTCCAATGCAATCTGAAAAAATGAGCAAGAAGCATCATTAAAAATAAATAATTGGAGATGTTTTAAATCTAAGAAAATCAATATGTTTATTGTTCCTTTATAGGCTGCTGAGCCAAAAAACGGTCAACATAAATGGACAACTCACAAAACCTTCAATCAACGACAGGCAGGCATAAAAAAATAGGACCTCACTGTCGCTGTCAAATAAGTAACAAAGGCTGTGAGGTCAAACAATGTATTTTGCCTACCTGTCTGTTGCTGAATAAAGGTTTGGAGCATATATAAGTGCAAAGCGAGCTTCTGCTTCTTTTTATTTTATTATCGAGAGAGAAGTGCAGGGAATCGTTTGGGAAAGGCAATAACTTGAGCACTAGACAAAATCACCTGCTCAACAACTCAGTCAGCTGGCAGCATGTGACAAGACCTGACAAGATCGACATCATAAGCAACTTAGTGGGAATAGTATCTTGACTTTAGGTGTAATCCACTGACAAAATAGGGAAATCCTTTTCATAATGCTGGACTTTCAATTCAGAGTTCTACATTTATGAAGTAAAGTAAGGACATGAGTTCAGTGTGTTTATTCTACATTTATGAAGTAAGGACATGAGTTCAGTGTGTTTATTCTACATTTATGAAGTAAGGACATGAGTTCAGTGTGTTTATTCTACATTTATGAAGTAAGGACATGAGTTCAGTGTGTTTATTCTACATTTATGAAGTAAGGACATGAGTTCAGTGTGTTTATTCTACATTTATGAAGTAAGGACATGAGTTCAGTGACATCTTACCGGTGGATCTGGTCCTGATGGTCCCAGTGTGGCCTGAAGAGAGAAGATAATTATCCTAAAACTTATAAAGCCAATCAATCAATCAATCAATCAAAACTTTATTTGTATAGCACATTTCATACAACAAGTGCAACACAATGTGCTTCACAGAAAACATGAAATCAGGAAATTAAAGACAGGGAAACTATGATGAGCATATGCAGTATGACAATTAACAGGCAAAGGCAATGCTATTAACAGGCAATTAACAGGCAAAAGCAATGCTAAAAAGATATAAGGTTTCTTTTAAAAGTTTCTGTGGATTCACACAGCCGAAGGTTGGCCGGCAGGCTGTTCCACGTTACTGGGCCATAAAAGCTAAACGCTGCTTCACCGTACTTTTTAGTTCTAGGTTTTACCCTGGGGATTTCTAAGAGCCCTGTGTCAGAGGATCTGAGGGCTCGCCCAGGCACATATCTAGGAAGCATATTCATTAAGTAAGCAGGTGCATTTTCGTGCATAGATTTAAAAATAAGTAGGAGGACTTTAAAGTTGATTCGATATGACACTGGTAACCAATGGAGGGAGCGCAGGATTGGAGTAATATGTTCTCTCCGTCTGGTCTTAGTCAGTACACGCGCTGCAGCATTTTGTACTAATTGAAGCCGTTCGATTTCTTTTTTGGGAATGCCAGTTAGGAGGGCGTTACAATAGTCAAGCCTGCTAGTGATGAAGGCGTGCATTAATTTTTCTGTGTCTGACTGCGAGAGGAAGCCACGGACTCTGACAATATTCCTTAAGTGGTAGAAGGACACTTTGGTGATGTTGCTAATATGGGCCTTAAAATTTAAGTTTGAGTCAATTATGACGCCAAGATTTTTTACCTGGTCTTTGGTGTTAAAAGAGTGTGTTTTTAGTTTAGCGGAGACAATTTCCCTTTGAGGGTCATCACCAATAACTATTATTTCGGTTTTATCTTTGTTCAACTGGAGGAAGTTGGCTGACATCCAGATATTGATGTCCGAGATGCAGTCAATTAGAGTGTCAATGGGGCTCAGATTGTGAGGGGATACGGCTACATAGAGCTGGGTATCGTCAGCATAACTATGGAAGTCAATGTTGTGACTCCTAATAATGCTACCTAGTGGGAGCATGTACAAATTGAAGAGCAGGGGGCCTAGGATGGAGCCTTGGGGAACCCCACATATGTCATGTCCGATTTATCGGAGGTGTGGTCACCCAGGGCTACAAGGGAATCTCGACCTCTCAGGTATGAACTGAACCATTCAAGGACAGTTCCTGAAAGACCAACGTGGTTCTCAAGTCTGTCTAGAAGCGTATTGTGGTCAATTGTGTCAAACGCTGCGCTAAGGTCAAGGAGCACAAGGATGGATAAGCGTTTAGCGTCTGCGTTCATTCTGAGGTCGTTTATGACCTTGACTAGGGCCGTCTCTGTACTGTGATTAGATCTGAAGCCTGACTGAAATGGTTCAAGGATATTATTGATCGTTAAAAACTCATGGAGTTGATTAAAAACCACTTTTTCTAATATCTTCCCCAGAAAGGGGAGGTTTGATATTGGTCTATAGTTACTGAGGAGTAAACTGTCCAGGTTGTTCTTTTTAAGGATAGGTTTGACAATTGCCGTTTTTAATGATTTGGGGAATACACCTGTGAGCAGGGATTGGTTCACCAAAGCAAGCAGCTCCCCGGATAAGGAGTTGAAAACTATTTTAAAAAGTGCAGTGGGGATGGGGTCACTGGGACAGGTGGAGGATTTCAGTCCTGACACAACTTTTGTTAAGGTTTCAAGGTCGACAGAGTTAAAGTGCTCGAGGGTGTGGTCGACGTGTGGAGGATTGTAGCCTTGTGGTTGCTGAAACTATATATGAAACTATATATGAAACTATATATCAAATATCAATCTAATGTCTGTCATCCATGTAGCCAATAGCGCAGCACTTTGGTTGATGATTGGTCATTGTGAAACGTTTGAGTTCAAAATGTTTGCTGTAATATAATAGATAGGCATATGCAAGCATTTGGACCACATTTTACAAGACCTACAGGATCACTGTGCAACACTCAGTGAACTTGTAGATCTGCTATTTTCCAATAGCTAAAGTTTAAACTAATGTTCCCATTTTGGCATGCATTGTTGGGTATGACCATATAATGACCACCGATGTGATCTAAAAGTGTGAAAACATCCCCCCCCCCCCCCACACACACACACAGATGTGTTCCAGGTCTTATAAAACACTGTGAGTAAAACTAACCTGCTGCAAAGTTTCTCTTCTTCTCTCTGTAGAATAACAATGAGAACTATATCAGCTCGACATTATAGTTTTACAGAATAAAGTATATGAAATATCATTTTATTGATTGTAACCTACCATGTATTCTCTGACGACACCAACGGTCTAGGAATGATCTTTTAATCAACAACAGAATCACCATCCCAACAACAACACCAACACCAATAAACCCAAGAACAGCAAGACTAGTGATAATATCAGGATAAGCAAGACGAACAAGACCAGACCAAATACCACCAATACCAGCAGAGTATGAAATATGCATAACATTTCGATAATGGATATCAAATACCCCAATAGCACAAGCTGTAAGAACAACACCAGTACTAATGAAACCAACAATAAGAAAACTGACAACACAATGAACAGAATACACCAAGCGAACACAACAGAATGCACCAGTCAAAATAACAGGAGTATGAACACAAACAACACAACCAGCAGCAACATTAA
Source organism: Benthosema pterotum (assembly GCA_039105355.1). Taxonomy (NCBI): domain Eukaryota; kingdom Metazoa; phylum Chordata; class Actinopteri; order Myctophiformes; family Myctophidae; genus Benthosema; species Benthosema pterotum. The sequence goes on along the minus strand of CM076983.1, from coordinate 3,711,968 downwards.
CAGCAGCAACACAAACAACTTTAGCAACTCTAGAAATATCAGCAAGGTGATTATCATAAAGACCAACACAAACACCAATCGAAATACCAACACAGATCCCACAAACACCACCAGCTAAACAACCAATAAGATCATCACCATGAAGACCAAAAGCCATACCAATCAATACACCACCAGAAGCACCAGCAGCAGCAACAATCCAACCGACACCAAAAGAAACCAAAGCATAAGCAAAAACAACTAAAACAGCAGTAAGAACTCTGCCACAACCACCACCTACCAAACAAACTCTAACCAAAGCTCTTACATGTTTAACCAAAAAATGACAAAGCATAACAACACCATCTGGGACACCCAGACCAACAGTAGTAACACTAACAACACCGAATACAACAACAACAACAAGACCAGTAACAGCAGCGACCAGCACTGTCTGTGGAGTGTTTATGATCCTTCTTCTTTCTCCACATGTAGAATCCTTCAAATGAGTTCCTGGCTCTAGAAGATCAAGTCCAATAGATTCACATCTGGAATAACACATAATAAACATTTTAATAGTTTCATGTTCATCTTAATAATCTGCACATGGACTCTGCTGTTCTGTAAATGTCACTTACTGTGTGTGTGGTTTACAGGTTGTAAATGTACCGTCTGAATATGTACCAGCAGTACAGTCAGTACACTGTGTATCTGTAGATGATGTTCCTGTAGGAAACACACACACATACACACACGCACGCACACACGCGCACACACGCGCACCCACACGCACGCACACTCTCTCTCACACACACACACACACACACACACACACACACACACACACACACACACACACACACACACACACACACACACACACACACACACACACACACACACACACACACACACTCACACACAGGCAAAATGTAATTGTGTATGACTCGCCTCCCTCTCCCTTTCCTAGACACGTACAAATGAAGAAATAACAGACAAAGACCAATCGACAGAGAACACATCACTTGCCATGTCTCCTTTGTACACAACCGTCAACAAGACAACCTCCATATATGCTAACATCAACGATTTCACCCATCAGGACCCTTCAGATTTGACCAAGATACTGTACAATACTCTACTGTCTTGAGGAAAGCAGAGTCACTTTCTGAATCAAACCAGGGTACTAAAATGTCTCTAGGTTTATTGGCGCAATCACTCAATGCGATTTCTGCTGAGAACTTTTATTCATTGGCGCAGCTGCCTCCCACTAAAATCCCCATTGCCATTTTTTCCAAGGGGAGTGTTGAGTGTTGTCATTTATTGTTTATTCTTGTGTTAATTGGGTAGAGCAATGCAGTACTGTATTGTTTTGTTATGTTTACTTTGTTTACTTATTTTTTTTTATTTAAGTTTCAATTGTCAAAGTTTGAGCTGTGTGGCTTTTTAACCAGTGCCTACCCCAGAGTTGGTTTGAAATAAACAACTCATCCTATTTTCGACGTGAGAACTTTATGTCTTGATGACTGAGAGGGAGGAGGCCAAATGACAGACAGGATTTTGTTTACTGGACTAACTAAAATGTATCGAAAGAAAATGGCAAATTAATCAAAATACGGAAATCTTCATTCATGCAGTCCAAGTATTAACAAAAGCAATGCCTAGCCAGTCAGTCATTTAGTTCAGTATATCAAACAATGTAGACACACACACACACACACACACACACACACACACACACACACACACACACACACACACACACACACACACACACACACACACACACACACACACACACACACACACACACACACACGCACGCGCACACACACACACACACACACACACACACTTGCAGGCATTTCGGACTCCCCATCTGTAGAACGTCTACTGTGAGGCCTTAATGTGCTCATTTATTTTAATGTGAGTAATTTTCAATTTTTATTTTCATTGCTTGTCATTGTCTATATAAGCTAACTAGTGTCCTGTAAGTCAATTTGGCTGAGCTTCATCATAAGCATGACACTTAAATAATAAATCAGCCAGGCAGCCAACCAGCCAGCAATTGTAATCTTGAATGATGTTTTGTAAATAAAAACAAGTGTTTAACAGTTATTTTGGTGTCTTAAGTGTTTTTGTTGTAATGTGCATGTACTCTTTGAAATATAGAACAAAAGAGTATACTAAACTCTCTGAATGACTTATTGACCAGGACTGTCTGTTATGATTTTAAATTCGACCTACCATTTTTATCAACATATTGACCAGGACTGCAGCTGCTGTGTTTCTTAGTCATAAAACATCCCTCCTTCTTTTGGTCTACACAGTAGAATCCCTCTAATGGTTCACACAGTGCATTAGATGACTTTGTACATGGACTCTGGTCTCTCAAACCAAGACCTGTGGATTACATGGAGTTGAGTTTATTATCAGACCAGGACCTGGATTACATGTAGTGAGTTTATTATCAGACCAGGACCTGTGGATTACATGTAGTGAGTTTATTATCAGACCAGGACCTGTGGATTACATGGAGTTGAGTTTATTATCAGACCAGGACCTGTGGATTACATGGAGTTGAGTTTATTATCAGACCAGGACCTGTGGATTACATGGAGTTGAGTTTATTATCAGACCAGGACCTGTGGATTACATGGAGTTGAGTTTATTATCAGACCAGGACCTGTGGATTACATGGAGTTGAGTTTATTATCAGACCAGGACCTGTGGATTACATGTAGTGAGTTTATTATCAGACCAGGACCTGTGGATTACATGGAGCTGAGTTTATTAACAGACCAGGACCTGTGGATTACATAGAGTTGAGTTTATTATCAGACCAGGACCTGTGGATTACATGGAGTTGAGTTTATTATCAGACCAGGACCTGTGGATTACATGGAGTTGAGTTTATTATCAGACCAGGACCTGTGGATTACATGGAGTTTATTATCAGACCAGGACCTGTGGATTACATGGAGTTCAGTTTATTATCAGACCAGGACCTGTGGATGGGGACTGGAGATCTCGGGCCGCCGCGAACTCGGACCGAGCAAAAGTGCGGAGATCTCGGCTCGGGGCTGTGGAGAAGTCGGCCAGGGGTGTGGAGAAGTCGGCCAGGGGGTGTGGAGAAGTCGGCCAGGGGGTGTGGAGAAGTCGGCCAGGGGGTGTGGAGAAGTCGGCCAGGGGCTGTGGAGAAGTCGGCCAGGGGCTGTGGAGAAGTCGGCCAGGGGCTGTGGAGAGGTCGGCCCAGGCCATATACCAACCATCATCAAGCCATTTATGCTTGATATTGCTTGCTGTTGTGACAATAGACATGCATAGGCACCATTATCACTGCATATCAACCATTATCAAGCCATATGCATGTTCAATAGACATGCATACCAACTCTTATCACTGCATACCAAGCCATTATCAATTTTTGACTCAACCTCAAATAAATGGTTACGTTTCTACAATTAATCTGTTGTTGTTTTTACAGACACAGTCTCAACGTTAGAGTAGCCTAGCCTATAGTAATAATTTGCAATTCTGTTTAATCATTTAATCCTCTGTTTAATTGTTTAATCCTTTGAAAAGTCCGGCAGCAATAACACACACACACACACACACACACACACACACACACACACACACACACACACACACACACACACACACACACACACACACACACACACACACACATCATCATCATCATCATCAAGGTCATTCACCTGAGCTGTGGAGGTACAATTTGATCAATAGACATGCATACCAGCCATTGTGTGTGAACATAACATATCAGCAATTATCAGTCAATCACTTCACTTTTGCTGGGCCAGGGAAACAAAGCAGTCAAAACATTTACTAGATCAACATGGCAATTAATCTTATAAAGTGCACATGTAGCCTTAAAAAGTGCACAATAATAAGGATAATAATATACAAGGGCCTAAAACAGCTGACACTAGCTCACTAAGTAACTAACTATTCCACAGACATGGGCCGACCTCTCCACAGCCCGGGGCCGACCTCTCCACAGCCCCGGGCCGACCTCTCCACAGCCCCGGGCCGACCTCTCCACAGCCCGGGCCGACCTCTCCACACACATGGGCCGACCTCTCTTTACAATTCGGGCCGACTTCGCGGCGGCCCGACTTCTCGTGTGACCCCTGTGGATTACATGGAGTTGAGTTTATTATTATCAGACCAGGACCTGTGGATTACATGGAGTTCAGTTTATTATCAGACCAGGATCTGTGGAATCCATGGAGTTGAGTTTATTATCAGACCAGGACCTGTGAAGCACATGGAGCTGAGTTTATTATCAGATCATAGCCTCGACACACAGGCTTTCATTTTCATCCACGTTGCAAAAATACGAAAAGCCTGGACTGTGTTAGCCACGGTGACCTTTCGGGTGGGCGTCACTCGGTTGGGGCTGACAACACGTTGGTGAGATCAAATCAGATGATCTACCGCTGTGGCGGCAAGTATAAATGTCTCCTAAGATCTACCACACTAGTTAATACAAAATGCAGTACAGATGTCTCACTAGCCAACACGCAAGAGGAGGGTAAATGACTTGAAACCAGCACTCACCAAAACAACAGATGTGGAGATTTGCTGGTAGTTAATTACATGAAACAGACCCCTGTAGGCCCAATGTTTGTATGTTGTAAATAAATAATTGGTCTATAGCAGTAGTAGCAGATCCAGCCTCGTTCATTTCAGTCGTTGCTATACGATACAGACCCAGTAGTACTAGTCACTCAACTCATTCAATCACATTACATACTAACAGCGGAACACCACTCTATTGGCTGAGCTGTCCTTACAGCCTGTGGGATTTTTATCGAGACTCTAGTCTAGAGGATGGGGCGGGATGATTGAATCTGCTCACTTGCACAGTGCAAGCAGCCAGCCAGAGGCAGGTAATTTTTGTCGTTACCCAGTAATGGAGCATCTAGAATGGGAGTCGCCACTCTCTTACTAAGCTACTCTGGGTTAAACACGCTTGAACAACAAAAACAAAAGACTAAAGGCTGAACTAAAGTCTGCGTAATATTAATTTAATTTCAAGATAAGACCGACAGTAAGAGTAAGACCAACCCTCTATTCAGTATTTGAGCCACAGAGGACCACCATTTGATGACATTTTAGCCCCACAGACGCCCAAACTAAAGATTTATTTTGCAAACAAAACAGGCAAACATAGATCAAAAATTACCAATATTTTATTATTTACTGATTGTGTAGACTTTTGGGTTGATTCAGGTGATGAATATTTTAACTCTTGAGAGTGTAAACATGAAACACAAACATGAGTGTAAAAATGAAACCAAATGGACCCTTGCGGATCCATTTGGTTTCATTTTTATGCTCTCGAAGATCTGGTTAACCAACTTTCCATATTCAACTGGGAATCTCTCAAGGACCAC
>CM076983.1:3346560-3704060 GCA_039105355.1 Benthosema pterotum | reverse complement strand
TGAAAACACCATTAGTTATTTAATATGGTGTCTTTAAGATTGAGATTTTAAATGTATTGCCAATAAGACAAATTAAATAACCACAGCTAGTTGTATTACCAATAAGACAAATGAACCTATCAGACAAAGTTGTCTCTCCATTTCAGATGAGATTGACAGTTTTCATCAATAATGACTATGTCAAGGGCCTGTCCAACACCAAGATGTCTGGAAGACAAAACAGAAAATTAAAACTTATTTCATGACAGACATTATGCTGTGTGGTCAATTATTTTATTGCATCAGGCTTGTGTTCTCATGCTGTAGTGCATCTGTTTGCAATTTTAAAAAGTTGAAATGAACCATGTTTAAAATTAAGCATAATTTGTGTTAAATAGGAACGTGATCCCTGCTGATTTTGTGCCTTATAACAAAGGTTAAAAGGTACAGAAAAGTGTAATCTTATATACACTTATGTATGTTTCTATGTATTTACACATCTGTAAATAATTATCTAACAGTGTCTATCCTACACTGATGCAAGAACCTTCAAATGCAGTGACATAATTCTTTTCAACCACACATATGAAAAGGGGGAACAAGTCAAAAACGAGCAAAATATAATAACAAAAAGAGGGGTTTTGTTAAGTGTAGGGAGTCAGTGCTTGCAATATTACAATGCGTGTAGCTCCCCAAGCAAGAAGTGAAACACAACACTCTGCCCTCCAACTCAGCTTTTGCTAGTAACGCATTTCCCAGGCTCCCTCCCCAGAGTTCAGTTTGAATGAATGTAGAATTGTGAAGGATTTGCCTGCATTTGTGAGAGCTTTAATATTATTTTTTTTTAGAAAGAAACACTTATGGCGGTGTGCCAGTTATCACTCTTCTAAATGGTAAATGGTGCATTTTTATACAGTGTCTTCATCTAAGGCATTTTGCATAGATTGTGTGTGTGTGTGTGTGTGTGTGTGTGTGTGTATGTGTATGTGTGTGTGTGTGTGTGTGTGTGTGTGTGTGTGTGTGTGTGTGTGTGTATAAAAATATATCAATAGCTTTCAAAATGATGGCTTGTTTTAGCATGTTTGCTTATTTATCTGGCAACTTTGGAACCCTGCAGCTGCCCAGCTCCAGGGTTGCCAGAAAATAAGCAACCACGCACACACACACAGACACGCACGCACGCACGCACGCACGCACGCACGCACGCACGCACGCACGCACGCACGCACGCACACACACACACACACACACACACACACACACACACACACACACACACACACACACACACACACACACACACACACACACACACCAGGTAAATGGGGGTTCCTTGCACAAAATAATTATTGCTTGTGTCACCATGGAGGTAAATATGGACAAGGCGTATGCCTGGTCTAGGTTGGGTACAATGACTGAAAGCCAAGATGTATTGGGACAAACAACATGACACTGTTGAAGTAAGATGGAACCTTTTGCATTGCAGGCAATCTGTATGTGTGAGAATTTACCATCCATCACATGATAGAAAAGGGGAAGTGTGCATTTGTTTAGAGGATGTGTGGGGAATGCACGGGTGTCGAGTGGAGGGGGAAAAGTTAAGACAAATTTAGGTGGACCCAAAGCCAGGGAGGGGACACTAAAAGCTTGGTTTAATAAGGTTTTATTTGTATTCATCATTATGATTATTATTTTAACCACTATAGGTCTATTATGTGAATAAACCAAATGAGCATGACTAAACATCATAATGAGTATTTTTTCTGTATTCTGTGGGTCATCTCACCCATTACAAAAGACAAATCGTTTCGCTTGTCTTGTTGTTATTTTTTTTTTTAGATGAGATCAACTTTGCATCTTTGCCGGTCGCACTTCCGGTCTAGAGTCGATACGGATACGGTCATTGTGTTCGCATGCTTGAGACTAGCGGATGCAGTAGGTGTGCATCTAGACCCGGGGTGCCCACACTTTTTTGACTTGAGAGCTACTTTCAAAATGACCGGCTCAACAAGACCTACAACAAAATCAATTTCCACGCCCGCACGAAAGTTTGACTTTGAAATAGTGGTGAAGGTGTTACTTGCTATAATAATGTTTAAGAATAATGCACTTATAATGAAAAATGGAGGGGGGAGAATTGGAAGGTTTTCTTGTATATGCTACTACTAAGGTTTGAAAACAGTATTTGGGGTTTGACTTGACAGTTCGTGATGTTGAATTTAGTCTCTTGCACCCAAAACTAAGAACTTTCACGTTTTTGTCCACAATTGGGAGACATAACTGGCAAAAAGTTGGTCGAAATAACAATTATTCTCCATTTTCTAATTGTGTGGACTCTTGAAATTATGTAATTCAGATGTTTAAATATAATTTAACTCTTGAGAGTGTAAAATGAAACCAAATGGACCCCTAAGGGACCCCTAAGGGTCTATTTGGTTTCATTTTAACGGACTGGTAGATCACAATCTACCTTTTGGGCACCCCTGATCTAGACTGACGTGGATTGGAAACAGTGCATACAAGCACATGTGGGTGGATCAGACTTAATTACCACAGCTGATTTCATCCATGTGTGAAAAGAAAAGAAAGAAAACAAAGGAAAATAAACAAGCTCAAGGGAAAGCAGCCTCTAAGCAATATCTTCTGAAAAACTGGCGATTCCGTCAAGTGTGACTGACAGACAACACAAACGACGTGACACACGTCATGTTGACGTCGTCATATGAATGAGATCAGCCACAAAATAGCCAGTATGCAAGCTCACAAATGCCATATCTTGCTTAAACATGATGATGCCATTATTGTGAGCTTGCAGGTCTACTACTTTTCATCAGGGGTGGCCAACCCGCGGCTCGCGAGCCACATGAGGCTCTTCAGCTGGTTACATGCGGCTCTTAAGGGGCTTCAACATGAAACCGTCAAAAACGCTCAGCCTGGCGCACTGTAGCGCAGTCATTCATTCCCTATACAGTGGTGCCCAACCACTCGACCACGGACTGATTCCTAGTCGACCGCGGAGGTGTAGATGTATATTTTTTGACTTGTCATATCATTTTTTGGATTGTAAACCTTGTTTCTAAATACATGTCTATGTTTTAATAATTGCATTGCGCAATTCCACACAAATACACGTCTTATGGCAGGAGAGGGGAAATCTATTTGCGACCATGGCGGCCATCGCAACGGTTTTATAACCGTTTTGACCGTTTGATGTGGCTCTTTGCAGTAACACAGTGAAAAACGTGGCTCTTAGTCTACGACTGGTTGGCCACCCCTGTGCTACATAATAATAGCATATCTTTTAAAGTTTGGGTCTGCTGGCTAATTAATGTCGATTTAGGCGTCCTTCCTTGGCATGGAAGTATTTTGGAACCACTTGTACTAAGCTACCATTGTAAAAGAACAAATAAAATATATCATATAAATGATGCTGTTTTTCTTCATGTGGAGGAAGAATGATTATGATTTTTGCGATTTAAAATAGGTTGCTGTTGTGTCTTAAGAATAATAGCATTTCAAGACAGTTTCCCCTCAAAAAGACACCTCCAGTCGGTGTCACAAGAACGAGAGGTGTGTTCATGATGATGTATTTAAATTTAAGTACATGGTTATTTTTTTATCTCAAAGTGCAGCAGATTGAAGCATTTTAATTGTACATTTTAATCTCAAACCTCCCTCACTTATTTCTGGATTGTAACAGGTGAGGACGAGGACTGTGCATGCCAATTTAGTTTGTTTGCTGCGTGTCCTCATTTAGTGACATGCACTCACATTGTTTGTTCATCCAGGTGGGCTATGGCTTTTTTGTTTTTGCTTGTAAGTAGTGATATATACTGTATATATATATATATATATATATATATATATATATATATATATATATATATATATATATATATATATATATATATATATATATATATATATATATATATCGGCCATATAGATATTATCGGCCGATAAAGGGCTTTAAAATGAATATCGTAAAATACCGGTATCGGGAAAATATAAAATATATATATATATATATATATATATATATATATATATATATATATATATATATATATATATATATATATATATATATATATATATATATATATATATGTGTGTGTTTAGAGCACACAATGGGGGATCTTCCTCCAATTACGATCGAGTGGTGGTGGCAGGCCATGGTGCTGTTAAGGCTAAAACATACTCCAGGGTGAAGTGACTCATGGTGAAAGGGTTTCACCGTGGTGAAGTTCTTAAGGCTTCACCCTGGAGTACGTATGAGCCAGGGTGAAGCCTTAAAAAGACTATACCGCGGTGAAAACCCTTTCACTGCGAGCCACTTCACCCTGGAGTATGTTTGAGCCAGGGTGAAGCCTTAAAAAGACTATACTGCGGTGAAAACCCTTTCACTGCGAGCCACTTCACCCTGGAGTATGTTTGAGCATTTAGTCTGTTGGGGTCTTTTCAAATCACACAAATCACTGAATGTTTCCATTATTTTTTTGATTGATATCGGTATCGGAAATTAAGAGTTCGACAATATTGGGTTATCGGATATCTGTAAAAAAAAAAGTCAATATCGGACATCTCCCTTTCAGGCCGGGAATCCATATTTGGATTCTGTACAGTATGTACAGTATTCCATAATTAACTTTATTTGTTGCTGAAATATAAATATTTCAGGTATTTCAAAAACCTTAGGTCAGGCCTGAATGGGTTAAGTTATTATATTTACCACATTTCAATAGAAGGTACAAGGCAGTCTCCCCACCTCAGCTGTGGTACAGTGACCAAACACTCTTGGTTGGTAATAAACTAGATAACATATTACACTAATAACATCCTCTCACTCTCTCTCAATGACACATTACACTAAATAACACTCTGTCTCTCCCCCAAGCACATTTGTCTGTTTCCAGGCTACAAACATGTGGGCTACGCAAAGCTTCCGGCGTCAAGGTTTGTTTTTGACAACTAAAGTTCAGCAGAGCCTCAGAATTCATTAATTTCAAGCTGTGTTCATTTCAAGACATTATGACATGATGACAAATGTTGGACTATAGTGGTGGTCAATCATACTATAGTGGTGGTCAATCATAATCATAATAGTGTCTTACCTCCGTTATGTGGAGTCAAAAGCACAACCAGCCACTGCAGGCTCCGTCTCTGAGGGAACTTTGTTCAGCACTGGTGCAAGTTAGTAGTTGCATCGAACAGTAAGCTAGCCTGACCAGTGACCACAGTCTGAACGGTCGTTTTGTTTCACTTCATTATTTAGACTGCAGTCCCTCTCTACCACAGCAGTTTCTGGGAGATGTTATCAATGTTATACCAGGTTACTAGGGCGTGTACACCTCCCGTCTCCTCGGTCCTCATACCAGGTTACTAGGGCGTGTACACCTCCTGTCTTCTCGGTCCTCATACCAGATTACTAGGGCGTGTACACCTCCTGTCTCCTCGGCCCTCATACCAGGTTACTAGGGCGTGTACACCTCCTATCTCCTCATACCAGGTTACTAGGCCGTGTACACCTCCTGTCTCCTCGGTCCTCATACCAGGTTACTAGGGCGTGTACACCTCCTGTCTCCTCATACCAGGTTACTAGGCCGTGTACACCTCCCGTCTTCTCGGTCCTCATACCAGGTTACTAGGGCGTGTACACCTCCTATCTCCTCATACCAGGTTACTAGGCCGTGTACACCTCCCGTCTTCTCGGTCCTCACTAGGCCGTGTACACCTTCTGTCTCCTAAGTCCTTGTACCAGGTTACTAGGTCGTGTACACCTCCTGTCTCCTCGGTCCTCATATCAGGTTACTAGGCCGTGCACCTCCTGTCTAACAAACACTCACCTGGTCACCCCATTTAATACATTACCCTTAAAGAGGAGTGTTGCCTATTGGATATAGATAATACTATTAATATTTGTCATCGACTTGAATTTTGGTTGGGAAGAACATTGACTACCTACCTTTGCTCACTAAATGAAATGAATTAAATAAACTTAAAATGAAAACAAAGCCACCATGATTAAATATACTGCCAACCAATAAAAAACTACAGAGTAAAATGTTATAAGGACCGACGGGGCTAGTAGAGGAGAGATCAATTGATGTTTATTTACATGATTAAAAAAGAAAAAAAAGGGGGAAAAAGAAACATCTATACAAATGGCAGAGCTACAAGTTCACAATACGTTCTGAGCTTGTAGATCTGTTCCCATCTTGCAACCAAACGTACAATCAGTCATTACAATGGATTCATATCAACAACCTCGACTCTAAATTTAGCTCTTTGTCTCGCTGGAAGGAGAGCCCAGGGTAGACCAAAGACCAGAGGGATTATATCTCCACTTGGGAGCAGACCAAGGACCAGATGGAGGGATTACATCGAGCCTCTGGCCTTGAATTTTGAAAGACTCGGGATCCCCCAGGAGGAAATCACTGATGTTACTCTGGAGAGGGAGGTGTAGAGCTCTCTGGTGGAGCTGTTGCTCCCGTGACCCGACTGCGGATAGTTGGATGGTCAAGAGAATATGGTTGAAATCGTTCCATCACCGCCTGAAAGTAGAATGAATACAATAATAATTTTGTTCAATATGTTATGTATTATTGACAGAGTCAGACAGTGCCATTAAACAGTGCCTTGGTTATTCTAAATGTGTGAGTTCAGTGTTTATTCTCTATTTATGAAGTAAGGACATGAGTTCAGTGTGTTTATTCTCCATTTATGAAGTAAGGACATGAGTTCAGTGTGTATATTCTACATTTATGAAGTAAGGACATGAGTTCAGTGTGTTTATTCTACATTTGTGAAGTAAGGACATGAGTTCAGTGTTTATTTCACTTCTTGTTAACGGAACCGGAACCGGCTATGGGTCGGTCCGGTCCTCGGGCATTTTTGGATCTCGGGCTTACCCAAAGTACTCTATTCCACATTTATAAAGTAAGGAGTGACATCTTACCGGTTGATCTGGTCTTGACGGTCCCAGTGTGCCTGAAGAGAGGAAATAATTATTCTACATGAGAACATCTCAATGTAATGTCTACAGTGAGAGTATAAGGATGACTTCAGTGTGCTGGCTAGAGTTTGCACTCCGCCCGTCCATCCGGGCTCCATGTGTCTGTCCGTCTGTTACCAGCTAATCTCCAGGACCGTTAATCCGGCCAATGCCAAACTTTGCACACACTCTCCCTGGATGTCAACGATGAACTTTTGCAGTATATGCACCGATCTGCATGAAGCATTGCATGCACTAGAGGACAAGGATGAACCTTTGATCTGTATTTTTCACATCTGCTTTTTAGAACGCCACCATGAGGCTGAACTTTGTAGAACACATTGGGCCTGATTTTCGTAACCCGCAGCCCGCAACAAATTCCCTCATTGCTATTTTCGTCACCTTTCTTCTATTCCTTATGCCGACACCTTTATTTGCAACTGGATGTGTGGTCATAGGTGTCACGCAGTCCCTTAGGTTGTTATTCTCGTCAAATAGATTTGGGAAATAGATAACAGGATTGAAAAGCACCCGCTAACCTATTGAGAAGGCAGAGCGTTCACTTCATCTCCTTATTTATTAATTGTCCTGTAAATAGCTGCAGATTGCTGTTGTTGGTCACTTCCTTGTGTCCATTGTGTTTAGGAAATTAAGCTATTGTATGTAATATAGTTAATAGACATTAATTAACTTGTGACACATTGCTGCTGCTGATTCAGTTTCACCATGTTTCACTGAATTCCTGATTGATACGTTTCGCTTGAGCAAGTTTCGTAAAGAAGACCAACCCTCGCATATTCTATACAGCAAATGAGAGATTGATGTCTGACGATCACACTGCACTTTGAAATGAAAGAAACCGTCCAGAATTGACCGAGATATGATTTATCAAAAAGTCTCAGTTATCAGCGGCACCTGATAACACCTAAATACTAACCTAAGTGTACTGGAAAACTTCAAATTATTGTGTAACATCACCAAATTTTGACATTTTTTGATACTGTACAATACATACTGTACAGAACGCATATTGGTGTTCCCGTCAACTAGGGTAAAACTACCACTAGGGGTTCCCGTCTACTATGGGTTAATATAGAATTCCCGATTATTATTTTTTGCAAGTTTTGTAGTCTTGGGCTAAGTGCACGCCCCATACAGCAAAAAAAAAAAAAAAAAAAAAAAAAAAAAAAAAAAAAAACATTGATGTTCGGTGATCATATAGCACTTTGAATGGTAAGTTGGTAGAGAGGATTTTGCATGGATAGAGAGCAAATAAGCCCACAGCTAGTTGTGCTAATTGCGTATAAACTCACTCTACCACTTCTAGTCCCACCTCTCTTGTGAATCCTGCCGCTCAAACCTCATTTATCTCCGTCCACCCGTTATCCCCGTGCCTATCATTGTCTCACTCTACACCCATCCCGGTACTTATTACTGATAGACAGCCGCTAGTTAACCAACAACCTAATCACAGTACCCAGCATAATATCCGCAACTTAATTAATATCCACCTTCAACCTCATACTACCCATGCTCCCACTCCTACCCCCTCTTTTACCAAATCTACTTTTAAAAACAGAAAAGGACTTGGAATAATTCACCTAAATATTAGTTAACTTAAATATAACTTAAATATAAGTCTGGTCCATAATTTCAATTTCATTCTTATGTTAGTTAAGCAGACATCACCTGACATTCTGGTTCTAAGTGAAACTTGGCTAAAAAATAGTATTGATGATTCTAAAATTGCTCTCCTTGACTATAATGTTTTTAGAGCCGACCGAACTGGTAGAGGTGGTGGAATATGTATTTATGTTAAATCCACCCTGTTTTCAACTGTTTTATCTGCTGTCTCTCAGCCCCGGTGCTTTGAGTGGCTTTCTCTTAAAGTTCAAGTTGGTGTATCCTCCTTAATAATTGTAGGTATCTATAGACCTCCCTCTGCCTCCCCTGGCACTATTGATACCCTAGCCAGCATGCTGGCCAAGCACACCAATGAAGAACTCCTGGTTCTGGGTGACCTAAATCAGAACTGGCTGGGTCCGGCTTCAGATCATCTTAAGGAGGTTACCAGTGATCTAAACCTCTCCCAGCTGGTCCTCGAAACCACTAGACCCAATCTAATTGATATTTCTAAATCTACCCTAATTGACCTAATATTTTCCAATAGAGCAGATAAAATCTCTTCTTGCGGTGTGTTTGACCTGGGGGTAAGTGATCATTGCCCTGTATGGTGCATAAGAGATGCCCGAATGCAACGCACTAATTCCAAGATAGTTTTAAGAAGGAATTTTAAGCGCTTCAATGAGGATGCTTTCCTATCTGATGTCGCAAATAGTGACTTATTTTTAACTTCTACTTTTACTAATGTAGACCTGGCTCTTGAATTTTTTAGAGCTACTTTCTTAGCCATTGTGGACGCCCATGCCCCACTTAAGAAAATGAGAATCAAAGACAAGTCCACCCCCTGGTTTTCTCCTACCTTAGCTGCTTTATTTAATGATAGGAATAGAGCCTGGTCTCTCGCTAGGCGCTCTGGCAACCCTGTTCACTGGGCTAGTTTTCGTCGCCTAAGAAATAAATGTACTGCTGCCCTTAGGAAGGCTACCTCTGATTATTACTTGAACTTAATCACCTCCTCTCAGGGACATTCTGCTAATTTCTGGAGTGCAGTCAATTCCATTAATAATAACTCTACCCCTGGTCTTCCCCATCAAGTCTACAATAACAATAATGATCTGGTTTCTGACCCTAAGGAAGTCTGCTCAGCCTTTAATTCACATTTTGCCGACGCTGGTGCTTTATTTAACAAAACTTTTAACTGTCCGCCTCTTTCTGCCGTTCCCCCCCTCCCTAGAAATAGTTCAGATCTGTTCCTGGTTCATCCCATCTCCATTACTGCCGTTATTGAAGCTCTCTCAAATATCAACCATAAATCCTCCACTGGTGAGGACAACCTAGATCCCTTCTTTCTAAAAATCGCTTCACCTCTTATTGCCACACACATTACCCATATCTTCAATCTGTCAATCACAACCCGAAAATTCCCCCATATTTGGAAACTAGCCAATGTTCTTCCACTTCATAAAGGAGGGGATAAAGAAAGTTTAAACAACTACAGACCTATATCCATCTTACCTTGTCTTGCAAAAATTCTGGAAACTTTCATTAATGCGCAACTTAAAACATTTCTCACCCGTAGTTCTATTTTAGACATAAACCAATCCGGATTCAGATCTAACCATAGCACGATTACAGCAGTTACCCTAGTTTTAAACAACATCTCATCTGCCCTGGACAATAGATTGCACTGTGCTGCACTTTTTGTCGACTTATCCAAAGCATTCGATACAGTTCACCACACCATACTCTTACAGCAACTTCATAATATTGGTTTCAGTGACACTGCTCATGAATGGTTCCGGAGCTATTTATCAGATAGATCTCAATCCGTGAAAGCAGGAGACTCTCAATCTAATTTTCTTCCAGTTAACATGGGGGTACCGCAGGGCTCAATTCTTGGCCCCGCCCTCTTCACCCTATACATTAATAATATCATTTCTCCTTTAAATAACTGCCACGCCCACCTTTACGCGGATGATACCGTCCTGTACTGCTTTGCTGACACTGTACAACTTGCTGTCAATAACCTGCAACTTGCATTCAATGCCTTACAAGATGCCCTGTTTGACCTTAGGTTGGTTTTAAATGCAGGAAAAACCAAATACATGGTTTTCAGCAGAGCTAGATCCGCAACCCCTGGTAATTTGGCCTTACGGGCTCACAGTGGCTGCTTAATCGAAAGGGTCTCTGAATATAAGTATTGGCTCGATGACAAACTGTCTTTTAAAGTTCATATTAATAATCTTGTCACCAAATTAAGACAAAAAGTAGGCTTTTTATATAGAAACAAAGCCTGTTTTCCTTTATCTTGTAGGAGATCAATTATAGAGGCTACCTTTCTTTCGGTTTTAGATTATGGAGACACCGTTTACAGGTCTGCTGCTCCGTCGACTCTTAAAGACCTTGATACAGTATATCACTCTGCTCTAAGATGGGTCACTGGGGATAGCTACGGTACCCATCACTGTACTCTCTATGAGAACGCTGGTTTGTCCTCTCTCTCTGAGAGACGTGATAAACACTGTTTTTTTTTTTTTTTTTTATAAAGCCATCTCTGGAAAAGCTCCCCCCTATATATGTTCTATGCTTGAGCAAAACCCTACTACCTATTCAACCCGCTCAAGTAACTTTTTGACCCTTAAGGTTCCATTTGCTCACTCTAACCTGGGTAGAACAGCTTTCTCCATCAGTGCTCCCTCTGACTGGAATGAGCTACAAAAGACGACCAAATTTTCCTCTCTACCCTCCCTCGGTCAATTTAGGGAAATAATTTCCAGGACCCTTACTCACGCTTGTAATTGTTTTAAGTAATTACTGTCTACCTCTGTCTTGGTATTCTGCTTTGCTTTTTCTGTTATGTGCTGTTGATGTTGTGTTTTGTTCTGTTCTTTTTGTACATTCGGCTACATTGAAAATGAGGGCCTGCCCCTCAATTGTACCCCGAATTGAAATAAAGGTTATGATGATGATGATAAAGAGCAATGAGACAAAGTTGGAGCCCATGATTTCATATTACTCCTCCAAATTCAGTCCCAAAATTCCACACATTGTTACACACTATCTCTACTGTGACACAAGTCATGTGTTCAAGACGGATCTGTCCAATATTTCATATTCCATCCTAAATGCCTATAATTGGCTTTCAAAGTTTGGAGGATTTGCCTGTTTTGATCAAAAATCATCAAATCATGAACGTAGTGTGCAATTCATGATAAATCTTTAGCACACTTTCATACTAGACAGACAAATATAAACGCATCCTTTTCACTGGTGGATTTTTGCTAAATAATTTTCTGTGGAAAGAATAATGCTCAAATAATAATGCCTCAAATAATCAATCAATAATTACCATCAATTACCATCCTTTATCTTGTAGGAGATCAATTATAGAGGCTACCTTTCTTTCGGTTTTAGATTATGGCGACACCGTTTACAGGTCTGCTGCTCCGTCGACTCTTAAAGACCTTGATACAGTATATCACTCTGCTCTAAGATGGGTCACTGGGGATAGCTACGGTACCCATCACTGTACTCTCTATGAGAACGCTGGTTTGTCCTCTCTCTCTGAGAGACGTGATAAACACTGTTTTTTTTTTTTTTTTTATAAAGCCATCTCTGGAAAAGCTCCCCCCTATATATGTTCTATGCTTGAGCAAAACCCTACTACCTATTCAACCCGCTCAAGTAACTTTTTGACCCTTAAGGTTCCATTTGCTCACTCTAACCTGGGTAGAACAGCTTTCTCCATCAGTGCTCCCTCTGACTGGAATGAGCTACAAAAGACGACCAAATTTTCCTCTCTACCCTCCCTCGGTCAATTTAGGGAAATAATTTCCAGGACCCTTACTCACGCTTGTAATTGTTTTAAGTAATTACTGTCTACCTCTGTCTTGGTATTCTGCTTTGCTTTTTCTGTTATGTGCTGTTGATGTTGTGTTTTGTTCTGTTCTTTTTGTTTATGTACATTCGGCTACATTGAAAATGAGGGCCTGCCCCTCAATTGTACCCCGAATTGAAATAAAGGTTATGATGATGATGATAATGAGCAATGAGACAAAGTTGGAGCCCATGATTTCATATTACTCCTCCAAATTCAGTCCCAAAATTCCACACATTGTTACACACTATCTCTACTGTGACACAAGTCATGTGTTCAAGACGGATCTGTCCAATATTTCATATTCCATCCTAAATGCCTATAATTGGCTTTCAAAGTTTGGAGGATTTGCCTGTTTTGATCAAAAATCATCAAATCATGAACGTAGTGTGCAATTCATGATAAATCTTTAGCACACTTTCATACTAGACAGACAAATATAAACGCATCCTTTTCACTGGTGGATTTTTGCTAAATAATTTTCTGTGGAAAGAATAATGCTCAAATAATAATGCCTCAAATAATCAATCAATAATTACCATCAAAGGCATTAGAAGAAATGCCCTTCTTTTTACTTTGGCCTATAGCACCACCAGGAGACCACAGCCTGACCTGGTAAGAGACTTGTTCTACATGTGGCCCAGTAAGTGTTGACGAGTTGGCGGAGGCATGTCTCTAGCGGCAACATGAATTTCAGTCTCGTTAGAAGGCCCCCGGGACAAACACTTCCGTAACACGCTTCCATGAGCCAGCTGAGTAAGCTGGCTCACAACGAGCCACGCAGCTTACCAGGAGTGGTGCTTTGGCTACAAAACATTCGGGTATGCTTTGGCAACAAAACATACTGAACCTGACATGCAATATGTTTATAGTTAAAAAAAAACAAAAAAAAAAAAACAAGTGAAATTTGTCTCCTGGATGGCTCACACTGAAAAAGTAGCTCCTGCCAGTTACAATGTGTTTGGTGTGGATAATGTTTTTATGTTATAGTAATGTTATTATGCCTTCTACAGAGCGCCTGCCTGTGTAGTTTTGGGTGATGCCTTTACGTGCACGTGTAGTGCAGTCATTGCGTAACATGTAAGTTCTCTCTCCCATAGTACCATTGATGTGTTTATTTTCATTTTCTTGTATCAGTAATTCAAATGAAACTAAAAAGGTACTTTAAATGTTGTTGATTATGAGTTTTGTTGATGTTAAGGGTAAGCTTGTCATTTTGTGATTTAACCTGTCTCGAATTGTATTATTAACTCTCCCATTAAATGCCTATTTTGTACCATTTCTCAATAAAGATTAAATATTTTTAACCAAGTTTGTCAAAATGTCAGGGCACAGCGAGCTGTACGTTTTGTGTGTGTATGCATTATTTTATCATCTCAGCATTTCTGAATGTTGGTGTCTTACACAGAACAGGAGAGTTTGCAGCATCTCTCCTGTTCTGTGTAAGAAACTTGCAACAGCATCTGCCAACAGAGACAGATGCTGCAGTCCTCTCCTCAGGGCTCATGTTCTGTGTTTTACCATGTTTTTAGTGAGCTTTTTAATCCTTTCCTTGTGCAAATCTGAACCCACTGGTTATATTAGGCTACTGATATTTTGCGACAGCATTGACTTTTCTTTTTTTCAAATTTGATAGCAACATGGTTAAAACTACAATAGTGGCTAACCCGGGGCCTTATCAGCACTGGGTTAAGCCCTAAGCCAGCAATCCGGGTGAGTTGAAGGTACTTTTTTCATCTACTTTTTTGTTGGTGGTGATCGTACAGAGACATAGAAGAGTTGCGATATTGAGGCGTCAGACAACTGCTCGCGCTGCTTTTTTTTTTGGGACGAGGGTACCACAGCACAGAGATTCTGGGGGTGTTTCCTAGAATTCTGCAAGGAAAGTACAGTGATGTGTTTTCCTTGCAGAATCGTCAGAATTTAAGTCTTTTCAAACAAAGACTTAAATTAACATTTCTAGTTTTGAAATGTGACGTGTAGAAAGTACAGATACTTTGTTACAGTAAGAAAGTATTTTTAGTTTGTTACTTCCCAACTCTGATTAGAAGCAGCGTGGTACCGAGCCAAAGGCGCGCACACACACACACACACACACACACACACACACACACTCACCCCCCACCCCACCCCACACACACACACACACACACACACACACACACACACACACACACACACACAGAGGGAGGGAGCTAGTTACCGCACACCGATTCTTATCTGTGTGGATGTGAAGGGGATGACTTCATAAACATTATAATGCCGGCATGTACTGTATCACACATTTTGCGTTTTCCTTACTTTTTTTCCTTTTTCCTTATAAATATATTTAAAAAGTAAAAATTCACATAAAGAAAAATATAAATAAAAGTACAAATTCTCAAAATGTGTAATTAAGTACAGTAATGCAGTAGGCCTACTTGTACTTCGTTAATTTACACCACTGCATACAGTACATGCATGAGGCAAGGACATGGTTTCAGTGACATCTTACCTGTTGAGCTGGTCTCGATGGTCCGCTTAGGAGCTGAATAGAGAAAATAATAATCCTAAATGAATAAGATGTGAAAATAATATCTGTTTGTCATCCATGAAGTCTTCAGTACATAATGATCTTGTAGTGTAACCCATTGAGACCTAAGACCAGCACTATCCCCGAACACATTCAAGCACCCAGTTCATATTTGGAGTGAAGGTGAACAGAACATGAATTTCTGCTTCATGACATCATTGTGTTCATTTCTGGCATGTGTGTCACTTTTTCATATTAAACTTCGCTCAAGAGTGAGTGTTTTCCAGGTGAAACCACGGCTAAAATAAAACCTAAATAGCCCACCAGTAAGCCCTTCTCTGGCAAAAATTAACTAATCTTCCTCAGCCATACAATTTCAATAGAGCACAAATTGAGAACCTTCACAATAGAAGCATACAGTTTTCAATGATTGGCCCACATTTTCACATTTCACATTTTTCTTTAATAGAAGACTGTGGAAAAAAAAACAAACCTCTCGTATAATGATCCCTCGGCTTGCTGTAGAATAACAATGAGAACCATCAGATTATCCAAAAGCAACATTACAGTTTATGCAAAGTTGCGTGAATGAACACTTACCATCTAATCTTGGCGCAGACCAATCATCTAGGCCATTATTTTTAATTAACAACAGAATCACCATCCCAACATCAACACCAACACCAATAACCTCACCAACAACAAGACTAGTAATAGCATCAGGACCAGCAAGACCAGCACCCATACCAACCAAACTACCACCAAGAACAGCATGGAATAATATAAAAGCCGATTTAATAATATGAGCATCACCAAAGCAAACATGAATAATACGCTGAAAAAATGATGTAAAAGAGTTAAATTTAAATACTGAATTATTAACACCAATCCAGAATACAAGACAAGTAAAAACACCACCAATATGTACAAGCCAAACAAGAACAAAACGACCAACAATGTTCTCAACAAGACCACGAGCAAGAACACCATTAAAAACCCCGCCAACAACACCAGCAGCAAGACCAACAGCAGCAACAACAACGCCCACAGTTTTAGTTTTAGCAGGTTGAACACCAAGAAGCTCAATAATATTAACAACAACAAAATTAACACCAAGACCAGCTAGAAAACAACCAACAACACCATCACCATGAAGACCAGATACAATGCCAACCAAAACGCCAACGACACCACTGATAACACTAATACTGAAACCATAAACCCAATTAAAAAAAAACAAGTAAGCAACTTGATCATCAGAAACACCAGCAGCTCTGAGAGCTCCAACACTAACCCACCTACCCCCAACACGTTCAAATAAAAAATCAACAATGCCGAAGCCAAATGCAGCTTCACTAACAACACCAAATACAACAACACCAACAAGACCAGCAACAGCGGCGGTCACCACTTCAACAACACCAGGGACTGTGTGTGGAGATGGACGTTCTCCACATGTAGAATCAGTGGAGTGATTTCCTGGTTCTAGAAGATGAAGTCCAGTAGAATCACATCTGGAATAATGCATAATAATAAATGCTTTAATTGATTCATGTTCATCTTAATAACCTGGACTCTGCTGTTCTGTAAATGTCACTTACTGTGTGTGTGGTTTACAGGTTGTAAATGTACCGTCTGAATATGTACCAGCAGTACAGTCACTACACTGTGTATCTGTAGATGATGTTCCTGTAGGAAACACACACACACACACACACACACACACACACACACACGCACACGCAGACGCACACGCACACGCACGCACACGCACACGCACACGCACACACACAGGTACAGTAGAATATAATGTGGAAATACTATATTACGAAAGGCTAAAATAGCATCAATGCATCAATGAGCATCAATGCCCCCTTATAAACTATAGGAAATATTTGTGACCAAGTATAACTGAGCTTGAGTCATTGAGGAAAGAGCAGATGGGCCGGCGATACGATGGCATTACCGTTGGAAATGCAGCTATGGCCTGTCATTTAAAATGAAGTAGAGTAGACTAACCTCTTTTATCAACATATTGACCAGGACTGCAGCTGCTGTGTTTCTTTGCACTGAAACATCCATTCTTTGTTTGGAATACACAGTAGAATCCCTCTGATGGTTCACACACTGCATTAGATGACTTTGTACATGGACTCTGTTCTCTCAAACCAGGACCTGTGGATTACATGGAGTTGAGTTTATTATCAGACCAGGACCTGTGGATTACATGGAGTTGAGTTTATTATCAGACCAGGACCTGTGGATTACATGGAGTTGAGTTTATTATCAGACCAGGACCTGTGGATTACATGGAGTTGAGTTTATTATCAGACCAGGACCTGTGGATTACATGGAGTTGAGTTTATTATCAAACCAGGACCTGTGGTTTACATGGAGTTGAGTTTAAGGACTTCATGACTTCACCATATGCGCTATAACAGGCCAACGAAAAAAGGGTGTGGTTATATTTATCCACCTAGTGTGAAAGTGTGTTAATTATTTCACATAAATTGCACATTATTCATTATTTGGTGTATTTTGTTAAAAACAGGCAATCCTGCAAACTTTGAAAGCCAAGTATAGACAATTAGGATGTATTATGAATTCCATTGTGCCTGGAGCCCCGTTCACTTCTATTTTTATTTTTTCAGTTAATCATTACCTGTTAATGTTTTCTTAATGCATTACACATTACACATGACAAGGGTTCCACAGCAAGCACTGCTTTTACTGTCAACTCGTATTTAGACCATAGGCCTACCTGTTATGTGGTGTAATCATAGCCTTTCGATTGCTTACTTACAAAATTCACAACAAACTAAACAAAGTAAGCATTGCGCCACTATCATATCCTTATAGTATAGACAGTTACGACATCTCGGCAGGCGGCTGCTCTACAGAGACTTCTATTGAGCATTGGGTACAGCCATCTGCGTTTGTCACAGTTCAAAGCTGCCTGAACAGCAGGAGTGCTGTGACCCTTCAATATCGCGACTCTTGACCGAATTCAAACTGTTGGTGTTGGCTTACACTCTCACTCTGCATAGCATGGTATGTGTGGGCAACGGTCACCGCTGCTTCTGAAGGAACCCCCGTTTCGGCTTTTGGTTTGTTTGTTTTTTACCAGCAAATGACGTCAGACGAATCCCGTCATGGTGTCATATCGCTAAGGCAGATTTTTTGTCATCGTATCAACGATGCCAGAGATTAGCTGGTAACAGACGGACAGACAGAGAGATGGACATGCGCACACACATGCACATGCACACGCACACGCACACACACACACACACACACACACACACACACACACACACACACACACACACACACACACACACACACACGGCGGAGTGCAAAACATACTCCCCACCATGCCTTTGGCCTGGTGGAAACAAATGTCTCCTACACCTCACTAGTCAACACACAGTGAAATAAAAGTGTTTCACTAGCCAACACACAAGAGGAGGGTGAATGGCTTGCAACCAGCACTCACCAAAGCAACAGATTTGGGGCCTGATTTTTGTAACATGTGTTTTCCGAGATGCTGCACGCAGCCCGCAACGTATTCCCTTATTGCTATTTCATCACCTTTCCTCTTCCCTTAGCCACTATTCCTTATGCTGACACCTTTATTTGTGACTGGAGGTGTGGTCATAGGCATGTCACGCAGTCCCTTCAGTTGCTAATTTCGTCAAATAGATTTGGGAAATAGATAACAGGATTTCAAAGCTCTCGCTAACCTATACCATACCCAGTTTGTGAAGGCAGAGCCACGTGCGTCTGTGCGCCTTGGAGATGTCCAAATGAAACAGACCTGCATCAGCTTAATTTATCTCCTTATTTATTGATTGTCCTATAAACAGCTGTAGATTGCCTGCTGTTGATCACTTCCTTGTGTTTAGGTAAGCAATATAATATATTTATAGACATTAATTAACTTGTCACACATTGCTGGTGATTCAGTTTCACCGAATTCCCAATAGATACATTTTGCTTAATCCCGCTCCGTAGAGAAGACCTACAAAGATATACAGCAAATGAGAGATTGATTGACGATCACGCAGCACTTTGAAATGTAAGAAACGGTCCAGAATTGACCGAGATATGATTTATCAAAAAGAGCAGTTCTCAGAGGTGCCTATAATAGCGTTAATAACGTTTCATAAACCTGGGATAAATGCACGCCCCATCCAGAAAAGGAAACAATATTTGGTGATTATTATTATATATTATAGCACTTTGAATCGTAACAAATGATCCTGAATTGACTGAGCTGTGAATTGACTGAGACGGGTTTTGGGCGTGTGGAGACCAAAAACAAAAGAGAGAGAGAAAACCGCAAGGCTGAGGGGAGGGTAACAGGTTTACTTCTTGGGGTCAGTCCAATGGTGGCTCTATCAAGTTGTGTTTCACCATGTTAATGTTTTTTTAGGTCCTTTTTTCTGAGAGTGTACAAATGAAACCAGATGGACCCGCTAGGGTCCATTTGATTCCCATCTGAACATTTGAAATGTTCACATTTGAAATGTCCCTCTTCTTGTCCCTCTTTCAGGCATCAACAGACCAAATTTAGCGTGGGAACGCCTCTTCCCAAATGCTAGATGCTCTAATTGCGTCTAAAGGGTAATGAGACTGAAAATTGATTAAATGAAACAGCTATATGTCTTGTCCCAATGTTTGTAAAAAAAAAAAAAAAAAAAAAAAAAAGAATAATTGGTCTAGTAGTGTTAGTATTAGTAGTATTAATAGGCCTATATAGTTGTAGTAGCACAATATTTATATATAGTTTTTACCTTTAGAACAGTCGTCACATGTGAAACATGTTGTCCTTCCATTAGGCTTAACTGTGAAGGTTCCTTCAGGACAGGGTTTACAGGAAGTTCCTGTGTGCTGCTCTGTGCAATGTCTGGAAACATGACTTCCTGTTGGACACACAATCACATTGACGTTCATGATGTTTAGTTAAATGCAACATTACTAAACATTGTTTACAATTGCAGTGCTTAAAATGTAAACATAGTGTGCCACAGGAAGCATTCTTTACTCCATCTACCTACCTTTGTTAGTAGGACTATACTACAGAATTAAATAATGTCCCATATGGAAAAAAAAACTTTATATGCAAAGTAAGTGCATGCTACCTTTCATACAAGCCACTTTACAAGAAAAATACTATGGATCTTATATATTTTTGTCACATGTATATGACAAAGTATATGTCATATAATATTCTTATAAATTACAAAATTATATATGTTTTATATGTATCACTTTTCAAAGAAATACTATGGATCTTTTATTTACCTTAATCTTTTATCTTTTATATGAAAGTTGCCACTTTCAAGAGTTCGTATATATATATATATATATATATATATATATATATATATATATATATATATATATATATATATATATATATATATATATATATATATATATATATATATATATATATATATATTCATATGGGGTAGTTCTTACCAGCGTCACACAGGGGGCAGCATCTCCCATCAGGTGATTTATACTCTGTTTCTCTGGAACAAGTGACATATTCAGCATATCCAACATCCATATGCATCACTAACACCTGTTGAACACAATGAAAACACCATTAGTTATCCAACATCCATATGCATCACTAACACCTGTTGAACACAATGAAAACACCATTAGTTATCCAACATCCATATACATGTCAAACCAGTGGCGCGCAATTTCAAACCAGTGGCGCGCAATTTGGGTGTGTTGTTCTTTGTCTTTGTCTTTTAATCAGCAAGTTTCAAAGGTTGTTCAATCATGTTTTTATCAGCTCCGCAACATTTCTAAAATCAAACCATTTATCACATTTCCCGACCTTGAAAAGGTAATCCACGCATTTATCACTTCACGACTTGACTACTATAATTCTCTCTACTCCGGACTCAATAAAAAGACTATTACTCGCCTTCAAACCATCCAAAATTCTGCTGCCAGATTACTGACTAATACCAGAAGGCGTGAACATATCACTCCCGTCCTCGCCTCCCTTCATTGGCTACCTGTTCACCTGCGGATTGATTTTAAAATTTTGATTACCACTTTTAAGGCTTTACATGGTCTGGCCCCGTGCTACATTAGAGAAATGCTAGTACCACATTTACCAACTCGTAGCCTGAGATCGGCTAATAGGGCTCTCCTGGTTGTTCCGGCCACCCATCTGGTAACCATGGGTGACCGGGCTTTCTCGGCCCGGGCACCCAAGCTGTGGAATGCCCTGCCGGAAGCCCTCCGCCACATTAGTTCCTTGTCCACTTTTAAATCCCATCTTAAAACTCACCTGTTCAACTTAGCTTTTAATTGACACATTGTTAGCTTTTAAATTGACACATTGATTGTTTTATTGTTTTTTTTACCTGTTTTATGTTTTTTACTTTTGTCAATTGTTATTTTATTTTATGTACTGTATTTTTTATGCACTGTAAAGCACTTTGTAACTTTGTTTAAAAAAGTGCTATATAAATAAATTTATTATTATTATTATTATTACATCACTAACACCTGTTGAACACAATGAAAAGTGTAAATGTGTGTGGAATAAAATGTATTACCAATAATAAACCAATCACAGAGAGTTGTTTCTCCATTCCAGACAAGATGGATGGTCAAGAGCCAAGGAGGGATGTCTGGAAGAAAAATAGAAAATAATAACATATTTCATGACAAACTGTATGGCATGGTTATTATAGTGCTTAAACATATCTTCATATAATTGGCCCTCACTAATGGTCATGATAAAATAGCACATTTTCTCTACTTGGTCTGTGTCTCATAGGAGGGCTGTGGGTTCAGAAACCAGTCTGTGTCTCATAGGAGGGATATATATATATATATATATATATATATATATATATATATATATATATATATATATATATATATATATATATATATATATATATATATATATATATATATATATATATATATATATATATATATAGGGCAAATTTGCTGTGTATATTTTGCGAACATAAGCCACCCAGAAATGTCTGTCTGTGCATCTTCCCTTCACAATAAGTGTATATGTGGAGCGGACGCACCAAGTGTAGCATGTGTCCTAGTATAATAGTATAATATGCTAATAGGCGTAATATTGTAATATATGCAGTAGTGTAATAGGGCTAATAGTGTAATATATGCAATAGCGTTATACTGTAAGAGGGTAATATATGTAATAGTGTCATAGTGTAACATGTGTATTAGTGTAATAGGTGTAATATAGTCACAGTCATAAGCTGCCTGTCACTCATCAGTGAAGTTGAGTGAAGTCCTAGTAAATCTTTACTGTATATCAATAAGTCACAGTGAACCTAACCTCAGTATATTGAAGAGAGTGTTAGAACAGAACACAGCCACACCTCAACATCACAGACTTAAAGTTAATACGTGAGGTCTTGATGATCACACAGAAGTAGTTTATCTTACCTCATATGGAGAGCTTGCAGTAAACCAGCCTTGACTCATGGCAGAATAACTACTGCTGTATTCTGCTGAAGTGAATTCTAACTGTGTAGTACTGCAATGTAAGAACCTGTTCTTCCAGTCATGGGCCACTTCTCAATAAAATCAAACATCGGAAGTTTATAGGGGATGGGGTTTATAGGGGATGCTTCACATTTGAGCACATTATACTCAAACATGTTCCCGAATACGATTGCCTGGCCCCAACTAATCATGATTTAACTGTAGTCAATGCATTCACTTTGCATCGATCTGTATCTGATCAATTGTTCCTGCTCCAAAAATGAAAATAAATTAATATAACATCAATTTAAAAATGTCAATACATTAAAGAAATATGCAATATGGTGAGGACGTAGGATAGGGCATATTACACATTAAAATAGGGCATAAAACTTTAAAAATGCAATACAGTGGGAAAAATAAAATAAAATCAAGTGGATAAAAGTAGGCCTTGAGCACTAGCTTTGGAAATGAAACACAATGAATGACACTGAATTGGATTTATGTGATTAAATAATAAGGACTGTTTGAATCAAAGGTACAGTAGGCTATATAATAAAAGTAAATAGTTTTTTTTTTTTTTTTTTTCTTCTTTTTTAGCTTTTGAAACATCAGCTCTCACATTGTATGTCCTATATTTTGTCGCACCTATCAGATTCCTCCTATCAGATTTTGGAACAAATCCTATTGGATTTCCAATAGGAATCCAATAGAATTCCAATAGATTCCAATATAATCCAATAGATTTTCCCAAAGATCCGAAAGGAATCCTATAAGAAAATCCTATTTCTTATAGTTAGGATTTTCTTATAGGATTCATATAAGATCTTATAAGATCCTATAGGAATTCCCATTGGAAATCCAATAGGATTTGTTCCAAAATCTGATAGGACTTTTTTATTGGAATCCTATAGGATTTTTTGAGGTATATGAGCCACCTGTTCAGCTAGGATGTGAAGACCTGGTTACCAGTAACCAGTAGCTCTGGGCAGCTCCATCCGTTCCAGTTCTTCTTCTGTGGGTGTTTAGTGTTGACACACAGAGGACAGATCGTATCTCTCTTGTTTGGTTCTCACAGTTTGGAACCAAATGGAACCCGTATGGGTTTGTAGACCAAATGGACCATGACATGTACACTTAAAATAACATGTGAGGGGGTCTCATAGATAGAAATGCCATGAAATGGGAGTCTGTATACTAATGTATGTCAAACTGGGCATCCCTGAAATGAAAACAGTTGTGCTGTTAAAGGGATATTCCACTTTCAAAAAACTTTTGATAATTTTATGGTCTACTCAGTCTCACGTGAACACACCAGACAGACAGTTTATAAGTTACTCAATACAGTATTTAGATATTTAAGGTTCATTATAGCTGCCCCGCCCCCTTCCTATACAAACCCATTATATTACATTGCAATATTATAAATGGAAATTCTAAATTAAATTCCACGGCCCTCTCAGGTATTAGGAGGACCATCAGTCACCAGAAAAAAGTTTGGTTGTTTTTTAATAATCTGTCATGGTTAAAATGGAGTTTTAAGCTATAATGGGTTTGTATAGGAAGCCAGAGGATACGCTAAAATGAACATCAAATATCTATAGTCAATGTAGTAACTTATAAACTGTCTGGTGTGTTCACATGAGACTGAGTAGACCATAAAATGACCAAAAGTTTTTTTGAAAGTGGAATATCCTTTTAAGAGATGTAGAAATAGTCTCTGTCTGTCCGTTATTCCTTTATTGCAAGGATTTTCAACCAGTGGTCCGGGACCACCAGTGGTCCTTCAGATGATTCCAGGTGGTCCCCGGGTGAATGATGGACAGTTTGTTAACCAGATGTAACCCAGATGTAACACAGATGTAATTGCGCAAGCATGAAACGTGTTAACCAGATGTGACTCAGATGTAACTGCGCAAACACCCAGATGTAACTGCGTAAACATGAAACCAAATGGACCTTTGCGGGTTCATTTGGTTTCATGCTTACACTCTCAAGATTTATATACATGCATACTCAAGATTTAATATACATCATGTGAATTAGCCCAAGTCTACACAACTTGTAGAAGATGAATGGTCATTTTTATGTGTATGCTTGACTTTGTGAACAAAAGCACAAGAAATCTTTAATTTTGGGGTCTGTGGGGCTAAAATGTCATCAAATGGTGGTCTGTGGCTCAAATTGTGAATAAATAGTGGCCCCTGGGATGAAAAAGGTTGAAAAACACTGCTCTATTGAATAACTATTCGGTTGTCTAATATTGTATTCGTATTGCTATTGTTATTATCTCAGCCTGCATGAAGCAACCAGTAGCTTACATTCCTCTTTAAGTTTCCTAATGTCTCCTCTCCAGTCATGTGAAAATGCATGCATGGCACGCCCCCTACAGGCTATTGCAGCTTTTGTCACTACAATTTATTAGTATTACATGATTCCATTACTCCAGCATAGTGTAATGATTTGGTCCAGCACAGGCGCTCTAGCCAAATCATTTAAGCATGCCCTGAGCTACACCTGTGCCAAATTTGGCGCTTTTAGACAAAAGTGCGCAAACATAGCCTAAAATCCCCCTAAGGCCCGCAACTAAATAAGAAACATATCAGCTTAACATTACTGTTTTACAGAATAAAATACATAAAATACCAGGTTTCATGATTGTAAACTTACAAACCATGTATTCTCTGATGACACCACTGGTTTAGGTAGGATCTTTTAACCCATAACAGAATCACCATCCCAACATCAAACCCAACACCAATAACAGCAACAGAAGCAACAACAAGACCAGTAATAATTAAAACAACAGTAAAAGCAACAATAAACACAAAAACAGCAACAGCAACAGGGTAAAAAACAACCATATAAACAACAGGACCAGCAGTAACACCAGCAGCAACATTAACAACTATAGCAACTCTAGAAATACCAGTGGAAAGATTATCATCAAGACCAGTAACAACACCAATCCCAATAGCAACAGCGGTCCCAACAACACCAGCATCAATACAACCATCCAAACCTTTAAAACTATGAAGGCCAACAGCCTTACAAATCAATGCACCAGCAACAATGCCAGCAACAGCACCAACACCACCGATCACATGAGATGACACCAAAAAATAAAATGTGCCAGTGTAAACGCGTAAAACAGCAGCAAGAGCTCTACCACCACGACCACAACCAACCAATCCTCCAGCCAAAGCTCCTACACGTTCAACCAAAAAACGACCAAGACTGGGAACACCCAAAGCAACAGCAGTAACACTTCCAACAGCACCAGCGACCACCATGCCAACAACACCAGGGAGTGTCTGTGGAGTGTTTATGATCCTTCTTCTTTCTCCACATGTAGAATCCTTCACATGAGTTCCTGGCTTTAGAAGATCAAGTCCATTAGATTCACATCTGGAATAACAGATAGTAAACATCTCAATTGGTTCATGCTCATCTTAATCTGGACATGGAGTCTGCTCTTCTGTAAATGTCACTTACTGTGTGTGTGGTTTACAGGTTGTAAATGTACCGTCTGAATATGTACCAGCAGTACAGTCAGTACACTGTGTATCTGTAGAGGATGTTCCTGTAGGAAACACACACACACACACACACACACACACACACACACACACACACACACACACACACACACACACACACACACACACACACACACACACACACACACACACACAGACACACACACACAGACACACACTCCTTCACTCCTTCTGAAGGGATGCAAGTGCAAGATGTGTTTTTAAATGTTTTGTTGTTGTTGTTTTCTAATTTCCCAGCAAATAGACCTCCACAATGCAGTCATCCAAAGCACCGCATTTGGCCCCCAGGTCGCATAATGCCCAGGTCCAATGATGAGATGGAGAGTTTATAGTCATAGGCCTAGATTTTCGTCACCGCTAAACCCCTTAACCCTTAACTTGTTCGCCTTTTTAAACTATTTTAAGAAACATTTTTCAATAGTTAAAATGGACTTTAGTTAAAACTGACTTTTTGGAATGCTGAACTATTCCAAAAATTACAAAATAGTAATTAAAAAAAACTGGGGGTTTGGGATAAGGGGTTTAGCGAGTAACAAAAATGGAGCCCATAATGTATACTGATGCTATACTGTTTACTGTCTGTGAGTGTCATCTTAAAACAAATGTGTAACCTACTGATGGTACTGTGACCTGTCACTTAAAAAGAACTACAATAGACGAACCGCTTTTAACAACATGTTGACCAGGACTGCAGCTGCTGTGTTTCTTTGCACTGTGACATCCTTCCTTTATTCGGAATGTGCAGTAGAATCCCTCTAATGGTTCACACACTGCATCCGATGTCTTTGTACATGGACTCTGTTCTCTCAAACCAAGACCTGTGGATTACATGGAGTGAGTTTATTATCAGACCAGGACCTGTGGATTACATGGAGTTGAGTTTATTATCAGACCAGGACCTGTGGATTACATGGAGTTGAGTTTATTATCAGACCAGGACCTGTGGATTACATGGAGTTGAGTTTATTATCAGACCAGGACCTGTGGATTACATGGAGTTGAGTTTATTATCAGACCAGGACCTGTGGGTTACATGGGGTTTAGTTTATTATCAGATCAGGACCTATGGTAGCCCCTGAAGCAGGGACCCCCGTTCTTGCTGGTGGTCGTTTGGGGGTTACACACGTGTTCCAATTTAATCCCCTTCAAACGCAATTGAGAAAGTCACAAGTCGCTGTACGAAATTCCAAAGAGTTCTGATGCCGTTAAGTACTTAAATGAGTTTCCCCAGTGGCTGGGCGTTGGATTTGTCTGTTTTTGGAGCTGCACTGTTGTGTCTGCCTCAGAGATAAAAGAGATATAACCAACGTCCACTACTGCTAAGCCACCTGTATGCCCAAAACCAACGTTCACTTCTGCTAAGCCACCTGTATGCCCAAAACCAATAGACCTTTAGGTAAGCCCCGCCCTCTTGTCCACCCTTGGACACTTTCCAATCGGGCTTATTCGTTCCAATGTAAAAATCATGGACATGGACACGATAAATACTGGTTCATTTTTAGAATCACACCTTCAAAATCTCAAATCCATCAACAAGGCATGCCCTATCCAGTGGAAAAATGTGTGTGTGTGACATTTATTTTTTTAAACAACGTTTTGTCATATAGGAAAGCTATTGGTGTAGCGGTCTGTCTATCACATGTTATGCTTAGCTGTGATTGTATCATAGCAGTTTAGTAGTAGTAATAGTAGTAGTAGTGGTAGTGGAGCAATATTCCTAGATAATGAACCTGCAGAACAGTTGTGACATTTGAAGCATGTTTAATTAGATCATGATGTACCTGCAGAACAGTTGTTACATTAGGCCGTATGCTGATTCCAGATTAAGGCTTAGAAAATGAATTCCATTCCCATGTCAGGGGGACTACAAATGCAATGCATTTTTGCATAGACAATACCCTTCTGAACATTGGGTTAAAAGTTCTACTCATAATATCCTGCAGTATTTTGTCAGGAGCCAGATATGTACAACAAGTCTGTAACTAAAAAACGAAAATCGTATGTTGCTCTTTTTGCTTGTAAAATGTGATCTATTGATGTTGGCAACCCAAAATTTTTCCCAAATGTCATAAATACATATACATAACATTAGCCCAAGACATTGGACTCTCGTAGAGAGGTGTTGGCGATTCTGACGTGATCACTCTACGAGAGTCCAAGCGTTTGTATCGTATTTCCTTGTCGGATTTCGCCGTTTCGGCTTCTAGTAGCTCTTAGGGTGCACCAGTCCCACATGTAAAAGGCTGAACATAAGCCTCCACCCACTAGCTTCCACTACGGCAAAAGATTGTAGGCCGTAGAGTCCTAGTTTTTAATAAATAAAATGTTTTATATTTACCTCTCTGTGTTGTGTTGTCTCTGTTGTTGTTACGAGAGGCCATCTTGCCCATTACGTCACCGTTTCGCCGCTGCGAAACAGCGCCACCCCTGGCCGGGAGGTGTAATGCGCATAAAAAGGACAATATCTGGTACAGGCTATTTTACTCACTTTTTTAGCATTTTAATATCTTAAATAAGTATATATATATATATATATATATATATATATATATATATATATATATATATATATATATATATATATATATATATATATATATATATATATATATATAAGGGTTGGGATTTTAACTGATTAATTGAGATTAAGTAATTACAGAAAAAAAACGCAATTAAAAAAATAACTCATTTTAATCGCACAGAGATTTTGCACCACAGAACGTTTTTCACTGGATGAATTTCAGGAGTACCGATCATAGCGGTGCATGCAATGGGAGAAGAAGCCAATCAGGCAAACCGGGCTGCCAATGATCCAAACTCCCATTGGTTCGCAAATTACTAACTACTATTACTATTACTAACGCTATGTCTAACCCTCACCCTTAACCTAACATTTCACAGTATGGACACAGTTTTGATTTAGAAAAACTCACTCACACACTACCAACCTGTTTTAATTGACACAAAAAATGCTTCTCGGATCAAATATTAGCATGTGATGAATTCAGATTAATTAATTACAAAGCTCCAAATTAATTAGATCAAAAAATTTAATCGAGTCCCACCCCTAATATATATATATATATAATATATATATATATATATATATATATATATATATATATATATATATATATATATATATATATATATATATATAATCCTTCTCGTTAGTTATTATATTTCAATATTATTTAAATTCCTATTTGCCTCCCACACATGAAATGGATTTATATTTTGCTGCAAAAGTAGTGAAATCAGACATGCCACTGCTATAATAACATAATACTCTTACCAGAGTGTCAAGTCAATGCCATTTACTAGTTAGTACGTTTAGACATTAAATTAATATTACACAGAATTTAGTTCGGGCCTTTAGGCTTGGCCTTCCAACAATATTTTCTGTATCTCGTTTGGCCCCTTCTGCCCTAAGGTCAGGGTTTGATTCCTGCTGGGTCATACCAAACACCAAAGACATGTCACTGACCTAACTGGCAGTAAGCTACTATGTGTGCAAGTGCAACAGGCTCTGGGGTTCTTCCTATATCATCATTTAGAATTAAATAAGCCTATCAGATGGTCTTCAGCTATAGCAGTTCAGGATACAGTATATCAAATTGCTGGAGGTAAATTGTAAAAATAAAATGGGACACATTAGTTCCCAGTGGCATATGAGCTAAGAGGGCAGCGGTGGCTCAGAGTGGCTGGATGGTAACTCCAAGGTTGTCAGTTTGAAACCAGGCTTCCCCAGAGTTAGTGTGGATGTGTCCATGAGCATGACACTCAACCCCAAATTGCTCCCGATGTGCTCGTCGGTACCTTGCATGGTTTCTTCTGCCATTGCCATATTAAGATGAACCGTCTCTGCAATGAATGACATTTTGATGATATACCGTAGTTTTAGTCAACTTTCATGCAAACCTTTACTAAACATTGTCATTGCAAGCCAAACGTGACACAATGTGAATCGGCACTCCAATACAAAGTAGTGATAAACTATTGAGTGGTTGAGCTAGCCCCCCCCCCCCCCCCCCCCCCCCCCCCCAAATATGTGTTGCCTTGATGATGCATGTCTGAGTCAATACAAAGTACAAGAGAACTTCTACACAGATTTATAATCTGCCTATTAGGTATGTGTTCAAATGACTATAACTCCTATTTACATTGAGATATTGGCACCTGGTCTTTTCTAGAGTCTAGAGGAATGTTCTGGCTTCAAGTATACCAACTTTTAAGCCTCCAAGAGCTTCCATATGGAATTCATATGTCTCAAACCCCAGACAAACAGGCTACATTTTTAGTTTGGGGTGTATAACTTTTTATATGAATGTCACTACTTTTGCAGCAAAATATAAATCCATTTCATGTGTGGGAGGCAAATAGGAATTTAAATAATATTGAAATATAATAACTAACGAGAAGGATTATATATATATATATATATATATATATATATATATATATATATATATATATATATATATATATATATATATATATATATATATATATATATACTTATTTAAGATATTAAAATGCTCAAAGTGAGTAAAATAGCCTGTACCAGATATTGTCCTTTTTATGCGCATTACACCTCCCGGCCAGGGGTGGCGCTGTTTCGCAGCGGCGAAACGGTGACGTAATGGGCAAGATGGCCT
Organism: Benthosema pterotum; assembly: GCA_039105355.1. Lineage (NCBI taxonomy): Eukaryota > Metazoa > Chordata > Actinopteri > Myctophiformes > Myctophidae > Benthosema > Benthosema pterotum. The sequence goes on along the minus strand of CM076983.1, from coordinate 3,673,348 downwards.
CTCGTAACAACAACAGAGACAACACAACACAGAGAGGTAAATATAAAACATTTTATTTATTAAAAACTAGGACTCTACGGCCTACAATCTTTTGCCGTAGTGGAAGCTAGTGGGTGGAGGCTTATGTTCAGCCTTTTACATGTGGGACTGGTGCACCCTAAGAGCTACTAGAAGCCGAAACGGCGAAATCCGACAAGGAAATACGATACAAACGCTTGGACTCTCGTAGAGTGATCACGTCAGAATCGCCAACACCTCTCTACGAGAGTCCAATGTCTTGGGCTAACCTAACATCTAAAACAATTATTGGTGCTATAGTTTACTCATATGTGAATTTAGATCATGAAATATAGCAAATTTGTTAAAAAACGCTTCACTTTAAGTGATTGTCATCCAGCACAATGTAACATGCACATAGTAAATTTAGCCAAAAACGTATGTTTCATACATAAAAATGTTCTCAACCTACTGTGTAATGAAATGCATTAAAGAACATCAACACATCCTACCCCAAAATGGATGATAATCTATGAAAATGTTACCACGCCCCTAAATTGGAATATGGCAAAAAATGCACATGACTACAAATGAATGCACTGAAAGTCAGAATTATTGCAGCAAATGGTATGAAACATTTATTAAAGTGTCATAGCATCTGTCATTTGCCCCCCCCCCCCCCCCCCCCCCCCCCCACCCTCCCCGACCCCCCCACCTCACCTTCACATCCATCATATATACTAGGACCTTACCCGTTGAATATGTGATTTCCAAAGCATGTAAAATGTGGGTAATAATCATACCAATGATGTAAGTGGTTTGAGGAACAATCGTTTAATGTATAGTTGAACATGGGAGATGGTAAATCAGTTGTGGCAAAGCAAAGCGTACAGGAAAATGGTGATAAGGTGCATGGTTTGAGTGTTGTAGAGAGAACAAGTGAGACAAAGTCATGTGTCATTGGAGTGACAGAGAAGGCAGGTAAGGCTGTAGGCTGGGAGAAACAGAAGGATGTCTCTAGGGGAAAAGCATGGCAGGAAATGCAGATAGAGTCCATCCTTGGTTTTGTATTGGATTTGTGCAAGTCATTGTTGAGGTGTCCAGGCTTAGTTTGCTGTTGTTTGGTGTTGCGCGATCGTGAATCTGTGAATAATACAGAGCAAAAATGAGTTGTGATTGAGGAGTTGTGAAATTTGTTTGAATATTTTTTGAGTGGTCGGTAGCAAAAGTGCAGTACAGGGGTAAGGAGAGAAGATGAGTTATTCTGTAGTTACCTGTGGCAGAGGCATCTCCATTGAGTAGGTGGGTGTCCTGCGGTGGCTTGAGTCATGGTGTTTAGATGTGAAGGTAGTGCTAAAAGTTGTTGTTGGGAGAAGTCATTACAAAGTGCACATGTATAGCTACACACATCCATATATGTAGATTAAAAAAAGAGAACAGGAAAATGTGTATGCAAGTACAAAAAGACAGAACAATGCAAAGGCGTGCAAAGTATTGAACACACACAAACATAAGTTGTCAGATGCTGTTATGATTACCTGTTTGTGTTGTATGACTCAATGTCAATCTTTGATGTTGCGTGTATCAGGCGAAGGTATGCTTTGTGTTCTTTTTGGCATGGTGCGCGTTTGTGGAGGTCATGTTATAGTTGTCCTCATGACTGGTAGCTGAGAGTGGGGTATTGTGAAAGTATATTGTTATGAGAGCTATTGCTAACCTGTAAATAGAATTTATTTGTGTAACAGCAGTTTTTTTAGTGTTGTGGTGTGTGTGTGTGTGTGTGTGTGTGTGTGTGTGTGTGTGTGTGTGTGTGTGTGTGTGTGTGTGTGTGTGTGTGTGTGTGTGTGTGTGTGTGGCGAATGTGATATGGTGTGTAGATGTAGGTGAAGTATGTAAGTGATGTGCTGTAGTGGAGGGGTATGATGGACAGCAGTACTTATCTTTTTGTTGGGGGTGATGTGATGAAGAGTGAGTCGCGTTATGTGGAAGGCAGCGCTACGGTGGCAGCTCTCTGTGGATTGAAGACAGTAGGGTTAGTGTTTTCAGTTGGTGTGTGTGTGTGTGTGTGTGTGTGTGTGTGTGTGTGTGTGTGTGTGTGTGTGTGTGTGTGTGTGTAGATGTAGGTTAGCTCTGGTCCAGAGCTCCACTACTTCTGAGTCTGACCTGCATTGGAGCTCTGTTCGTCTCCGTGGATTCGGCCATTACTGCACCCGACCAGCCTCTCTTCTCTAGTGGATATATAAAGAACGTTTTACCTACTCACCAAAATAAACACATTTTGTGTCATTAGAAAGCCTACTTACCTCAGTGGTCGCATTCTGAGCCCCTCACCACACGGATAAATTGGACTTTTTGGCCAGAACGCGATCTTTTCTCACTGAAGGAAAAATATTTCCTATGGAACTTTTCTATTGGCAATATCGGTAGAGGGCGCAAATCCTGGTTGTTTTTCCGTTGAAAAACGATCGTGTTCTGGCCAAAAAGTCCAATTTATCCGTGTAGTGGGGGGCTCAGAATGCGACCACTAAGGTAAGTAGGCTTTCTAATGACACAAGACGTGTTTATTTTGGTGAGTAGATAAAACGTTCTTTATATATCCACTAGAGAAGAGAGGCTGGTCGGGTGCAGTAATGGCCGAATGCACGGAGACCAACAGAGCTCCAATGCAAGTCAGACTCAGAAGCAGTGGAGCTCTGGACCAGAGCTAGATGTAGGTGAAGTATGTAAGTGATGTGCTGTAGTGGAGGGGTATGATGGACAGCAGTACTTATCTTTTTGTTGGGGGGTGATGTGATGAGGAGTGAGTCGCGTTATATGTAAGGCGGCGCTACGGTGGCAGCTCTCTGTGGATTGAAGACAGTAGGGTTAGTGTTTTCAGTTGGTGTGTGTTTGTGTGTGTGTGTGTGTAATGTAGTGAATGTGACATGGTGTGTAGATGTAGGTGAAGTATGTGTGAGGGTAAGTGATGTGCTTGCTGTAGTGGAGGGGTATGATGGACAGCAGTACTTACCTTTTTCTTGGGGGTGATGTGATGAGGAGTGAGTCGCGTTATGTGGAAGGCGGCGCTACGGTGGCAGCTCTCTGTGGATTGAAGACAGTAGGGTTAGTGTTTTCAGTTGGTGTGTGTTTGTGTGTGTGTGTGTGTGTGTGTGTGTGTGTGTGTGTGTGTGTGTGTGTGTGTGTGTGTGTGTGTGTGTGTGTGTGTGTGTGTGTGTGTGTGTAATGTAGTGAATGTGATATGGTGTGTAGATGTAGGTAAAGTATGTGTGAGGGTAAGTGATGTGCTTGCTGTAGTGGAGGGGTATGATGGACAGCAGTACTTTTTTCTTGGGGGTGATGTGATGAGGAGTGAGTCGCGTTATGTGGAAGGCGGCGCTACGGTGGCAGCTCTCTGTGGATTGAAGACAGTAGGGTTAGTTTATTTGTCATTTGTGTGTAGATGTGTTGTTGTGGTGGCACTGATGTTTGTTTGATGTAAATATAAATGTGTACCTGTGGTCCGGGTGCTTTAAAATGTTCTTTTGGATGAAAGCAATGTCCAATGGCTACATCTTACATAGATAAAGAAGTGTTTGTCTTTGTTGGTCCACAGATTGTCGATTGGTTGATGCTGCAGAAAAGGAGGCACAGATAAGGCAGAAATGAACCACACAATGTGATCATGTAAATTAGAGATAAAGTAGTGATAGATGGCTCGTTCGGCTATAACAGTAATTATGTTGATTAATCAGAAATGACAGTACATGTATGTAGTGATGTGACAGTTATACCTTAGTGGGGATTGTAGAAGCTAGAAGCATGTCTGGAAGCATCGCATGAAAACAGCCTGGCACTGTGTTGTTTCAGGTGCCCTTGCTCCTTGATACCATAGGTGAGGCTGTTGTGTTTTCTGTGTTGAAGCAGGCTGACTGAAGTCAGACCCCAGTCTTAATATCAGACTCTGACTTTTGAAAGTGTCTTGTTGAACTGCATTTGGTCTTCATAAATTTTGAAGGGTACAGCACTGCTGTGGTTGGTGTTGGTTAACAGACCTGGTACCCAGGTTCCTGTTAAATCATTCATGACATGCATGTCCTTGGTGGTAGACAAGGACAAGCAATGATTTTTGAGCCAGCAAGAGGTCTTGTGTCGTGTTTGACATTGGTCTTGAGTTGGGGAGACTTGGCAAACAACCGTTTGGCTATGAACAGGTCATAACCGATTCTCATTTGCCACACTTGGTCAAGACAGGTTAGATCACTCATCCCTATCACTTTCATCACTGTCATCATCCCATGCATCTCTTTCCTCGGTTTCCTTTGAAACATTTTCACAGTCCTGACAGCCACATAGATCAGTGCAAGACAGTTTTGCAGACATGCAAGAACATTTACCAGTCTCACATTTGCTCTTTTTACAATTACAATGGACTACCTGCAACACACTGTCAGGGGCAGGATTTCCAGTCATCCATGTAACTGTTAACTCTCCATCCTCCATGCCCCATCCATTTCCAATAGGTGAAGGGGCACACATCATACCATTCAGTGAATGCCTCATTACTGCTGCTTGGTAGTTTGCCCTTTTGCAGTGTTGGTGCAGGGCATCACTGGTTGGGGGAATGGACAGTTCGGGCAAAGCTGATGATGCCATGCAGAATGCTTTGTATCGTGCATCGTTCACATCTTTGGCAGATGACTGGCCATACAGGTGGCACACATATTTGCAAAGTGTGTTGAAAGTAGAAGAATCAAGGTTGAAACTACTTCCAAGATTTGTGAACCCAGTCAGATATTCTTCTTTTTGGCAAGCAAGAGAAAATGTCTTCCCTTTGCCCTTGCCATGAAAGGCACTGGTTGAGTCACAACCTGTGAAGGTATGGATGCCAATAAGTGCAGAACAAACACTGGGGCCAAGAGCTGCTGACACCTTAGTCACGTCAACGATCCTTGTTCTGTTGCCTACTCCGGTTAAGAAATACAAGCTGCACTGTAAATCTCTCTGCAGGCTAACAGCAATCACTGCCACGTCAGTATCGGGGCTTTTGATTAGAACAGTTTGGTGTTCTTTTGTAGCATGATGTGCGTGCAAAAAGACCCTAGTGTCACATTCCTCGTGGTCACATGTCAGTTCTTGAACAGCACTGACAGTTTGTGAACCCTCTTTTACAGAAACACAGTGACACAGTTCTCCATGTGCTATGTACAAGCTGAGGTCTCTGCCCAAAACTGTGAGGTCAGCATCTCGCCATGCAACATAGAGGAATTCTGCCAGTGTTGCTTTGTTTGTTCCATCTGACAGAAATTTTTTCCATTGAGTTGGTGTCTTTTGATCCGGTCCATAAATGTGCACTTGCTGTGTGCCGCCCAAAGCTCTGCGTGACCGCTCTAGGTTCTTGATGCTAATTTCCGGGTATTGGTCAATGACAAAGTCTATCCTGGTACACTTGTGCTGCAGCGCTAGCTTGATCATGTACTGTAGTACGTTTTCAGCCAACTCTCCAAAGGTAGCTGGTCTGGAACGAAGGGCTTGAATGACTGCCATTCCATCAAAGAGGATAGCACCATCTGATGGAACTTGTTGAACTAAGCACTCTTTGTCTTTGTTCTCCAATATATTCATAAGAGCCGACTTGTTCGTTTTTGCTAGTGAACCATCAGTACTGGCTAAAGGATAGGAAACGGTTCCCAAGGAATAAGACAGAACTTCCTTCAGGTCTACCTTTCTAGCTTGACTAACAATAAGTAATCTGGAGAACAGTTTCTTGTCTGCACGCAGAATCACATCTTTGCCTGCTGCAGCTTTCTTCTTTGTCTTTGCCTGGTCACTGAAGGTCTTCAGCTTTTGTGCCTTGATGGGGGCAAAAATGTCAACTGATTTAGATAACAGTCTTTTTTCGATAAAATTTTTGACAGCTTCTTCCCCTCTTTCTTGTGCTGCAAGCAGATCTTTGTTGACATCATCAGCTGCCACTCTCCCCGAGCTAAGACAGACAATGGGTGCAATTCTGAAAGCTGTGGTGTAGCCAGGTATGGTGTAAGTCTTCTCATTGGCTGCAGGGCAGCAAATCAGCTCTGGGGCCTCTGTAGTAGGCCAAAAGCCTATACCACCAGGCCTGGGCCTGGGCTTACCAAATAATTACCCAGAATAATTAAAATCTGCAATTCAAAAGGTCCAGAAATCACCTGAACCCCCCAATTAAAAATGTTACTGTACTGCCCTGCTTTGTTCATCATGAGTTGAAGCTCTTGATGACTGGTTTTAATTATTATGGATAATTATTTGGTAGGCCCAGGCCCAGGCCTGGTGGTATAGGCTTTTGGCCTAGCCCAAGGCCGCAGACCTGATTTGCTGCCATGCAGCCAATGAGCACGGACCCACACCTGATTTGCTGCCATGCAGCCAATGAGAGGACTTACACCATACTTGGCTACACCAAGGCGATTCAGAATTGCACCCAATGGCATCTTGGTGTATGTCAAAAGGGTTCAGCATGGAATCAATGGTGGAACTTATTCTGGTCACAGCATTTTCATCAGCATGAATGCGTGTTTGGTCCAGATCTTTTCGTCTCCGTGTTTCAGGGTCTTTACCAGCCATTGACTCACATTGCCTGGCTATGGCAGCTCTTTCATGCTGTGACAATATCCAGCGAGACACTGCAGCACGATTCTGTGTTATCCCTGTCCAGCCACCCTTTGTCTTGGAATCTCTGTTGCATGTTTGCTCAATAGCCTGGTCACAAGCAATGGATGCAAATCCATGAGCACTTTGCCTTTGGACAGTCCACTGGCCTTTTACACTGAGGTCTTTGTGACAAGTAGGATGTGTGATAGGCAAATTGACCATTTCCAGCCAGTATGAAGGCAAATACCTGGCATAGTTTACACGATCATAGGCAAAGAACCACGCCATCATCAGGCGCACTGTTGACAGGTGAAGGTTCCAGTCTGATTCACGTGTTGCTCTCACAAACAGAAGGAGTATTTGTACCATGTCAATGTACGAACTCCAGAAGGCAAAAGTTGGGTTTTCTGCACTTCTCTGTTCCACAAAGGTCGCATACTTTGAACACATTTTGTCAAAGTTCTCGTTTGCACCCAAAACATCCATTGTTCTGTCTGGGAATGCCTCTTTGATCTCAGTGATAACAGCCATGCACTCCTCTCTCTCCTCTGGTTTTAATGAGTCGAGAAATGTGCTGAATCTGGCACGTTGCAGACTCTCATACAGAAGTTTGTGTGCCCTCATGCTGCGGTTGTAATGATGACCACTGATCACACCGTTGATGGATCCTTGGGCAACAACTTCAGACTCTATGAATAGGTCTTGCAGTCCTGCATCACCAAACCGTTTTCCTAAAATACCCAGGAAGGCCATGCTTGTATGAAACTCACCTAGTCTAATGACAAGGCGCTTTGTCAAATCATTATCTTTCCAACGGATTTGCTGAGCTTTGGCATATATGGCTTGGTCAAAAACTAACACTATATGGCCCAGTTCTAGTTCATCAGCAAGTTCTACACTTCGCTTCAGAATAGTGTTAACTGTTGACATCTCTGTCGGAGAAGCCTCAATGACTGGGAGATAATACAGGGCAGACTTAGGTAGAGTGGCATTGCTTTGTAGCATTGTATGGAAACCTGTCCAGCCTGGTACTGTACATGCTTCACCATCTGTGTACTTCACTAAAACATATGCCAGTTCTGTTTTGGCAGCAGACACAGTGTTTAACCTGTATGTCTCTGCCTGCAATGGAACATTTTCATCATGAAACAAGTTCTGCGGACCTTGTCTTTTAGTCTGTGCGTAGTGTTGTACAATGAAGGGTGGAGGTTCTTTCAATGTGTACACTGACTTCTTCAGTGGCTGTCTGTCTGTTCTTGACGTTGTTTCAGCAACAGAACTTTGTAGCATAATGCCATTTGTATGGTGAGTAGTTCCACGACCTGACAGTGTCTCCTCCCCAAAATCAATGTTGTCCCACACCAGTACTGTTGGTGCCTTCTTTGAGAATCCATTAGGGATTTTGTCTCTGCCCTCGAGAAGGTGTAGTTGAGCTAGGCTGGTGTCTAGACTGACAACTGTGTTCCAGGAAGCACAATGCCCTAATCTATTAAGTAGCGACAGAACATTGGATGAACCTGTTAAATGGCGAACAGTTAGACCAAGACAAAGTGACTTAGGTGTCTGCTTACGACCTTTAGATGCAAGATACACAATGTCTTGACAAACAGATAAAACTTTTAGGTTCACATCTGTCGGAATATCAACATAACACTCTAGTGTTGGTTCCTCTGTTGCACCTATAATCCAAGAAATCACATTGAACAGTTCAATGGGCACAACAGATTTAGCTTCAGAAACATTCAAATCCTCTGATGTGGGGGGCCATGGGCATTTCATCCCGGGGGAGTCATTCACAAGTCTCTTCAATATCAGTCCTGCACCATACAGTGTCCTTGTGTGGTCGGTAGTTTGCTGTCCAGGTGTTTGTTCTATGTCACTTTCTTGGCTTACCTCAGTTGACTCAGTTGTTGTCGTGTCTGATGGAGGAGGTAGCCTGTCTAACAATGTATCTGCTGATAATGTCTCAACAAAAACCAGTTCGGAGATGCTGCGCTTTGTAGGGCAGTGAAACACCAGCTGGGGGAAATCACGGGACAGTCGTCTTTTCAGTTTATCCTGCCTGCAACAAGAAAATATAGAAAAAGACAAATACAAATGTATAAATAAAAGGGATTTCTTTCCCAAACAAGAAACAAATTAGTTCAAACATATATGCACATTTCTTGTGAGAGAATACAGTACATCAATACAATTGAAATCTTTCAGTATGAAATAGGTTTTCTTTTTGAATGGTGCGTAATCAGGGACCCCCACATGGTACAGTTGCACTGCTCACTTCACACAGGTGTATTTTTTGGTTTACTGAAATCTCAAGAACACAGTTACCTGTAGTCTGAAGCATCAATGTCCTCATTCTTCTTAACGATGTCTAAGAACTTCTTCCTCAGCTGGTTCATCCTCAGGACTTCTTGGTTGTCTATAATCCTTTGACGGACGACTTCTTCACAGAAGATCTTGTAGCTGGCAGCATATGGTTGTTCAGTTCTGGGGAAAAAAAACACAAACACAGCACAGACACAAAAATAACTAACATGGGCAAAGAGGTGTGCTGTCAACATTGTATCAAAAGACAGACAAAATACAGAGTATATGCAGTTGGTCAAAGCCTTACTTGTGAAAAGTGCAAAATGGTAATGCGATGTAATAACTCACACTTCATCTGTGTTTCCAGATTTTGCCGCAGACTTGGTCAAAGACCTTGTGTACTCTCTGTAACAGGTCTTGTGGTAACGCACTTCCAAAGACACACAATCTTTATCTTTGATGTGCAGCAGAACGCTATAATCTTGCTTTTTTTCAGCAGCCTCCAGCAACAGGCCTGAAAACAAAAAAGGCATAATCTACTTTACTGTCAAACCACACATTTAGTATTTTAAAAAATGGGTGAAATTCATTGCATTACAAAAAACACACAGGTCATGGTGGTGTGGCAGGGGGCAGGAGAAATGCAATAAAAGCAAATTCTGTGTGTGTGTGTGTGTGTGTGTGTGTGTGTGTGTGTGTGTGTGTGTGTGTGTGTGTGTGTGTGTGTGTGTGTGTGTGTGTGTGTGTTTGGTGGAGGGCTGTAAATAACAGTGAACAAAGGCGTCTTGATGGCAAGCTGAAAGGTGTGACCTGTCCCCATGATGACCTCCCAGCATTCCTACCTAAAACTTTCCCCCAAACTGCTGATAAAGAATTGAACCAACCAGCAGCTATGTATTTTAGGGTCTGTTCTGTAGTTTTAAACAGATAAGAACTTTTTTTCCTGAATTGTAAGTAATACAGTATAATATAAATCAGGGGATCTAGGCATGGGCATGGGGGGGCAATGCCCCCCTAAATACCCAGTCTGCCCCCCCAAACACGATGCCATGCAAAACAACCCAAGATATTTCAAATTAAAGTGCTTGTATTTAAAATGATTTGAAACACTACTACTGCTACTAACTAACTACAGCTGTGTCACCACTAAACCAACAGCATTTCATCATTGAAAACAGAAAACTCTCTGAGTCAGACCTTTAGCTTTATGCATGCTGCGTGACTGTTGCAACTTCAACAACAACTGATGTTTTTTTATGCTTTAATTGACTAATAAAAGCCCTGTAACCGAAAATGGGCGATGAAGCCGCACCCATACCATTTCCTCTTGCCCCTCCAACATGTTCTCTTGCCCCCCCAAATGGGACATGTTACATCCGCCCCTGATATAAATTCACTACACCACCAGGCAGACAACCTCATACTCAAAGGAGGAGTGACAAACACAGTGTATCAAAGACCTATGATATGACGGAATTGTTTTATAATAGCAGAATTATCATATACTAACAATACTACAATTTTTAATGGCGATTGTATATTAACAATAAATATTTCACTTCAAAACGGGCATGCATATTTTGTTTACAACCTCTCACTTGGCCCAGCGCCATCAATGCTCATGACTTACATAGTTGGCCATATTGATTATTGTTATTATTTTGTCTCATAATGCGCGCGCGCGCGTGTGTGTGTGTGTGTGAGAGAGAGAGAGCGAGAGAGAGAGAGGGGGGAGGGGGCTTACCTGCAGACAGTGTTTCTGCTCGAGAAAGTTGATCCTTCGTCCGTTTGCCTCCCATAGTAATATATTTGTCCACTTTTTTACAAAGTATGCAGATGGCTGGAAGCACAGGGCCAGCAGAGCGGACGGGAAGACCCGTCCGAGACCGAAGTTTTTTTCGGGGGGTTTCAGAAGTGGTTACGTCGGGGGTGCTGCTCTCTCCAGCGACTGCTTCTGGCTCTTCTCTCTCCTCCGTCTGTGCACAGCGTTTCTCGGCCAAACCCAATCGTCTTTTGCAAATAAAGCGACGGTAACACGTTGCGTGAAAACCAGCATCCTCGGGAACATTATTAAACTCCACGTCCACGCAGTGTTTAAAAGTTTCGGCGATACCTTTACTTTCGCCGTCCAGACAAAGCCATTGTTTGACGACGGACCTGTAAGTGTCCCACCTTGTTTTGGTAAAATCCTCAACGTCCTCATTCTGTACGGTCAAAAAGTGCATATAGCATCGTTTTGAGTCGCTTGACTGCTTTTTACGTACTTTTCTTCTTTGTTTTGGTTTGTTTTGCTCTGTTTCGCTACTCGAACTGCTCGTCGCCATGTTTCTAAAGTTATTATGGGAAGAGAATAAACCTAGTCCCCTATTGGTCCCCGTGACCAAAACCGCAGCACTCCCCTCGCAGAGATTACTCCGCGCTGAGTGCGCCTTGAAAAAAACAGTGCCGTCTTTGACGACCGATTATAAAAATACTGCAGGATAAAACGAGTAGAACTTTTTTATCTGCACTTTCTACCTATAGATCTATTTTATGAGGTGAAAATTATTTAGTCCGCCTGCCGTCGAAATGGGATGAAACGAAAATCGAGTCACAATATGGCCTAAAAGTTTCACATGTTGTTTCTCCATTAGGCTGATTTGTGAAGGTTCCTTCAGGACAGAGTTTACAGGAAGTTCCTGTGTGCTCTGTGCAATGTCTGGAAACATGACTTCCTGTTGGACACACAATCACAAAGACATTCATGATGTTTAGTTAAATATCTTTTTTTTTTTTTTTTTTTTTTTTTTTACAAATAAACTGCATTAACCAGTGGGCTGCATGAGTCATACTGTAATCCATCTACCTACCTTGTAGCCTGGGTACCAGACTGCGTTAAGTTGAGGTTCAAGTTTAACTTCAACCAGGCTGGTACCTATACCTTGTCTACTACAGAATGGGTAAATGAATGCAGTTCTTACCAGCACCACACAGGGGGCAGCATCTCCCATCAGGTGATTTATACTCTGTTTTACTGGAACAAGTGACATATTCAGCATATCCAACATCCATATGCATCACTAACACCTGTTGAACACAATGAAAACACCATTAGTTATCCAACATCCATATGCACCACTAACACCTATTGGACACATTGAAAACACCACTACTTATTCAATATGGCATCTTTAAGATGCTTCGCTTTTTGCATTTCCAAAAAGCTATCATTGATTTTCATTAAACATCTAAATAGGTACATTTAAGATGTTTGTAATGTACGTGTAAATGTTTGTGGATGAAGCTAATTGTATTACCAATAATGAACCAATCACAAGAAGCTGTTTCTCCATTCCAGATAATATTGATGGTCAAGGGCCTGTCCAACACCAAGGAGGGATTTCTGAAAGAAAAATAGGAAATTAAAAGGTATTTCTTGTCAAACATTCCTGTATTGGCATGGTTACTACTGTGCTTAAACTTATCTTCATATACAGTAATTGGCCCTCACAGTTTTGAATACATATAGAATTACCGGTGTATCACAATACAGCAACTGTACTGTTTACTTTTTCAGTTATTAACGCCTTGATGACTGAAATACAAAAAAAAAAAAAAAAAAAAAAAAAAAAAATCCACCCCAAATATGGTTTCATGGTATTTAATGCAAGATACATAGTATAATTGCATTCACTTTGATTTCTACAATGTGTAATAATGCGGATATGCACAATTATTTATTTGATTGATGGGTTATTAATTTAGAGGAGCCTAAATGAATATCCATATACAATTCAATTTTACTTCTGCCGCCTAAAGCTGATGCTGTTCATCATACAATTGAAATAATAATACAAAACAAATGTGTGTTTTCAAACGTTAGTAGTAGCATATACAAGAAAACCTTCCAATTCTCCCCCTCTATTTTTCATTATAAAGTACATTATTCTTAAACACCATAACAGTAAGTAACACCATCACCACTATATTTCAAAGCTCAAACTTTCTAGGGGGCCTTGAAATGGATTTTCAGTAATGGTTTCAGTAATGGTAATGGAGAATGAGACTGGCAGGACACTGTCAAAGGCATCAAGAACTGCCGGCTAGCAGACTAGTGCTGTGGGAACCAACGCATGGGCACCGATCACGAGGACGTCCCACACTAACATATGTGGATGTACTCAAGATGGACCCAGGAGCACAAAGCACCAGTGAGCTGGCTGGATGTATGGAGGACCGACCTAGAGAATGGAACAATCGCATTTTTGATGTAGATCAAAAAAAGTGTGGGCAGCACTGCTTTAGAGCCTCCCGAGGCTAGATCAAAGACTCCAGACTCGACCCGGACTCGTGGGCATCTCTGACACACACACACACACACACACACACACACACACACACACACACACACACACACACACACACACACACACACACACACACACACACACACACACACCATGCTAAGGCCCCCCAAATCGACTCAATGGTCAATCATACAAACAGTGTCTTACCTCTGTCATGAAGAACTGGCACCAACCACTGATTTCAGGTTTCAGTCAAATGAGACACTAAAAGCATACAGCAAGCATGGATAGAGGCCCTGAGTGAACTAAGTGTGCTTATCTTTATTGCTGTGCCTTGTGTACACTACAGGAGCATACAAGCACAAGGTAAACAGAAAAAGATTTGTGCTAGTTCCTCATAACGACATACAGTATGAAATGGGCTGCGCCTGCTGCCAATGACAGCACAGGAACTCACTGTTGCTCACAAACACGTGTTGCATAGTACGGTAACAGCTGTCTGTCTACTGTATCGATACAATGATAAGATAATATTTGAGGCGTGTGCGTTGTATCACACTTGCATCACGGGCAAGGCTGGCTACTTGATGTCAAAATATATTGAATCTTGGAATAAAAAAGAAATGGTGTATTTTATTGGGAATAGATTGTGAATAGATTGTATCATGGTGAATGAATCAGTCACCTATCAATCTATCAGTGGCTCTCAATCATTGTTCAACTTGACAGTACAACACGCTGTGGCAGGCTTGTAGAAATCGGAATGACTAATGACTTACCGGAATGACTAACACTGCCAAACATGTGGTTTGCACCCTGCTGTTCGTTTGACATGCACTGTTGTTTTGAATTTTAAGTGCAGGCAGGTGTGTGACAGTCCCAGGTGTGTGCCACTAGGTCACAGGCTTGTGCCAGGTGTATAAGCATTGTCCTCCTGACATTCTCTTGAATTTCGTTATTCTGTATGCTGTATGACGCCATACTGTATACTTCAGAATCTGCCTCAAAGCAAGGTTGAATTTTCCATTTGTTCCAGATTTTGAGGGTGCAACCCACATGTTGAGCAGTGTCATTCATTCCAGCAAAGTCGGATCTCTACATGTCATCCCTTGTTGTAAAGGGGACTCATCTGATTAAAACGATATAATATACAATACCAATTATTATTAAAGGACCACTTCACCACTCTTCAGCCCTTCTGTGAGAAAAGAAAGATAGTGGTATTTTATCATGTACATTAGAGGGGAGGTGGTCCTTTAAGGTGGAGAAAATAACGCCCAAAGTTAGATATCCAAACTAATGTGTGTCAGTTTGTGACAGTGGATAATAAAAATAAAAATAAATAAATACTTCTGTAGACGTGAAATACAGGACTTGCTAACAACTTTAAAACAATTTCACAAACTGACAAGCGGCCACCTACTGCTGTATTGTGCATCATTTTTCAATTGTTTTTATTATTATTATTGTTTTGCTTTGCAGATAATTGATTGCATTAATGCTACATTTTTGTGCGTACCATTTAAAAGAGTTTAGTTACTTAAACGTAGTTTAAAACAATGCCAGTGCATTTAAAATAGTTACTATATCGATTTCAAATCATTGAGTCTTATTGTATTGCACGCCAGAATGACCCGATATGGTCCATGTGTCGTGTCGTCAACCACGTATCGAATCGCTGTTCAAAGGATAAAAAATAGGATCCAGGGACCCCCAGGGACCACTAGAGGATGGTCCAGTGGGTGCGCCAGAGTGCTGTAGTGTTTAGGGACCACTAGAGGATGTCCTGTAGGTAATGGATATGTTGTGACTCACACTGCCCACTGGCACTGTCTGGGAGTCTGGTGCCCGTTTCACACCAACGGTGTGAAATATCCTGTCGCACGTCGGTGCTTCTTGGCAATGCCTGTTTAAAGGCGGCTCAGGTGATTCAAGCTTCATGAAGTACAGCTAAACTCCTCTGTGTTTTTCTTTTGCGCAGCGCGAGGCATCACCCGCACAAAAGAATTAATTCCTTGATTATTGTGTGATCAACAGATTGGATTAGTTATACTGTATAAGTATATTTAGGGGCCTTACCTGCTTAATTGAGATTAATTAATCACAGGCACAATAACGCAATTAAAAAATAACTAATAAAAAAATAACTTTAATCACGTGTACACCTCCTGTCTCCTCATGCAGGTTACTAGGCCGTGTACACCTGTCTCCTCATACCAGGTTACTAGGCCGTGTACACCTCTTGTCTCCTCAGTCGTCATACCAGGTTACTAGGGCGTGTACACCTCCCATCTCCTCATACCAGGTTACTAGGGCGTGTACACCTCCCGTCTCCTCATACCAGGTTACTAGGCCGTGTACACCTCCCGTCTCCTCATACCAGGTTACTAGTCCGTGTACACCTGCTGCCTAACAAGCTCTTGCATCAGGCTTCATTACCCTTAGAGGGGAAGCGTTGTGTAAGGATTATGCTGGATGTTGATCATTAGCATTTGGTTGGTAAGGAAGAACACTGTTCTGTTGTTTTCCTTGACTAATAAAAAATAATAATAATAAAAATGTTTGCAGTTTCCTCCATTGACATCCACTACTGTTGTAATGTAGAGGCTGAACACACTGATGTTGTCCTACACTGCCACCTGTCTGCCACCTGCCTGTACTACACTGTCATCAGTCTGCCAGTAGTGGGTGGAAACAAGCAGATTATTACTATACTACAATGATAATGATGTACCGGATGGAACTGGTGTAGAGGCAAAAATCAATCAATCAAGTTCCAAATACAGCTTTAGTCTAAACATTGCAAAAGTAAAATGTTTGAGTGTCACAAAAATGTAGTTTTAAACATTTCAAAGGTCTTTAGGTCGTCAATACAAAAATCACAATAGGCAAAGTCCAAAAAATACAACGTATAAGGAAAACACAGTGCTCACACACCACAGAGAATGAACACAGAACTGAGCAAAAAGAACACACTCCATTCAGAGTATTTATAAGTAATAAATGAACAAAAGAAAAAAAAAGAACATGGCAATACCTCATATACACATAGTGTACTGCATATTGGTTAATGTGAATTTACAGTAGTCATTCGGCAGACATCACATGCTTATGAAGTAGTTAATGTGAATCATACATAAGCTAAGAACATAACAGTAAAGAAGTAAGGCTAAATAACTGTGTATGCTATATAGGCTGTTTACATGAAATGCTATTAGTTGACCCTTTATATATATATATATATATATATATATATATATATATATATATATATATATATATATATATATATATATATATATATATATATATATATATATATATAAATTAAAGTTTAAACGCCCATTCATATATATATATATATATATATATATATATATATATATATATATATATATATATATATATATATATATATATATATATATATATATATATATATATATATATATGTATGCAATACAGTGGACCCACAAGGGATATATACCCGCACCTCAGGGTCCACTATTTATTCAGAATTTGAGCCACGGACCACCATTTGAGGACATTTTAGCCCCACAGACCCCAAAACTAAAGATTTATTTGCTTACGTCCACAATTTGGTTTCCCAAATACAATTTGGGAACATACATCAAAACGAACATACATCAAAACGACCATTTTAGGTGTTTAAACTTTAATTTATAGTAAGCGATAGAACAACAAACTGTAGTACGTAAAATACAAGAAATGAATCATCAAGATCATAAGTTGGCCATCAATAGAATATCTCTACAGTGAAACTACTGTATACACTATACAGTATATGAAGTGCGATGTCGCCATAAAATGCTGAAAAGTTACATAAGTTGAGTATATGGTCATCAGGGCTATGGCAAGTGCTACTGATGATGTTCCAAAAGTATATAACATAGAACTGCACAGGGAGCTGTCTGTGGTGCTGAAGTGTTTCTAACATAGAACTGCACAGGGAGCTGTCTGTGGTGCTGAAGTGTTTAACATAGAACAGCACAGGGAGCTGTCTGTGGTGCTGAAGTGTTTCTATATAACATAGAACAGCACAGGGAGCTGTCTGTGGTGCTGAAGTGTTTCTATATAACATAGAACAGCACAGGGAGCTGTCTGTGGTGCTGGAATGTTTCTATAGAACATAGAACAGCACAGGGAGCTGTCTGTGGTGCTGAAATGTTTCTATAGAACATAGAACAGCACAGGGAGCTGTCTGTGGTGCTGAAATGTTTCTATAGAACATAGAACAGCACAGGGAGCTGTCTGTGGTGCTGAAATGTTTCTATAGAACATAGAACAGCACATGGAGCTGTCTGTGGTGCTGAAGTGTTTCTATAGAAAAGCACAGGGAGCTGTCTGTGGTGCTGAAATGTTTCTATAGAACAGGGGTGCCCAACCTTTTTTGACCCAAGATCTACTTTTCAGCAGCCAACCCCTCCGGGATCTACCAGTCCAATATCAACATTTCAAACCACACGCATCATTGCCAGCCTGCAGTAACTTCACAACAACACAACACTACTTTGTTTTACCACTTTACTTTATGTCCATATAAGCATAAAGTACGCAAAGTTTTTTTTTCTTTCCCCCCCACATCTCCCGAGATCTACTTGAGATCAGGCCGAGATCTACCGGTAGATCCCGATCTACTGGTTGGGCTCCCCTGTTCCAAATGGTCCAAAGTGTGCAGATACAGAACATTGCACGTCACTTTGTTTACTGTTGGTTGACAAAACAATGTTGCACATTAAGCTAATCGTTTGGGGACCCCCTGGGGGGTCCAGACCCACAGTTCGATATCTACTGGTCCATCTGGATGCATCTCTACCATCTGAAGGGAGGAAAACGGCATGAATCATCAACGTGTGTGCATGCATGTGTGCCTTTACACCAGTTGACCTGGTGGTCCCAGCAACATGGGCAGGATCTAGGCTATAGTTGCAAGATTTGGGCAGAAGTAGCACTCATGAAAATTATATTTTACAGTTTACAATCACTGTATCTGGGAGAAATAACCCACATCTGGCCGATGTTCCAGAACGTCACTTCCTCGGATAGCGCCTCTGCCTTAGCTTTTGTCCAGGCTTTTCTTTTGGCAGATGAGTCAGGCTGGGACCGAGGCTAGGTCCCAGCAGGTGGGCTGCAGGTCCTTGTTAACACCACATTTAACCCTGCGTGTGCTGCTGACTTTATACAGTACTGATGACACACCTGCTGCTGTGAGTCTCCTCCCACATCAGCACACATCATCACAGCTCCACAGTTCACTGTCTGATGTGTTGGACAGTTTTACACATCAGCACACATCATCACAGCTCCACAGTTCACTGTCTGATGTGTTGGACAGTTTTACACATCAGCACACATCATC
The DNA here is from genome assembly GCA_039105355.1 of Benthosema pterotum. Taxonomy (NCBI): domain Eukaryota; kingdom Metazoa; phylum Chordata; class Actinopteri; order Myctophiformes; family Myctophidae; genus Benthosema; species Benthosema pterotum. Next base: position 3,654,772 of record CM076983.1, on the reverse strand, counting down.
ACAGCTCCACAGTTCACTGTCTGATGTGTTGGACAGTTTTACACATCAGCACACATCATCACAGCTCCACAGTTCACTGTCTGATGTGTTGGACAGTTTTACACATCAGCACACATCATCACAGCTCCACAGTTAACTGTCTGATGTGTTGGACAGTTTTACACATCAGCACACATCATCACAGCTCCACAGTTCTCTGTCTGATGTGTTGGACCGTTTTAGGCGCTTATCTTGCAGGAGGAGTTGAGAACTGATAACTCCTTCTTGCATTCCTCTGTGAGGTTGTTGTCCACCAACCTGAAACAAACAAAAGAACAAGGTCAAATCAGCTATTGATTCCCGAGTGCGTCGCACACTGCGACTCACCGCTCCAAGAGATGGGTCAAGCGCCGTCCTTCCGAATACGCGGGATACGCAGAGAGCGTAGGGCACGCACTCTGCCCAGGGGCACCACAATGAGCTGCGCAACTTGCGCAGTATTATATATTCCTGTGCTGGCTTCTTCAAGTTGCAATGGCACAGCGAGAACGACCGTCCGTCCCATCCCGTGTGTGTGTGTGTGTGTGTGTGTGTGTGTGTGTGTGTGTGTGTGTGTGTGTGTGTGTGTGTGTGTGTGTGTGTGTGTGTGTGTGTGTGTGTGTGGCTGAAGCGCTCCCCCCTCCCTTCTTCGCACGTGCAGCTGGTGGCTGTTGTATTGAAACCCGACACCGCCTACCCACTTGTTTAACACAAGTGAAGACTGCGTGCAGACTCAGAGCACAGAAAACAGAAAGAAGCACATTTGGAGCCAAACTTGCAGGTATGTTGATTAATTAGTATTACTAACATTAGGAGAAATGGGTATGGGGATATGTACCTGTGTCTCAACCCCACCGTTGTTGTTGTTGTTGTGTGACACACAGGCTGCGTGTTAGCGGCTAGTTAGCCTGTGTTTATGTTGTGAGCTTGTGCAGGCAGTCTAGTCTCACCGACTATGAGTGATATTTATTATGGTGTTAACTTTATGGTAAAATTGAAATATGTAGGCCTGTTTAAAAACATGACATTATTTATTGTGCACTTTGCTATTCTATATATTGCATGTCAGACAGACCACAGTAACATAACCAGCTTTTTATCCTCACAGTCAGTGGCAGTAAAGTTTTGCACATTTTGGTTATGTGCATGAAATGTATGCTATATCTATATTTATGCAGGCTCAATGCTGAAATTTGTACAAGGGAACCAGTAAGGAACAACCATCTGGTAAAGATGGTTGTATTGATTGCTTAAAAGGAGGAACCCTGACTAACAAGGCAATTATGCCTTAAATTATACATGCCCTCTACAACTACAATATAATTATAATGAATATACCAATCATTTTAAAATGCATATGCTATTAAAACAAACTCCATGCTTCCTGATGAGCATAAAAACATTATTTTAAATACGTTTTCACCTTTAACTCTTGACATGATCATTAAATTGTGTTCATCAACCTTACAGATGCTCAGCAGCACAATGAGCATACAGTCTGTTCAGAAGTTGGACCCAGCCATGACCAACAACAGTTACCAAGCAGCAGTAGTGATGGATTGGGTGCATCATCAGTAGGAGGCTATGTACTGTATGTGTGTCCCATAAGCCTCTCTTTATACATTTGACATGATTAATAGTGAAATAGGGGAAGACACACAAGTAACTAGACAGTTAATTGACATGATTCTTAAAGTGTGTGCACCATCCTTACAGATTAACAGCAGCACACAGCCCTGAGCAACAGCCACCAAGCTGTTCAGAAGGTACAAGAGCCTGCCCTGACCAAAAGCCACCTAGCTGTTCAGAAGGTACAAGAGCCTGCCCTAACCAACAGCCACCAAGCAGCAGTATTGATGGCACTGGTGTTATTGTTGTTAAATCTTGCACTGTCAAATTCTATCTTTAACTATACCTCTTGTTTTGGATTGTTTTGTATCAAAACTGAAAGCAGTAGTTGTGATTTACCCTGTCAATTGGGTATTTGCACCTTATACTGTACTGCATGTTAGTAGCAAACGCAGTGCAACACTGTTTAATATAACCTGCTGTCAAATGACAATAAACTAGATCCATCTTCTTGAAAAGAAGATCACGCCTTGAAGTAAATCATTTAATTTTTGTTTTCTTAATATTGCGTTTTATGTATGTATTTATGTATCGATCAGTCAGGGCGCTAGACGGGGGGGGGGGCTTTGGGGGCAACAAGCAGCTACTTGTGCGTAGGGCAACAGAAAGGCCAGGGACAGCCCTGGATGGGTCATAAGCGGAGAACTAATTTCACTGCGGCAACATGAGTGACGGATCATACGACTTTGGTCCCTTTGCACTAACTTTGACTAGGGCATTGAAATACTTTTCTAGCAGACAGAGGGAGATGTTCATTTTATTCCTCATTGTCACACAACAACATTAGCCAACATTATGCACCATGTTGTGAGCTTGTAGTTCTGCATTTTCAGCAACGATAGACTTAAATGTTGGATGTCATGTTAAGGCAGCACTATACAATCTATCTGCAGGGGATATAAATCTATGGCAGGGAAATTTCAGTTCCTCAAACATATTACTATGAATTGGATTATAATGAGGATTATTGCATTTGGGTTTAATTGAATGCAGGGATGGAATGTTCTTCTAAATGCATACCCCCTACACACACACCTACAGCAGGTTCTGTTGCTGGTTTCCAACCACACACGCACACACACACACACACACACACACACACACACACACACACACACACACACACACACACACACACACGCACTCACACACACATGCGCGCACGGCACACACACGCCACATAAGGTGGCAGTGCCGACATAGCTGAAGCTGTGTATGCTCTATTTGAGTGCAACATCATTAGTAGTAGTTCTGGGGTGAATTAATGTAGTAGTGAATGCTCCATCTGTCTCTTTTCTCTAAAACACACACATTACAATAGCAGTTCTAACAGTGAGGGGTCATGAAGTCTCATGCTGTCAAAATGCTCCCTTTGTGGTATGATACAATGCTACATTGTTGCATTTAGCTCCCTCCCTCCATTTTAACGTTACCAAACTTTACAGTGGTCCATGATGTCAGCTGCTGTGGCTATACCTGATAACAGGGTCGACAAGGTTATTGATAAATGGTCTTGATAAAGACTGGTACTGTAATAATGCACATAATCAGCATCTGTAAACAATTAATCAAGGCAAATTACACAACATTTATGACCTCCGCAACACATGCGCACATGCGCACACGCACACACACACACACACACACACACACACACACACACACACACACACACACACACACACACACACACACACACACACACAGGACTGTGATAAACTTCAGGGCTACTGACCTGAGCTCCTTCAGTCTACAATGTGTTGACATCAGTCCAACACAGAGACGCTTAACACCTGTGTCTTGCAGGTTGTTCCAGGTCACGTCCAGGACTGTCAGACTAGAGGAGTTGGAGCTGAGAACTGAGGATAGATCTTCACAGCATCTCTCTGTGAGTCCACATCTCTGCAGCCTGAATGGAGATGAACACATGAAATGTTGTTGAAATGCTTTTGGTTAATTCAATTTGTTTTTGTACAACACATTTCATACCACATGAACTTGTGTCAAAATAAAATAATAAATGATTACTGTATATAAACACATGTACAAGGTGCAGCCACCCATCCGACCACAAACATAAAAACGCATTATTGTATGAACACATCATCAAGGTAAATTACTCAATATTTATGACCACCAAAAACCTTACCACAACGGCTGGGCCATCCCTTTCTTGCAGTCGAAAACAACCCTACAGGAGAACCAAAATACTCTGGATGCTGACTCTATGAACAAAGATACTTTCTATTCCTCTTTAAAATGCGCCATTGAAGGAACACCACCTACTGACAACCTCATACTCCTCTGAGATTTTAACGGAAAAGTAGGTACGGACAATGGGCTCTGGATGGGAACACTTGGTCAGCACGGTGTTGGTGGTCTCAAAGATAATGGGCTGCGCCTTCTCTCACTCTGCTCTGACCATTAGTTGATTATCACCAACACTCTCTTCCAGCTCAATTATAAATTCAAGACCTCTTTTTGGCAACATCCACGCTCCAAACATTGGCATCTTCTGGATTACATAATCACTCGAGATGCCAGGAGTGGACTGCTGGACAGACCACTGGATGATCAGAGCCAAATTTCACTCAACTGTGAAGCACTCAAATCCAGGCAGTCTGCAGACCAGCTTAGGGCACAGATCGCAGCCAACTTGTTTGCAATTCCTGAAACCCACTCGTTCCTAGACCCTGACATCAACATCCACTGAAACACCCTAAGGACTGCCATCAACCAGGCAGCAGAGAAAGTCCTTGGGTACATCAGGCGTAAACATCAAGAACGGTTTGACAACAGTGCACCGGATATCCATAACATCCTCCAGGCAAAACAAAAAGCCCATGCGGCCTGCCTGGCCAATCGACAATCTAAAGACTCGACTCTCCTCCACCAGAGCCGAAGTCTAGCGTACCCTCAGAGCCCTAGAAAATGAGTGGTGGATTAATAAGGCTAAAGAGATCCAACTCCTTGCTGATACCAACAACTCTCATGGATTTTACGATGCCATGTTGTACGATGTTCGTGCCGGAGGCCAGTAGTCTCCCTCTTTCAATGTCAAAGTGGGGGTCAGGCAAGACTGTGTCCTATAGCCCCGTTCATCTTCAACCTCTTTGTCTCTGCAGTTAATCTCCTCTCACACCAAGCTCTGGAAGCAACAGATGGCATCCATGTACAGTTCCGGCTGGATGGCGGTCTTTTCAACATTCAGCGCCTTCGAGCCCACACAAAAATCTCCAAACAACGCATCATTAATAGTATGCTGACGACTGTCCTCTTCTTGACCACACGCCAGATTTACTACAGCGTGCACTTAATGTAGTAGGTCAACATAGCAAAAACACAGGCAATTGTGCAACACTCCAACCATCAGTCAGACTTGCCTGTCTTCATCATTGATGGTCAACAGCTCACCATCACCCCACACGTCACCTACCTTGGAAGCGTCCTGTGCCCCATTTGTAACATTGGCCAGGACATCCAGATTCTTGCTGGGCTAGCCTCTTCTTCCTTTGGTTGGCTCAAATCCAGGTTTCTACAGTACCTGACAATCTCTACCAAACAGCTGTATATAAAGCAGTCTGCCTGTCTACACTGCTATACGTCTCGGATGCTTGGACCCCCTACCAAAGGCACGTCAGGATCCTGGAAAGGTTCCACATCCACTGCCTACAACGCATCCTGGGTCTGACCTGGGAGGACAAAGTGCCATATGTGGACATATACAACGTACGATCGCACCCAAACACCCAGCATCCTGGTGCTCCTTGCTCAAAGATATCTGCACTGGGTGGGGCATGTAATCCGCATGCCCGCCCTGAGGCTCCCGCGGCTAGAGTGACCAGATGTCCCGATTTGTGTGGGATTGTCCCGCATTTCGCTGTCTTTTAAGGCGTCCCGCCGATTGAGACTTTGTCCCGCATTTTGATTGACAAGCTGTAGTTTTCATAATGTGCGCAAATTCGCAAAAATATTGTGTCAACACTGATCCGCAGCAGCCTGCCTGTGAGCAGCGAAGCCTGTCCAAATGGGAAAGGGACGGGCCGTGTGTGTGTGTGTTTGCGTGAGAGACACGGTTTTATTTGCTGTCCCTGTTCCCATAGAAGTCTATGTAGAACAGCCGCCATTGGTCTGGCCCCATGAAGTGAACGGAGCTTGGGTAACGCTGTCTGTATTCTCGTAGAAGCGGCGCGACATTGAGGTGTCCGAGTTTGAATGGCCTGTATAGGGACAAACTGGAGTTTGAATACTTTTTTTCCCCAACAACGGCGGTGGTGAAAATAACTATTTCAAATACGCCATATATTTCCGACAAATATTTAAACAACTATTTAAAGTATTGTAAAGTAATAACTAAACAAAATGATTAAGAAGATAATGGAAGTTTGCCTGAGTAAATCTAATGCACTGCAACCAGCAGCTCCGTGTTGGGAAATCAATGCGCCTGCTAGTAAAGTAAACACAGACCACAACACAACAGCACTGTCTCTTAACGTTAGCTGCGTGCGTTGCAATGAATGAATACATGAAAGAAAAGAAACAAGGAGGAGCCGAACGAAACTAAAAAGGAAATATACTAATAGGACTGGGAGACCATGCATTCCTGGGTGAAACCAGTGAAATGCGATTCTGACAGAGTTTAGGCCTACTGCATGTCTGCAGTGACACAGGGGGGTGAATACAATGTGAGTGAGACTCACAAGCAACGTCTTGCTGGACCAAAAAAGATTCGAACACAGACAAGGTAACAGCAGCTAAACTATCTTCTGTTTACCAGTGTTGCCAACTTGGCGCATTTGTCGCTATATTTAGCTTTTTTTCCAGACCCCCCTAGCGCCAAAATTAGTGAAAGTGCTGGTGAGTTGGGGTGAAATTGGTTGACAGGCGCCAGAGATAAAACCCTTGTTTTTCACCATTTTTCCTCCTATGATAGAGTCCTCCTTCCTTCCTAGAAAGGACCATTGGCAACCAAATGGACCCTTGTATATCTGTAACTCTTTGAGAGCGTAAAATGAAACCAGAATGGACCCATAAGGGTCCATTTGGTTTGTGATGGACAAAACCTAAAAGTGCATTGCCTGTCCATGCTGCTATGACAGACACATTTACAATTTGATGGCTCCAATGCTAACCAAACTTTTATTTATGTTTCTGGTGATTTATTTCATTCATTGTGTGCCTCTACAATTTCAGACTTGCAGTAGTTGTCTTTGTTAGGAGGAAGATACATTGATAACATTTCTTTATTAGTTTGTTATTGGTTGCTTTGGCCCTGGTTCAGTTATATTGTCCAGGTGTAGGTAAATGTCCACTAAATGGTTAATTTAAAAACATTTCTGTTAAGTGCCTCTTATTAGTGGATGAAAATGGCAAACTATAGTGGTGGTATGTGAAGGGAAGAGTAGAAACACCTAAATTGTGTACTATTTATTCATTTGTGCGACAGTCCGACACGACCCCGCATGTGTCCCACATTGTCCCACACAAACACACTGTTTGTCCCACATCTGGTGAGTTGGGATCTGGTCACCCTACACGCGGCAGACCAAATCCAGGAAGGCTGTAGGTCTGTTGGGGGACAGAGGAGATTCTTCAAGGACCACATAAAGACCCGCTGTGACATCCAACCCTCTGCACTGGAAGACCTGGCTGCTGATCGTAACACCTGGCACTCCATCAGTGATAAGGGCATCACTCACCTTCAGGAACAGACCACAGAGAGATGGAGACAGCAGCGTACAGTAACATTAGCGTGCTGCAGGGGAGCCCCCGTCATCTGTGGACTTCATCTGCCCTGTATGTTCAAACAACTCACACATTGGCCTACACAGACAATGCGATCGTTGCAACCGTGTGCATGCACACTCTTGTGCACAGACAGACAGACAGACAGACTGACGACTTGAAGGAAAAGATGGGACTGTAATAAAACACACAATAAGTATTTATATAAGAGAGAGAGAGAGAGAGAGAGAGAGAGAGAGAGAGAGAGAGAGAGAGAGAGAGAGAGACAGACAGACAGACAGACAGACAGACAGACAGACAGACAGACAGACAGACAGACAGACAGACAGACAGACAGACAGACAGACAGACAGACAGACAGGACAGTGATAAACTTAAGGACTACTGACCTGAGTTCCTTCAGTCTACAATGTGTTGACATCAGTCCGACACAGAGACGCTTCACACCTGCGTCATGCAGCTCGTTACCAGCCAGGTCCAGGTGTGTCAGACTAGAGGAGTTGGAGCTGAGAACTGAGGCCAGATCTTCACAGCATCTCTTTGTGAGTCCACACTGCTGCAAACTGAATAGAGATGAGCACATGGAAATGTTGTTTTGTCTCATTAACTGTTTTTGTTTAATTCGTTTTTTTTTTGTACAACAAATTTCATACCTCAAACACACAAAAAGCATTTATGAACAATTCATCAAGGCAAATTACACAACATTTATGACCTCCACACACGCGTGTGCACAGTGGCGTTTCTAAGCAATTTGGAGCCCTAGGCAAGATTTTCCCTGGAAAATCTCCTGTAAAATGGCGCCCCCCAAGGGATAAAATTATGAACTATTTTTAAACTGAATAACATATTATGTGTTTTAAATGTTCAATTCTAGTTATAGAGGACAAGTATAATGTATTTATCCATATTAGGCTTATTAGCCTGGTATCTGTTTAAAGCATGTCTGGTGGTCGCCCCCTCCCCTCACCCCTCTCCCCTCATATCGCCCTAGGCAACTGCCTAGTCTGCCTAATGGCAAAAACGCCCCTGCACATGCACACCTACAGCGGGTTCTGCTCCTACGTCGGCAGCAGGTTTCAAACATCGGGATTACTGACCTGAGCTCCTCCAGTCCACAATGTTGTGACATCAGTCCAACACAGAGACGCTTAACACCTGCGTCATGCAGCTTGTTGACAGACAGGTCCAGGAGTGTCAGACTAGAGGAGTTGGAGCTGAGAACTGAGGCCAGATCTTCACAGCATCTCTCTGTGAGTCCACAGTGCTCCAACCTGAATGGAGATGAACACATGAAATGGTATTCTGTCTTATTACCTGTATTTTGGTAAAGTTGTTACTTCTACTATTGTGATTATTATTACTAAACATACTGTAATCACTTCAGCCCTATAAGGTTATAGGTCTCTACAAGCTAACAACGCTCTGCTATGTGACCCGTTGCAAGATTTTATCAACATTTTGATAACTGGTGAAATGGGAGATTCTGCTTAATGAGTTCAAGAGATGCAATTATGCAACAGAACAGCTAGTTCTGGGGCGAATTACTGTAGCCCTGAATGCTGCAATGGTTTGTCCAGATCTGTCTGTTTTCTCCAACACACAGATTATGAAAGTAGACAGTGAAAAGAGGAGATGTATTCCTTTAGTATCATGTTGGCTATGGCTTCGTGGCCCACATAGAGATGACACTCCTGATACAATGCTTTAGAGAGAGAGAGGGACGAACGAGAGAGAGTCGGACGGACGGGCAGACAGACAGACAGACAGACAGACAGACAGACAGACAGACAGACAGACAGACGAGAGAGAGTCGGACGGACGGGCAGACAGACAGACAGACAGACAGACAGTCAGACAGACAGGACAGTGATAAATTTCAGGACTACTGACCAGAGCTCCTTCAGTCTGCAATGTGTTGACATCAGTCCAACACAGAGCCGCTTGACACCTGCGTCTTGCAGGTTGTTACCTTCCAGGTCCAGGTGTGTCAGACTAGAGGAGTTGGAGCTGAGAACTGAGGCCAGATGTTCACAGCATCTCTCTGTGAGTCCATAGTTTGACAACCTGAATGGAGATGAACATGAAAATGTTATTCTGTCTCATTAAGTGTCTTTTGATAAAGTTCATTTTGTATCAATGCATAACGCCTTTCATACCAGATAAACTCACACACACACACACACACACACACACACACACACGCACACACGCACACACGCACACACGCGCACACACACACACACACACACACACACACACACACACACACGCACACACACACACACACACACACACACACACACACAGAGTGCTGTGAAATGTTTTAATCCTTCTCAGATTTGTTGCCAGTTTTAGAAAAGCAATAAGCCACTCGAGGTCAGAGGTTGTTTTTATCTCAGGGACGGCTGCCTACGCCTCCCCGGGATAAAATCCACTGGTGACCTGCTCAATCTCGTGGCTTATGGCTACTATTTTCAAATAGCCTATGTCCAAATTGAAACTTGATACACTGCTTATAATAATAGGGATCCTCTGAACCCCCTTGAAATATCTACAAGCACACAGTGCGTTGCATTGTGCCATGTGGTGAGTAGGCAGATCAGTTCTGTCATGGTTTAGACAGGATGTAAATAAATAAATAAATAGAAAACTAGTAAAAAAACAATGACTATTCTTGGTGACCTACAGTGAGGTATAATTGTCTCTAGACAGTACAGACCTCATAGAGGCACGCTCTGCAGTTGGCATCTTGAGTGCATTTCTTTGGAATGTGACAAATTATTTCAATTTTACTCAGGATTCTTTTCCATTTCAGGGATGGACATTGAGGGGAAATTTGAAAGATTACTTTACTATTCATACCCACTAAGGGATATGAAATACCCACTAAGGGATATTAAATACCCTTAGTGGGTATGAAATCCCTCTCCCCACTTCTCTCTCGCCTCTCCCGAAAACAAATGTCCTCTGTGGCACTATTTCGTGATTACTTGATATTGAAATGAATACTCACGACGCCTTTATGCAGTTCCTCAAAGCTGGGATCAGTCTCCTTAGCCCCGCCAAGGATGTGTTGTATTTTCTCAGGTTCAACTCATCCCAAACCTTCTCTGACGTTTGCAGCAAGTAGGCCAGAGCTGAACATTGGATCTCAGAGAGCTTCTCTGTCTTATGCTCTGACTTCAGGTACGTTTGGATGTACTGATATACTGACTGGTCCTTCATCTCCATCAGACAGTGGAAGATGTTGATACATCTGTCAGGTGAGGCATCAATGTTCATTTTCTTCAGGTTCTGGATGGCTTTCTGGACGCCCTCTGAACTGTTCTTTATCTGACCCAGCAGGGCTCCTAACAGACTCCGATTGGACTCCAGTGAGAGGCCATGAAGGAAACGTACCAAGAGATCCAGGTGTCCATTGTCACTCTTCAGGGCTTTGAGCATGGCTTTCTTCAGGAAGTCATCCAGGGACATCTTCTTTTTTAACTTCAGGCACATCATCAAGGAATCAGGACTCAAGAATGTATGCACTACATCCATCTTCCTCTCTGTAAAACAGTGGACCAGATAAACTGCAACCAGAAACTCGTGAACACTCAGATGAACAAAGCAGTAGATCGGCTCTCCCTTGAAGCCAACACTGTCTTTTTTGAAGATCTCTGTGAACAAGGCAGAGCACCTGTGGGCTTCTTCAACACCAAGACCACATTTTTCCAGGTCTTTCTGGTAGAAGATCAGGTTCCCTGTCTCCAGATGTTCAAATGCCAGTCTGGCCAGTTTCAGAAGAACTTCAGTATCAGCCGGTGCGTCATACTTCTCCTCATCCTTGCTTATCTGATCAGAGAGGAAGCGGCAGTACATCTCAGTCTGGGTCTTGGGCAGCTCACATGTCATGTCTGTCTTCAACATGGGCTGCAAAACTGTGACAGTGATGGAACAGAACATTGGGTTTTCACACATGACTCGGATGTTCCTTGATTCATCGATGTGTGATATGACTCTGTTGGCCTGGTTTTGATCACTGACTCTTTTCATGATGTACTTATTCTTCATGTCATCACTGAACCCTAGCACTTCTGTCACTATGTCAACGAAACGAGAAGGGATCTGTCTGGCTGCTGCAGGGCGTGTGGTTATCCAGATGTGAGCACAGGGTAGAAGTTTTCCTTTGATAAGGTTTACCAGTAAGGCTTCCAGTGAGATAGGATGGGTGAAGTCCTCTGGGCAGATATGGTCCATCTTGAAGGGCAAAATTAATTTGTTTTCATCGAGACCATCGAAGACAAACAGAAGTTTGAAGGGACTTTTGTCGTAATCTTTGATTCCTGACTCCTGCAGTTTTGTAAAGATATAATTGAGAGCATCCTCTGGGATGAATTTAGTTGCGTGGATGCATTCGTGAATTAGTTTTGACAAACTAAACTTTCTTCCTCGCAGCAAATTCAAATGACGGAATTGGAACACAAATGCGAGATGGGGAAGTTCATCTTCTTTCTTCGCCCAGTCAGACACAAACTTGTGTACGAGAAAGGATTTGCCGACTCCTGCGATACCAATAGTCATCACTAGTCTGATCCTTTCTCCAGAAGGTGATTTAAAGATTGCACTGAGTTGGATCTCCTGGCCTGCTTTCTTCATCTCCAACTGGATGACCTCAAGCTCACTGCTGACCTCTGTGTCCTCCAGTTGTATGATTCTGACATGTGTGTAGCATCCTTTAAAACGCTTCTTATCCTCCAGTTGGAATGTCCCTTCAGGTACACTCGCAAATGGTTGTACAACTCTTACTTTGAGACCGTTTTGGTAGAAGGAAATATGTCGTTTTACAGGTCCTTGTGTGTCCACAAGCAAATCTGGAAGGAAAAAAAGTCATTCCTTTCGATTAGTGTTACGTGGGAGAGTATTTTTATTGATGAATAATAAATAGCATGCATTATAACGGTTAAAAATAGTGTGAAATTTAAATGACAATGTGTCTGGTCTGACATTTAGTTGTATAGTGATATATAGGGGAGGTGACAGACTCTGTTACATTAGTTATTTTTGTCAGTAGGTTGTAAGCAGGCTGCACAGACGTAAACAAACAATACATTTTGACCAGAGAGAAAAATCATATATCTGCACAGTGACTGCACAGTGCACACACCTGTCTGATCTCCTATTGGAATGACTAATTTATTACCTTCCTTTGGAGGCAGTGAGGACGTGGTGAGGAGACTGCTACCTGAAGACTCTCCAATATCACTGACACCTGCTAAGAGAGAGAGAGAGAGAGAGAGAGAGAGAGAGAGAGAGAGAGAGAGAGAGAGAGAGAGAGAGATGTCTCATTTGTATGTGTGAATCGTCGTGCATCTATAATAGTCCACTATGCTGTTACGCAGTGTTGGTAGATTAGTCCTATTTGCGACCTCTCATGTTGACCTCTATGTTGGCTATAGCTCAGAGGAGAGGACCCGTGTAGCTGCAGTCCATTGCCGGTTAAACAGGGGTCTGTCTGAGTAGCTACCGTCGTCACACAGTAGATTAAACCCATTTAGAAGTATTTTTAAAAGCAGCAAAGGTATCAATCGCACGATTGATACTTTTGAATTTTAACTGCAGGATCACATAACACTTCAAAATCAGGGCTGAAAAAGGAGAAATGGCAAAATACTACTTCAGCAAGAATGCAAATGCATTCTTGCATTACCTTCAGAGCTATAGCCAGCATAGCCAGCGTATGAGAGGTCACCAACAGTGCTACATGTAGCAACTTGCTCAACACTGGTTTTCATTATTTAAGTTCCCTTTTGTAGGTGCATTAACGTTAATTGATGGCCTATTAGCTGTGATTCACAAGTATTGTATTGTATTGAAATACAGTAGTGCGATGTTTACCATCAGTTGGTCTCTGAGAGGAAGCTGCACTGCTCTCTGAAGTATCTGGAACATCACTGGTGCAATCTGAGAGAGAGAGAGAGAGAGAGAGAGAGAGAGAGAGAGAGAGAGAGAGAGAGAGAGAGAGAGAGAGAGAGAGAGAGAGAGAGAGAGAGAGAGAGAGATTTAATGGAAGACATATAAAAATGAATGTGTGGACAGGCGAGGCCTGCATTCTTGTCTGTACTAAGTTGTAGTAGCCTTGTTATAGAACTGTTTTAAAGTCTTCTGGTCTTCCAGTTTGTTGGTAACTTGTAGACATGCTTATATACACATACCATGTCTTCACTTACCTTTGGCTTTGTTCAGAAACTTCTCCAGTAGATCATTCCTTTGGATCTTCTCCAGGACATTCCCCACGATCTGAGTTGCATGAGTATTGTAGGTCTGTACGATCAGGTCGACTGTCTTCATCCTGGTAGCGTCTTCCAGGTGACATGTTTTGATCTTCTGTTGACCTTCAAGATTTTCAGGAAGCTGCAGATACCACTTGAACTTTTGAAAGCCATCCTCTCCCAGATCCTCCAGAGTTGTCAACATATGTTCCTTAAGTCTATCCATGGTTTATTCCTGACAGAACAGAAATCTTGAAGGAAAAAGAAAAGAAAACATTGATGGCTGCATTAGTAGTTGTTATGTTGTACATCTATGTGAAATCATAAAGATTTACAGTCGGGTAACAAAGCTTTCTCAGTTTGGTGCAGGTGGAACATGGATGTTGCAAGGACCACACCATTAGCACACACTCCTCATTGGCATGGACCTACCATTGGGCTAGGGTGGTCTGCAGCCAGGGGACCCTCAACTGAGCCCTCAACATATGTAATTTGTATTGTTGAATTATTTCTAAAATATTAACATGCACGTCCTTTGTTTATTTTTGACCCTTATATCACAATGAACTACTTTTTGGGCGTTTTGGACACAAAAAAACATAGTTCCCTGTGATAGAGGGGTCAATAATGAATGAAGGACCTGCTAATATTTTAGAAATGGGTCTACAATACGATTTACGTTCGTTTTTTGGATTAATTTACTTTTACTGTGTGGCCCTCAGTAACCCCCACAAAATGACCAGAACTACTTCATATTTCACCAAAACCAGAGCAGAACTCCCTCCATGGGACTCTGGGCATCAATGAATACAGGTGACGCCAGTATATTAATGGCAAGTATTTCATACAACGTAACTTAAAAAACAACAACTTAAATCCCTTTAATCCCGTTAAAGGTATTGTGACATGAAAAACATTTTTTGTAAATGTGGAGTTTATAAAAAAATATGGGACATAATTGTATTGGCTGCTATTTGCTAGTATTTGCTGGAAAGAGAGAGAGACACGGATCACTGCTTGATTACATGAGATGTGCACAGCACAGTAGTAGTCTACATGTGGTTAGGTTGGTGGTTGCAGTCTTAGCAACCGAGTGTCAGAGTTGCAACATGGGTTGCAGGAACTGAGCGCTTGAGCGCTGTTCATCCAACCTGAATTTGGACAAAATGGAGTTGGAAATACATTTTCAACAATTTTAGGGCATGTGTGCAACATGCCAGCTGTTGTAGTGTTTATGTTATTGCCTACTATTACTACAAAATGATCTAAATTACAGGGTTTTATGATCATTAAAGCTGGGCTGTTGTCTGAGTCCAATATACCTACTTCAGGTCAAGGACTTGTCCCTAATTGTTATCACCATTCTCAATAGTTGTCTATGGAGAAGAGCCTCCATTAGACTGACCCCGTGAAGTGATCAAAGTTTACATAAGTCTATACTCTATAAGCTCTGTGCCACGTACACAGATTTGATTTCTCTCTATCTCTCTCTCATGCTCACACAATCACACAAACTAAGCTGTGTTTCATTGTTATTCACAGAATCAGTGTAGTTAAGTCTACGGATTTTATTGTTCACGACACTAAAAGCAGTGAGGCAGCCACAGTCTCGGTGGTGTGGCTCCTTTTTTAAAGTTGAGAGCCTGTAGATTTAGCCACGATCAGCTATTTTTGTTATATTTTAATTGAAATATGGAATATTGACAAGATGTTAATAATTTGCTATCCACATTTTGTCCCCTTTCCCCTCGACTTGTCCCACACATGCAACACTTCTGTCCCTCAAATGAATGGGAGGCGGGGGAGTTTGTTAGAGAGGTGGGTGGAGCACGGCAGTGATTGACTGGAAACGAGGAAACTATGACTGCTAGTGGCCAAAAGGATGTGTTTTTTTCCTTGTCTTATTAGAATATAAAAGACAGGAACCAAAAACACATTCATTGAGCATTTTTTTTTTACATGAAAGCCTTTTAAAGGATCATCTTTTGGAGGATCATTGCCAAGATTATAAAATGATGTCACGATACCTTTAAAGAGTAGGTATCACGGATATTTCCTTTAAAAACTAATGACGCATATCTATCAATGACCCCCTAAAGATGTCCAGAAAAAAAGTCGTTTCAGAAAAAATACAATATATAGGCAGAGTTGAAGAAAGAAGTTGAGAGCCCCCCTGCTTCCCTGAAAAGCAGTTGCATTCGGGAAAGAGCCGAACGCGCCATTGCGTGACGTATACAGTGGTACGCTCGGCCAACTTCGCGAGCAGGTCGTGCAGCTGAGCTTCCGGCTAAAGTTATCCACAGTAGCATAGCATAGCATAGTAGTAGGATAGCCTACCCAAATACAATACAATTAAATTATATTTGGCAGCGATCAGCTGCTTAGTTGTCATGATCTTCAAGATCACATGTGCGTTGGTGCATACGCACACACACGTTGCGATCGAGGTGCGACAATAATACTTTTATAGAGACTAACTAATGTTATTCTAGCTCCCACTCTGCTCCGTCCCTCCGCTCCGAGATGGGAGCTGCACTAGAGGAAGCACAGAGTGTAGGACCGCAACCCTGCTTTCTGGTCTCAACTCTGGGTTGTCATGCTTTATTTATAGATTTGTCTTTGTTTATAGATTTGTCCATGTTTCTAGAGATGAGCCTCGCACCGTCCCAAGTTGGATGTATGCCGTCTCTCCCTATCAGACCAATTTTCCCCTCAAAGCTTTGCCAATGATTTATAAAGCCCACGTTGTTATCTGGACACCACCTAGACAACCAGCGGTTGAATTGACTCATACGGCTATATATGTCATTGTTGATCATGTTTGGCAGGGGGGCAGAGAAAATTACGTATGACTATGCTTCCTTCCAGTAACAGTCACCCAGCCGCCGTCACGATCTGATTCGTGGGGACCCCGATCAGCCGCGGACCGCAGCTGATCGGGGTCCCCACGGTGGCGTCCCTGTGTCCGGGTGCGAGCGGTGGGCGAGCTAGCCGCACCACCGCTAGCACTTTTAACCAGAGCCTCCAGCTCGATCAGCCTCTCCGTTAGCCCCGTTCGTGACACTCTCATCTCGCTGGCGATGCTGACTACAGCTCCTCGTAGCTGTAGTCAGCATCGCCAGCGAGATGAGAGTGTCACGAACGGGGCTACCTCTCCGTTAGCACAGAGATCGCATTGCATTTGTTACACAGACCCATCGTTCCAAAAGTAGTGGGGTCGTAACTATGCATGCGGCATTCGATGCACACGATAGGGCTAGAGCGAGCGGGGGGCTCGGGAGAGGATGCAGCCGCCGCCATCACAGCCCGGTACTAGCAGTAGCAGTAGCCGCTAAGCCGGTGCCACTGCTAGGTGGCTAGGCTATCAAGCCAAGAAGTTACTACATACATTAGAGTCTATGGGCTCGCGCAAGTACATGAACCACGTAACCAGACTATTTTCTGCCCCCTCAATATCGCAACTCTGTCTATTTCCCCCCCATACCGACACAGAGTAAACTCACTAGCCTGCCCAAGAGAGGTAATCTCTTCATGGGCAGGCTAGCGAGCGTGGCCCGCTGGAACCAGCCTGGAGGTTGGATACAGTGACTCAAGAAAGACACGCCCCCCAAGCCTGTGTAGAAATGCGAGCCGTGCACAGCCGTGTTTCCCAGTAGATAATGCAAAATCGGCTGGCGGATTATTTACAAAAAATCTCGAGTGCATAGTATAGCGGTCCCTGGTCATGCTAACCAAAAAAGATTTTTATTTACTTCATTAACATGACGCTAAAATAATGGAATTCCGAGGAGTTTTTTAACATGTGTTCCTATGTGTTCCTAGAGGTGTGACGTCAGCGTGTTCTACTGGTGACGCGCTGTTTTGGGTCGGGCTTTTCCGAGCTGGTGGGAGGGGTTTTTCAGAAGAGTGTCCTCCGACTGGAAACAGCATTGAAACGGCTTTATATAGCCATATGTTTGCATTTTCGAATGTTATCACAACTTTGTCATAGTTAAAATGAGAAAAAGTTGATATTAGCATGATACCCTGTCTTTAAGTGTTCTAGGGTTATAAATGTTTTGCACAAACCATGTCTCTGACACAGTAATGATGTACTGTAATATACTGTAGCCTACATGTCAGAGTGTTATCATGATGGTTAATTATTCACATGGCTGTGATGTGGCAGAGATACCACATAAAGTGAGTGAGTGCTGTTTAACTGCACGACACGTACAACATTTTATTGCGACCAAAGGTCACAGTTACTGTTAACTATATGGAATTTAACATGCTCTCGACTGTCACAGAAAATTAGGTCCGGGCCTACCTGGGCCCTCATCAATCGTAGCTTTGAAAATCAGGCTTTCATTTTGCACAAAAACGGAAAGCCTGGACTAATTTGTTGTGGACTAAGCCTGGACTAATTTGGTATTCAGACAGAGTAGTACTGTCTGAATACCAACACATCATTACAGAGTAAGTAAGTAGCCTTGCCAGGCCATGATGTCAGGAGGCCCAGCTGAGCCATTGAGGCCCATATAGGTCAGGAGCCTATCTCCTGTTTCTGTAGCGTGAGGCAGCTTGATGTACAAGTACACCCCCTGGACATGACGCTAGTATATCGCAGGGACTTACCCCCAATCCAACCCTTGATGCTGAGTGCCAAGCAGGGAGGCATTGGGTCCCATTTTTAGAGTCTTTGGTATGACCCGACCGGGAATCGAACCCCGGCCTCCCAGTCTCAGGGCCAACACATCATTACAGAGTACTGTCTAAATACCAACACATCATATAGAGTAGTACTGTCTGAATACCAGCACATCACATAGAGTAGTCCTGTCTGAATAGCACTGTCTAAATAGCAACACATCATATAGAGTAGTACTGTCTAAATCATGTACAGTAGAGTAGTACTGTCTGAATACCAACACATCACATAGAGTAGTACTGTCTGAATACCAACACATCACATAGAGTAGTCCTGTCTGAATACCAGTACATCACATAGAGTAGTCCTGTCTCAATACCAACACACACTCCTCAAACAGAATAGGAATAGCTTGATGCGGTGTTATTTCTCAACATGGAAGCAATTATGAATCATTGCAATTGTTTAGCACCACTTTAGTGCTCTCACATGAAAGCACAGAATAGAAACAATCTCTAAAGATCACAATAAATACAAAATCCTAATCATTCTTCTGCCACAATGGGAAAAAAGCAGGATCTGCAAGATTGAGGGTGCATTTCTACATGCACGTACAGTTTGAACTTTTCCAATGCATTTTATGACAGGTGGGGTTCATGTGGTGTCAGCCTGCACTCGCATGCTGCTGCTTATCAGAGAGACAGCGTTTATTGCTGCTTTGTCCATTTCAAAGCACCTTTACACAACACATTTCACCAAAACCAGAGCATAACTTCCACCACAGGACTCAATACAATTTAAGTACTTAATACTTGCAATCAAGTACTTAATACTTACAATTTAAGTTAAAAACAAATCTGAACTATTCCTTTAGGTTTTGTGTTTCCTTGAAATTTGGATATCTTCATGTGATTCATTTATTCATTACTTATTTTTAAAACAAACCATGTCACTGACACAGCAATAAGTAAGGGATAATAAGTAAGGGTGTTATCCCGCTTATTACATGGCTTACGTCAGTGGTTTTCAACCAGTGGTCCGAGTTGAGAGGGTTCCAGGTGGTCCCCAGACTAAATTCAGGCTGAATGGCAACGGCATGTAAACCAAATACGTAGCTAACCAAACGGCGTGCTGGAACTAAATGAAACCAAATGGACCCTTGCGGGTCCATTTGGTTTCATTTATACGCTCTCAAGAGTTAAAATATTCATCATCTGAATTAGCCCAAAGTCTACACATTCAATCAGAGAATGTAAGAGAATGGTCATTTTTGTTATCCTGTTTTTGTTTCCCAAATGGACAAAAACAAAAGAAATCTTGAAGAAAGGTTTGGGGTCTGTGGGACTAAAATGTCATCAAATGGTGGTACGTGGCTCAAAAATACTGAATAAATAGAGGGCCCTGGTGTCAAAATGGTTGGTCTCACTCTTACTTTTATCTTGAAATTAAATTAATATTATGCAGACTTTAGTTCAGCCTTTAGTCTTGGTCCTCCACAAATGTTTATGTATCTCATTTGGCCCCTTGGGAAAAATAATTGCCCACCCCTGGTATAGTTAGACAGCCAGATTAGGCCCCCAGTGTTTAGTGTTAGACAGTTTAACATCACACTGTACTGTGCATTGTTACCTGCTCTGTGGACCTGCCCCTGACTCGCCTTCTCTTTTCCTCTACAGTGTCTTCGGGACCTGAGCTCTGAGACGCAACCTACGGACCCAGCACGTATTTTTCCCCCATGAGTTTGTGAATAAAATCCGCTCAAACCTGCTATTGGCTCTCCTTGCTGTGCATTTGGGTCACTTCAGAGTCGAGTCATAACTGTTATCATGGAGTGTTACCATGGTGGTTAATTATTCACATGGCTGTGCCAGAGACACAACACAAACCCTCATCAAACCCTGTTTAATCAACAGAATGTCCACATACCATACTGAGCTGACTTGCTCTGACATGATATGACCTCATCAAACCCTGTACACTCCAGATATGCTCAGGTTTGTCACATCTGCCTTTTAGAGCATATAGAATAGAATAGAATACTCCTCCAGATTCTGTCCAAAATTCCTGCAAATCGTTACACAAATCTCTCCAATATTCTATATTCCATACGAAATCCTAATGCTTTCCATTCTAAATCCTAAACTTATTTATATTACTCCACGAACATTTTGCAAACATCGTACAGGTCTCCCCTGCCGGGGGAGACCTGTGCCCAGAAGGGCACTTTTTCTAGTTTTCTACTGATTACTCACACAGTCTTGAATTTTTGTTTGTTTGTTTGAAACCGATAATGTGATGAGAAGTGTTGGTTCAAGTAGGAGTTGCAAATAGTCTACCTCATCATTATATGGAAGGATGATTCATTCATTCATTCATTACATATTTTAATGTGTCCCACAATCTGAATACATGTTAACAATGTTAAATATTTACTTGCATAACTGTGCAAGGAAGCAGCACTCGCTTTATGTGGAGCATATATGACACAACACGGCCAGGTCAATAATGAACCACCACTTCATCATCTCATGACTTATGGCTTAAAATCACATTAAACATGTTTTACAATATGTGGAGTCCAACCCCAGATCGAAGCATTTTAAATTCTGTATTACCTGGTCTGTGTGTTTCAAACATACTGCCCAGATCTTCTATCACTGTCCAGGATGATGTGTGGAGCTTGTAGTGTATCCTTCCTACATCCTTTACTTACAGTATTTGATCAACATTAAAACATAAAATGCTCAACGCATATAATTCGACACTACTAAAACTACAACTTACTTCTTACTTACAGTATAGCCTACTCAAGACGATGAAACGGTAGCTAATCCTTCCACAACAAGCTCACACTGCCACTGGTCTCCCTCCGTGACTCAGGTGCATCATGTGAAGTCGACCAGGGCATGAGGGCTGTCCTGTTTCATATAGTAGGGACTTTAAGATTAAGCTAGGCCGTGGACAAGACGGAGCGGATGTGGGCGTGGTCCGTCGCCGTTGCAACAGAAGCCCAACATGGTTAAGAAAGCAGCCGACGTTGACGAGGCCACACCCTTCCCAATGATGTCACTGGTTCCCATAGTGACACGTCTATACAGCACGTGACAAAAGTGGTTTCCATGGTGACTCCTACACAGCACGTGTCAAATGTAAACAAGAAAGAAAGAAAGAAAGAAAGAAAGAAAGAAAGAAAGAAAGAAAGAAAGAAAGAAAGAAAGAAAGAAAGAAAGAAAGAAAGAAAGAAAGAAAGAAAGAAAGCTTATTGGATTCCCGCTGGATAGCAAATAGGATTTGTTCCAAAGTTTTATAGGGGAGTCATATAGGATTTTTTTTTTAAACTAGGGTCAATATCATTCTATGAACCATGTCTTGAATTAACAGAAAGGACGATTTAAGGAAATCCATTAATTAGGATGAAGTGAAAATTACCACACTATAATTTGGGTGCAGTGAAAAGATCTAATTTCACTTTTGGATCACAGGCAAAAAGTATATGATGGCCACTGGCCAGTAGATGTCATTATATAAGAACATTCCATGCAAACAAACTAACAATCCATGAATCTCACTCAGCTCTCGTCCACGTTGTGACACGACGCCAAGAGCTGCGTTTTGCCGTCCTAGGAGAGGGTCGGACGGCCGCGAGGCTTATGTATCGAGCACAGAGCGATTGATTACGTCGGTCGTAGGCCTCACGTTCCCCAATCTTAAATAGGCTAGTAAGTCAGTGAGGCCACAGCCCCGCCCCTTTATGCACCCTTTCAATGACAGATAACCAGGGGTGTAGTGGAGGGGGGACGCAGGGGGACGGCGTCCCTCCACTTCTCACATCTAAAATATTTTTGGGTCTGAAAAAAATCATTAGCATGGTGAAATACATCTTGATGACATCATCAAGATGTGTTTCACCATGTTAATGAGTTTCCTTTTTTCTGAGAGTGTACAAATGGAACCAAATGGACCCGCTAGGGTCCATTTGGTTCACATTTGTACACTCTCAGAAAAAAAAAATAAATCAAATGGGGGGAATTCCCCTTTCAGAGGCGTGCGTCCCCCACTTCTAAAAGTACCACTACAACACTGCTTCTCACATCTAAAATATTTTTGGGGCAAAAGTAGGCCTATGTTTTTTGTCTTGTCATTTACTTTTATGGATACAATTAGGCGATGGAAACAATCTTTCTCAATATGCTATGCTTGTTTTAATAGCGTGTCTGTGTGCGTTGCGCAGGTGCACGCAAATGTGCAGGCAAATGAAAGTGTGCATGCACATGTCTTAAAGGGGAATTCCACTCATTTTCAATATTTTACTGTCATTAATATACCTTAGAGATGTTGTATGTATTCTAGGGTCCATTTGGTTCACACTCTCAGAATAAAATTGAAATTGGGTGGAATTCCTCCCACTTCTAAACGTCCTACAACACTGCAGATAACTGACACAGACAAGACATATTTAATAACTGTGTACTGTCCAAATAGTAACAATACCATTGAACCACAATGTGACAGTTTGCAAGCTTAGATTGACTATATATACACTTTTATACTGTATATACACTTTCAAAGTATTAGCATTTGTCAGGTTCACAGGTTCACAGTTCACTGGTAAAGATCACACCATCAAATAGGATTCGCATTAGTAGTATTTATTAGTGATGCGAGATTAATCAGAAAACACATCGGTGTTGACCGATTTTGTCTGTTTCTTTGATTAAACAGCATCGGTCTGATTAATCAACCAGACTGATTCATTAATCCCTGATTTACTGTTGTTTAGAGACAAGGAAGCCCATAGTAACAGCATGAACAGATCTACAAGCTCACAATATTAAACAGAAGGTATATCTGACCTGCATAAGCATGCAGTGCAGATCCCCTGTTACATATGAAACTTCTAAAATATACAGTTATGAAATGAATGTTGTGAAACACTGTAATGTGAAATACTAGTATTTTTTTTAAATCACGTTCATCCTGCCGTTCGTTACTTGGGCATTTCATTAATTGTTCAGAGTTTTTCCAACATAGTTTCATATAACACAACATAAATATGTATACAAACTCTGTCTTAAAGGGGGGGATTGAAAAATGGAGAACCTCCTGTGGCATGCTGGTTGTGACTAAAACAATATTTTAATCCTCATTTCCCTGTCTCCCTAGATAGTTTTTTTTATTGATGATTTCATAGAACAATTAAAATGCAAACAGTACAGTCAAAGCACATTGGTCTGAAAGGATACCACTGAAAAATGGATATGACAACGAAATCATTTTGCCACCGCTCTTCTCGACCGTTATAAATCAGCATAGAAAATAAAATCTGTTCTAGTGCCAGCTCACCGCTCTCATCTCCTTCCTATGTTACTTGTTCTCGTCCCACCTCAATGTTTTGGGGCTCAGGAGGTAGAGCAGGACGTCCGACTGATCTGAGGGTCGGTGGTGTGAAACCTGGCTATAGTCATTGTCTAAATGTCAAAGTGTCCTTGGGCAAGATGCTGAAACTGAAATGTTGTGCCTTCTACTGTATGTCTGGCGGCAGAGACAGACATGGTGGGAAAGGCGTGCATGTGCATACTCTCTATTGCAAGATGCAGTGCTTCTTGGCTTTGCGTTCGGTCGACAAAGCCTCCAGAGCTGCCAAGAGGGCCTCGTCGAACACGTTCTTAAGGCCATGCTGTGGGAGTGAAGGAGAGAAGAGAAAGAGAGAGAGAGAGTGAGAGAGAGTGAGAGAGAGATTAGATTTCTTCCGAAGAATTTCTAAGTTCTCAGTCAGATTCATGAAGCGTTCTTAAGTAGCATTTTGTTTGTAAAATTTGTCCTTATGATGATCCAAATCCTTGTAAGTTGAAGGGGTGTTCCAGTTCCTTCATATAATCATAGGTAGATGCCCCACCAATCCTAATTACCATAGGGAACTGCCCACCAATTCCCATATAAGGCATTGGGAATTCCC
This sequence comes from Benthosema pterotum, assembly GCA_039105355.1. NCBI lineage: Eukaryota > Metazoa > Chordata > Actinopteri > Myctophiformes > Myctophidae > Benthosema > Benthosema pterotum. Next base: position 3,630,540 of record CM076983.1, on the reverse strand, counting down.
TCTCCTTCCTGCGTTTTACCCAGGTGGGTGTGGTTTTTCATGACTAAATGGCAGTGCCGAACACCGACCGCGCACTGATCGCTTAAATTGCGCACGCTCCGCTTTACTTATGCTTTACTTTACTTCGCTCTGCTTTACTTACGCAGGTAAAAAACATCTATAGAGGTTGATGCCACATATATGCCATCCGCTATTGGTCCTTTTGAAAGGCGAAACCTTTGGACTTGGAACAATCGCTGAACGACACCAATGTCTGCTGTAATACGATGTGGCAGGGCGATGCAGACATCCCATACCAGGGACTTTAAGCACACAATGGCGGCGTCTCCAATATGGCAACAGGAAGTCGATCCACGCTTGTTTGATAAATCTGCTTGTCGTAGCAGCCGTTCCTACGATGGCAGAACCTACACTTTAACGTGGTGTCCACAACGTCTGTTTGAAAAACACTGCGTAGACGTGTCTCCATGGGACCCTGTTGCCGTTGCAGATGGATGTTTGCTTAACGATTGTTACAGCTATGGCGATTGCGTCATAGTCCCATACTTCCGCCAAGGGGAGCTGTTGTAAAAAGAGTAGATGCTTAAATTCCCTACTTTTGATGTGACCGCTACAGTGGACCTTCTCTGGAGAATGAGCAAGAACACAGAAATCCTATCCTGATACGCGCCATAGAGAGTGTCCAGACCAGTGTTGGGCATGTTATTTTGAAAAGAAAGAAACTCAATTCAATTACAAATGTCTTCTTAATAAAAAGTAATTGAGTTACTTTGTTAAAGCAGTTTTTAATATATTTGTCACTGTTGACCTACTTTTTTGCAATGAAGACAATTGTGTGTCGTTACTAATTAACTCACTAACATACAGTACATTCACACACGTATGCACACACACACACACACACACACACACACACACACACACACACACACACACACACACACACACACACACACGGCACGTTGGCCGTACCTGTGTGCGAGCTGAACACTCCACATATTTGACAGCCCCGAGGTCCCTGGCCAGCTTGTGTCCGCTCTCGGGGTCCACGGGGCGTTTTTTGATCTCGGCCAGCTTCTTCACCGTGCTGCTGTCATCTCTGAGGTCCACCTGGGTCCCCACCAGGAGGAAGGGGGTCCCTGGACTGTAGTGAGAGATCTCTGGGACCCACTGGAGGCAGAGAGAGAGAGAGAGCGAGCAGAATGAATGTGAGGACTCAGGACAGTCAGACAGACAGACAGACAGACAGACAGACAGACAGACAGACAGACAGACAGACAGACAGACAGACAGACAGACAGACAGACAGACAGACAGACCTTCTCTCGGACATTCTCAATGGGGAAAGGCGACACAACGGAGAAGCAAACGAGGAAGACGTCCGTCTGGGGGTAAGAGAGGGGGCGGAGCCTCATGTAGTCCTCCTGGCCTGTAGAGGATGTAGAGAGCAGAGATCGTCTGATGCACAGCACAGGAGTTTGCACTTTCCATCTAGATATACTGTAGATAGGAACCTATTCAGTGGCTTAGGGGTAGAGTCATCGAATGGTAACCACAAGGTTGCCAGTTCGATCCCGGGCTCCCGCAGAGTTAGTGTTGAAGTGTCCTTGAGCAAGACAATGAACCCCTAATTGCTCCCGAAGTGCTAGTAGGTACCTTGCATGGTTTCCACTGCCATCAGTGTATGAATGTGTGTGTGTGTGAATGGGTGAATGTGATGCACAATCTACTGTATGTGAAGCGCCTTGGATAAAGGGCGCTTCACATGGTAAATGCGCCATTTACCATTCAAACGCTTTGTGGGTTTGTAACTCAAACAGTGTAACAAACAGGTGGAACCAAACAGACACCTCACCATTTGTTACACAATTAGATTTAGAGTCCAGTCTAACTGTTATAATTCCAAGCATGCATGACATGATTTCATTACTCCAGTCTATGCCTTAGACTACTTTTTTTCTCCATTGTATTTTTATTTAAGTTCATACTGTATAGCCAAACGGCTTATGCCTGGCGGTGCATCAAGAGGCAAGATAGATGATGGACCCAAGAGGACGGAAATGACTAGAACCAGGTGCAAAATCTTCTTAAAAGGAATTTGAAGGTGACCCTGAAGCCAACACCATGAGTTGCATCAGGCAGAATTGTCCAGCAAGTATTTTCACTTGTGCTTACATCTACAAAGAACTTTCTTCTGCGACAGAGATAATATCAAAGTGTGATTTTACCTGCTGTGTCCCACAGACTTAGGGTGTAGGGCTCCCCTCCGAACATCACTGTCACCTCAGTATGATCAAATACCTGGAAACACATAGTCAAGAAAATGAAACTTTACCTGACCATTGGTAATTCCTTCCCCGACATTGACATTGGTTTTCTCTTTTTATTATCATACAAATTGTGAAAAAATGATTTCATTGGGTCTTCCTCATTGAACACACAGAAATAACTGTTAGTTATGAAGGCATTACAAAAAAATGTTATCGTAACACCCCTGTCTCCCCTGTCAAAGGCCAACATCTTAACCACTAGACCAAAGGGAAATCCCTTCTGTTCAAGGGCAGATAATAGACTTTGGAGGCCATCACGACGGAGGCTGTAGCCACCACTACATTACCGCAGCAGCATGTTTTTGTTTACAAGTGGACAATTTTCATGAGTTTTGATATAAAAATACATAAAAGTGAAAACTTTCACATTTTTGGCATGCATTGTTGGGTATGGTCATACACCAGAGATGTGGTCTAAAAGTGTGAAAAACATTTTTCAATTCACCTGGCCTTTACCCATATGGAAAAAAACAAACTCTTGAAAGTGGCACATTTTATATAAGAGAATGGAGTTAATATAAGATATATAGTATTTCTTTGTAAAGTGAAACATATATAAAACATATATCATTTGTGTTTGCATCTATTAAGTTTTTTTTTCCATGGGTAAACCTAGCTACATGTTTAATAATTCATGCTGATTTCTGTTCTGACATTGTATTTCAAGCATGCGCTAGTAGAAGTGAAGACTCTTCTGTGCTAGACAACACGCTGAAAATTAGTTTTAGCATGACTTTTAAGGGCTTTACAGACGGGGAGTAATACGTAGCGCCTAGTTCATTTTTAACAGGACTGGCGTGTGATGAAGCAACTGTGTGACGCCAGGTGTTATCGCACGGCATTCAGTGTTGCACGCGTGTTCGTTTTGTGCACACGCCCGAACGGTGCAATCACCACAAAAATGCGGACGTTTATCACTCCCCGTCTGTAAAGAGAGAGAGAGATTATAACAAGAAAATAGGACATGAATAGAACTGGAAAATGTGTGCAGCTTTAGAGCCCTGTCGCAGTGGTCCCAAGAAGAAGAAAAAGCATGGAGATCGACTGACACGGACAGACTCCGTACTCACCGTGGGAATGTACACAGGGTACTCGCCGGTGCTGTAGGAGATGAGTAGCTCGGTCTTTTTCGCACTGTGGTCACCCACCACCACACACTTTATGGTCCTCATCTGCAGGACACACACACACACACACACACACACACACACACACACACACACACACACACACACACACACACACACACACACACACACACACACACAGAAGTGACGCTTTTATTAGCCAATGAAAATTGCTGGTTTGTGAAATTTCTTCTTCAGCTTCTTCATTTTGCAGCATGGTAAAGCTGCATGCCACAGAGAACTCAAATCAGTATTTTAGTAATTTGTGATTAAATTAGTCAAAAGAGGCACTATAGCATTTATTTGAAAACCAAACATTTGAACGGGCATAATTCATGCCTCATTTGGCCAAAAGTCATGGAACTTGTTTGCACATGTTCCTTCGTTGTGTGTAGTAAATTTTTCATCAGGCACAATAAACACCTATTTTGGTGGAAGGACCCACAACAATCTGTGGCCAGGTAGCTGCTACGCTACACTAATCTTTATTTTTACTGCTAATCTGAAGTGACACAATTTTTGAGCCACTCTGTGATTTAGCAAAACATGACAATAAATGGACAGCATGCAGAGTACATCATGGCTGATCAATATCACATTCAGTAACTTTGTGTTTTGTTTTACACACCTCAAGTCCAAGAATGTCTTTGCCAGGGTTTCTTGTGGTTCCCTGTGAGTGAGATAAAAAGTCAGAATATCGGCCCAGGCGGGATGCGCATTTGTGCATAATTTGTGTGCATTTGAATCAGATGGGGGGGAGATTGATTTATTCAGAGAATAATTGCAACGGACCTCCTTCCCCATGATGTCCTTTCCTTCTGGGCCAATTTGTCCCGGAGAACCTTGAGGTCCAGGTTCACCCTGGAAGCAACACATACATTAAGAGATCCATGAAAACGGATTCACTCAAGAAAATGTCTGTAAGATTGTTCTTTTAAGTAATCTACCTTTGGTCCACATAGTCCAGTGTCATTCATTCCCGGTTGGTCATCGCAGCCATGGTCGCCCTATACGATCAAATACACACATGCAGATGTTGTTAGATATCCCCTTCAATATGTCGTATATTGTTACGTTTGTTTCATGATATCATGCATAGCATCATGACAGATATGTCAACCTTTGAGAAGAACAGTGATACACATACTGTACATCTACAACACAGGACTATTCTACTGTGGGGTGAAATAATGCATTTTTTATTATTTGGTTCTTTCACTTAACCATACCCTTTGTCCGGGGATGGCCTGATGTCCTGATGTCCCTTCTGGCCCTTGAAGACCCTGCAGCTCTTGTGAACCCTGTATAAGAGAAGGTAGTCAGGATGGTCTCCAAGACATGGCTAAAATTAGTCCTCAAACTAGGGCCAAAATGTCATGCAAAGCACACTGCACTGAGTGGTTTCTTAACATACTGGTTGGCCAGTTTGTCCAATCCCTGGAGGTCCATGGGAGCCATCACTTCCACTTAATCCTTTGTCAACCTGTGGATAACAATTGAGAGCAAAATACGAATATAAAATCCGGAGTGTGGATTCATTTCAGAAAGTGTTACTTTATTTTTGTCACATGGTACAAAACAAAATCAGCAAAATGTCAAATATATTGCCTGCAAGATACAGTTACCGTCAGTTGATAAGGGAACAAAGGTATACCTTTTTTGCAAGTCCAGTGTCACCTTTCATTGCAGGTGGGCCATGGTAGCCCTGCTCACCCTGTCATCACAACCATAAATACATGCAGATTATGCACAAGAACTACTGAAACTGTGTGTGTATGTGTGTGTGTGTGTGTGTGTGTGTGTGTGTGTGTGTGTGTGTGTGTGTGTGTGTGTGTGTGTGTGTGCGTGTGCGCGTGTGTGTGTGTGTGTGTGTGAATGGATGATTACTTCCTGTGGAGGCAGTGAGGACGTGGTGAGGAGACTGCTACCTGAAGACTCTCCAACATCACTGACACCTGCTACAAGAGACAGAGAGAAGGGAGGCGTTTGTAGGCGTGCATTTGTAGGTCCCCCAGGGCCAAATAAGCCTCGTGAATGAATTATATTTGGACCGCAGGATGATATTTATTTACTATGATAACTGGCCTTCTGGTATATTGCATATTCCACAATGAGAAATGAATAATAAGTAAATCACTTTGTTAACTTTCTTAACTGAACTGATTTACTTTATCATGTTACTATGAGAGCAGTTCTCGGTGAGGATCCTGAAACTGAGCTTTAATAATGCATTTTCAGTTTTTAATGAAAGCAGTTTTAACTTTGGATTGATCTTTTCCAACACTGCAGGTTTTAATTAAAGAAAATAGCGGCAACGTTTTCCAATGAGCCCTTAACTAAGTCTCTGCCCAATCCGGCCTAGACACGTTAGAAGAGGAAAGCTTGGCCAGGTAAGCTTGACCTGGTCCATTCCAAAGGGTGGGGCTTTGAGAAGGGCTCATTACATCACCATTACGTCATCAGCTAAACCAGCCAATCGGAGTACTTCGAGGGACGGCCGATGGTTAACAGCGGTCAAAGTGGGTTCACCTGTCTTCACCTACCTTTCAATCGGTTCAGAAACTTATCCTGTAGATCATTCCTTTGGATCTTCACAAGGACATTCCCCACGATCTGAGTTGCATGAGTAGTGTAGGTCTGTACGATCAGGTCGACTGTCTCCATCCTGTCAGCGTCTTCCAGTTGGCATTTTTTGAGTGGCTGGAGACCTTCAACATTATCAGGAAGCTGCAGATACCACTTAAACTCCTTAAAGTCTTTTTTTCCCAGATCCTTCAGAGTTGTGAGGATATGTTCCTTAAGTCTATCCATGGTTTATTCCTGACACAAGCAGAAAGCTCTGGGTGGTAAACATAACTGAAAACTAAAAAAAAAGAAAAGAAAACATTAATGGGGCTGCCGCTGCACGAGCAGTTATGTCATGGCCATTAGAGCTGGGATCGGGACGACTTTTTCCCAACCCTAGCCTGATACCGACAGCTTTCTGTTCAGCCAGAGCCGAGTCCAACCATCCACACTATAATTAAGGAAATGTCTGAGTGAATGTCTGAATGAATGAATGTCTCTCTGAAACCGGCGTAACTCCTCACTGACTGCACCAATCAATTTGAGTTTTCACACGGTCATTGTCCATAATGTTAGGAAGAGACTGACAAAGCCTTTTTTTTTTTCAAATTAACCAGTTGTTAATTGATCATTAAATTAATACTGCATTAAATTTTCCCCATCGACTTAACATGGGACACTCCGACCGCCCCCTAACGTTACACACATCACACCCCTCTGTTCTCGGTGTTACCCCACTGTCATATTTCCACTGCTACACCAGCAACGCAACAGATAGTGGCCTAGCATGTTGGAGTTGGTGTTGTTGAGGAGGAGGAGGAGGAGGGGAGGCCACAGCACAGGCAGTGTGACTGGGTGTCACATTTGCAACTAAAATATTCACCATACAGAGTTGAAAAAATCACTTAATGGAAATGAGAAAGCAGGTGCACAAGGAAGGACAGGATGCATGTGTGTCAAGATATTGAATAAAAGTGCACAGGGATTTCCTCCACGTTATTAGTTGCAGCTGTTACATGCCGTATGGGGTTGCTATTTCTCTGTTCCTCCTCTCTATTCCTCCAGTCCCTTTTCCCCCTCCACACACTCATTCTCTACAGGTGGGAGGTCCTCAGTCAGCAGTGTCCAGCCTCCATTCCACATCATCCACCCTCATTTGTCAGCCTGTGATTCCCCGGTCCCGCCTCCATCCAATCATGATCACCTGTGTACTATATAAGCAGTGCTGGCTCATTTCTCTTTCTCTCTCAGTTGGGCTGGCTCTGTGCTTGTGGTCATGTTTAGTTTTAGGGTTAGAAATCCCGAATTGTAAACAGTGTACTGTAGCCAAGATGGCGCCGCTCTATGGCGACATGGTTCTGCATAAACATCAACATTATAATTGGCCCGATACCCCGAACCCTATACTTTTCAGAACGTTTGGGCCAGTAGATACTGCCATGCAGTGGCCCTACTGGGCCAGTGAAAATGCCTTGTGAGAGAAACGAGTCTTAATTTGACAATCCACTGTAGTGTTTGTAATTATTGAAAAGGTTTCCATTATCGCTAAAACAAATGGTTGCGTACGTGATCTGTGCACCGTCTGCATGTAACTACAGCCCAAGCCAGCTGTAGGCTTTACAATTTACAATTTAGGCATTTAGCAGACACTCTTGATCCAGAGCGACTTACAATGGTGAAAATTTTACAAATTTAATCAGGATTTACAATAGGCTTTGGGAACAACGTGGAGGCTGGATGTTGGTCGCCTCTCTGGAACATGCGCTGCCCGTCCCGATCGAGCTAGTGCCAGTTCACCAAGTCGCTGAAATGATCCCTGCCATCTGTTGTTTTCATCGTTTAACATGAAATATTCCTACAACCCCAATTCCGTTGAAATTGGGACGTTGTGAAAAATGTCAATAAAAACAGAATGCATTGATTTGCAAATCGTTTTCAACCTATATTCAGTTGAATACACCACAAAGACAATATATTTAATGTTCCAACTGATAAACCTTATTGTTTTTTGAAATTATACAATCTTTTGTAAATTGATCCCTGCAACACGTACCAAAAAAGTTGGGACGGGGGCAACAAAAGACTGGGGAAGGTCATGAATGCACAAATAACGCCTGTTTGGAACATTCCACTGGTAAACAGGTTAATCTTAAACAGTTTAATATCGTGATTGGGTATAACAGGACCATCCCAGTCGTTCACAATCAAAGATGGGGCGAGGTTCACCACTTTGTGAATAATTCTGGGAGAAAATCATCCAACTGTTTAAAAACAATGTTTCTCAACATTCAATTGCAAGGAATTTGGTGATTTCATCATCTACAGTCCATAATATAATCAAAACGTTCAAAGAATCTGAAGAACTTGCTATACTAAGCGACAAGGCCGAAAAACAACACCGAATACTTGTGACCTTTAATCCCTCAGGTGGCTCTGCATTAAAAACTGACATCATTGTGTAAAGGATATTACTGTTTGGACTCAGGAACACTCAGAAAACCATTGTCAGTTTACATACACCTGTCGCTACACCTGCGAGTGCAAGTTAAAACTCTACCATGGAAAGCAAAGCGATACATAAGAAAGGTTGGTTTGAAAAACAACCAGAAAAACAACCAGAAATGCCTTCTCTGGGTCCACTATCATTAGAAATGTGGACTCATCAGACCACAGCACACTTTTCCACTTTGTGTATATCCATTTCAAATGATATTGTACCCAGAGAAGGCATTTCTGGTTGTTTTTCTGGTTGTTTTTCAAACCAACCTTTCTTTGCTTTGCATGGTAGAGTTTTGACTTGCACTCGCAGGTGTAGCGACAGGTGTATGTAAACTGACAATGGTTTTCTGAGTGTTCCTGAGTCCACACAGTAATATCCTTTACACAATGATGTCAGTTTTTAATGCAGAGCCACCTGAGGGATCAAAGGTCACAAGTATTCGGTGTTGGTTTTCGGCCTTGTCGCTTTAGTATAGCAAGTTCTTCAGATTCTTTGAACGTTTTGATTATATTATGGACTGTAGATGATGAAATCACCAAATTCCTTGCAATTGAATGTTGAGAAACATTGTTTTTAAACAGTTGGATGATTTTCTCCCAGAATTATTCACAAAGTGGTGAACCTCGCCTCATCTTTGATTGTGAACGACTGGGATGGTCCTGTTATACCCAATCACGATATTAAACTGTTTAAGATTAACCTGTTTACCAGTGGAATGTTCCAAACAGGCGTTATTTGTGCATTCATGACCTTTCCCAGTCTTTTGTTGCCCCCGTCCCAACTTTTTTGGTACGTGTTGCAGGGATCAATTTACAAAAGATTGTATAATTTCCAAAAACAATAAAGTTTATCAGTTTGAACATTAAATATATTGTCTTTGTGGTGTATTCAACTGAATATAGGTTGAAAACGATTTGCAAATCAATGCATTCTGTTTTTATTGACATTTTTCACAACGTCCCAATTTCAACGGAATTGGGGTTGTAAATCCTCCATCCAAGCTGGACGAAAACAGTAACCACTGTTTATATATAGAAACGTAGTGACTTCTCCCAAAGTTCCATCCTGAATGTCCAGCTTATTATTATTTTAATGACGGCAAGCCAATAAACCAATCGGCAGCGTTGTCAGGATTTATCTAAATTTCTGATTAATTAATTTATTCATTTTGTTGGCAATACTTGTGGACAATAACTATAGGACATTTCTTTTTACCTATTGTCATTTACTGGTATCACATTAGCGGGGAAAAAACAAAAAAATCATACATACATTAAAGAAGAAAAAAAAAGAGAGGAATCTCTCCGGGTGATTGATTTTAATAGTCGAGCCAGTGATTTGAAGAATCCACTGGCCCTGATAAATTTCCCTTAATGTCTACCCCTGTAAACAGTAGCGACCAAGCTGCAACGAGTTGCAAAATAAGCAACTCCTTTTGCAACTCGATTAAAGTAAAATAAAGTATTTACGAGATCAGTCTCAACCCGGTCTATAGACGTTGTATCTCGCATTATACGTTATACGCGTTATACGTTATATCTCTATTCATACACTGATTGCAGTGAAAACAACATGCAAGCCAGCACACAACCAGTTCAGTGTCTGGTCCATCTCCTTATAGCCACAGTTGCCCACAGTCAGTGCAGGCTAGTGGTCACTGACTGGGTAATTTGCAATAGACTTGCCTTTTAGAGTTGTGTAACTTGGCAGTTCAACAAGTTGAATGTAGTTACTAAACTCCTTGGAATGATGATACACTGTACCCTGTCTTGGTCAAACCATATTAATTATATCTGGTATTTCCAGGAAATGTGGTTCTTGTGTGCCCAGACCCCTTTTATGTCAGATTGTTCAGAGTTTAGTGTTGTGTCATCTTGACTACTGCCCCACTGTGTGGTCATCTGCTGCTAGTGGTGATCTGAGGAAGCTCCAGGTTGTCCAGAATAGAGCAGCGCGGTTAGTTCTGGGCTGCTCAGTAAGGTCTAATGTGAGCCACATGCATGCCAGCCTGTCTTGGCTTACAGTAGAGAAGAGGTTGTCTTTTTGTAGCCCAGTGGAATAGGTGCCTGCAGTTTTATGTTAATCCACCAGGTGGCACTGTCACACTGCTGGCAGTGTCTGACCAACTAGCTGTGTGTTGCCTTCCTATACCCGGCCACCACACTAGTTGCTACCGTTGGCGCACACCAGGCTGAACATCCCTGGTGAGTCGGTACAGTCAGCAGCTGCCAACGCCGAAACCTGGGCGGCGGTAAACTAACCCAGAAAACTCAGCTTGTCTGAGTCTGGGCATGTGGAACCCCTGGTGGAGGAAATTCCACCTAAAGGTCTTCTGACCATCCACTGCAACCAGGACCAGCTCCAGTCGTCTAGACTACGTCTTGCCACTGGGTAAAGATGGGACTGGTCGAGAGAGTGAGGTCGATGCTGCGCAAATCTCCCTCACTGAAATCCAAGTTCTCTGCGCAAGTCATGGCACCGTACCACCGTCAAACAAGTCCTGTGGCGATGGGCAAGCGACGAAGCAGCAGGCACGGATATGCTGGAAGCTGTAGCCGCAAACCTGCACACAGGCGGCTCAGGATATTGGTCGTTCCCTCACTGGACCGAAGCAGCAGTGAAGTCCGGCAACACCCTGAGCGACTGAGCAGCCCTGTTCAGGATCACACTGCTCACCTCCATAGTGAGGAGGGGGTTAGAAAAGGTACCCCAAACATTGTCTGCTTCATAACATCCTGGTCAGCCTACCGCAGCTGGCGGGATCCCACTTCCGCGGTCGAAAAATAAATAAAAGGAAAAGTACCAAAGTGATACCACTCACTGTTGGCGCCTGGAATGTGCGCACTCTGATGGACACATCAGGATCAAAAAGACCTGAGAGACGCACGGCTCTTGTGGGTAGAGAGCTAGCCAGATACAACGTGGACATTGCTGCTCTCAGTGAGACCCGGCTGGCCGACACTGGACAAGTGACCGAAATTGGCGCGGGTTACACGTTCTTCTGGAGTGGGCGTGGGCAGGAAGAGAGACGTGATGCGGGAGTTGGTTTTGCAGTAAAAAACCATCTGGTCAAACAGCTGGTCTGCCTACCCAAGGGGATAAACGATCGCCTAATGACCCTGAAGCTCCATCTAATGGGGAAAAAGGAGGCCACCATCATCAGTGCCTATGCCCCTACCATGAACAACCCTGATGAGGCAAAAAACAAGTTCTATGAGGATCTGGAAGCCATCATTGCTGCCACAGCCAGCAATGACAAACTGCTGATACTTGGGGACTTCAATGCCAGAGTTGGAAAAGACCATCAGACATGGAACGGAGTCATAGGCAGACATGGCACTGGAAAGTGCAACAGCAACGGACTCCTACTGCTGAAAACGTGCTCTGAGTTTGACCTTCTTATTACTAACACAATCTTCCAACTTCCAAAGCGCAAGAGAACATCATGGATGCATCCACGTTCACACCACTGGCACTTGATTGACTATGTCATTGTGAGAAGGAGCAACCGGCACGATGTCAGGGTGACCAAGGCCATGTGTGGTGCTGAATGTTGGACCGATCACCGTCTCATCATTTCCAAACTCAACCTTCGGATTAAGCCTTCCAGACGTCCCCAAGGACAACGATGTGTCAAGCGTCTCAACATCAATCGCCTTCAACAGGAACCCACCAAGCTGGCCTTTGTTGAAGCTCTGGACCATCAGCTGGAGTCTCTAAGCTTTGAGTGTACAGATGTAGATGAGGATTGGACTGCCTTTAAGAGCATTGTACATTCTACAGCCCTTGAATCACTTGGTGTTCCTGTGCGAAAACATCAAGATTGGTTTGATGAGAGCGATGTAGAGATCCAAGCACTCCTTGAGGAAAAACATTGTCTGTATAAAGCCTACCTGAAGGACAGCAGCTCAGAGGCAAAAAAAAGTGCTTTCCACAACATCCGGAGGGTTGTCCAGCAGAGACTCAGAGCCATGCAAGACGCCTGGCTTTGTGCAAAGGCTGAGGAGATCCAGTCCTATGCTGACAAAAATAACAGCAAATGTTTTTACAATGCGCTCAAGCAAGTCTATGGTCCGCAGCGCTCTGGAACTTCACCTCTTCTGAGTGCAGATGAAACAACTCTCCTCACAGAGAAGGATAAAATCCTTGCAAGGTGGGCTGAGCACTTCAATTCCGTCCTCAACCAGCCATCCAGTATGGATGAGGAGGCAATTGCAAGACTGCCACAAATTGAAACAAACCACTCCCTTGCTGTCCCACCTTCCCTTGAGGAAACAGAGAAAGCCATAAGCCTCCTCTCATCTGGCAAAGCTCCAGGGTCCGATGCCATCCCGTCCGAAGTCTACAGGAATGGAGGGCCTCGTTTAGTCGAGAAACTGACCGATCTCTTCCAGCTCATGTGGACTTTAGACGCTGTTCCCCAGGAGTTTAAAGATGCCTCCATAATCCATCTCTATAAGAGGAAAGGCAACCGGCAGTCCTGCGATAACCACAGAGGCATTTCACTACTGTCCATTGCTGGAAAAATCTTTGCAAGAATTCTCTTGAACCGTCTGACTGTACACCTGGACCAGGGTCTGCTGCCTGAGAGTCAGTGTGGCTTTCGAAAGGACCGCTCAACCACTGACATGGTATTTACTGTCCGACAGCTCCAAGAGAAATGCCAAGAACAAAATGCTGATCTCTACATGGTTTTTGTGGACCTAACAAAGGCATTCGACACAGTCAGCAGAGAGGGTCTGTGGAAGATCATGGCCAAGTATGGATGTCCAGACAAGTTCATTAGCATGGTGCGCAAACTCCACGATGGTATGATGGCCAGCGTTAGAGACCAGCAAGATCTGTCTGACCCGTTTCCGATCACAAACGGGGTGAAACAAGGCTGCATACTAGCACCAACGCTCTTCAGCATGGTATTCTCTGCCATGCTTCAGGACTCATGCCAGAACAACAGCACTGGTATCAACATCAGCTACCGTCTTGATGGAGGCCTATTCAACCTGCAAAGGCTGCAAGCTAAAACCAAGGTGGAAAATGTCAGAGTCCGTGAACTACTGTTTGCCGATGACTGTGCTCTGGTTGCCAGTTCAAATGAAGAACTGCAGGCCAGTATGGACCATTTCTCTTCAGCCTGCAACAACTTTGGCCTAACAATCAGCATAAAGAAGACTGAAGTCCTCTACCAACCTGCTCCAGGAAAACCTTATACTGAGCCCACGATCCATGTGAACAGTCAAAAGCTCTCATCAGTTGACAGGTTTACCTACCTGGGAAGTACCTTGTCTCGTGCTGTACACATAGATGAGGAAGTTAACATCAGGATCGGCAAGGCGAGTGCAGCCTTTGGACGTCTACGTGACTCGGTGTGGGCAAGAAGTGGAATCAGGCAGGAGACAAAACTTAAGGTTTACCAGGCTGTTGTGCTACCAACTCTTTTGTATGGGTGTGAAACCTGGACAGTCTACCAGCGTCATGCCAGAAAACTCAACCATTTCCATCTGAGCTGCCTAAGAAAACTGCTGAGGATCAAATGGCAGGACAGAATTCCTGACACTGACGTTCTCAGCAAGGCAAATCTGCAAAGCATCCCCACCCTACTTGCAACAGCTCAGCTGAGATGGACTGGCCATGTGACCAGAATGCCCTGTACAAGATTGCCAAAACAAGTCTTCTTTGGCGAACTGAAGAGTGGCAAGCGAGCACAAGGTGGTCCTAAAAAGCGCTACAAGGACACTCTAAAATCCTCGCTGAAGAGCTTTAAGATCGACCTGAACCACTGGGAACACCTGGCCAAGGATCGACCAGCTTGGAGAGGAAAGGTCCAGGAGGGTGCCGTTCACTGTGAAAACAGCAGAAGATCCAGTGCCATGTTGAAGAGACAACAACGCAAAGCCAGGAAAGAAGCTGTTCCTGCCCCTCAGGGCTCTGCAGACTCTCTGACCTGTCCTGTGTGCCACAGAGTATTCCGGGCTCGGATTGGGCTTTTCAGTCATCTGCGCACTCACCAAAAGTCATCAAACTGAGACGTGCCATGGTCATCATCAACCCTGATGGACGAACAAGGAAGGAAGGACTGTCACTTTAAGACTGCCACGTTCTGGGGTTGAGGGTCAGGGGTTACACTATACCATAGATGAAAAAGACCGTCATGAGAAAAGAAGCAGCAGCCTGTGTTTGTGGCGATTCAATGAAGAGATTTTGATGGTAAAACAAATACTATACTGGCATTGTATATTTTCAAATACACTTGCAAACGCAATTTTGATGAAGTATAGTCTTTCATGAGATTAATTCAAGGTGATTAAGGTTACATGTTTATGGTTTCAGATTGTAAACAAGAGGTGGAAGCTGTGAACTAGTACAGTAGTTCAGTCAACTTAATATCTGTTTCCCTGTCCTCTTTGTACTGTAAGTACTGCATTTTGATGTTGCATTTCTACTTTTTGCAAGTGAATCTGTTCTTACAATAGAGTTTTTACTTATTATTGCTGTTGTGCTTTTCAAGGGAAGAAGAGTGAAATTTAGCAGACCAGTGGTTTCTTAGAGGGGGATTTGGCCATTCAATACTGTGGTGAGTTTTAGTTTTACCTCACCATTTAATGTACATTTTATTTTGTTTTATCTTAATGGCACAAATGATTAAATGTTGGTATCTTTCCGCTTTGTTCTCCTAGAAAGAGCCACTGCCGTATTTTGTTTAGGATTGTATTTTTTTGTGACAGGCTTGCATGCCAAACATTTATTTCGCCAACCTGTGGCCTTCTCATGAAAGAAAATAATCTACACCACCACCAACTGCCTGGGAAATAAAGAACCCCAAATATATGTCTGTGTCCTGCACCCTATTTGCCAGGTTACATTTTAATACACTTGTATTGTTCAGGTCCGTAATTATCAGTTCAACGCCTGTTTTTATTCATAGACAAATAGTCTAGCTGTCACAATTCTGTACATGACCATAACATAGAGGGTCAAATAATCTTGTACTTCCTAGCCCCAAAACCAATTCTTTAAAGAAATCGTATATTTACAGATCATTAACTCTCTGGAATAACCTGCTTCAAAACCTTCACAATACGTATTTTAGTAAATTAACTTAAAAATAAGCTGAAGTTGCATCTCTCACTGTAAATTGTAACTTCTTTCTGTATTTCTTCATCATGCTTTTTAACAACTTGTAATTCTTTTAACATGGTTCTTTTATTGTATAGTCATGTTTTATTGTATAGTACTGATTGATTCATGTTGTATTTTGTATATCTTTTATGTGGACCCCAGGAAGATTAGCTGGTTGCCACGGCACCAGCTAATGGGGATCGTTAATAAAAATTAAAAAAAAAAATCAAAAAATCATTGTTGTTTACATATTTCTGATGTTTGCCTGTGATGGTGCACAGGGCAGAATACTGCAATGGATCTTGTAACTGTGTGTATTTTGTAGGCTACTGCATACTAGTGATGTTATTCTATATGCTATAATTAAGGTCCTTGAGGGTATTTCAGATGGTCTCCCCAGCTATATGATGCAGAGTTGACCATATTGACCATTATTATATATTTATTGTTGAGTGTAAAATGAAACCATAGACCAAGAGTTAAATTATTGTTAAATATCTGTATTGCTTGCAAGAAATCTAGACAATTTGGAGAATGTAGTATAATTATTATTTTGCTAAACAATACCACTACCGCATCCCTATACAACATGCCATGTTGTATGTTATATGTTGTATGTTTATGTTATCACTTAAAAAATCACTTGTGGGGGGAAAAAGTTTTTTTTTTTTTTTGTGATAACTAGGCCTACTATAGAGCTGCCAGTCAGCAAGGTCTATCATATCAAAATCTAATCTAGGGATGTACAGGAATACAAATCTGGTGCTTTGGCCCAAGGACTTGTTTCGTTGGGTACGTAACTGAAGGGCAGCAGCACTCGTTTTATGTTGTGTAACTTGTGTCTATGTTACAGCACAGAATTGTCAGCACTTGTTTTATGGCTTAAAAGCAAATCACAACAAGTACAGGATATTACACTACTGTCAGTGATATTTGCTTGTTCAAAACACATAGTAATGCAGTCCATCCAACGGTATAAACATTTTAAATGAATTCTGTACTTGTGTACTACCTGGTCCGTGTGTGGACTGTAAATCAATACTGCCCACTGGTCCATCTTCTATCAATGTCCAGGATGGTGTTTGGAGCTTGTGGTGTATCCTCCCTCCATCCTTTACTAATGTGATCAACTTTAAACATAATAGGTGTTTATCTGTACACTACAACAAAGAGAGTGGAGAACTACAGCATTCTTATACACCAGACAATGAAACCGAAACTAAAACTTTCATAGCACACACTTCCTCACTGACTCAGGACACGCGCACCATGTGAAGTTTCCCATGTTTACTGGTGAGGAAACCCCAGCTATTGCAAAGTACTTTGCTGACATCTAGTGTCTATTCTTTTAACTGCAGCGTGGGATTCTTCACAGAAAAGTGCCTTTAGATCAGGGGTGGGCAATTATTTTTCACAGGGGGCCAGATGAGATGCATAAAATATTTTGGAGGGCCGAGACTAAAGGCTTAACTAAAGTCTGCGTAATATTATTTTAGTTTCAAGATAAAAGTAAACGTAAGACCAACCATTTTGACACCAGGGCCCTCTATTTATTCAGTATTTGAGCACCACTATTTGATGACATTTTAACCCCACAGACCACAAAACTAACGATTTCTTTTGGTTTTGTCCACAATACCAGACTGATTTCACAAACAAAACAGGCAAAGATAGATAAAAAAAGACCATTCTTTTACATTCTCTGAAGACTTGGGCTAATTCAGATGATGAATATTTTAACTCTTGAGAGTGTAAAATGAAACCAAATGGACCCGCAAGGGTCTCAAAGAGTTACATCTGGTTAACCAACTTTCCATATTTAACTGGAAGTCTCTCAAGGACCACTGGTGGTCCCCGGACCACTAGTTGAAAACACGGTACCCTTTCACAGTCAGCCAAAGGGCCGCATTTGGCCCCCGGGCCGCATAATGCCCAGGTATGCTCATGCATTCTGATTTGGCCCAGGGGGGGGGTGTGTGCTGTCTCTCCTCAAAACAAGGCTTCAAACCTTCCAAAACAAACTGTTCAGGCTGCCACTTTGCCTCAATCCCTGTGGTCCACAACCCAGCTCAGACCTGACCACTTTGGACAGGCTGGAAGCCTGGAATGGCTTAGAGTTGATGACACAAGAGTACAGTACCTTGCAATGGGACCAGAAGAATCCAATGCTCCACCAAAACACCCATGTATCTGTCTAAATACGTCCTTAAAGGGTAAGTCCACCCATTTTCAACATTCTAATATGTCATTAGTATACCCTAGAGGTGCTGGGTGGACATGATAAAAAAGTTCCCCCATTATGTGTTCCCAAGAAATGGAGGTCTGAAGAAAACCACTAACATGGTGAAACATCTTGATGACATCATCAAGATGTATTTTCACCATCTTATGGATTTCTTTAGACGCTTCTTTGGTTGCATTTGTACGCTCTCAGAAAAGGGACTAAAGGGACTAAATTCTTTTCACTCCCATGCCACCAAAATGTGGAACAGTCAACCAACAGTCGCTGAGACATGCAAATCCCTTGACTCCTTCAAAACCACTCTCAAAGGGCACGTATGGTATGGACGGCAACAATTTGAAACTTGCCTCCATGAAAATGTGGTTCCCCTACCACCCCCCTTTTCCCTTAATAGTATATTTTTCTTTTCCCTTGTACTTCCACTATGGTTTCCTGCTTTTGGCTATACATAACATAGGCTAAACATAACAATTATTTTTTATTTTTTAATGAATACAGTGGATCACATTCTAAACACGTAGAAATGTTTCATGGAGTTGTTCCTCTCACAGTTAACAGTATTGAGTTGTCCTTGAAATGTACTGTAATTTCCCCAAATTAATAAAATTAAGACGAGTATTTGTTTACAAAAACGAGCCAGGTAACAGGTGCCATAGACGTAAAGACGAGATTTGAAATCCTGCGAGATTTCCGCAGGGTGGGGGGGAATTAACCCTTTAGTTACACATCTGAGATATGTGTGGGAAAAAAATGTATACAACTGCCGTTTGTGATTTTTTGTTTTTGAGATAATCGATCAATTACTTAATGCATATAAATAGCACTCTGGACCTCAAGGGGGCGCTACAGGCTGGCAAATGGCACAATTTTTGCACTTCAAACACACACAATCAATACACATCCATGTCATGTGTGCAATGAATACTGTTCAACTTGAGCAGAAGGTGTGGTCTCTTAGTACTGCACATATTTATTTAAAACATTTTTTGATGTCAGACCATTTCAAATAGCAGAAGTCATAAACATACACCGGTATGTAGGTATTTAAACTGATAATATTCTGAATTTAACCAAAATAGGTCATAACTTGAGCACAAACAAACAATCAAACAATAAAGAAATAAGTGTTCTGAAAGTAAATGTTCTTTGCTGTGATGATTCAGAATTAATCACACAAACACTTGTATATGAAAACTATGATACAGAATGTTATACAGAGAATATTACAAAACTGATGGTTCCAGGTGGTCCCCAGCTAGGTTAGTTAACCCGATGAAAAGTTGGTGAACCAGATGTAACTCTTTGAGAGCGTTAACACGAAACCAAATGGACCCGCAAGGGACCATTTGGTTGTGTTTACGCTCTCAAAGAGTTAAAATATTCATCATCTGAATTAGCCCAGGTCTACACAACTAGAAGATTAATGGTCATTTTTCATCTGTACGTTTGCCTGTTTGGTTTCCCAAATCCAAATTGTGGACAAAAGCAAAAGCAATCTTCTGTGGGGATAAAATGTCCTCAAATGGTGGTCTGTCTGTGGCTCAAATGCTGAATTAAATAGTGGGCCCTGGTATGAAAAAAAGGTTGAGAACCCAATGCTCTATTTGTTTCCTCCCAGTAAATGCAGGACCAGTTCCTCGTCCTCGGCCAGGGAGAGCCCAGTGTCCAGCCGCTGGTTCTCTTCCGCGCGTCGCCTCGCTCTCTTCCTGTTTCCTGTCGTTGGCTCCTCCTCTTCCTCCTCCTCACTGCTGTCGTCGCTGCTGCTGCTGTGGCTGCGTTTCCTTCTGCCACCTCCCACTCCCTCCTCCTCGTCCTCCACCTCCAAAGACAAGGAAAGATAATACGACTATTATAATAATAATTCAGTCCAAATACAGTATAACCCAGGGGTCAGCAACCTGCGGCTCAGGAGCCGCATGCGGCTCTAGAACACAGCCCTAGTGGCTCAGTGGCTGTAGCATTATTACATACACACTGGGGTGATCCACACCAAAATAATATAAACATTTCAGTCACCCAAAACGCGTTGTGCTGTCTGACAGTTGCCAGTTAAAGTAGCACTTGTTGGCCATGTCAAAAAAGCCCAGCAGTTATCAGAGGTGGAGCTTTCAATCTGAACCACCCATTTTCAAAGGTTTACTCAGTTTACTATGTCATTAATATACCTTAGAGACGTTGTGTGGACTAGAAATGGAGTTCTGTAAAACTCCTTTATTTTTATTTTTTAGAAACTCCATTTCTGAAGAAAGGTTGTGTTTCACCATGTTAATGATTTTTCTTTGAGGAGCTTTTTTATGAGAGTGTGCAAATGGAACATTTTGCACATGCATCACATTTGCACACTCTCAGGGAAAAAAATAAAATAAAATGCGGCTCCAGACAGATTTTGAATTTAATTTTGGGTCGAAAATGGCTCTTTCAACATCTTGGGTTGCCGACCCCTGGTATAACCAGTGGACTACGTAAGCTCACACGTTGGGAAGCTCGTAGATATGCTATTTTCAGTGTGCAATTGCAAGTGTAAAAAATGACTTGTAGTGGATCTCTAGACCAGGGGTTTTCAACCTTTTTCATCTCAGAGACCACCATTTATAGGCTGGATTTGGGAAACAAAACAAGCAAAACTTACATTCCCAAATGGTTAATTCAGATGATGAATATTTTAACTCTTGAGAGCGTAAAAAATGAAGCCAAATGGACCCGCAAGGGTCCATTTGGTTTCATTTTTACGTTCTCAAGAGTTACATCTGGTTAACCAACTTAGCTGGGGACCACCTGGAATCCTCTCAGGGACCACTGGTGGTCCCCGGACCACCTGTTGAAAACCCCTGTTCTAGACTAACAATTGAATCTAGTTTTTTATTTGTTGACGAAATTATCAAAGTCTCAGTCACGATTTTAGTTTCCATGTCGTTTTTTTTTTGTCAGCGGAAATAAAAAAAAGGTAGTCGGCGAACATTTTTTCGTCTCGGTAACGTAGTGGAGCGGCTACACTCACCTCCTCGGAGTCGGAGCTCCGCTGGTCTGGGTCGGGCAGAGAGGAGGGGTCAAAGTCTTCCCCGTGGCCCCCCAGGTACGCCACCACCTCTTCCTCCTCCTCGTCGGATGCCTTGCCGTCGCGCTTGCGGGCTTCCCTCCTGGCAGCAGAGATGGGACGTTAGTCACTGAGAACACTCAATAATTCAATAGTTGGACGATAATTGGTCAATAGTTGGTTGAGCAGATTATAACACACAAGCTGCAGTTTGTTGTTGTTTTTTTGTTTTTGATTTGCTTTGTCTAAAGAATTTTCTATTCTCTAAAGAATAGAAAATAAAATACCCTATTGGCCTGAATATAAAACAGTGTTTTTTTTAATGGAAATATATACCGTATTGTCCCGAATATAAGACGGCTCTGATTATAAGATGACCCACATTTCCCAAGACTCATTTGTGGGAAAAAACATTTAAGACTAAATCTGGTTATTATTAAAGAACATGGTTTAAAAGGTTTTTTATATAATTTTAAATACAATTATTTCCATGTGACTTTGTATCACAATACAGTGTAAATAAGATAAAATGGAGGCTCTTGGTATTTGTTATTCCAGTAACAATCAAGTCTCCTTGTGGTTACAAGGGGACTTGTGTAACAAGATAAATACTGTACATAGAACTAATATTCTATGCATAGTTCCTAGGAACTAACATTACGTGGCAGTGTTGTTAGTGGGGCAATAAAAACGGTTACACACAACACAGTGGTGCTCTCATAGAGAAGCTGTGCTGCTGTTTTAGTTGGAGTTGAATAAAACAAGCATCATAACATGCCCTCTGTTGTTTAGTTAACATGTCCAGCTTTAATAGAATGAATTGGGATGGTCACGCTGTTCTCCATCTTGTCTGTGTGTGTACTACAAGATGCGCTACGATGTACACTCACCGGCCACTTTATTAGGTACAACTGCTCTGTATAGAGACACTCCATTCATAACAAAGGTATTAGTGGGAATGCTGCCATCTAATGACTAAAGCTGCGATTATAAGGCGAAGGGCATTTTTGACACAATACGGTATTAAAAAAATGGAGTTGTGAAATTGAATTCAATACGGTAATCAATCGTGACTAACACATATTCACGGTAGGAGCGATTCAAGTAATCGTTCGGTCATTTATTTAGTGAGTGTTTTATTCCATGGTTTTGTAACCCCAATGTTAAAGCAATTCTCACGGGATCTACACTTCCTTCGTCAACGTGGAGAGAGCAACGGGCTGGCTTCATGCTTCCTTTATCGTATGACGAGTGAGCAGGCCACTTCTCATCACCCGACAGAGAGTTTTACTCGGTTCGGACGTAGCAGGTGGAAGGAACGCGTCATTCCGGTCGGTTCCCTTTCCTGTCCGTCAGCTGAGGCAAACGGAGTTGAAATTTTGCGGCAGTGATAATCGGTTGGTCTTACCTGGCAGCCTTGGCTTTCAGTCTCTTCTCGCGGTGCTTCTCCTTGACCTTGCGCCTGTACTCCTGCTTGTCGAACTCCTGGTCCTCGCGCTGCAGCCTCTGGCGGGCCTTGGCCACGTCGATGCCAGACACGGCCTCCTCGTCCTCGTCGGCTGCCGCCGCCGCCGCAGTGCGCTGCACCTGAGGCCACTGCTGCACCGCCTCGCCCTCCTCCGTGAAGGTGGTTATGGTGTTGACT
Source organism: Benthosema pterotum (assembly GCA_039105355.1). NCBI lineage: Eukaryota > Metazoa > Chordata > Actinopteri > Myctophiformes > Myctophidae > Benthosema > Benthosema pterotum. The sequence continues at coordinate 3,607,981 of CM076983.1, read as the reverse complement.
TTCAGCTTCCTCTTCAGAACCTTCTTGGCATCTTAACAAAAAAAAAAAAGATGTAACAGCCGATTATATGGGTGGAGTGTGGAACCATAACATCCATCTGGAGTGAGTGTGGAAGTATAGCGGCCCTCTGTAGTGAGTGTGGAACTATAGCGGTCCTCTGGAGTGAGTGTGAAACTATAGCGGTCCTCTGGAGTGAGTGTGGAACTATAGCGGTCCTCTGGAGTGAGTGTGGAACTATAGCGGCCCTCTGGAGTGAGTGTGGAACTACAGCGCTCCTCTGGAGTGAGTGTGTAACTATAGCAGCCCTCTGGAGTGAGTGTGGAACTATAGCGGTCCTCTGGAGTGAGTGTGGAACTATAGTGGTCCTCTGGAGTGAGTGTGTAACTATAGCAGCCCTCTGGAGTGAGTGTGGAACTATAGCGGTCCTCTGGAGTGAGTGTGGAACTATAGCGGTCCTCTGGAGTGAGTGTGGAACTATAGCGCTCCTCTAGAGTGAGTGTGGAACTATAGCGGTCCTCTGGAGTGAGTGTGGAACTATAGCGCTCCTCTAGAGTGAGTGTGGAACTATAGCGGTCCTCTGGAGTGAGTGTGGAACTATAGCGGTCCTCTGGAGTGAGTGTAGAACTATCGCAGCCCTCTGGAGTGAGTGTGGAACTATAGCGGTCCTCTGGAGTGAGTGTGGAACTATAGCGGTCCTCTGGAGTGAGTGTGGAACTATAGTGGTCCTCTGGAGTGAGTGCGGAGCTATAGCGGTCCTCTGGAGTGAGTGTGGAACTATAGCGGTCCTCTGGAGTGAGTGTGGAACTATAGCGGTCCTCTGGAGTGAGTGTGGAACTATAGCGGTCCTCTGGAGTGAGTGTGGAACTATAGCAGCTCTCTCCATCATCCAAATTGCCCACCTGTCCCCTATATGCTTCCCTACCTTTAAATTTGCTGTCTTTGGTGGATTTCTTCTTGGCCTGGGCGGTCAGCGGCTTCTCCACTTCAGGCTCCTGGACTTCAGTGACGTTAAAGACGTCTTTCCTCTTGACCGTCAGCAAATCGAAACCCGCCGTAGTGTCGTCGTCCTCACTGTCGCTGTGGAGTCACACAACACAATGTGGAGCGGTGTCAAACGTGTGCGGTTGTATGCATGGGCAGTTGGGAAGGAAAAAAAAAATGTAAGCTTGTGGATCTGTGTAGAAAGGACTAGGAGGATAGATGCAGGAAAATGGGCACGATTATTACAAAATAGCCAAATTGCAATGATTTACGATAAGATGGCCACTATGTTCTTGGCGACGTCTTCCTCATAATCGCCATAATCATGTAGGTAGGGCATTTCTTGATGTATTTTCGGTGTATTTTTTTATATATAAAACAAACACTTTGCTCTAGTACTGGGGTTTGGAAGCGCTCATCATTAGTCACTGAAAAGGTACCACCTGTTTAGAATTTGCACATAATGCAGGAGGCACCAGCCCGACCCGTTAATACAAACAAATGCCTCCCAAGTCCAGCACTTTCATTTACTGACAGAAAGTAGCTCATAACATGTTCTACTGTGGATTTTCATCAAACATGCTTTGCACATAGAAAGAGGATAATTCAACCTTTCCATACAGCTGCAATGTTGGTGAGTTTAACGTTGTTTAACCAATTGTGTCTCATGCTAGATTCTAGTCCCCCACGGTAGATTCAAGTTCATCTCAGTAGATTGTATTTTCTGAAGTTAGATTCGAGTTTCTGACACTAGATTCTAGTTCCCGACACTAGATTCTAGTCCATGACACTAAATTCTAGTTTGTGACACGAAATTCTAGTCCCTGGTGCTAGATTCTAGAAACATCTCTTTCTGTGTCAGTGATGCTTAACATATTTCATAGGAAGGACCCCCAGAAATATCTATAATTTAGCTGCAGAACCTCATCTAAAAAACATGTTGTTCTAGGGATCCCCCAGAAGCAAAGATTTGAGTTAAAAATGTTTGCTTCCGAAATAATGTAGTCAAAGATTTGAATAATAATAATTGAATAATAATTTGCATAATGTATTCAAAGATTTGCACCACATTTTGACAATTTTTCATATCGCGCCACTCGGAGTGGCGCGATATGAAAAATTGTCAAAATGTGGTGCAAATATGAGTGCAAATATGAGCTTGTAGATCTGCTATTTTTCAACAGCTAAAACACCAAAACGTATTCAGTACAGAAAGGGTTAATACAAGCGAGTCGCAGGTGAAAATTCTTGTCATGGGGGAGTCGATGGACTGAATTGCAACTAGATTCAGCCCAGTTATAAAAGAATCTAGAGTTGCACTGCGGCTACTGCCTTCCCTTACCTGGGTTGACCCCGCAGCACCTCTTTCTGTTCATCATCATCATCACCACTGTCTTCACTGTCGCCATCCGTGTCGTCTGAGCTCTGGCTTTCTGTGCGAGACGCACGCTTCAGCTCCGACTTGAAGCTCTTCAGCTCTTCCTCCTCATCGTCCTCCTCATCCTCGGACTGACCTTCGTCTCTCTGCGCGTCCTCTTTTGTGACCGCTGTGTGTTTCTGGGGGACGCTCTTCAGGAAGCGCACCCTGGGGAACAGTTACGACCAGGGACGGAAGAGAGCATGTTGGAGGGGCAAGAGAAAATGGTATGGGGTCGGCTTCATCGCCCGTGTCGTAAAGCACCAAAAATAACATCAGTTGTTGTTGAAGTTGCAACAGACACGCAGCATGCATAAAGCTAAAGGTCTGACTCAGAGAGTTTTCTGTTTTCAATGATGAAATGCTGTTGGTTTAGTGGTGCCAAAATTGTAGTTAGTAGCAGTAGTGGTGTTTCAAATCATTTTAAATACAAGCACTTTGATTTGAAATATCTTGGGTTGTTTTGCATGGCATCGTGTTTGGGGGGGCAGACAGGGTATTTAGGGGGGCATTGCCCCCCCCCCCCATGCATGGTTACGACAACGCTTCGTTTTAACGCACACACAGTATTTATTAATTTAACGCAGGTAATCCATGTGCTTTCTGTGGGACTTAACCCTACTTTATCAAAAAATAAACCTATAGTGTAGTCTACTCGCCAGCCCATAGAGCCCCATTGTAAACCCAGACATGTTGAGTACACCAAGGTTTTATGTTAGAAATGCTGAGTAGGGTTCCCCAGCGTGTAGGAACCAATGCATGCTAGGGGGTTGGGCAGCTATATACAGTATAAGCTCTTGATGGCTGGTTTTAATTATTATGGCCCAGGCCCAGGCCTGGTGGTATAGGCTTCCGGGCCTCCCTCAAGGCCGCAGACCTGATTCGCTGCCATGCAGCCAATGAACACGGCCCCAAACCTGATTTGCTGCCATGCAGCCAATGAGAGGACTTAAACCATACCTGGCTACACCACAGCGATCGGGAATTGCACCCATTTTCAGTAAGAGTGATTAGAAGCTGGTGGTGTGTTACCTGGGAGGCAGGGCCAGGCCCAGCGACAGAGCGTAGTCCTGCAGCTTCAGCTGGAGGACGTCGAACACCTGCTTGTTCTTCATGAGGTAGACGGAGCGCAGGTAGGACACGAAGCAGCGCTGGGCGCGCTCCTTCTGCTCCTTCTCCTGGGCCAGGAAGCCTGCCAGCTGCTGCTGCACGTCCTGGAACTTCTCCGGGTTCACCTGGAGGTCAGGGGAGGAGACACACACACAAGTTAATACAAGTTAGCAAAAAGTTAGTCCCAACACTGCTAATGATAGTAATCAAAAGTATAATCAGATAATTAACTTAACCGATGCAAACATGAAAGAAATGCTTAAACATGTAGCTAGGTGTAATGTCAGAGGCCACAGAGGTGAACCTTTCAAGCCTGCTATAAGTCATAACTCAAAGACAGGTGGGGCAAACTGAACAAACTATATGTCAAATTGTAGCTATGATGATATCCTGATTTCACATGACTTGATAAAACAAGAAAGAAAAAAAAAACTGGGGGAACTACAAGCACACCAGCCATGTAATCCTGACCTGGATCTTATTGATTGGAACCTTCTTCTCTTGGAGCTGAGCGACCATGCCTTGTTCCTCTGACGGCAGCAGCAGTAGCAAGGCCTCTCCCCCCTCCTTGTACCTGTCAACCAATAGCAACGTGTCACTAGAGATGTATCTGAATCGTTAACTTTTGACAGTAGGTTATTACTCTCAGGTTTTGAACGGAGCATATTTTTGTCAACAGCGAGAACCACGGATAGTGTGGCGCTGGCTGGTGACGTACCAGCAACAACGTGCGATAAAACTTTTATTGGAAAATAGCAGGTGTTCACGGCTCATAAGCGCGCCACAGAGTGACGCGCACTCTGATGGCGCGCACTCTGTTGTGCCACACAGAGTGGCGTGCTATGAGCCGTGAACACCGGCTATTTTGGGGGGAAAATGTGAGAATGCAGCACAAACCTTTAACCCACCGTCCGACAATCCCGCGCTTGTTGTGCGCGGTCCTGTCGGCCGGTAACGACGAAGGCGCAGAAAACAACAAAACGTAGATTTCATTATTTAATCCAACTATTAGTCCCAGCGCGTCGTCTGATAAAGATCCTGTTGCTGACTTGCATTTGGAACGGAATTGTTGCGACAACCTTTTTTTGTTTGTCCCATTCGCACCCATTCAATCCAATGCATTCAAACGCCTCTCCTGAGATTCTACCCCTGAATGTCGTGGGCGCGTGAGTAGATCAACTAGGGCTCAAGACACCAGAAAGAGCATGACGTCATCGCACATGCATCTGGCGCTTCAAAATAAGGGTTTTTTACCGAATCCACTGGCTTGAGCCGTGGGCATAGGGCAGAAAAGGACGCACACGCGATCGCGGTCTATGTGTTAAATAATGTTCTTTCAGAGCGAATATTTTGGAGAATCTACAGTGTCAGGTCAAAATGGGTTAACAAATGCCTTGCGTCTAAACTTTTTATAGATTTGGTTTCTTGGTCACCGGGCAGGTTGTATCCTTCGTCCAGTGGACGTTAGGGGGTGTTGTGGTTGTTTTTTTTACCTGGCGGTGCGTCCCACTCTGTGGATGTAGGTGTTGGCGTCCTCCGGACAGTCGAACTGCAGCACCCAGTTGACGGCGGGGAAGTCCAGGCCTCTGGCGGCGATGTCCGTGGCAAACAGCACGGCACTCTTCTTCTTCAGGAACTCGTTGTACACCTTTAGTGGCCCGGACGGCGGCGCGGCAGGAGAGAAGAGAACGTTAGTGTTACGGTGTGCGCCACTGGAATTCACAATCTACTGTAATTTTCCGGACTATAAGCCGCTACTTTTTTCCACATGCTTTTGCCCCTGCAGCTTATACAACGGTGCGGCCAATCTATGGATTTTCCAGGTTCCATGTGGGCTCCGCAGACTAAATGGTAGAAAGTTGGTTAACCAGATGTAACTCTTTGAGAGCGTAAACATGAAACCAAATGGACCCTTGCGGGTCCATTTGGTTTCATGTTTACACTCTCAAGAGCTATGATATTCACCATTTAAATTAGCACTACTTAATTAATAAGTCATAAGTCATGTTCATTTTGGTCTAATTTTGATGTTTTGCCTCTTTTGCTTGCGAAAATCCATCCTGGAATTGTAAACAAAAACTAAAGAAATCTTTAGTTTTGGTGTCTGTGGGGTGAAGATGTTGTTAAATTGTGAAAAAGTTGAAAACCACTGCTCTAACATGAAGCACCTGACTATAAGCCTGGTGCGGCTTATAGTCAGGTGCGGCTTATACAAGGAAAAATCAGTATTTTGCCCCAAATTACGGTAAGCATTTAGGCAGAATGTTTTACATTAAATTAAATTATTTTCTTTTCTATAATTCTGACCTCCACTCTCTTCATCTGCTGCTGCTTGCCGTGCAGGGCCAGGATGGGCATGCCCGGGCGCAGGCGGCAGAACGCCCGGAACAGATACTGGATCTGCTTGCAGCTGCTGAAGAACACGATCACCTTCTTCTGCAGGTGGCTCCTGGTGGACCGGTACGGACGTGTTTTTAGTGGTGAGCTTGTAGACTGCCCATTTGCACACAATATCTGAACGCTACTTGGTTTAGTTTTCCCCATCTGTTCTCCTGTGACAGGGCTTTATTTTTTTCTATTATTTGCTCATCTATGAAGAGTGGCCTTAGGTCCCAGATTCTGAACATCTGTTATCGCCGCCTGCTAGAGAAATACTGACCCATGAAATTCCCAGCATTTGTGTAAACATGGCCAATACAGTATGTTTTCCCTTCTTACTGTGGCAGCGGTGCATTCATTATATCTACTGAGCAAGGTAGGGCTCAAAGCAAAGCAACCACCAACCACTTGCTATTTTGGCTTTTTGCTTTGGGAGGCCCTAAGCCGACACGCTTAGCTGTGTTGCTCATTCAAAGAATGGCAGATCCTTACAAGCTGTAAAAAGGGGAGAAAGAACAGACCAAAGTAATGCTTCCAAAGTTTCTCCATGTGTCCCCTAGGGTAGGTACCCTCAATGTTCACCCCACATCTCCTAGGGCAGGTTACACGCACAAAAACCTGCAGTTAATCTCCAATACCTTGGTGTGTAGACCAGGGGTTTTCAACAGGTGGTCCGGAGACCACCAGTGGTCCCTGAGAGGATTCCAGGTGGTCCCCAGGCTAAATGATGGAAAGTTGATTAACCAGATGTAACTCTTGAGAACGTGAAAATGAAACCAAATGGACCCTTACGGGTCCATTTGGTTTCATTTTCACGCTCTCAAGAGTTAAAATATTAATCATCTGACGAAACCAAAATAATTCGTTAGTTTTAGGTCTGTGGGGCTAAAATGTCATCAAATGGTGGTCCGTGGCTCAAGTGCTGAATAAATGGTGGTCCCTGCGGTCAAAAAGGTTGAAAACCCCTGGCGTAGACAGAAGCATGAGGACAGTCCATTGCTCTCCCCAGGTTGGCGGAGGGACTGTGTAGGGAGCTGATGAATTACCTGATGAAGGAGTAGAGCATGTTGACCTTGTGGTGGAGCTCACAGACCACGTAGCTCTGCTCCAGGGTGGCGGGGGTGCTGAACTTGGCTTTCTCGTGGACCCACACGTACTCGGGGTCCTTCAGGCTGAGCCGCGCCAGGTCTTAAAGACAAGATGAGCGGTTCAGTCATGTTAAAGGTAATAGCAGCAACTTTAGTGTCTACCAACACGTGTGTTTGTAAACAGATTTGTTTAAAAACAGAAAACTCCATCTCACCGCCACTCTATTGCCTCATTATGAATCTGCTGGAGATAGCTGTGCTGTGATTGGCTAAAAAAAAAATAGCACCACCTTTCTGAGCCCGACGAATGCTGTGTTTTCATGACTTGCCGATAACAACAACAAGTTCTGGACCGTCTGCGGAACAAAGCAACAAGTGTTCGTCTGCAGGGAAACAGCTGCAGCATCAAAGTAGAAGCAACGTAGAGGGGGAAAAGGCAAAATCTATTTTGATTTGTGGCTAAAAAGTTGCTTCTATCACCTTTATCACCTTTAATTGCCTGTATCTTGTCCCTCAAGGACTCCCCAAAATCATCTGTATATCTGTAATTCCAGGCGTGCCCCAGAAACAAAATATTAGCGTTAAAAAAACGTTCTCTGTGAGAATATCCAAAGGCGTGTGCCACATTTTTCACAAATCAGCAGACGCCATGTGGCGATGAAAATGTGGCAGGAATCTTGCAATATATATTCTTTCAAATTGAACATTTTTAACTCAAATCTTGGTCTCTTTTTTTCTCCCCAGATGGTGGGGTGCAGGGACAAATACATATCATCCTGGAGGTCCTTGACATAAAAAAAAAAGGTCAAGAAGCTGAGATGAAAAGATTTCCAGAAAAAAAAAAATCCATGACACAGTTGGGCCTGGGGATCTAAAGAAAGGTTTTTTTTTACCTTTGACTGATTTGGTCTGCGTGGCGGAGAAGAGCAGCGTCTGGCGCGTCCTGGGCAGGTTCTCCACGATGGCGTTGAGCGTGTCGGTGAAGCCCATGTCCAGGATGCGGTCCGCCTCGTCCAGCACCAGCATCTGGAGGTCACTGGCATGGAAGGTGGCCGTCTGGTCCATGTGCTGCAGCAGTCTGCCTGGAGGGGACGGTCAACGGCCACAACAACAGATTAGAGTTCTCCCCATGTTCGGAATTACCTGAATGGTGCTCTGTCGGGATCAAGTGTGAGAGGGGGGAGGGGGGGTCCCTCAAGGACCTCTCTGAGTCAGTAATTTTGGATACCAATGACTAAGCACCAGGGGAAAACAAGTGGTTTGTTTTATGGATAGATACATTCTCATTCTTAATTTAAATGGTTCTCTCTGCCATTTGCATTTTGCCAGCCAAGTCAATTTACAATTACAATGTAGGCATTTTGCAGACACTCTCAACCAGTGTTGGGACATGTGCACTACGTAACTTAATATATTACACAATATATTACCAAAATGCAGTAACTTGTAATATAAATATATTACTTAACTAAAACAATCTAATATATTATACTTTTCTTTCTGCATTACTGCATTACTTTCGATATTACTTTCTGTCAATCTGTCTCATTGAAAATGTACTTGTGAAATTATATTGACAACTGCAGAAGTTAAATAATTACTTATTTTCTATCATTTGTCATCAAATTATTTATTCAGGAGTGACATTTTTTCAAGTTGATTTCATATGGATTTGGCCAGATAGCAAGTGTGCTTGCTTTATTGTAGGTATGCCAATGGTCTACGCAATATTTGATTAATAGTGATACTAAATATTTCATTATATATTTTGTAATTTTTTAAGTAATATGTAATAGCAATATTAATATATTACACTTGCTCAGACAGTAATATTGTAATATAATATATTGCTTTAAAATGAAGGTAATAATTAATAAGTAATATATTAACAAGGTAAAGTAATATTGCCGACACTCTCAACCCACAGTGACCTACATCAAGCATGAACAAAAATGATAAGGAATACTATACGACTAAATATGCTGCTATCTACTGTAAGTCTGAATAAAAATCTATGAACTTGTTTGGTGCATTAAATGGCAACACCGTCATCAGTGTGATCTTCAGTTAAATAATGGCTATTTCTAATTGGCAGCCAGGCCCACCTGGGGTGCAGATGATGATGTTGGTGCGGTGGATCTTCTGGGACTCCGTCTCCAGGTCCTTGCCGCCGATGACGAGGCCCGCCGAGAACTCGTGGTTCCTCCCGACCTTGCGGAGCACCTCGAAGGTCTGGTAGGCCAGCTCGCGGGTCGGGGAGACGATGAGAGCTCCCAGGCCGTCCACCGAGCTCCACTGCTGCCGAAACAGACACTCCAGCACGGGGACGAGGAAGGCCAGTGTCTTACCTGTAAGGGTTCAAGCGTCATCAAAACAGACAGGAGAAACTTGGAATGTGGAGAGTGTGTACACCCCTACAGTGCCACACTCACTCCAGAGGACCGCTATAGTTCCACACTCACTCCAAGAGGGCCGCTATAGCGCCACACTCACTCCAGAGGGACTGCTATAGTTCCACACTCACTCCAGATTAAGGGCCGCTATAGCTCCACACTCACTCCAAGAGGGCCGCTAAAGCTCCACACTCACTCCAGAGGACCGCTATAGTTCCACACTCACTCCAAGAGGGCCGCTATAGCTCCACACTCACTCCAGAGGGACCGCTATAGTTCCACACTCACTCCAGAGTACTGCTATAGTTCCACGCTCACTCCAGAGGACCACTATAGTTCCACGCTCAATCCACGGGGCCAATTAACATATTTAGCATGTGAACATCGTGTTTTAAGCATTATGGTATACTTTAGCTGTTGCAAAATATCAGATTTCCAAGCTGGTAGCACCTAGTATGAGCCATATGTAGATCTGCTAAATCTGCATTAGCTCTGAATGGTTTAACTGGAAAAGTAGTGGATAAAATCACTAATAACTAAGATGATCCTGGACAGTTCCTTCCCTAGTCTTACCGGAGCCGGTCTTGGCAGCTCCCAGGACGTCTTTTCCTCGCAGGGCGAAGCCGATGGTCTGTCGCTGGATCTCGGTGGGCTGTCGGTACTGCGACTGCATCAGGCCTCGCAGCGTCTTCTTGGAAAGGGGGAAGTCGGAGAACTTCACTACGTCTTGCACGTTGATCTCCTCATACCTGCAGGGGTAGAAAGCGCATTAGCGATTTTCTTCCTTCGCGGTTATGCTCAAAATTAAACTCATCGTTAAACATCTGCAAAACCATCTCTGGTCCATAACGCTGCTGTGACACTTAAATGGGGGTTTTCAACCAATTTTCAAGATTTTTTTTTTTTCGGAGAATCGAACGAGTCTCCACTAGTCTACAGAATGTGGGAATGTAGAATAATTGGGATTTTTAACCAATGCTCGCCTGTTGTCTCTCCAACAGTATGCCCCATCTAGCTCTGGCCCTAGCCCCTTTCGGCGGACCACCGTTAACGGGAAGGGGTCGTAAATACGACCCGAAGTCTTTGACTGGGGGTCCCTTGCCATTTGTATACCGTGCTAGGTTTAAGCAAACCAACTTACCACTTTGACTCAAACACGCGCGTCCCCCTTACACCCGCGCTCCAAAGTAATCCGCTCCACAAGATATTGAGATAGTTCCACGCAAGTGTACAAAGTCCCAAAGAGCTGTGATGCCGCTAACTATTTTTAATCATTTTCCCCGATTTTCTTTTCCCCCTGCTCCTCATGCCGTCAGCCAGCAACAAGATACTCCACTACAAACCGGATGTCAGACCAGACGGAGCGACGCACGACGTCGCTCCGTCTGGTATCCAATCACCGACAGACGGAGGGACATCCGGTTTGTAGTGGAGTATCTTGTTGCTGGCTGACGGCATGAGGAGCAGGGGAAAAGAAAATCGGGGAAAATGATTAAAAATAGTTAGCGGCATCACAGCTCTTTGGGACTTTGTACACTTGCGTGGAACTATCTCAATATCTTGTGGAGCGGATTACTTTGGAGCGCGGGTGTAAGGGGGACGCGCGTGTTTGAGTCAAAGTGGTAAGTTGGTTTGCTTAAACCTAGCACGGTATACAAATGGCAAGGGACCCCAGTCAAAGACTTCGGGTCGTATTTACGACCCCTTCCCGTTAACGGTGGTCCGCCGAAAGGGGCTACTCTGGCCCATAGCTCCACTGATGCTATGCCTCTGTCTTGCACTGCAAGGCAGAATCATAGAAGCAGTGGAGCTATGAACCAGAGCTATTGCACATCAATAGAGCATGGTATTGTGCACGCATCTTGTTTCATGGCATGTTGTAAAAGCCCAAGATGGTGGCTGCCGGTTGATGCTTGTTAAATATTTTGGACAGAAAGTAGCTCATAACATGTCTACGGCGATTTATCTATGGCAAAAAGCTTTGCAGGTAGAAACAGGATAATTCAAGTTTCTCCTACAGCTGCAATGGTGGTGAATTTAAGGTTGTTTAATACAAGTAGATCGCAGACGAAAATTCGTGTCATGCTGAGTCACTGGAGGGTATTGCAACTCTAGACTCATGCCATTTACAGTATAAAATAATCTAGAGTTGCATTGCGACCAAGTGTTCGCCTGTCAGGTGAAGCATGGTTCCTCTGGGTACAGTGTATGCCATACCTGGGCATTATGCGGCCCGGGGGCCAAATACGGCCCTTTGGCTGACTCTGACCGGCCCGGGGACCACCAGTGGTCCTTGAGAGAGTTCCAAGTTAAATATGGAAAGTTGGTTAACCAGATGTAACTCTTTGAGAGCGTAAAAATGAAACCAAATGGACCCTTGCCATACCTGGGTCCATTTGGTTTCATGTTTACACTCTCAAGAGTTAAAATAGTCATCATCTGAATTGGCCTACACGATCAGAGAATGTAAAAAGAATGGTCACTCTTGATCTTTGTTATCCTGTTTTGTTTGTAAAAATCCAGCCTGGTATTGTGGACAAAAGCAAACGAAATGTTTAGTTTTGGGGGTCTGTGGGGCTAAAATGACATTAAAATGGTGGTCCGTGGGGCCAAATACCTGAATAAACAGTGGGCCCTGGTGTCAAAGTGGTTGGTGTTACTCTTACTTTTATCTTTAAATTAATTGTAGTGGCTCCACCACTACACACACAGTATACCTACTTGCTGATCAGCTGCTGGATGTTCTCTCTCTCCAGCTGCCACTCAGGCTTGTGCTTCTCTTTCCTCTCTTTGCCCACTTGTTTTTTCTTCCTGTTGTACTTTTTCTTCCACTTCTCGAACGTGCGGACGGCCTCGCCGCCGCCGGACTCTCGCGCAGCCATTGGTTTTTTACTATTTGATTAAAGTATCCGCAGCGGTTTTGGTTTTATATGTCCATGTTTTCACATCAAAACAACTCGGGAGGAACACCAACAGCGTGGGGAAACCAACAGGAACGCACGTTCAACTCGTCGCATGCATGCTTACGTGGGCAGAGCCATGGAGTCTAGATGGTGTTACGACAACTCCGTTCACTTCATGGGGTCAACCAATGGCGGCTCTTCTGCATAGGCCTCTATTGAACGGGGACAACGAATGGGGACAACTGGAGGTTACAGAATGCATTGGAGTCAATAGGCGTGCGCGAGTACGTGAACCACGTGACCAGGCTGTTTTCTGCCCCCTCAATGTCGCAACTGTACTACTAGATGGCGCTGTGCGTAACGTCATTGAAACGCGACGCGTCGCCACCATGGTTACCAGATTGTGTGTGAGAAACAAGCAACCAGGTCCATGAAAACAAGCCAATAAGAGGCCCGAGGCTGAGGAATGCCTCTCATAAAACCAAACCAGGAGTTTCCAATTCCAACTTCAATCTGATGGATAGCAAGCGTGTGTGGTTTTATTTGGACACCAATTAATACAAAAAATAAAATCATACAAAATGATAAAAAAAAAAAAAAAAAAAAATCTAATTAAAAGCTTTTAAAATGATAATTGTCACATGTATGATATTCTAATACTAATAGTGACAATGAATAGTGACAACCGGGGAGTTGCTAAATGCATTGGATTAATGGGAGTCGCGCGAATACAATGAGCCACGTGAAGAGACCATTTTCTGCCCCCTCAATATCGCCACTACTCTGCTCTGGTTGGAGCAGTGTTGCCAACTGCCAAAATCCAAAATGCACTAGTAGTAGTGACACTTCCAAAATGCACTAGAATGTGCTAGATGCTCTCCTGGAAAATACAGATCAAAATGACCATTAATCTTCTACATTCTCTAGTTGTGTAGACTTGGGCTAATTCACATGATGAATATTTTAACTCTTGAGAGTGTAAAAATGAAACCAAATGGACCCGTAAGGGTCCATTTGGTTTCATTTTTACGCTCTCAAAGAGTTACATCTGGTTAACCAACTATCCATCATTTAGCCTGGGGACCACTGGTTGAAAACCACTGTCATAGGAGGAAAAAATGGTGAAAAATGAGGGTTTTATCTCTGGCGCCTGTCAATCAATTTCACCCCAACTCACCAGCCAAAAAGCACTAGATTTTCCACCAGGAGTTTTCCCACTAATTTTGGCGCTAGGGGGGGTCTGAAAAAGCGCCAAATATGTCGACAAAATGCCCCAAGTTGGCAACACTGTCAGGAGAACAACACGAGAAGGAACCCTCGCGCCGCCCCTGCCGTACGTACGTAGCTTCCGAACGGACGTATTTTTCTGACGCACGCACCGGACGGACCGTACAGAGCCATCTAGTAGAAGAGTTGCGACATTGAGGGGTCAGAAAACAGCCTGGTCACGTGGTCCTTGTACTCGCGCGAGCCCATAGCCCCCAATGCATTCAGTAACTTCCGGCTGTCACTATTCATTGTCACTATCCAACAGAAGTCTATGTAGAGGGACTGGCCCCATGAAGTGAACGGAGTTGGCGTAACTCTGTCCATTTCCAAGGCTCTGGGACGGACCGTAATAAACGGAGCACACACACCGCTGAACAGCAGCAGCAGAGACACAAGAACTAAAAAACAACAGTGTAAAAAACATTACAACAACAACAACAACACCGACACGAGCCAGATAACGCCAGTGCGCCAGGCCGGACGGTCCGATGCTGCAGCAGGCATGGCGGAGAGACAGGACAACGAGGTAAAACTGTTGCACCATTTAGCAGGAGTTCAACACTCAGTGTAATGTTGTTGTTGTTGTTGTTGTTAAAACAAGTGTCAACGTCAGTGGTACCATATGCCAAGAATCACGAGGCAAAGTTAAAGGGGCATTTCACAGTTTTATTTTATTTTAGGTATAGTAATTCCATCACGTGCTGGCCTGTTGCACCCCTCTGCACTGTAGAGTGTGTGCATGTGTACATCTTGGGGAGGGGAACAGTTTTTTTCCTAATATGTTATCCTACGATTTTGCAAGTGACCCATTTTTCACCCAGTGCCAATTCCTAATCCTGATCCTGGGCTCTACACACCCTCCACCAACTTGGGGAGGCAGTGGACTGGCGTCATGCTTCCTTCAATGCATGAGGAGTCCAAGCTGCCTTCTTTTCACCCGACAGGGGGGAGTTTCCCTGGTTGGACGTAGCGCGTGGAAGGAACACGTTATTCCAACCAGTTCCTGTCCCCTCCATCAGGCGCCCCGGCTGGCCAGGGGGAGGCAGTTTAGAGCCCAGGATTACTGCATGTTTTTGTGAGGGTATCTACCCTAGGGGACACGGGGAGAACATGCAAACTCCACAAAGACAGGCCCTTTCGCCTTCCGCCATCGTATGGGCACTGATGACGCGGTGGAGGAGACACGCTGCCAGCACCCACAGTAGCGCCCCTAGAACTCAGGACCTTCTAGCTGTGAGGCGACAGCACTAACCACTGTGCCACCGTGCCCCAAGGGGAACAGTTCTTTTTTATGTCACCCAAATCACTGAATGCTTCTTTAAAGCATTGGTTCCCAACAGAGTTGGACAATATAACTTAGGAGAGTAATATCTTTACTTTACTCATGAAAAAGTAATTACATTACTTTACTTATTACTAGAATCACTAGTACTACTTTTAATTAAAATACATAGTTTCCTGTGATAGAGGGGTCAAAAATGAACAAAGGACCTGCTAATATTTTAGAAATGGGTCAACAATACAAATGACATTTTTTTTTATTCATTTACTGCGTGGTCCCAGTGACCAACACAAAACGACCAGAATTACTTAATATTTCACCAAAACCAGAGCAGAACTCCCACCATTGGACTCTGGACATCAATTAATACAGTTGACACTACTGTATTAATGGACAGTATTTCATACAGCTTAACTTACTCAACCTATTCACATTGGACTTAATTCTTTTCGCCCCTATGTCCCCCAAAGGTGGAATGCCCTTCCAGCAGTCATTAAGACGTACAAATCCCTTGACTCCCTCGAAACCACTGTTAAACGGGCACCTCACCTCCAAGAACCCGAAAGAATTATGGGAATCGTAGTCCAGGGAATAGTAGTGTTCATGACATCAGAGACACTGGGCTCACTGCTAAAATATCTAAAGCCACATATGACACACATAAGGACCACCAGCGAACTTATAATTATCGATTAAAAAAAGCAGTGAAATGTTCCTTTAATGTTCCTTTAATTTAAAGGGACATATTACAATATATGTAATATGTGGTTTTGGATATTTTAGATTTTAGCAGTGAGCCCAGTGTGTCTGATGTCGTGGACCAGTGTGTCTGATGTCGTGGACAATACTTCCTGGACTACATTTTGCCCCAGGAAGACAGCCCTCCCTTTATCCACAAGGAGGAGCAGTGCACCAAATAATTGTGGGAATTGTAGTCCAGGACGTAGTGTCCATGATATGCACTGGGCTCACTGCTAAAGTCTAACATATCTAAAACCACATGTTACACACATGTAAAGACCACCAGCTAAATGATGGAAAGTTGGTTAACCAGGTGTAACTCTTTGAGAGCGTAAAACATGAAACCAAATGGACCCTTGCGGGTCCATTTGGTTTCATGGTTCGTGGTCATAATTGATCTGTATGTTTTACTGTTTTGTTTCTGAAATCCAGCCTGGAATTGTGGACAAAAACAAAATAAATCTTCAGTTTTGGCGTCTTTGGGGGCTAAAATGTCATCAAATGGTGGTCCATGGCTCAAATGATGAATAAATAGTGGGCCCTGGAATAAAAAAAAAATGAAATCCACTCTTGTGTGTTGTTGTTTTGAGGTGGAGGAGGCAGACCACATCTTTCTGCTGATGAAGGAGGAGTATCGCATCTCTAGGAACGTCCGCCTCGCCTGGTTCCTGGGCAAACTCAACCAGCTCATCTGCCCCGTCTCCAAGCCTCACCTGGTAGGCCCTTTTTCCCAACGTGACAATATATTATCCTGGTGTTCGTTTTGTTCACTGCTAAAACTACGGCCAAAACGTCCGCTGACTTAGCGACTTCCTTTTTCACAGACGAAAATTCCCTAGTTAGACGTATTACATGCTACATAAAGCATGTTGCATGTTTTGCCTTCTATAGGTTGTGACTAGTACCCTGACTTTGACCTGTTTTTTTTTTTTTATGAGGTTTCCCTCAGGAAACTGTGAAAGTCACCATTTTAGTGCATGTTATTAGATGTTGTACTGTATTTATACTGTGCAATGACAATAAATTTCATCTCATCTCACCATTAGAAAGACAGTGGTGGAGACATTTCTCGGTAATGATTTAGGGCTCCATTTTTGTTACACTCTAAGCCCCTTATCCCAATCTCCTTATCCCCTTTTTACTATTTTGAAAAAAACCTTTTGGAATAGTTCAACGTGCCAATGTATTGACACACTTTGAGCTCGCAGTCTGGCCATTTTAGCTATTGAAAAATGTTTTTTTCAAATAGTTTAAAAAGGCAAAGAAGTTAAGGAATAAGGCGTTTAGCGGTGACAAATCTAGGCCTTAGTTTCCAGGTGGGTCAAACATCTGATAACATGCCCCAACTCCTCCTTCCGTGGTGCAGCTGAGCTCGTCAGAGAATGAGCTGGACCTGCTCAGCGTGCTGCCCAAAGGCTGGCAGCCGGACAGCGGTGGGGGCGGGGCCGCCGGGACCCCCTCCGCCCCCTCCTCCTCCTCCTCCACCCCCACCACGCCCACCCCTCCGTCCTGCCCGCCCTACGTCCTGGTGCCCTCCACCCGCGCCACCTTCCTGGCCCGCCGCTACCGCTTCATCATCGAGCTGGACCTCAGCCCGTCCACCGGCATTGTGGTGAGTGAGTCAACTATAGTCCTACTAGACCCCAGGAAACTACATCTGGCCACAAAAAAAAAAATCACACGATCTACTGAATGTGAAAAGGCTTCCTCCTCCCCCCATGGGAAGCCACATCACAACCACATTTATAACCATAGATCAGGGGTTTTCAACCTTTTTTGATACCAGGGCCCTCTATTTATTCAGCATTTGCATAGCCACGGACTACCATTTGAGGACATTTTAGCCCCACAGACCCCCAAAACTAAAGATTTGTAGTTGTGTAGACTTGGGCTAATTCACATGGTGGATATTTTAACTCCTGAGAGTGTAAACATGAAACCAAAGGTCCATTTGGTTTCATCATGTTTACGCTCTCATAGAGTTGCATCTGGTTAACCAACTTTTCATCTGGTTAACCAACTTAGCTGGGTCCTACTAGACCCCAGGAAATTACCAGTGGTCTCATGGACCACTGGTGGTACCCGGACCACTGGCACATCAGGAGCAATTAGGGGTTAAGTGTCTTGCTCAGGGACACATCAATGCTAACTCTAGGGGAGTGTGGGTTCGAACTGGCATCCTTGTAGTTACCATCAAGCCACTCTACCCCTGAGCCACTGCCGACCCATAATATGGCAGCTCTTTGACAGTTCTAGTGCTTAGTTCTAGTGATCCTTTGTGGCCAGATGTAATTTCCTGAGGTTTATTATCTATAGCAGATAATGAAACAGACTCACCTTTTACTTTTGCTAATAACCTGAAACATAAACCTTGGTTGGAAAAACAAATTTGTTGCATAAAATGCAAACCGGCGATCCTCAAACATTCAGTGTCACGGCAGGTGTCGATGTAGCATTTCCCTATTGGCGGGGCAGGAGAAAATGGTATGGGGGTTGGCTTCATCACCCCTGGCAATGAAACCGCACCCATACCATTTTTGGTTACAGGACTTTTATTAGGCAAGTATAAGCATCAATAATAACATCAGTTGTTGTTGAAGTTGCAACAGACACGCAGCATGCATAAAGCTAAAGGTCAGAGAGTTTTCTGTTTTCAATGATGAAATGCTGTTGGTTTAGTGGTGACACAGCTGTAGTTAGTAAGTAACCGTAGTAGTAGTGTTTCAAATCATTTTAAATATAAGCACTTTAATTTGATATATCTTTGGTTGTTTTGCATGCCATTATGTTTGGAGGGGCAGACTGAGCAGACTGAGCCCCCCCCCCTAAATGCCCAGTCTGGCCCCAGTTAGCCCCCCCAATGCCTATGCCTAGATCCGTCCCTGTGTCACGGACGTACGCTTCTCTTTTTATCCCCCGTCCAGGACGACGGCACGGGGGAGATGATCTTCGACGAGGTGTTCCACGCCCTGTCCAAGTGTCTGGCCGGCCTGGCGCTGCCCTTCAAGGTGCCCGGCACGGAGCAGCTCTTCAGGCCCAAGATCTTCATCACCATCCTGGCCTACTCCTCCATCATCGGCCTCAGTTCTCACCAGGTGAGGGAACCTCCGCACGTGATGTTTTTGTCGACTAAGACTAAGACAAAATATTCTCAAACAAACAACACTGCGCACAAACCTCCAGCTCTCTGGCCTCTCTGGCAGGCCACAGGGATGACATAGAATCAGGGCTTGACACTAACACTTGCCCGCTTGCCCGGGGCAAGTAAAAAAAAAAATGGTGGGGCAAGTGAAGACTGCTACCTGGTTGCCCCGATCGGGCAAGTGTGCAACTTGGAAAAACTGGATTTGGGAAACAAAACAGCCAAATTAACATACACATCAAAATGACCTAATCTTCTACATTCTCTAGTTGTGTAGACCTGGGCTAATTAAGATGATGAATTTTAACTCTTGAGAGTGTAAAAATGAAACCAAATGGACCAGCAAGGGTCCATTTGGTTTCATTTTTACGTTCTCAAGATTTACACCTGGTTAACAAACTTAACTGGGGACCACCTGGAACCCTCTCAGGGACCACTGTTGGTCCCTGGACCACCTGTTGAAAACCCCTGGTTTAAAGCACCCAAGGAAGTAAACGTAAATGCAAAATTTACAATATATTTTTGGGGGGCAAGTGACCATGACCTGAGGGCAAGTAGAACCTGACTTACACTTGCCCGAAGGGCAAGTGCCCCGGAGACCTTAGTGTCAACCCCTGCATAGAACCAACTTTATTTATTTTTTAAAATCTAAAATAGCACAGGCAGACTCTAAACATACTAGAGCGTGTCTGGGATAAATGTCATTGTTGGATTCAACCTGTGAATATGAAATGAACGAATTAAACATGCACCGTAACTATAGGTGTAATGTTAGAGTCCACAGAAGACATGTACTGCAAATATGAAATGAAATTCTTAAACATGTAGCTATAGGTGTAATGTTAGAGTCTACAGAAGACATGTACTGTAAATATGAAATGAAATTCTTAAACATGTAGCTATAGGTGTAATGTTAGAGTCTACAGAAGACATGTACTGCAAATATGAAATGAAATTCTTAAACATGTAGCTATAGGTGTAATGTTAGAGTCTACAGAAGACATGTACTGTAAATATGAAATGAAATTCTTAAACATGTAGCTATAGGTGTAATGTTAGAGTCTACAGAAGACATGTACTGCACATATGAAATGGAATTCTTAAACATGTAGCTATGAAACACAGTAAGTGCTTAAACATGAAACCAGGTGTAATGTGAATAACCTTTCATAGAAGTGAATAACCATTCAAGCCTGTTTTCAAATTCAGTTAGTTTTAGTCAGTTTTTAGAAAGGCGTTGCTAGTTTTTATTTAGTTATTATTTTGATGAAAATGCTTACTTTGAGTTTAGTTTTAGCTTCAGTTATTTTGTTCTTTGTGCTTTAATTTATTTGTCAGGCATACCGTAGGATTCAGAAATATCAGAGTCAGTAGAACAAAACGAAACAAACATTTAAACACACACACACACTCAGCAATAACAGTTGGGAAATCCAACTTTGGTCCATTTTTCCAACTGCGATAATACCAAAGTTTTGTGATTTATTTATTTATTTTAAATCATTTCTATCACTGATAATTGTCACCTGTACAACAAATTTAAAAGCTTTATGTAATAAAAATCCAGAGGGCATTTATATGCCCTCCGGTTATTTATTATATAAACCTAAATAAATATGCATATAAATAAAAACTAAAACTATTTTTGTTTATAATGTTTGTTTATAATTTCAGTTGGTTTTAGTTTAGAACACACAACACTGTTTTTTTTGTATTATTATATATTTTTTGTAGTTTTTATTAATTTCAAATAACTTAAATGCTTTTGTTCAATTCTAGTTTTCCTTTTTTTCCTGTTGGTTTAAGTAAACTATTATAACCCTGGTACACTGTAGGGTAGGCTGCTGCTGTAATGACGCTGTGTGTCCACCAGGTGCTGGTACAGGGCTGTCAGCTGGACACAGTGAACTTGGAGCAGTTCTTACAACACATCTACCAGCAGCTCCGGACGGTGGAGAACAACATCGCTGAGGTGCTGCAGCAGCAGCACACGCATGTGAGTCACACTCAGGGCTGTAGTGGAGGGGGGACGCCCACACACTTCTCTAAAATATTTTTGGGGCAAAAGGAAAAAAAAAAAACATTAGCATGGTGAAATACATCTTAATCCATTGTGTCCTGTCTAGATTTCTAGTTTCTGAATAACATAATATTCAAAGACTTGCACCACGTTTTCACGATTTTTCAAAAATAGCAGAGATACAAGCTCATAGCGCGCCACTCGGTGGCGCGCTATGAGCTTGTAGATCTGCTATTTTTCAATAGTTAAAACCAGGGCTTTGAACCGGTTCAAAGAACAAAGAACGAAAACCGAAAACCGAAACGAACGGAATTCTAGGGGATTTTTCAAGAACCGAAAACGGAACCGAAATGGTCTTCAACTGTTCCGGATCGAAACGCTATTCTGAAATCCACAAAACCGGTTAATAACGTTTTTTTTTTTTTTTTTCGTTCTCAATCAATGATAAATAAAGGTGCTCTTTGTAACACAGCTATCTGATCTCCGTGGATAGTTGCATTGAGTTTATTTTTTATAAACACGCAGATCGTGACTGTTATATTTATAAACAAGTATATGCACTATAAACAAGTATATGCACTATAAACTATAAAATTATATACATTATAATCCATCTTGCGTCTCGGGGAAGAGCGCCTTTGATCATCATCTTTCTTCCGTTCATTTCTTTTTGTGGTCGCAATTGCAATCGAATGCACTTCAGGGACGGCTATATATAAGCATATTCACGGGGGGCAATCCCCCCCTAACGCCCTTACTACAACGACAATTGTCGCGTCCAGTTTTCGCCTGCCCCCCCAATTGTGAAATGTTTGAGCCGGGCCTGCCCTGAACTAACTAACGGCGATAGAAAGCGAAAAAAACATCTTCCAAGTTTGAACGCGCGCCCCGCTCCAAAGACTCGAGCTTCTAGCAGATATTCTGTGTAACACGAGTGGATTAATGTAGGCCTACCTGCTCCCCGACAATATAGACGGCACATTTAATGACCAAACAGCTCTCTGTGGTGAGTCCAACTCCATATAGCCATGCATGTACGCTGTGTGCCGTGATGCAGACAGACAGCGCATGCAATGGCCTTACTGACATTCATAAATAAAACTATAGGCTTAAATAGGCCTACATACAAAGATAGTTATTTGACCAAAGTTGTGAAAGCTCAGTAGCTGCTGCAGTGAACACACTCTGCTCCCCTGGCTAGTAGGGTAATAACATGGATGAAATTGGAATAGGCTAATCCAGGCATCCGACAGCCACGTGCGCTTTTATTGTAAACTCAAAGTGCTGTGGACAAGCCTGATGTTTGTAAACAACTGTACACATGTATCCGCCAAACATTACCGGAACGATAAGAACGAACGCTATTTTTAGTTCCGAACCGGTTCGAACCGGTTCAGTTTGGTGCTGGAACGATTGCCGGAACGAAAACGTTAAATATAGATCGACCCGAACCGGTTTTGAACCGTTCCTGAAAAATAATTTCGTTTCCAAGCCCTGGTTAAACTTAAAACATAATGCTTAGAACACCAAAACGCGTTCAGTACACTAAGGGTTAATGACATCATCAAGACGTGTTTCACCATGTTAATGAGTTTCCTTTTTTTCTGAGAGTGTACAGAAAAAAAGGACCCTGGCGGGTCCATTTGGTTCACATTTGTACACTCTCAGAAAAAAATAAAATAAAATGGGTGGAATTTCCCACTTCTAAAAGTACCACTACAACATGTTCTCACTCACTGCACACCTATAGTTCCACACTCACTCCAGAGGACCGCTATAGTTCCACACTCACTCCAGAGGACCACTATAGTTCCACACTCACTCCAGAGGACCACTATAGTTCCACACTCACTCCAGAGGACCGCTATAGTTCTACACTCACTCCAGAGGACCACTATAGTTCCACACTCACTCCAGAGGACCGCTATAGTTCCACACTCACTCCAGAGGACCGCTATAGTTCCACACTCACTCCAGAGGACCACTATAGTTCCACACTCACTCCAGAGGACCACTATAGTTCCACACTCACTCCAGAGGACCGCTATAGTTCCACACCTTAGAGTAATTAAATATAGAGAGAACACCCGAGCTCCCCTCTCATCCACTTGCATTGAGTTGCTCACTCAGCGCATGAGGCGATTTCACTCCTATTTTCCCCCTATTTTCGGAGAGAAAACAGAGTGCATTCTGGGAAAATGGGGCCGAGAACATGAACGTGGGCGACCTCATGCACGATCGGCGCGCGTGCGTGTGCGTGCGTCAGAGCGGAGAGCTATGGAGGGGGCGGAGCCTATTCCGCGTTCATGTTACTGGCCCCATGCTCTCAAACTGCATTCTCAACTTTGGCCACTATGTCCATTTCGCCTCAAGATTTCCTCAGGGTGTTCTCTCTATATTTAATTACTCTAAGTTCCACACTCACTCCAGAGGACCACTATAGTTCCACACTCACTCACTTCAGGGGTCTGCTATAGTTCCACATTCACTCACTCCAGAGGACCACTATAGTTCCACACTCACTCCAGAGGGACCGCTATAGTTCCACACTCACTCCAGAGGACCGCTATAGTTCCACACTCACTCCAGAGGACCGCTATAGTTCCACACTCACTCCAGAGGACCGCTATAGTTCCACACTCACTCCAGAGGACCGCTATTGTTCCACACTCACTCCAGAGGGACCACTATAGTTCCACACTCACTCCAGAGGACCACTATAGTTCCACACTCACTCCAGAGGACTGCTATAGTTCCACACTCACTCCAGAGGACCGCTATAGTTCCACACTCACTCCAGAGGACCGCTATAGTTCCACACTCACTCCAGAGGACCACTATAGTTCCACACTCACTCTAGAGGGACCGTTATACTTCCACACTCACTATACTATACTACATCCACACTATATACTGTGTATACTGTACATACTAGGGGTGGGACTCGATTATTTTTTTTATTTAATTAATTTGAAGCCTTGTAATTAATTAATCTCAATTAATCACATACCAATATTTGACCCAAGAAGCATTTTTTGTCAATTAAAACAGGCTGGTATAGTGT
The DNA here is from genome assembly GCA_039105355.1 of Benthosema pterotum. NCBI lineage: Eukaryota > Metazoa > Chordata > Actinopteri > Myctophiformes > Myctophidae > Benthosema > Benthosema pterotum. Next base: position 3,584,192 of record CM076983.1, on the reverse strand, counting down.
GTGAGTTTTTCTAAATCAAAACTGTCGACACTGCAAGTTGGTTAACCAGATCAAAAGTTGGTTAACCAGATCAAAATTTGGTTAACTAGATCAAAAGTTGGTTAACCAGATGTAACTCTTTGAGAGCGTAAACATGAAACCAAATGGACCCGCAAGGGTCCATTTGGTTTCATGTTTACACTCTCAAGAGTTAAAATATTCACCATCTGAATTAGTCCAATTCTACACAACTAGAGAATGTAGAAGATTAATGGTTATTTTGATCTGTATGTTTGACTGTTTTGTTTCTGAAATCCAGCCTCGACTTGTAGACAAAAGCAAAAGAAATCGTGGCGATTAAAATGGGTTAATTTTGTTAATCGCGTTATTGTTTCTGTGACTAATTAATCTCAATTAATCAGTTAAAGTCCCAGCCCTAATACATACATCTATGTTCTCTCCTCAGTCTGACAGGCCTGTGCTGAGGGAGGAGGTCCCTCCATCCTCCCAGATGAGACAGGGTGTGAGCATGGCCACGGCCGACGTGGGTCTGGTCAGCATGGTGCGTCAGGGCATCCTGGCCCTGCAGCTGCTGCCCCCAACTCCAGTGCAGGTTGTGACCAAAGCGCAATGTTGTATTGCTTTATTTTACTATACATGTTATTACTGGCGGCAGTGGCTCAGGGGTAGAGTCACCGGGTGGTAACCACAAGGTTGCCGGTTCGATCCTGGGCTCCCGCAGAGTTAACGGATTGCATTTTTATCGCGCTTTTCCAAGTGCTCAAAGCGCTTCACAATGGTCCATTCATTCATACATTGGGAAGTAGAGCGGCGAACAGTCGACGCCAGCGTCCTCACTTCCCACATTCACACACCAGCAGTGGCAACCACTGGAGGCAAGGTGGGGTTCAGTGTCTTGCCCAAGGACACTTCGACATGTAGACAGGAGGAGCCGGGATTTGAACCGCCGACCACTGGATCATTGGCCGACCTGCTCTACCTCCTGAGCCACAGCCGCCCCATACAGATGGGATCTAGTGGTCTAGAGATGCACTATAGTGGTCTTCAGAAGATGTAAAGTGCTCTACAAATGCACTATAGGAGTATACAGGCACGATACAAAAAAGTCCCATCAATTTGGTGCTCAAATCGTGACCTTGATATGAGATGGAGGTCTTCGGGTAACACTTGGCGTTTTTCCGCCCCTTCCAAAGGTATAATCATCATCACGGATGGAGTGACCAGCGTGCCTGACGTGGGCGTGTGCGAGACGCTGCTGAACCAACTCCGAAGTGGAACCATTGCCTGCTCCTTTGTGCAGGTACACTGAGAGCCGCTGGCTGGCGTTGTGACATTATTAGTAAGCAGTGTTGGTCAATATTACTTAGGAAAGTAACTTCTTTACCTTACTCGTTACCCCTTAGACAAAGTAATATCATTACTTTACTTATTACTGGAATCGAAGAGTAATATATTACATATTAAATTATTACTTTCCCAAGTTCTCAACACAGCCTTTGAAAAAATAGAGATGTACAACATAATCTGTTTAGCGAGCTCTTTTTAGAACTGAATATTAATAGTTGGAATAATAATAGTCTCCAATCCAACAAACTTCACCTGACAACAAAGCCAACAAAATCTTTGACTAAACTTTTTCATATTTGTTTTCAAAGACAGTTGAGGTCTTGTATTTAAAAATAAAATACAAAACAAAGCAGTAAGCGATTTGTAGTGTACATAACTGCGCAGGATGCTGCGTGTGGACTGGATCTACAATCTAGTGCACATCTCTGTTGTTACAGTACCTGTCGATAGCTTGTAAATCTGTTCTATTTTTGCATGCAACAACAAGCTCATTTTAAAAAAGTAACTTGGTGTTACTTGCAAAGTAATGCGTTACTTATTACCCATTTTTGCAGAGTAATCTTGTTACTTTACTTTTTGGAGCAAAAGTGATAATATTACAGTAATATGTAATCTAAAATTAGTTACTGCCCAACACTGTTAGTAAGGCATTATTAGCCTTACTTGGCGTTAGCTATACTTAGCATTACCAGCGTTACTTACTTAGCATTACTAGCATCAATTTGCACTATTAAAAGGAACCCTGCATAATGAGACAAATATGGATAATGCATTATAATTGCCCTCTATAACTAGAATTGAACATATAAAACACATAGAATAAGCTCTTTAGTTGATGTCGATGTTTTACGTTTCAATTCTGTATAATCATGGAACATTCCATAGTATGTTCTATACAACAGGTCTTCTGTGACGTCATCCTGTGACAGGTCATGTGACAGGCACAATAAAATGGCGACTCCCTTGGGATAAAAACATGAACTATTTTTAAACTAAAGAGCTTATTCTATGTGTTTTTAAATGTTCAATTCTAGTTATAGAGGGCAAGTATAATGTGTTATCCATATTTGTGTCATTATGCAGGGTTTCTTTTAACACTACTTAGCATTAGCATTACTTAGCATTACTAGCAAGAGTTAGCATTAGCTGCATTACTTAGCATCACTGGCATTACTTTAGTTATTGAAAAATATCCGACCTAATATTTATTCCAAATGTGGTGAAAATGTTGCGCAAATCTTCAGAATGGGTTAACAATATTAAGTGTGTGTGTGTGTGTGTGTGTGTGTGTGTGTGTGTGTGTGCGTGTGTGCGTGTGCGCGTGCATGTGCGTGCGTGTGCGTTCCCAGGTGGGCGGCGCGTACAGCTTCGACTGCAGCCTGGGCTACATCCCCAACGTGGAGCTGATGAAGTTCATGTCTCTGGCCACGTTCGGCTCCTACCTGGCCAGCTGCCCCGAGCTGGACCCCCGCAGCGCCGAGCTTAACGCCTACCACAAGGCCTTTCTCACCTACTCCTTCCTGCGCACCACCGACGCCCTGCACTCCGACTACTGCAGCGGTCAGTGGGAACCGGGGGGGGGGGGGGGGGAGAGGAGAAAATGGTTTCCGGTTACAGGACTTTTATTAGTCAAGTAAAGCATCAATAATAACATCAGTTGTTGTTGAAGTTGCAACAGACACGCAGCATGCATAAAGCTAAAGGTCTGACTCACAGAGTTTTCTGTTTTCAATGATGAAATGCTGTTGGTTTAGTGGTGACACAGCTGTAGTTAGTTAGTAGCAGTAGTAGTGTTTCAAGTCATTTTAAATATAGGCACTTTAATTTGAAATATCTTGGGTTGTTTTGCATGCCATCATGTTTGGTGGGGCAGACTGGGCATTTAGCCCCCCCCCCCCCCCCCCCCCCATACCCATGCCTAGATCCTTCGGTCTGGAAGAGTAGAGTAGATTTTTTTTTTTTTTTTTGAAGATTTGCCACGCTTGATTTCCTAAAATACGTTTTGTAGTGCCATGATTTTTTTTTCCATCTTAAACATAATCATCAGGTCTTATTGTTGTTTATATGGTACAGTAGTTGTTAAAATGTTGTTTTTATGTGGGTACGCCAGTCATGACTGTTTTTTTTATTTATTTTTTAATTCAAGCAACTCACATGGGTTTTCTGCGATGTGTGGCTTTTTTTAATCAATCCATCAATCAATCAGTCAATCCAATCCACGTGTCTCCCCAGTGGGTCAACACAAGCTGTTCAACGAACACCTGGTGTCGGCCAGCGGCAACCCGGCCCTGGTCCTGAGGAGGAAGAAACACATGGAGAAGGACGTGCACGCCCACCTGGTCAGCGTGGTGTCTGTACGCCTCAGAGAGGGCTACACCATACGAGAGGTCAACTTCACCAAAGGTTTGTCTGAGAGAGAGAGAGGGCTACACCATACGAGAGGTCAACTTCACCAAAGGTATGTCTGAGAGAGAGAGAGGGCTACACCATACGAGAGGTCAACTTCACCAAAGGTTTGTATGTCTGAGAGAGAGAGGGCTACACCATACGAGAGGTCAACTTCACCAAAGGTTTGTACTGTATGTCTGAGAGAGAGAGAGGGCTACACCATACGAGAGGTCAACTTCACCAAAGGTTTGTATGAGAGAGAGAGAGAGGGCTACACCATACGAGAGGTCAACTTCACCAAAGGTTTGTACTGTATGTCTGAGAGAGAGAGAGGGCTACACCATACGAGAGGTCAACTTCACCAAAGGTTTGTATGTCTGAGAGAGAGAGGGCTACACCATACGAGAGGTCAACTTCACCAAAGGTATGTCTGAGAGAGAGAGAGAGAGAGAGAGGGCTACACCATACGAGAGGTCAACTTCACCAAAGGTTTGTACTGTATGTCTGAGAGAGAGAGGGTTACACCATACGAGAGGTCAACTTCACCAAAGGTTTGTATTGTATGTCTGAGAGAGAGAGGGTTACACCATACGAGAGGTCAACTTCACCAAAGGTTTGTACTGTATGGGTGAGAGAGAGAGGGCTACACCATACGAGAGGTCAACTTCACCAAAGGTTTGTACTGTATGGGTGAGAGAGAGAGAGAGGGTTACACCATACGAGAGGTCAACTTCACCAAAGGTTTGTACTGTATGTCTGAGAGAGAGAGAGTGCTACACCATACGAGAGGTCAATTTCACCAAAGGTTTGTACTGTATGTCTGAGAGAGAGAGAGGGCTACACCATACGAGAGGTCAACTTCACCAAATGTTTCTATATCTGAGAGAGAGCTACACCATACGAGTGTGTTTTCTTTTTTTGATTTTTTTGATAATCTTTTGTCTTTTAAAAAAAAAGTAAAAACCTTGATTTTATGACCTGCCCTCCTGAAAATACTCCTGTTCAAGTACTTGGAGATAAAAATAGTAATGTTCATTAGTTGCAGATGCGTCTCTAGTGCCACCACCCAGTCGCGCTACCAGAGCTGTGTATTATAGTTGCCTCTCTTGTGCTCATAAACGGGCCGGCCCGGCACTCAACAATAGAACGTCCAGGTTATTGTCCGCCTTGTAACGCCACATTGTCCGCCCACAGGAGTCCATTGAAAAAAACAAAAACATGTTATTTCCGGAGCAGCTTTGTTTACTTCCTGTATCAATGTCAGTGGAAAAACACTGGATGTTTCTGAATGTAGCGTCTATCGTTACTCTGTATAGTACCTCATATGACCAACAGGGCGGCTCCAAGAGTGTTGTCATTTTGCATATTTGGCGGTCTAAACGCGTTTCAAACGCGTCGTTTTTCCATCTTTCCCCGGAAGGCGGCGCCCAGCTGGAGGTGAAGCTGGTGCTGCTGTGGAAGCACAACATGCGCATCGAGTACCTGGCGGCGGCGCCGTGGCCGCTGGACCCCGGCAAACGCTCCACGCGCGTGGAGGTGACCATGGAGGGCAGCTACGACATCCTGCACGACATCAGCTGCACGCAGCGCAAGCCCATCACCAGCCCCTACCGCACCTCGGTGATCCGACGCTTCTGGAACACGCTGCAGAGGTGAGGACATTACAAACCAAGGGGTTTTCAACCTTCTTCATACCAGGGGGCCCCGCTATTTATTCAGTATTTGAGCTACGGAAGGAGGACCACCGTTTGAGGACATTTTAGCGGCCTACAGATCCCCAAAACTAAAGATTTCTTTTGCTTTTGGCCACAATTCCAAAGGCTGGATCAAAACAGTCCAACATACAGATCAAAATGACCATTAATCTTCTACATTCTCTCGTTGTATAGACTTGAGTTGATTCAGATGATGAATATTTTAACTTTTTGAGAGTGTAAAAATGAAACAAAATGGACCCGCAAGGGTAATGTAAACCGCTTTTTTCATGTTCCATAGGGAAATCCTCATGAAACGTTCACTAAACTAGATTCTGCTACATAACTACATATACTTTGAGATTGATTCCCGCTAGGGACGCCGCTGTGGGTGCTGGCAGCGTGTCTCCTCCTCCACGTCATCAGTGCCCATACCCGAGGCAGGGTTGGTGAAAGGGCCTTTCTGTGTGGACTTTGCACACAGAAAGGCTAGTAGGTGCTTCCTAACGATTTGAGTGTAGCTTTTATTCTATACCAAATTAAAAAGGAAAACAGGTCCCGCACTCCGTCTAGTACTTGTCTGACATGTCTGTCCTGAAGAAGGTCTACATGACCGAAACGTTGACACTATGAAATAAAGAGCATTTTGGCAAGTACTTGACGGTGTGCGGGACCTGTTTTCCTTTTTGCATTTGTCCTTCCGCTGCCCTACGCACCCGTCACCAACATTTTGAGGTGTGCATTAGCCCTTTTCTTGTTATTCTATACAAAATTGTCAGTATAGGGCTCCATTTTCGTTACATGCTAAACCCCTTATCATGGTGTCATGGCGTTGCCAGGACAGCTGCTACAAAAACCATCCCGAGGCTCAGAGGTCGGCTAGTGCCATAGAGTAATTTATAGACAGAGTTATCATCACCGTTCACTTCTGTGGAGCGGCTCATTGAAAACAATGCATTTCCCAATTCCAGTTTGTCACACCGCAATGTCGCGGCGACCTCTTAGGCAGTGGGATATTTACATATCTATCGCCTGTGGGTGATCACTAGGCCTGCCGCTTCGCAGCTGCCAAAAACGTTAAAGGAGAATTCTACCCATTTTCAAAATTTTCTTGAGAGGGTACAAATGAAACCAAATGGACCCGCCATGACCAAAACTGACATTTTTGGTCATGGCTTAGTCGAGGAAATCAGCATCGGTTGCCTCGTGTCTGAGTGTGATGTCTGACATGGTGTGATGTCTTGTTGTTTTTTTCAAAGCATCAACCAGACAGATCAGATGCTGGTCCACCTGCAGTCCTTCAACTCCCTGCCAGAGAACTACACCATTCCGGAGAGCACCAAGAACGGAGTCCCTCTGTTCTACATCCCCCCTGGCTCCACCACGCCGGTACACCACACACACTCACACACACACTGTAGCAGTTCACTCCGCATGGGAATAGAAAAACACGTGCATTTTAGTTTGTGTGATGCAAATTTGAGGAATAGACCCGACAATTTAACCCTTTCTGCACATGGTTTGGTGTTCCAAGCGTCATGCTATAATTTAGTATTGGAAAAATAGCAGATATACAAGCTCATATTTTTGAAAAATCGTGAAAATGTGGCGCAAATAGTTGAATGTTATTTTAGAAGCAAGCACTTTTAACGCAAATTTTTGCTTCTAGGGGGATCTCTAGGACAGGGGTAGGCAACCTTTTCGACATGAAGTGCCATGATTTTTTTCGTTGACCCTCCGAGTGCCACAGCAAAATTTACAATAAATTAAATAAATAAAAAATATGCCTAGAGTCAATAAATGGAGCATTTTCACGGTTTTTACATATTTAATGTCCATTTTCTGCAGTTATATGTCATGCTTAGGCCATATTAGACTTAGGGTGACCAAAACTCTTCATTTGAGGACAAGTAGGCCTATTACTTGTGAGGGTAAAGTCGGACAGTTAATTGCGGGTAGCAATATATTACTTAAGTTGGTATTAAAAATGCCTCTTGCCATATTTGTCCACACATAGTCCTAATAGTGCCCATCATTTTGTTATTTATTCATGTTGGTCTGTATTTCTCCTGATATTTTAACAGGCTTAAAACGCATCTAGCAAAAAAGAGACAGTGAGAGAAAACAGAAATGGGACTATTAGGGCAATTGACCACTGTAGTCTGTCAGTCACAATGTGGGACAGGGTGTCAATTTGTGGGATGACTGAAAAGTAAAATGAGTGACTGTCCCACATAAAGAGGGACCTCTGGTCACCCTGAGACTGTCCCACAGAAACAGGGACATCTGGTCACCCTCAAACAACAAGCCGTTTTTCTGCTCCGACAGAAACACACACACACACACACACACACACACACACACACACACGCGCACACAGGCGACGCAGCCTTTGCAATGCGCAAGGATAGCTCTGCTACAAGCTAGCCATGCTAACAATATTCACACACCAGCCAAAACGCAATAATTTCAGCGTTGTCTGGTTAGGCTGACATGACGGCAGGTCCGCGGATTCTGCAGGGCAGACACAGACGCCATGCCAAGGAGGAGATTACTTTTTACTGGTGTTGGAGGAAAGTTGGACACGGGGCTCCGCGTGCGTGCACGCCCTTATGATTGATCAGAGCGCAGCAAGTGTCAACACTGGATGTCTGGATCAGACTCGCTCCGGTTGAATATTAATTAAATTAATTAATAATCGCGGCCGTTGCAATTTGCTAATCAAATCGCAATTTCGGTTTGAAGCCTTAGCGAAATAGTAGGCCTGTAATCTTTTATTTTACAACGTGCACATTCAATAGGAATAGGAATTATTACTGAGATAAAAAAAAAAAAAAAAAAAAAAAAAACTTCCCCCAGAATCTGGCCGCGTGCCAGCTGATACCACCCGGCGTGCCATCGTTGGCACGCGTGCCTAGGGTTGCCGACCCCTGCTCTAGAACATGTTTTCAGATGGGGGTTCCGCAGCCAAATCTAGATCATTCTGGGGGTCCTTGGCATGAAATATGCTGAGCATGGCTGAAACAGGAACCTTGTTTTTTTTTCATGAAAACTAGATCTAGTGTCAGAAACTAGAATTTAGCATCAGTAACTATAATCTAGCGCCAGGAACTGGAATCTAGTGTCAGAAACTAGAATGTAGTGTCAGAAACTAGAATGTAGTGTCAGAAACTAGAATCTAGTGCCAGAAACTAGAATCTAGTGCCAGAAACTAGAATCTAGTGCCAGAAACTAGAATGTAGTGGCAGAAACTAGAATCTAGTCTCAAAAATTAGAATATCATGTAAAAAAATACATTGTAGTGTCAGGATAGAATGGTTTAAGTGTCTTTGTGTCCCATACTACAGGTGCTGTCCCTGCAACACAGCGGCTGTAAGGACTCGTCCCAGTCTCTGTTTGCGTCCTACTGGAAGCCCATCCTCTCCATGGACGCCAACTTCTGGCAGCGCTGGCTGCACATGCACCGCATCGCCATCATCCTGGAGCACGACATGTGAGTGCGCCGTACCGTTAAAAAAAAAAAAAAAACCTACTACTGTAACTTTCCCCCTTTTTGGTGTACCGGCATGCACACTTCACGGCAAGCCTCTCCAAATGATCCAAAATGCCGCAGCACGCTTGGTTTATAATCGACCAAAATTCTCACATGCCCAGGGCTTGACACTAAGACTTGCCCGCTTGCCCGGGGCAAGTAAAAAAAAATGGTGGGGCAAGTGAAGACTGCTACCTGGTTGCCCGACCGGGCAAGTGTGCAACTTAATGCGCAATCACACAACACAAGACAAATTTGTTAAAATTCATCTTAATTAGCCCAGGTCATTGCGACCTGGGCTAATTAAGATGATGAATTTTAACTCTTGAGAGGGTAAAAATGAAACCAAATGGACCCGCAAGGGTCCATTTGGTTTCATTTTTACGTTCTCAAGAGTTACATCTGGTTAACCAACTTAGCTGGGGACCACCTGGAACCCTCTCAGGGACCTGTTGAAAACCCATAATCTAGTGGTAGTTTTACCCTAGTTGACGGGGACCACGTGTTGAAAACCCCTGGTTTAAAGCACCCAAGTAGGGAGTAAACTTATTAAAAGCAAAACTTAAAATATATTTTTGTGGGGTAAGTGACCATGACCTGAGGGCAAGTAGAACCTGACTTGCAAGTGCCTCGGAGACCTTAGTGTCAACCCCTGCATGCCACTCCCCTTCTCCGCTCCATTGCTCCCGGTCGCTAGTTGTCCAAAACTCTGGCACTAGCACTCGCTAGTTGTCCAAAACTTTGGCACTAGCACTCAAAGCAAGCCAAGTTATGGCACGTCCATAACTTGCACATCTGATAGAACCCTACAACTCTCCATCGCACTCAGATTAGCCAACGCAGAGATGATGGAAGTACCTTCGATTAAAAAACGCCCCAAAGACTTCACAGGCAAATGTGTAACTTATGTAATTGCCGTTAAGTTAGGCAACATACATACAGTATGTTGCCTAACTTAACGGCAATTACATACGTTAAATTGCATTTCATGCAGACAGAGCACTAGTACATAGTATACAGTATATGCGTTTCATTATATTCATGTTCATGTTAGGTTCATAACTTACGTACAAGTCACAATAACTTGACTTTATATACCGTTTATGATGTGTCGTCACATTTAGTTCTTGCTTAAAAAAATAATTCGATTAAAAAACGCCCCAAAGACTTCACAGGCAAATGTGTAACTTATGTAATTGCCGTTAAGTTAGGCAACATACATACAGTATGTTGCCTAACTTAACGGCAATTACATACGTTAAATTGCATTTCATGCAGACAGAGCACTACATAGTATACAGTATATGCATTTCATTATATTCATGTTCATGTTAGGTTCATAACTTACGTACAAGTCACAATAACTTGACTTTATATACCGTTTATGATGTGTCGTCACATTTAGTTCTTGCTTAAAAAAAATAAATGTACCGTAAATTGTGTTTATGTGTGTCTGTGTGTTCGTGTCTGTGTATGCGCGCCGCCCTCCTTCCCTCCCTCCACACAGGCCCGTGCCCAAACACCTGCACACGGCCGGGAGCAACGGCCGCTTCAGCACCATCCAGTGTCGCATCTCCCACTCCGCCCTCACCTCACTGCTGAAGGACTGGAGCAGCTTCGTCCTGGTGGAGGGATACTCCTACGTCAAGCTCATATACAGGTGAGTGGGGTGAGGGATACTCCTACGTCAAGCTCATATACAGGTGAGTGGGGTGAGGGATACTCCTACGTCAAGCTCATATACAGGTGAGTGGGGTGAGGGATACTCCTACGTCAAGCTCATATACAGGTGAGTGGGGTGAGGGATACTCCTACGTCAAGCTCATATACAGGTGAGTGGGGTGAGGGATACTCCTACGTCAAGCTCATATACAGGTGAGTGGGGTCACCCCACTCACCTGTATGTGTTTTTGTATGAGTATCCCTCACCCCACTGGGGTGAGGGATACTCCTACGTCAAGCTCATATATAGGTGAGTCAAGCTCATATACAGGTGAGTGGGGTGAGGGATACTCCTACGTCAAGCTCATATATAGGTGAGTGGGGTGAGGGATAATCCTACGTCAAGCTCATATATAGGTGAGTGGGGTGAGGGATAATCCTATGTCAAGCTCATATATAGATGAGTGGGGTGAGGGATAATCCTACGTCAAGCTCATATACAGGTGAGTGGGGTGAGGAATAATCCTATGTCAAGCGCATATACAGGTGATTTGAGGGATACTCATAAGTCAAGCTCATACAGTAGGTGAGTGGGGTGAGGGATACTCCTACGTCAAGTTAATAACTTTTGCTTGCGGTGTTTCCGGCAGAGCAGACCTCTCTTTCTGTGGACTTTATAGTGCAAATAACATGCATTCCCAAAAATGTTTTTAATGGTTACTCATATTGTATATATCCCTAAAGGTTATTTTGAATGATTTGAGCCTTAACCAGTCCTTGGCATTTCTTTCTGGACTTTGAAAGTAGTTTTAGCTTTAGTACCACAATGATATGCACATTACTTGAGTTGAGTCATAATAATAGTGATGCTAGATAAAACCAGCCTTGTTTAAATGTCCATGTCAAATTGGAAACAAACGTGGACTATAAAACAAAGTGGAAATGCAAATTTGTAACTGAAGACTGAAGGAGAGCAGGAATTATACAAAGCAGAGTGCATTGATGACATCATTATGAGGCCGAAATCAAACAAGCTTGATTGTTCCTGAGGTAAAACTCCATTTAAGCTCTTATAAGATATGAAAGTCTGATTTTTCAAACTTGTTTATTTGAGGGGATAGAAAAAACACACACACACACACACACACACACACACACACACACACACACACACACACACACACACACACACACACACACACACACACACACACACACACACACACACACACACACACACACACACACACACACGCACACACACACACACACACGGGAGCACCAAAACACACCAAAAAGGTGAATTTCATGTTTTACCCTTTGTGTACTGAACACGTTCTGGTGTTTTAGCTGTTGAAAAATAGCAGATCTACAAGCTCATATCGCGCCACCGAGTGGCGCGATATGAGCTTGTAGTTCTGCTATTTTTGAAAAAATGTGAAAATGTGGTGCAAATCTTTGAATACATTATTTTGGAAGCAAACATTTTTAACTCAAATCTTTGCTTCTGGGGGATCCCTAGAACAACATGTTTTTAGATGAGGTTCTGCAGCTAAATAATAGATATTTCTGGGTGTCCTTCCTATGAAATATGTTAAGCATCACTGACACAGGTACATAGTTTTTTTCAGAGAAACTAGAATCTGTCAGAATCTAGCATGGGAAAGTAGAAACTAGTCAGAAACTAGAATCCAGTGTCAGAAACCACAATCAGGTGTCAAATAGAATATATTCTTAGATTTGCACATCATTTTCACAATTTAACCCTTTCAGGCCGGGAATCCATATTTGGATTCTGTACAGTATGTACAGTATTCCATAATTATTTTTGGATGTGATATATAAATATTTCAAGTTTTTCAGAAACCTTAGGTCAGGCTTAAATGGGTTAAAAAAAAAAAAAAAAAATCAGATATACAAGCTCATATCTCATATCATATGAGCTTGTAGATCTGATATTTTTCAATAGCTAAAGTGTAATAGATGAACACAAACGTGAACTCATCACACTTTGGACTATCGTATTGTGTGTGTTCCCTCTCCCCCAGCTGCTCGGAGCAGCCTCCCTCCAGCTTCTACCTGGTGCGTCTGATCTCCAAGGCCCCGTGCATGGTGCTGAGGCTGGGCTTCCCCATCGGCACCCTGGCCCACGTCCGCAACAAGGTACCGAGTGCTGTTCTTTAGCATTAGCATTAGCTTATACAGGGGTGTAGTGGAGGGGGGACGCGGGGGGACGGCGTCCCCCCCACTTCTCACATCTAAAATATTTTTCGGGTTGAAAAAAAAAATGCATTAACATGGTGAAATACATCTTGATGACATCATCAAGATGTGTTTCACCATGTTAATGAGTTTCCTTTTTTCTGAGAGTGTACAAATGGAACCAAATGGACCCGCTAGGGTCCATTTGGTTCACATTTGTACACTCTCAGAAAAAATAAAATAAAATGGGGGGAATTCCCCTTTCAGAGGCGTGCGTCCCCCACTTCTGAAAGTCCCACTACAACACTGATTAGCTCGTGAAAACATTACCATAAGCCTTAGCTAGTGAAACCTTTATCATTAGCAATTGGAAGCACTACCATTATCTGTAGCCATTGAAAGTATTAGAATGAACTTTAGCAATTGATGGCATTAGTATTAGCTGTAGCTATTGAAAGTGTTAGCACTAGCTATTAAAAGCATTGGAATTAGCTTTAGCTATTGAAAGCATTTGCATTGGTTTTAGCTATTGATAGCATTGCCATTTCCATCAAATATAGAGGCGCTACACTTTACGATACATACTGTACAGTACAAACCAGCAGCTCTCCTCGTTTAACCTACAGTATTTAAAAACAGACTAAAAGATACCTTGATCACTGAGTGCCTAAATGACCCTATTTAATTACCTAACTCATCTTAGCTACTATCATTCTTTTTTACAGGCATTCACTGGCATTGGCAATTGAAAGCTTTAACATTAGCTTCAGCGATTGAAAACATTACCATTATCTTTAGCAATTGATAGCATTACCATTGGCTATTGAAAGCATTAGCATTAGTTTCAGCTTTGAGCTTGTAGGTCTGGTTTGAGCGCACAAACGAGACCCCCCCAGGGCTTGACACTAACACTTTCCCGCTTGCCCGGGGCAAGTAAAAAAAAAAAAAAAGGTCGGGCAAGTGAAGACTGCTACCTGGTTGCCCGATCGGGCAAGTGTGCAACTGAGTGCACTATAACACAACACAAGATAAATTTGTCTTGAAGGCAGTCATTGCACTCTGCCTCTGTGTCTTTCCCTGCTTTCTAGCTATCCACAATTCCAGGCTGGATTTGGGAAACAAAACAGGCAAATTAACACACACATCAAAATGACCATTAATCTTCTACATTCTCTAGTTGTGTAGACCTGGGCTAATTAAGATGATGAATTTTAACTCTTGAGAGTGTAAAAATGAAACCAAATGGACCCGCAAGGGTCCATTTGGTTTCATTTTTACGTTCTCAAGAGTTACATCTGCAAAATTTACAATATATTTTTGGGGGGCAAGTGACCATGAGCTGAGGGCAAGTAGAACCTGACTTGCACTTGCCCGATGGGCAAGTGCCTCCGAGACCTCAGTGTCAACCCCTGCCCCCCACCCTCTCTGATTCAGATCGTGGACGAGCTCCGTGAGCAGATCCTGCGTCTGCGCTTCCCGCACCGCGTCCAGAGCAAGGAGGCCACGCCCAAGACCAAGAGGAAGCTGCTGGGGGGACACCCGTCCCCGCCGTCCAAATGTCCCTCCTCGTCATCCTCCTCCTCCTCGTCCTCCTCGTCCTCGCTGCCCGTCCCCAAGCCCCAGGCGCTGTCCGACCGGCCCTGTGTGGTGGTCCTCAACAAGCCTCTGGAGAAGCTGCTCATAAGGTCTGCGCCGGCGCCATGGGGGTGGCGTGATTAATCCTTTGCTGTGCTGCACATATTTTTGTGTTCTAAGCATTATATACTTTAGCTATTGGAAAAATAGCAGATCTACAAGCTCATAGCGCGCCACTCAGTGGCGCGCTATGAGCTTGTAGGTCTGCTATTTTTTGAAAAATCGTGATAATGTGGCACACATCTTTAAATGTATAATTTCGGAAGCAAACATTTTTAACTTAAATCTTTGCTTCTGCCAGATATAGATAATTCTGGGGGTCCTCGGCATGAAATATCTTGAGCATCACTGACACAGAAACATAGATCTTTTTTTTTCTTCTTTTTTTTTCAGAACTGGAATCTAGTTTCAAAAACCAGAATCTAGTGCCAGGAAAAAAAAAAAAATAGAATCTATCACTGGAAACTAGAACCTAGCATCGGGAACTATGATATAGTACCGGAAACTAGAATCTAGCGCCAGAAAGTAGAATCTAGCGTTTGAAACTAGAATGTAGTGTCACAAATTGGAATATCATGTCAAAAACTAGAATCTAGTCAGGACAAAATGGGTTAAAGGAGAATTCGACATCATTTTCAACATTTTACTATGTCATTGATGTACCTTCGAGGTGGATGTGATTAAAAAAAAAAGCCCCCCCCCCCATTCTGTGTTCCCAAGAAATGGAGGTCTGAAGAAAACCACTAACTATTTTTTCACCATGCTAATGGATTTCTTTAGGTGCTTCTTTTTTATGAGAGCGTACAAATGGAACCAAATGAACCCGTCAGGGTTCATCTGGTTGCATTTGTACGCTCTCAGAATGTGGCCACTCAGTGGCGCGCTATGAGCTTGTAGGTCTGCTATTTTTTGAAAAATCGTGAAAATGTGGCACACATCTTTAAATGTATAATTTCGGAAGCAAACATTTTTAACTTAAATCTTTGCTTCTGCCAGATATAGATAATTCTGGGGGTCCTCGGCATGAAATATCTTGAGCATCACTGACACAGAAACATAGATCTTTTTTTTTCTTCTTTTTTTTCAGAACTGGAATCTAGTTTCAAAAACCAGAATCTAGTGCCAGGAAAAAAAAAAAAAATAGAATCTATCACTGGAAACTAGAACCTAGCATCGGGAACTATGATATAGTACCGGAAACTAGAATCTAGCGCCAGAAAGTAGAATCTAGCGTTTGAAACTAGAATGTAGTGTCACAAATTGGAATATCATGTCAAAAACTAGAATCTAGTCAGGACAAAATGGGTTAAAGGAGAATTCGACATCATTTTCAACATTTTACTATGTCATTGATGTACCTTCGAGGTGGATGTGATTAAAAAAAAAGCCCCCCCCCCATTCTGTGTTCCCAAGAAATGGAGGTCTGAAGAAAACCACTAACTATTTTTTCACCATGCTAATGGATTTCTTTAGGTGCTTCTTTTTTATGAGAGCGTACAAATGGAACCAAATGAACCCGTCAGGGTTCATCTGGTTGCATTTGTACGCTCTCAGAATGTGTGGAATTCCTCTTTTAAAGGGGAACTGTTTGGGTGTTTGAATAAAGTAAATCTATTTATTGAAAAATCTATTCTTGAAAAAAAAAAGTGAAATGTGGTGCACATCTTTGAGTATGTATATTATTTTAGAGCAAATGTTTTTTACTCAAATCGGTGACAAAAGGGGTAAATTGTGGGTACTAGATAATACTAGTAGATTCTAGTAATATATTATTATTACTAGTATATACTAGTAATATACGGTAATACACACGCGATGTACATAGCGTAAACATGAAACCATTTCATGTTTCCACTTGGAATATCAGTGGTCCCGTTTTCTCTCCTTCCCCCACCACGCAGGTATGAGAAGCTTCCGTCGGACTACCGGACCCCGTTCATCCTCAACATGGAGACCCTGTCCCACCACCACCACCACCACCACATGGCGGTGACGGCGGCGGGGGGCGGCGGCCCCGTGGCCCCGCCCCTGGCCGTGGCGGCCAACCGCACGGCCTCGTCCACGCTGGCGTCGCTGTCGCGCTACTTCCTGCACCGCCGCTGGGTGTGGGCGCTGCAGCGCGGCGACGCCACCGCCGGAGGAGGAGGACCCCCCGCCGTGGCCCTGAGCGCCGTGGCACACATCCTGTCCATGCTGGCAGAGTTGAGTAGACACTTTTTTTCCTGTTTTAGCACATGACAACTGTGCAATTATTTGGAATACCAAAATTACAAGTAAGACATGCCGATCTCATGCTCAAACATGGAGAGTGTGACGCTCGCACAGACACATGCAGACATAGGCATTTGTTCGTGGCTGTGTTCACACTTACACATATTACCTTAATACACTATTACACATATTAGGCTCTTACACTATTACAGCATGACACTATTACACTTATTAGCCCGTTAGACTTTTACACACAATACATCATTATCCTATTACATTCATTAGACTATTACACATATTGCCCTATTCCACTTATTAGACTAGAACAGGGGTGGCCAACCCGCAGCTCGCGAGCCGCATGCGGCTCTTCAGCTGGTTACATGCGACTCTTAAGGGGCTTCCACATGAAACCGTCAAAAACGCTCGGAGTGGCACAGTCATCCATTTGGTCCATTTGGTTTCTAAATATGTCTGTTTTAATAGTGTGTCTTTGCATTGCACACCTGCACACAAATGCACGTGTCTTATGGCAGGAGAGGGGAAATCTATTTGGGACCGTGACGGCCGTCGCAGCGGTTTTATAACCGTTGTGACCGTTTGATGTGGCTCTTAGTCTGTGACCGGTTGGCCACCCCTGGACTAGAAAGACTATTACACATAATACCTTCATAGCCTATTACAGTATTTCACATATTGCCCTATTACACTTATTAGACTAGACTATTACACATAATACCTTCATAGCCTATTACAGTATTACACATATTACCGCATTGCACTTGTATTACATTCTGACATACACATGATGTACGTATGTGTGTGATTGCATATACATATAGACTATGTTGTTTTTGGCAGACTTTTTTTTTAGCCTCAAAATATGTATTTAAACTAACTTTATTGATGTCAACTAGGTACAGTATATTAATAATAATAATACTATCTGAAATTTATATAGCGCTTTTCTAGTCTAGTACCCAAAGACGCTTTACATGGTTCTAGATGGTGTGTGTGTGTGTGTGTGTGTGTGCGTGTGCGTGTGCGTGTGCGTGTGCGCGCGCGCGAGCGAGCGAGCGGGGCAAGATTGTAGTCTATTGTAGTCTAGACCTGATTGTCTTTAATTCCTCACAAATGTGTCGTCAGGCATGTGCTTTTCTTTCTTGACTCATTCAGTCTTAGTCTTTTGGCTTAAATGTCGACGCCCCGTGGTAATCTTGTCCTGAAAAAAAAAAGGCTGTTGACAGATTTATTTTAGGGCTCTTCCCCCCACAAAGCATGGGAGGACTCAACGCTGCATTTTGCGTGTGTTTGTGTTCAGGATCCGTCTGTCGGAAGGCTTTCATTTTGCCGCCAGTGGGGAGGGCATCGTCAACATGGTGATGGAACTGCCCATCAAGGTAGGAGCTCCGTTTCACTGCGTTTCCAATGCACACACTTGAGGGGTCAATGTGTGGCCAACAAGAGGGCTAATAATAGCTCACGTGAAGGGGCAGATGATATCGTTTTGTAGTCAACAGGCAGGAAGACTCAAGCGGAACTTCCTTCCCAGTTTTTCTCAATAAAAGCTGCAGGCTACGCAAGCTTTTATCGTGGTTTGAGGGAAAAGAAAGCTCCACATGGATCTGTCGACTACAAAGCAAGGTCGACAACATGCAATGTTCACTCGGCAGGTTTTGTGACAGAAACCGGGCTTTCCTCCAAGGTAGCTCGGCTGTGATGGCTGGCACTTTGAGAACCACTGCTGTCATTGATTTTTCCTTCTCGTTTGTTTGTTTTTTTCTTCTTTTTTTGGAATGGTCGGCGCTGCATAGGGGACGTCAGCAGAGGACGACAGAGAGAGTCACACCTGCATCGTTCAGTACATCCTGTTCCCTCCTCATTCGTCCTCCACTAAAGACAGGTCAGTACAACTTGTAGTGTCAAGGCCATGTGTGCAGGGTACTGCGGTGGATCAAGACAGTGGTTTTCAAGAGAGAGTTTCAGGTGGTTCATTTTTACACTCTCAAAAGAAGAGTTAAAATATAGACCTGCACAGTGACCAGTGTTGGTCAATATTACTTAGGAAAGTAACTTCTTTACTTTACTTGTTACCCCTTAGACAAAGTAATATCATTACTTTACTTATTACTGGAATCAAAGAGTAATATATTACATATTATGTTATTACTTTCCCAAGTTCTCAACTCCTACATTTGAAAAAAATAGAGATGTACAACATAATCTGTTTAGCGAGCTCTTTTTAGAACTGAATCCAATTTATTGGAATAATATTAGTCTCTTTGCCTCTTTGAAAACAATTGTGAAAAAGTTTAAAAAGTCAAAGACAGTTGAAGTCTTGTATTTAAAAATAAATACAAAATATACCAGCAAGTGATTTGTAGTGTACATAACTGTGCACAGGATGCAGCGTGTGGACTGGATCTACAATCTAGTGCACATCTCTGTTGTTACAGTACCTGTCGATAGCTTGTAAATCTGTTCTATTTTTGCATGCAACAACAAGCATTACTTATTACCCATTTTTGCAGAGTAATCTCATTACTTTACTTTTTGGAGCAAAAGTAATAATATTACAGTAATATGTAATCTAAAATTAGTTACTGCCCAACACTGACAGTGACGTCACCGCCCTGTACAAGAAGTAAGTAAGTAGCCTTGCCAGGCCATGATGTCAGGAGGCCCAGCTGAGCCATTGAGGCCCATATAGGTCAGGAGCCTATCTCCTGTTTCTGTAGCGTGAGGCAGCTTGATGTACAAGTACACCCCCTGGACATGACGCTAGTATATCGCAGGGACTTACCCCCAATCCAACCCTTGATGCTGAGTGCCAAGCAGGGAGGCATTGGGTCCCATTTATAGAGTCTTTGGTATGACCCGGCCGGGAATCGAACCCCGACCTCCCAGTCTCAGGGCGGACACTCTAACCACAAGGCCACTGAGCTGGTTCCAGAAGTGGATCCCCCATTCATTTTCCTCATAGACTTTTCGAAAATGGTTAATAAAAATAAAACACGATTGCGCTGTGGACAAAACCAACTCGGGTCGCGACAAATCATGACAACAAACACAATATTATCATCTAATTAGCAAGAAGTAGAAAACGACAGGACACAACACTTTTTGTTTTGTTTTTCATCTTAGAAATGATTTGATTGTCCCAAAAGACTCTGTGTGTCATCATGATCTGTCACGACCCGCGTTGGCTTTGTCCGCGTTGTAATTGTCTTTATATGAATCATTTTCGAAAAAGTCTATGAGAAAAATGAATGGGCAACCCACTTCTGGAAGATTGGCGGTGACGTCACTGCGCGGGTCTATTCATCATGTGAATTAGCCCAAGTCTACACAACTAGAACAACACAACTCATTTATGATCTGTATGTCTGCCTGTTTTGTTTCCCAAATCCAGCCTGGTATTGTGAACAAAAGCAAAATAAATCTTTAGTTTTGGGGTCTGTCGGACTAAAATATCATCAAATGGTGGTCCGTGGCTCAAATGCTGAATAAATAGTGGGCCCTGGTATGGGCCCACTAGATCACTAGACAGCATTAGAAACCATTAGAAGTGTTTTAAATGTTAAAATCAAGTATAATGTATTTATCCATATGAGGTTTATTAGCCTGGGATCATTTTGCCTGGGACCCCCTCCCCTCATGGCAGACTGCCTAGTGCCTAGTCTACCTAATGGCAAAAACACGCCTGAGAATTTGAGCTCTGGACGACGGCACTCATCTCCATTGTGTTTTTTTCTTGTTTTTTTTATGTGTCCATGTGTGTGCACAGTTTCTCCACTGACGACGACAACGACACAGACGTGGAGCCGGTGGACGGCGACACGGAGCTGAGCCTGGTGACAGAGTGCTGGGTGGAGCCTCAGAGTGGCACCGTGGGCACCGGGCACCATGCCACCTACCAGGACCTGTCCTACCAGGATATCCCCAACGCCGTGCGTACTCACTACACTGTTTAAAGGGGAATTTTCCACCTATACTTTTGTACGCTCTCAGAAAAAAAAAAAAAAAAAAAAAAAAGAAGTGTCTAAAGAAATCCATTAACATGGTGAAATACTGTACATCTTGATATCATGTGGGCTCAGGAGGCAGAGCAGGTTGGCCAATGATCCAGAGGTCGGCGGTTCGATTCCCGGCTCCTCCTGTCTACATGTCGAAGTGTCCTTGGGCAAGACACTGAACCCCACCTTGCCTCCAGTGGTTGCCACCGCTGGTGTGTGAATGTGTGAAGTTTAGGACGCTGAGCGTTGACTGTTCACCGCTCTACTTCCCAATGTATGAATGAATGGACCATTGTAAGCGCTTTGAGTATACACGCTGTGCATAGAAAAGTGCTATAAAAATGCAATCCATTATTATTATTATTATTATGTGTTTCACCATGTTAGTGATTTTCTTTCAGACCTCCGTTTCTCGTAAACACAGAATGGGGGAAACGTTTTTTTCATGTCCACCCAGCACCTCTAAGGTATACTAATTACATAGTAAAATGTTGAAAATGGGTGGAATCCCCCTTTAACCTGTTTTATACCCGTTGCCGTCTGTCCGTCCAGATCTTCCCCAGAGACGTGGCCTGTATGTCCACCATGATGACCTTCGAGTACCTCAGTCAGCTGTGTCACAACAAGGAGCAGATCTACACGCTGCCCGCAGGCCTGAGGACCACTGCTGGTACGTCTCAACTCTGTGACTGTCAAGTGGTGCCCAGCACTACTATAGATGGCTGTGTGTATAGTATGGTACAGTATAGTATGGTACAGTATAGTATGGTACGGTGCAGTACCGTGTAGTACCACAGAGTATGAGTGCAGTGCAGTGTCACTGAGCTCTCTATATAACATGTTGTCTGTCGTTGTGTCAGTAGGTGTAGATGTCTCTATATAACATGTTGTCTGGCGTTGTGTCAGTAGGTTAGGATGTCTCTATATAACATGTTGTCTGTCATTGTGTCAGTAGGTGTAGATGTCTCTATATAACATGTTGTCTGTCATTGTGTCAGTAGGTTAGGATGTCTCTATATAACATGTTGCCTGTCGTTGTGTCAGTAGGTGTAGATGTCTCTATATAACATGTTGTCTGTCATTGTGTCAGTAGGTGTAAATGTCTCTATATAACATGTTGCCTGTCGTTGTGTCAGTAGGTTAGGATGTCTCTATATAACATGTTGCCTGTCGTTGTGTCAGTAGGTTAGGAGGTCTCTATATAACATGTTGTCTGTCATTG
Source organism: Benthosema pterotum (assembly GCA_039105355.1). Lineage (NCBI taxonomy): Eukaryota > Metazoa > Chordata > Actinopteri > Myctophiformes > Myctophidae > Benthosema > Benthosema pterotum. The sequence continues at coordinate 3,562,286 of CM076983.1, read as the reverse complement.
TGTCAGTAGGTTAGGATGTCTCTATATAACATGTTGTCTGTCGTTGTGTCAGTAGGTTAGGATGTCTCTATATAACATGTTGCCTGTCATTGTGTCAGTAGGTTAGGATGTCTCTATATAACATGTTGTCTGTCATTGTGTCAGTAGGTTAGGATGTCTCTATATAACATGTTGTCTGTCATTGTGTCAGTAGGTTAGGAGGTCTCTATATAACATGTTGTCATTGTGTCAGTAGGTGTGGAAGTCTCTATATAACATGTTGTCTGTCGTGTCAGTAGCTGTGGAGCTCTCTATATAACATGTTGTCAGTAGGTGTGGATGTCTCTGTATAACATGTCTGTGGTTGTGTCAGTAGGTTAGGATGTCTCTATATAACATGTTGTCTGTCGTGTCAGTAGGTGTAGATGTCTCTATATAACATGTTGTCTGGCGTTGTGTCAGTAGGTTAGGATGTCTCTATATAACATGTTGTCTGTCATTGTGTCAGTAGGTGTAGATGTCTCTATATAACATGTTGTCTGTCATTGTGTCAGTAGGTTAGGATGTCTCTATATAACATGTTGCCTGTCGTTGTGTCAGTAGGTTAGGATGTCTCTATATAACATGTTGCCTGTCGTTGTGTCAGTAGGTTAGGAGGTCTCTATATAACATGTTGTCTGTCATTGTGTCAGTAGGTGTAGATGTCTCTATATAACATGTTGCCTGTCGTTGTGTCAGTAGGTGTAGATGTCTCTATATAACATGTTGTCTGGCGTTGTGTCAGTAGGTTAGGATCTCTATATAACATGTTGTCTGTCGTGTCAGTAGCTGTGGAGCTCTCTATATAACATGTTGTGTCAGTAGGTGTGGATGTCTCTGTATAACATGTCTGTGGTTGTGTCAGTAGGTGTAGTTGTCTCTATATAACATGTTGCCTGTCATTGTGTCAGTAGGTTAGGATGTCTCTATATAACATGTTGTCTGTCATTGTGTCAGTAGGTGTAGATGTCTCTATATGACATGTTGTCTGTCATTGTGTCAGTAGGTTAGGATCTCTATATAACATGTTGTCTGTCATTGTGTCAGTAGGTTAGGATGTCTCTATATAACATGTTGTCTGTCGTTGTGTCAGTAGGTGTAGATGTCTCTATATAACATGTTGTCTGTCGTTGTGTCAGTAGGTGTAGATGTCTCTATATAACATGTTGTCTGTCGTTGTGTCAGTAGGTGTAGATGTCTCTATATAACATGTTGTCTGTCGTTGTGTCAGTAGGTTAGGATGTCTCTATATAACATGTTGTCTGTCGTTGTGTCAGTAGGTTAGGATGTCTCTATATGACATGTTGTCTGTCATTGTGTCAGTAGGTGTAAATGTCTCTATATAACATGTTGTCTGTGTTTGTGTCAGTAGGTTAGGATGTCTCTATATAACATGTTGTCTGTCGTTGTGTCAGTAGGTTAGGATGTCTCTATATAACATGTTGCCTGTCATTGTGTCAGTAGGTGTAGATGTCTCTATATAACATGTTGTCTGTCATTGTGTCAGTAGGTTAGGATGTCTCTATATAACATGTTGTCTGTCATTGTGTCAGTAGGTTAGGAGGTCTCTATATAACATGTTGTCATTGTGTCAGTAGGTGTGGAAGTCTCTATATAACATGTTGTCTGTCGTGTCAGTAGCTGTGGAGCTCTCTATATAACATGTTGTCAGTAGGTGTGGATGTCTCTGTATAACATGTCTGTGGTTGTGTCAGTAGGTTAGGATGTCTCTATATGACATGTTGTCTGTCGTGTCAGTAGGTGTAGATGTCTCTATATAACATGTTGTCTGTGGTTGTGTCAGTAGGTGTAGATGTCTCTATATGACATGTTGTCTGTCGTTGTGTCAGTAGGTTAGGATGTCTCTATATAACATGTTGTCTGTCATTGTGTCAGTAGGTGTAGATGTCTCTATATAACATGTTGTCTGTCATTGTGTCAGTAGGTTAGGATGTCTCTATATAACATGTTGTCTGTCATTGTGTCAGTAGGTTAGGATGTCTCTATATGACATGTTGTCTGTCGTTGTGTCAGTAGGTTAGGATGTCTCTATATAACATGTTGTCTGTCATTGTGTCAGTAGGTGTAGATGTCTCTATATAACATGTTGTCTGTCATTGTGTCAGTAGGTTAGGATGTCTCTATATAACATGTTGTCTGTGGTTGTGTCAGTAGGTGTAGTTGTCTCTATATGACATGTTGTCTGTCGTTGTGTCAGTAGGTTAGGATGTCTCTATATAACATGTTGTCTGTCGTTGTGTCAGTAGGTTAGGATGTCTCTATATAACATGTTGTCTGTCGTTGTGTCAGTAGGTGTAGATGTCTCTATATAACATGTTGTCTGTCATTGTGTCAGTAGGTGTAGATGTCTCTATATAACATGTTGTCTGTCATTGTGTCAGTAGGTGTGGAGATCCCGTCCTGTGAGGACAACATCCACACCGTTCCCTTCCAGTTTGACCTCATCCAGCTGCTGCCCAAGTGTCAGCAGATTGAACTGTTCTTCCTCACGCTCAGCACAGGTGATACGCACACACACACACACACACACACACACACACACACACACACACACACACACACACACACACACACACACACACACACACACACACACACACACACACACGGTCATACACACTCCCATTCCTTTGTATTGCAAGCACTACGATTTAAAAAAGCTTCCAGAGCTGTCCATGTTGGACTGTCACACAAACTGGTTTCGCTGGTTACTAGTTCCTCTCGCACAACTGGCGACATCCGACTGTTTTAGTGACGGCCGGGGCGAAGGGTGCGCACTAATGCTAGCGGTAGTTTCTCATGTCCAGGGGGGACGGCGTCCCCCCACTTTACACACCTAAAATATTTTTGAGGAAAAAGTAGGCCTACCGTATGTTTTTTTTTTTGTCTCGTCATTTACTTTCATGGATGCAATTAGGCATCGTAAATAATCATTCTCAATATGCTATACTTGTTTTAATAGTGTGTTTGTGTGTGTTGCGCTGGTGCACGCAAATGGCTAGGCTCCATTTGGTTCACATTTGTACACTCTCAATGGGTGAAAAATGTAAATGGGTGAAATTCCCCTTTAAGGGGCGTCCCCCCACTTCTAAAAGTCCAACTACAACACCGGTCATGTCAAAAAACCCAACCTCCTCCGTCATGACCCAGAAACGAACATGATGCCTCACACAATGCAAGGTGAAAAGTGCCAGTGCACTGGAGCAGCACCGGAGGGCACCGTAGAGCAGCAAATGAGTTAAATCGGGTCCGTAATAGTTTTTCACCTCAGTTCTACTCGGTTCGAAGCGGTAGTCGAAGTTTTTTCGACTATGTATTGCCATTATAGCCAACACCAAATGGACCATGGTGTGGAGGTCGAGACAGGGGCGGATGTAACATGTCCCATTTAGGGGGCAAGAGAACATGTTGGAGGGGCAAGAGAAAATCGCACCCATGCCATTTTCAGTTACAGGACTTTTATTAGTCAAGTAAAGCATCAATAGTAACATCAGTTGTTGTTGAAGTTGCAACAGACACGCAGCATGCATAAAGCTAAAGGTCTGACTGTTTTCAATGATGAAATGCTGTTGGTTTAGTGGTGACACAACTGTAGTTAGTTAGTAGCAGTAGTAGTGTTTCAAATCATTTTAAATATAAGCACTGAAATATCTTGGGTTGTTTTGCATGCCATCATGTTTGGTGGGGCAGACTGGGTATTTAGGGGGGCATTGCCCCCCATACCTATGCGTAGATCCGCCCCTGAAATGGACCCTGGTGTGCAACGCGTCTCTGTTTTCCATCTCAGCAGAGAAGGAGGAGCAGGCCCACGGCGCCCCCTGTCTGCCAAACCAGGTCCTGCTCAACCTGTTCCACGCCAGCCTGGAGGCGGAGCTCGCTGACCGAGAGATCCCATTGGCCGACGCCGACCATGTGGCCTTCATGCACCACATCCTGGAGAGGGACCGGGACGGCCGCGGTGCACCGTTCACCTTACCCCTCATTAAAGGTAGGGGAAGTGATTTCACTTTTGTCAGATATCACCCCCCCATTTTTTTTTCTGTTAAAATGCTCTATTATAAGGTGTGCAGACCATATATGGAGTTTCCCCCTCCCCCACGTTAGCAGAGGAGCTAATAAAAGTTCCCCAGGTGGTGGGTGAATTCTCCTCCAATCAGGATCGAGCAGCAGGTTCACATAGTGTAGCTACTGTTGGACGCCCCTAGTGCACCAGGCTGGTACTACACCATGAATTTCAAATCACTTACCCTACCTTTAAAGGTCAAAACAATACCTTATTACCCCTCATCAAAGGTCAAAATAATACCTTATTACCCCTCATCAAAGGTCAAAATAATACCTTATTACCCCTCATCAAAGGTCAAAATAATACCTTATTACCCCTCATCAAAGGTCAAATGAATACCTTATTACCCCTCATCAAAGGTCAAATGAATACCTTATTACCCCTCATCAAAGGTCAAATGAATACCTTATTACCCCTCATCAAAGGTCAAAATAATACCTTATTACCCCTCATCAAAGGTCAAAATAATACCTTATTAATTTACCCCTCATCAAAGGTCAAATGAATACCTTATTACCCCTCATCAAAGGTCAAAATAATACCTTATTACCCCTCATCAAAGGTCAAATGATACCTTATTACCCCTCATCAAAGGTCAAAATAATACCTTATTACCCCTCATCAAAGGTCAAAATAATACCTTATTACCCCTCATCAAAGGTCTAATTAATACCTTATTACCCCTCATCAAAGGTCAAAATAATACCTTATTACCCCTCATCAAAGGTCAAATGAATACCTTATTACCCCTCATCAAAGGTCCAAATAATACCTTGTTACCCCTCATCAAAGGTCAAATGAATACCTTATTACCCCTCATCAAAGGTCAAATGAATACCTTATTACCCCTCATCAAAGGTCAAATGAATACCTTATTACCCCTCATCAAAGGTCAAAATAATACCTTATTACCCCTCATCAAAGGTCAAATGAATACCTTATTACCCCTCGTCAAAGGTCACCTTATTATGCTCATTGTTTTTTTTAAGCTATTAGAGGCAACTGTTTAGCCAAAAATCAAAATAAATAGCTTGTTCCTCCCCTACAAAAAAAAAAAAAAAAAAAAAAAAAAAATCTGTATATCTATTATTACTTTGTATTTTGGCTACAGAGTTGCCTCTATTACCTTTAAACTTGCCCCTTTTTTCTGTAATAAAAAATGTTTTATTTCTGTTTCGTAAAGTGAATTTGGGTACTTTGAAAAGCGCTGTATAAATCCTACGTGTTATTCCCACTCATTCCACACCACTGCTTTGTTTTCAGAAGAGGGACTGAAGGCCACAGACAGACAGGACACGGTCCTGTCCTTCCAGACCATTGGAAGCAGCAAGGAGATCACAGGCTCCTCCAGCACTCTGCAGGTAATCCAGCTTTAACATATTAAAGGGGAACTCCACCCATTTTCAACATTCTAATATCTCATTAGTATACCCTAGAGGTGCTGGGTGGGCAGGATGAAAAAAGTTCCCCCCATTCTGTGTTCCCAAGAAATGGAGATCTGAAGAAAGCCACTAACATGGTTAAAATCTTCATGACATCATAAGGAGGAATTTTCACCATGTTAATGGATTTCTTTAGACGCTTCTTTTTTCTGAGAGCGTACAAATGGGACCAAATGAACCCGTTAGGGTTCATTTGGTTCCATTTGTACGCTCTCAGAAAAAAAAAAAAAAGAAAAAAAAAAAAAGAAAGTGTCTAAAGATTTCTTTAGACACTTCTTTTTTTTCTTAGAGCGTACAAATGGAACCCGTTAGGGTTCATTTTGTTGCTTTTGTACACTCTCAGAAAAAAAAAAAAATGGGTGGAATTCCGCTTTAACTAGTGGCACACCGATGTATCGCTCCACCTATCAGCTTGGCCCATATTTGCTGTTATCGGTCATTATCGTTATGAAACTGACATTAGCATCGACTGTGTTGGTGTGTTGCTTATCCGTAGTTTGACAGGCTGCAGATTATGAACATGTATTTCTTGTATTGAAGATGTATTTGTTTCCCTGGCCTAGACATTAGTATCTGTATCGGCCAAGAATTATCATATCGGTGCATTTTCACCCTTTTTAGGTCTTCAACTCATGACAGCGGGTTAAGTTGGAGTAGTAGTTTGCACAATACTATATAAGTCACAAGGGAATTCACAAGAATTCTACACAATATTAGAGAATTTACAAGAAATCTGCACTATTAGAGTTCACAATAAGTCTAGACTATTAGAGAATTCACAAGAAATCTGCACCATTAGAAAATTCAGTTTACAATATTAGAGAATTCACAAGAAGTCTACACAGTATTAGAGCATTCACAAGACGGCTATACTATATTGGAGAATGTAGAAGAATTGTTCATTTTGAGCGGAATTGTGGACAAGATTTTACCCGACGACGACAAACATTTCTTCAGTTTGGGGTCCAAGAGGCTACCGGTAAATATCATCACGTGTGATCAAGTGCTTATGAGCATTACGACACATGAACCACAGGTCCCAAATGAACCACATTCAGATTTGAATATAGCCCATCTACAAAAGCACACCGACTGGAACCTTTATTAATTATGCAACCCAAACTCTTTTGGTTTTGACCCCCAATACCCCCAATAGTTTGCAAGTGAATGTCGAATACTTTTGGATTATTTCCACATTCATAATTATTATCTCTACATAGATACTTTTAAGAAAACAAATCAGACCCTTTTGTATATGCTAGGCTACTACATTCCGTGCTCACAGGGACCCAGCCACAACGATGTCTAAGGAAAGGAAAGAAAAGTGATTGAAGTTGGTTAACCCGATGTAACTCTTGAGAACGTAAAAATGAAACCAAATGGACCCTTTTTTTAAATATATATTTTTTTCCCCACGATTTTGTAACCCATTTTTTCACCCAGTACCAATTCCTAATGTGATCCTGGGCTCTACACACCCTCCACCAACCTGGGGAGGCAGCGGACTGGCCTCATGCTTCCTTCAATGCATGAGGAGTCCAAGCTGCCATCTTTTTCACACGACAGGGGGGAGTTTCCCTGGTTGGACGTAGCGCGTGGAAGGAACACGTTATTCCAACCAGTTCCTGTCCCCTCCATCAGGCGCCCCGGCTGGCCAGGGGGAGGCAGTTTAGAGACCAGGATTACTGCATGTTTTTGTGAGGGTATCTACCCTAGGGGACACGGGGAGAACATGCAAACTCCACACAGAAAGGCCCTTTCACCAACTCCGCCTCGGGTATGGGCACTGATGACGTGGAGGAGGAGACACGCCGCCATCACCCACAGCAGCGCCCCTAGCGGGAATCGAACCCAGGACCATTTTTACACTCTCAAGAGTTAAAAATATCTCTACACAACTAGAAGATTAATGGTCAATTTGGTCTGTATATGTTTTGTCCGTTTTCTTTCCCATGTCCAGTGTGGAATTGTGGACAAAAGCAAAAGAAATCTTTTAGTTTTTTGGGGTCCGTGGGGCTAAAATGTCAACAAACGGTGGTCCGTGGCTCAAATTCTGAATAAATACTGGGCCCTGGTATGAAAAAGGGTTGAAAAACCCCTGTGGTAAATGAAAAGATAGTATGACCAACGGTGTAAAATGACCCGTTATGTGGCCCAGAGTTTCAGTAACACAGAGCTGGTGGACGAGGCGGTGTCTCCGGCGGGCAGCGGCAGCGTGTGCGTTCCTCGGTGGAGGTGTTACGTCAAGCACATCAACTCCCAGCAGGTCTTCATCACCTTCATCCCCGCCACTTTCGCAGGTATGTCACTCCTCCTCCTCCCCCTCCCCCTCTTCCTCCTCCTCGCATGACCAGTGTTGCCAACTTGGTGCATTTGTCACTATATTTAGCTCTTTTCCAGACCCCCCTAGCGCCAAAATTAGTGAAAAACTCCTGGCGGAAAATCTAGTGCTTTTTGGCTGGTGAGTTGGGAGAGGGGAATTGATTGACAGGCGCTAGAGATAAAACCACCGTTTTTCCTCCTATGAAACCAGCGGTCTTCAACCAGTGGTCCCCAGGCTAAATGATGGATAGTTGGTTAACCAGATGTAATTCAATTCAATTCAATCTTTATTTCAGACTCAGGGGAATCCATATCACATACACAACAGTACAACAATAAATAAATAAAAGAGAGAGGGAAGAAAAAATGTACAATAAAAAGTTTTCCACCATGTTCAGTTTTGAACATACAAACACGTTCTCCAGTGGTTCCACCTTCTAGAGTGGAACCTAACAGAGCTACGCATCGGGTTAGTTAAGACATTAATGATGTCATTTACAGACTCTGAGCACCTGCACATAAACCTATACATGAGGTTGCGTAGAACAGCAGAGCAGGTAGGAACCCCAGCACTAACAAACATCTGGCTGGCACTGGAGCTTCTTGGAGCTTTCAGTAGCAGTCTCATACAGTCATTGTAGGCCACAGTCAAACGCCTGATACTGGCTTGTGTGTAGCGACACCACAGGTGAGCAGTATACAGGGGTGTACAGAATGATGTAACTCTTTGAGAGTGTAAAAATGAAACCAAATGGACCCTTGCGGGTCCATTTTTACGCTCTCACGTGTTAAATCATGTGATTTAGGCCATGCTACACAACGAGAGAATGTAGAAGATTAATGGTCATTTTAATTGGTTTTATCCCCCAAATCCAGCTTGGAATTGTGGATAAAAGCAAAAAGAAATCTTTAGTTTTGGGGTCTGTGGGGCTAAAATGTCATCAAATGGTGCTCCGCGGCTCAAATGCTGGGCCTGGTGTCAAATAGATTGAAAACCACTGCTTCATAGAAAAACTTTGGAGTTGCCCATACACCCTGCCATTCCTCCAGCCCACCGTAGTAGTGCTGGCTAAATCCGGCAGGCGTGCGTGTGTGTGTTTTTCCCCCAGACGTTTTAATGCTGACGACATCGGAGGCAGAGAACAACGCCAGCCTGACACAAGAGGAGGACGAGGAGGAGGAAGAAGAGGAGGAAGAGGAGGACACTCTCACCCCGTCGGTGAAGTCCCAGGCCAGCTCTCTGTCAGGTTCCACCAGCGGCCTGGAGCAGCAGCAGCAGGTAGGGGTGGACAAAAAATAAATGAATCGATATACAGTGGTGAGCACTTGAGATTGTCACTGGTGGTACCACTGTGGTAGGTATCTGGTAGCACCAGAAAAAAGTGGTACCACAAAGTTGACACCTTTTTTAATTGAAGTCTGAAAACTGTTATCATAGCGGGGAAGTGGTACCACCCTAGCCTGATTGTCAGACTCTGAGCCATGGCTCAAGAGTCTGACATTGGCCCCATTGTAACCAATTTACGAGGAGGCGGGCCCTTGATTTTCCCTCAACCAATCACTGGAATGTAATGCGTTCAATTGGAATGTAAACGAGCCATTAGCTGGAACAATAAGAGCTGCTCTGGGCATGGAGGTGTGAGGAGAGAATGGGTGAGGGTTTTTTTTTACGGGTCTTAGAGACCCAGGAGTTACTTAATAGGAGTATTTGCTTGTGATAAGCCTAAATATCAATAGTGTATTGTGTAGTGAGGTAAATAAATCGTCCTGCCCCCTAGCAGCAGGCCTCAGGCTCCAGCAGGCTGTCCAGGAGCTCCAGTAGCAGCCTGCGCTCCCCTCCATCTGTCTTCTACCCCTCTGGAGGAGGAGGAAGCCCCCCGCTCCTCCTCGCCCCGCCCCCTGAGGGCCACACGGTGGTGGGGACTGCGATGGACGCGGAGCCCGGCGGTACTACGCCTGGCGGCAACGACGACAGGACCTCCCGCGCTTCAGATGCAGGCGAGTTTCTCTCATTCTGTACACCCCCTATTTAGGTATTTTAAGCCTTAGCTAGCTTTAGCTGTTGAAACCACTAGCATTAGCTTTAGCCATTGAAACCACTAGCATTAGCTTTAGCTATTGAAACCATTAGCATTAGGTTTAGCGATTGAAACCACCGCTAGCATCTGAAACGAAAACACATATATTATATTATAAATGTAAAATACAGTATCTAAAACGACATATTACACATATAAAGACCCCCAGGAAAGTGTTCTAAATGTAAAATACAGTATCTTAAACTACATATTACACATAAAGAGCACCAGCAAAGCATTCTAAATGTCATTAAACAGGATTCCAACCCATTTTCTACATTTCTTTCTGAGAGCGTACAAATGGAACCAAACGGACAGCGGGTCCATTTGGTTCGCTCTCAGAAAGGGAAAAAAAAAAAAGCCAGAAAAGAAAAATCATTAACATGGTGAAACACAACTTGATGATGTCATCAGGTTGTGTTCCACCATGTAAATGATTTTTGTCAGACCTCCATTTGTAGGAAACACAGAGTGGTGGGTGGGGACCTTTTTTATCATGCCCACACAACATCTCGAACATATATTAATGACAGTAAAATGTTGAAAATGGATGCAATTCAGGGGCGGATCTAGGCATGGGCATGGGGGGGGGGACCCCCTCCCAATGCCCCGACTGCCCCACCAAACATGATGGCATCCAAAACAACCCAAGATACCCAAGAAATTAAAGTTCTATATTTAAAATGATGTGAAACACTACTACTGCTACTAACTAACTACAGCTGTGTCACCACTAAACCAACAGCATTTCATCATTGAAAACGGAAAACTCTCTGAGTCAGACCTTTAGCTTTATGCATGCTGCGTGTCTGTTGCAACTTCAACAACAATGGTTGTTATTATTGATGCTTAGTTGTGTAATAAAGTCCTGTAACTTCTCTTGCCCCTCCAACATGTTCTCTTGCGTCCCCAAATGGGACATGTTACCTCTGCCCCTGATGCAATTCCCCTTTAAGTGAAATCACTTAAGCAGGGCTTGACACTAACACTTGCCTGCTTACCCGGGGCGAGTTAAAAAAAAAATGGTCGGGCAAGTGAAGACTGCTCCCTGGTTGCCCGATCGGGCAAGTGTGCGACTTAGTGCGCTATAACACAACACAAGATATATTTGTCTTGGTGGTCATTGCGCTCTGCCTCTGTGTCTTTCCCTGCTTTCTATCTCTATTTCTCTCCCAAGTCCATTTGGTTCCAAATTATAATTTTGCCGGGGTCACAGACCACTAAGTCTGTGACCAATGTGGGAACCACTGATTACACTGATTTAGTGGAATATTTACTGTAGCTGATGGTGACTTAAACAAAACAGTATTCGACTGCTAAACAAAATGTTTAAAGCACAAGGTAGAAAGTAAATCTAAATGAAAATTTTACTATGTATTTTGGGGGGCAAGTGACCATGACCTGAGGGCATGTAGAACCTGACTTGCACTTGCCCGATGGGCAAGTGCCTCGGAGACCTTAGTGTCAACTGCTGCTCAAGTAAAAAAATGATTGTTTATTTCTTCCACTACCTGCTTGTTTCAGGGGAGAAGGAGGGGGTCCAGTTCTCAGAGCCTCCCCCGAGGAGAGCAGACGGCGGCGGTGGCGCCAGCGGGGCGGTTCCTCCTCCTCCTCCTCCTCTGAGTGGGCGTGGCTCTCAGCAGAGCGGAGGCGGAGGGGCGGCGGCGGCGGGCGAGGATGACGCGGCGCGCTCCTCCTCCTCCTCCTCCTCCTCCCCCCAGCCTCGCTGTCCCGTCTACGTCTACAACTGCTCCCTGGAGCACCTGAAAGAGAAGCTCATCCACCCGCACTCGGCACGCACGCCCCGCGACGTCTTCTTCAGGTGTGTGTGTGTGTGTGTGTGTGTGTGTGTGTGTGTGTGTGTGTGTGTGTGTGTGTGTGTGTGTGTGTGTGTGTGTGTGTGTGTGTGTGTGTGTGTGTGTGTGTGTGTGTGTGCAGGGGCGGATTGGCCATCTGGAGTACAGGGAGTTTTCCCGGTGGCCTGCGCCACCTAGTGGCCTGGACAGACAAGATCCAAAATGCACTAGTGGCACTTCCAAAATGCACTAGAATGTGCTAGATGCTCACCTGGAACATACAGATCAATATGACCATTAATCTTCTACATTCTCTAGTTGTGTAGACTAAGTTGGGCTAATTCACATGATGAATATTTTAACTCTTGAGGGTGTAAAAATGAAACCAAATGGACCCGCAAGGGTCCATTTGGTTTCATTTTTACGCTCTCAAAGAGTTACATCTGGTTAACCAGCTGCCCCCCCAGGGTGGCCTGGCAAAGGCAAAATTGTCCCGGTGGGAAAATATGTGCCTGTGTGTGTGTGTGTGTGTGTGTGTGTGTGTGTGTGTGTGTGTGTGTGTGTGTGTGTGTGTGTGTGTGTGTGTGTGATGTCATTGTTGTGCAGCTGAGCAGTCCCGCCCCTTTCACGACATCGCCCGTGTTTCCGGAAACGCAATCCTCATTCATTTTCCGTATAGACTTTTCGAAAAGGGTTCATATAAACATGATTACGCCGCGTAAAAGGAAAAAAAAAAAAAAAAAAAAAAAAAAAAAAACTTGGGTCGTGACACACACAATATTATCATTGTGTGTCTAATCTAAAGCAAGAAGAAGAAAACGTTTCATGTGTTCATCTCGTATGCCATGTTTGACTGTTTTGTTTCCCAAATCCAGCCTGGTATTGTGCAAAAGAAATCTAATTTAGTTTGGGGCTAAAAAAATGTCATCAAATGGTGGTCCGTGGCTCAAATGCTGAATAAATAATGGGCCCTGGGTATCAAAAAGGTGTGTAACATTGTGAGTGGGTTGTGGCCACAGGTCATTGTCCCAGGATCGCAGCAGCAGCAGCACACCGTGGACAGAACTTCTGACCCACAAGCACAAGGAGATGGCAAACTACTGCAGTCTACTGCAGGAGCACTACCACCAGAGCTACGTGAAAGGTAACACTATTGTTATAGTTCAGAGCAGGGGTTTTCAACAGGTGGTCCAGGGACCAGCAGTGGTCATTGAGAAGGTTCCAGGTGGTCCCCAGGCTAAATATTGGAAAGTTGGTTAAGCGGATGTAACTCTTGAGAATGTAAAAATGAAACCAAATGGACCCTGGCGGGTCCATTTGGTTTCATTATTACACTCTCAAGAGTTAAACTATTCATCATCTGAATTAGCAGCACCTAATTAAGAGGTTTACACTGTTTTGTTGGCAAAATACAGCCTGGAATTTTGAACAATACCAAAAGAAATCCTTAGTTTTGGGGTCTGTGGGGTGAAGATGTTAAATGTTGAATTGTGAAAAAGCTGAAAACCACTGCTCGAACATGAAGCACCTGACTATAAGCCTGGTGCGGCTTATAGTCAGGTGCGGCTTATACAAAGAAAAATCAGTATTTTGCCCCAAAAATAGCTGGTGCGGCTTATATTCAGGTGCGGCTTATAATCCGGAAATTACGGTACATATAATATGATGTATGTGTACGTGTACCTAGGTGTATACCGCAGCCTGCAGCAGTCCTACAGCATAGCGTCTACATATAATATGACGGGGGCGGATTAGCCATCTAGAGTACAGGGAGTTTTCCCGGTGGCCTGCGCCACCTAGTGGCCTGGACAAGATCCAAAATGCACTAGTGGCACTTCCAAAATGCACTAGAATGTGCTAGATGCTCGCCTGGAACATACGGATCAAAATGACCATTAATCTTCTACATTCTCTCGTTGTGTAGACTAAGTTGGGCTAATTCACATGATGAATATTTTAACTCTTGAGGGTGTAAAAATGAAACCAAATGGACCCAGCAAGGGTCCATTTGGTTTCATTTTTACGCTCTCAAAGAGTTACAGTACATCTGGTTAACCAGCTGCCACCCCCAGGGTGGCCTGGCAAAGGAAAAATTGCCAATCCGCCCCTGTAATATGATGTATGTGTACAGTCGTACAGCATAGCGTCTACATATAATATGATATACATGTGTACCTATGTGTACCACAGCCTGCAGCAGTGCTACAGCATAGTGTCTACATATACTATGATGTACATGTACCTAGGTGTGTACCACAGCCTGCAGCAGTGCTACAGCATAGTGTCTACATATAATATGATATACATGTGTACCTAGGCGTTTACCGCAGCCTGCAGCAGTCGTACAGCATAGCGTCGCAGGACGTGCTCACAGCCATGGACTACTGCGAAGAGTCCCTGCAGGAGATCGACATCACCGCCTTCCTGCAGACCCTCTGCGGACACATCAGGTACCGTCCGGAACCCCCTAAACCCCTTTTCTGACCACTTAAAGGGGAACTCCACCCATTTTCAACATTCTAATATGTCATTAATATACCTTAGAGATGTTGTGTATGTGGACATGATAAAAAAAAAGTTCCCCCAATTCGGTATTTCCAAAAAAAGATGTATTTCACCATGAAAATGATTTTTCTTTCAGACCCTTTTTCCTGAGAGGATACAAATGTGAACCAAATGGACCCTAGCGGGTCCATTTGGTTCCATTTGTACCCTCTCAGGAAAATCTTGAAAATGGGTGGAATTCTTAATAGTCCATAGCCTCGAGGCTCGTTCGACAAAATGAAATAAAGTCCTTTGTTTTCATGAATGGTCCTTGTAATCAAGGTCCATTCAGTGTGTGTGTGTGTGTGTGTGTGTGTGTGTGTGTGTGTGTGTGTGTGTGTGTGTGTGTGTGTGTGCGTGTGTGTGCGTGCGGCGGTCAACATACCTCATTCCCATTGCTGTCCAGTGAATTGCCTGTATGAAGTAAAATTGATTAATAGGTTGTATTTAACTGGTGAATTCTACTGATTTTCAACATTTTACTGCCATTAATATACCTATAGAGATGTGTGGAAATAATAATAAAAAAGGTCTGGAAAAAATATTAACAAGGTGAAACACAACTTGATGATGTCATCAAGTTGTGGGTCACCACCAGGTTAATGTTTGTTTTTCTTCATACCTCCATTTCTAAGAAACCCAGAAAGGGGAGACTTTTTTTTTTTATCATGTCCACGCACCCTCTCTAAGGTATACTAATAATATAGTAAAATGTTGATAGTTAGTGGAATTCCCCTAAGTCTTCTCAATTCTAGAATATAGAAGAATCACTATATTTGTCAGTGTTGGCCCGTTCTCTCTACCCGTGTGGCACCGACATTATCAACATGGCTGTGATTGGATTGTGCAAAATGTCATCCAGCCACAACACGTTCTGGATCTGAGGGGCTGAATCTCATCAAACGGCGGCCTGCCATATCGCTACCATCGTTTATTTGTTATTGTCGTTATTCTCAGGGTCTTCCAGGAGCGCAGTGACAGCGTGGCGGCACAGGCATCCGCAAAGGCCCACCCCACGTTTATCATCGGAGAAGAGACGGATGACGATTGGCGCGCCAAGAGGCCCGGTGTCACCCCGTCACCCAGGTGGGCTAGCGTTGGCCTTCAGTCATTAAAATGTTTGACAAATGCAATGGTCAGTGAATCTGCAGTTCTGACTGCAGTGGGAAGTTCATTCCATAGTTTTGATTGGGAGTGGGTCTGCAGTTCTGACTGCAATGGGAAGTTCATTCCATAGTTTAGATTAGGAGTGAATCTGCGGTTCTGACCGCAATAGGAAGTTCATTCCACAGTTTTGGGTCCAGAAGGGTGAAGAGTTTGGGCCTCGAGGGCCGTTTGTCCAGGCTAGTTCAGTGAGGGTACTTCCAGGGCCCTCTGTGAGCTGATCTGATCCATGATGACGAGGCTTTCGCGCTAAATAATGTATTAAATGACAATTCATCAATAAATGCCTAGTGTGATGTGAGCTAATGTCTGTCTCTGCGTGTTGCCCTGACACACCTCTGCACCCTTTTGTCAGCCACTAGTTCTCCCTGTGTGTTCTTTGATGTCTCCCACAGCGTGGACACGGACCCTCCGTCGTCGACGGGCGGCCTCCCTGGTGCACCGGTCAAGACAACCGGCGCCAAGTCCTCCTCCCACTTCCCCCTGTCACTCCTCCGCACGCAGCACCAGTGTGAAGTGTGTCCACACCTGCACAAGATCATCCAGGTACCAGCCTATTTGCTATTTCAGTGGTTTTCAACCAGTGGTCCGGGGACCACCAGTGGTCCTTGAGATGGTCCCAGGCTAAATGATGGACAGTTGGTTAAGCAGATGTAACTCTTTGAGAGCGTGAAAATGGAACCACATGATCTGATCATCTGAATTAGCCCAAGTCTAGACATAGCCATACCCATACATGTCATTTTTTTTTTTTCACTTTTGTGTATGTTTAAATAAAAACTAAAAAAAAAAAGAGTAAAAAAAGTAATCCCAGTCCTGAATCCTCCACAAACACAGGTGTCTTAGTTACAGTCAGAAATAGTCATAATAGTAATAGTTGTTTTAATCCCATTCTGGCATCCAGACAGTGTAATACTGGTTTTCAACTCATTCATCACATTAGAATACAGGTGCTGGTCAACGAATTAGAATAATTTGAAATAGTGCAATCATTAAATTCTTTGAATGCATTTCTTGTGCAGAAAGCAAATCAGGTGTTCACCGCGCCTGTCCTACTCGTTAGAGTAATCACAGAACTCGTTACCTGTAAAAAATTTGCTTGGTTGCTTTGTTTCATTGAATTAGAATAATGGAGAAACCGTTTCATTGAATTAGAATATTTTTTATTATAATTAGAATCATCACTTTCTCAGTATTTTGTGGCCATAGTGGTCACAGACCCAGTGGTCCCTGACCCCAGCAAAATGAGAGTTTGGAACCAAGTGGACCTGGGAGAGAGATAGGTAGAGATAGCTAGTTCTTCAAATCGATGCCACGGACAGGGCTTGACAGTAACACTTGCCCGCTTGCCCGGGGCAAGTAAAAAAAAAAATGGTGGGGCAAGTGAAGACAGCTACCTGGTTGCCCGATCGGGCAAGTGTGCAACTTCGTGCACTATAACACTACACAAGATAAATTTGTCTTGAGCGTACAAATGGAACCAAATGGACCCGCTAGGGTCCATTTGGTTCACATTTGTACGCTCTCAGAAAAAAAAATGAAGATGGGTGGAATTCCCCTTTAAGAGGCGTCCCCCCCCAGTGACCTACCCAAAATCATAAAATCAATTAAAAATCCTTGGATGAAATTCCAACTGGGTGTCTGGAAGTCTGTCAGAGACGAATATGCTCTGCAAGACAAATTATGGATAGTAAGGTGGTGTGCATACGACTCTGAATTTGTTCCCAACCAAACAGACAATAGATTTAAAAACTGGATTACCAAAGGGATAACTACATACTATTCAATGACTAAAAGAGGTCAACTGATGGATTTCCAGACATTGAAAAGAAAATATAATTTGGAAACACACGATTATTATAGATATTTACAATTGCGCCATTACTACAATGGAAATATTACTAGAAATCCATTAGAATTGGGGGATCCTGTGTTGAGTGAAATAATTAATGCATATGACTCAGGGACAAACAGAGGTATTATTTCCAGGTTATATAAAGGCTTCAGGTCAAAAAAGCCTCATTCCACAGAGTATGTAAAGAACAAGTGGGAAAATGAAGCCAACTTAGAAATCTCGACTGAAGATTGGAAGGTTTGTCTTGAATCTCAATGGACTTGTACCAACTCACACTCATGGAGGGAATTTGGGTGGAAATGCTTAATCAGGTTCTTTATCACTCCAAAGCAGAAGATTCACTTTTCGGGAGATAATGCAAACTGTTGGAGACTGTGTGGAAACCAAGATGCCAACCACTGGCACATATTCTGGGACTGTCCAAAAATAAGACCTTTCTGGACGAAAGTACACAAAGCCCTGGAAACCACAATTAAGGTGAAGATACCGTTTCAATTTGAGACATTCATTTTAGGGAAAACAGACTTTCACTTGGGTTATTTCAATACGTACTTGTTTCATATATTATTACTGGCCGGGAAAAAAAACATCACCAGACATTGGTTGCTTCCTGAAACCCCTAAAATAGCAGACTGGGCAAATATTGTAAATGACATTTATGTAATGGAAAAAATCACTTTTTCACTTCGGTTACAAACAGATAGATTTACAAAATTATGGTCCAACTGGGTCACTCAAGCAGCAAGGTTGGGATTTAGGGAAATTACATTCTAAGGTCTTTGGTTGTGGTCATGAGAATAGAAATCGGTTGTCTTTCCTTCAAAGATGCATAATATAACGGTTGGTAAGTCATGGATCTCGCTGAAAATAGAAAGGTAGGGTATAAAGCTATGTATATCAAGATATGTTGTGCACACCCCCCCCCCCAGTCTCAGAACATGGTCTCTTTTATTTATTTTATTTTGATTTTATGGGTTAAAGAACAAAACAAAAAAAAACAAAACTAAAGGAAGGTTAATTAATAAGACTTTTACCTATGTGAAATACATCTACTGCCAATTTCATCTTCCAGAGTAATGTCGCGAATTTGTATGATGGTACGATGTAAACTTTTCCTAAATAAAGAATTGCAAAAAAAATTCCCCTTTAAGAGGCGTCCCCCCACTTCTAAAAGTCCCACTACAACAGTGCCTAACCCTAACCCCGATGTCTTCTCACGAACGTGGTTCTCTCAAACAGGACAAGTTCATGCAGATCGGAGCTCACTATTTCAAGACGGTGCCGTCCAACCCGCATTACTTCTTCTACTGCCCGCCGTCGTCAAAGAAAGAGGTGCGTTTCCCTTGTTTTCCTTTTCATACTTACCTCGGTGATCACAGTTCCGTATGTCAACAGCGGTTGTTTGTCTGTTGTTTTTGTGCAGGAAGACTCTGACGCGGAGGACTGGAGACCCAACGATGAGGTGGTGTCCGAAGCGGAGCCGGCTACCGAAGACGGTGAGAGACGCTGTGGCACCCCCTGCGCGCGGTTTGATCGCGTTTATTTGGAATATTACATTAAAGGGGCTTACAGATGGCGAGTAATACATCTTGTGCTCAGAACACGACCTTTGATAAAGAGAGCGTGTAACGCCGGCCGTTTATCACGCCGCGTTCAGTTATTTGTGTTGCGTGCGTGCTCGTTTCGTGCACATGCGCGCATCATTTTTGAAAGCTCAATCCAGTGAGCTTTTTAAAACGCCTGGCATTAATCGACGGGGCAATTTTCTTTATGTCAGCACCGTAGAGAGAATCGAGAATCGCTGCGTTTATCGTGATATCGAGATATGATGGAATTGAATGGGAACGTGTGAAAACATCTTGTTGTTCCAGTGGTTTTCAACCAGTGGTCCGCAGCTAAATAACGGACAGTTGGTAACCAAGTGGACCCTGATAGATCCGTAAACTCTTGAGAGCGTAATTCAAATGCTGAATGAACGGTGGGCCCTGGTATCAATTCAAACAGGTTAAAAACCATTGTGTCCTGATCAGATTCTATAGTTTCTGATGCTTTTCACAATTTTTTTTTTCAAAAATAGCAGAACTACAAGCTCATATCGCGCCACTCGGTGGCGCGATATGAGCTTGTAGATCTGCTATTTTTCAACAGCTTAAAAACACCAAAACGCGTCTCTCCTCCTCTTCCACAGAGACGGCGTACAGCTGCAACATCGTGACGGAGAGCGACACGGACCTGGAGGTGATGTACCAGGACCCTCCCCCTGCTCCTCTCCCTCCCCAGGACGAGGAGGAGGGGGACGGGGACGAGGAGGACGAAGACGAGGAGGAGGACGACGACGAGGAGGACGAGGAGGGAGACACGGCCAAGATGGACGAGTCATCCGGGTCGGTGTCTTGGTCGGTCACGTTTCGGTTCCGAATTTTAGTTTAGTCTGAGTTTGTAGCAATGTTGTTTGTTTGAGAATATTTTGACTTAGTCTTAGCCTTTGTTTTTTGAGTAACACACATTTAGTCTTTTAGTCCCATTTAGTCTTCTGAAATTCATTTTTTTAGTCTTAGTCTAGTCGACGAAATATCGACATTGATTTAGTCTTAGTCTCAGTCTTAGTCTTTATTAAGTCTTAGTCTTTTTTTTTTGTTTTAGTCTTCCAGTCTTAGTCTTAGTAGTTTAGTCTTACATACACATGCATTGTAGGTTTATATATGTTATACAGATTTATAGTTTTTAGTATTAAAGAAGTCTCATTTTATTTCTTGTATAAAATGACTGCATTAGTAATAAGTTACTTTCCTGAAAACGTATGCAATCTATACTGCAGATATGTTCACATACTTAAAAAGAACGAAAAAAATAAGTTAAAATGTTTATTTCCATTAGTCTTAGGTTATGATTTAGTCTTCGTCTTCGTCTTAGTCTTTTGAAAACACACATCTTTTAGTCCCATTTAGTCTTTTGAAATTAATTTTTGTTAGTCTTAGTCTTAGTCGACAAAAACAACACTGGTTTGTAGTGGATCTGCTCGATTGAAACGCGTCATTATGGCGGCCTTCGATCCCACCAGAATGACTTTTACGTCATTTGCATTACAGTGCGTCAGAACGATCATTACGTCATTTCCGTTACATACTAAACCCCTTATCCCAAACGCATTATCCCATTCACTATTTTTAAAAAAAACTTTTGGGAATAGTTCAACGTACCTATTCTATCTATCTATTGAAATGTTTTTTTTAATAGTTTAAAAAGGCAAAGAAGTTAATGGATAAGGGGTTTAGCGGTAACGAAAATCTAGGCCCTGATTCGCAAGATTTTACATCCAAATCCACACACACTCACAGCTTGGTTGCAATCTACAAGCTCACAACGCATTGTGAGCTTGTAGATTGGTTATTTTGCAAGCATGCAACCAAGTGTAAAACGTTTATACTGCGTCTCTGGTCCGCTAGTCCCTTCTTAACATTTCAGTCTAGTTATTATTTGACAAAACATGTCAATTAGGGCTGGAACCTGATTAAAATAAATAATAAAAAATACAATTATATTAAAATTATAAAACTACTTACATGACAACCTCACAGCCAACCCATGTTTAGCACTTCAGGGCACAGGTCAATTAATGGACAGTCACAAAATGAAACCCCACCAGAAATTAAAAAGAACATCAGGTCAACAAGTAAAAGGAAAACAGAAAATTGAGGTGTAAAAATAAACACAGACGGGGCGGATCTACTGTAGGCAGTGGCCCCAAATGCCCAGTCTGCCCCACCAAACACGATGGCATGCAAAACAACCCAAGATATTTCAAATCAAAGTGCTTATATTTAAAATGACGTGAAACACTACTACTGCTACTAACTAACTACAGCTGTGTCACCACTAAACCAACAGCATTTCATCATTGAAAACAGAAAACTGCGTGTCTGTTGCAACTTCAACAACAACTGATGTTATTGTTGATGCTTTACTTGATTAATAAAAGTCCTATAACCGAAAATGGTATGGGTGTGAATTCATCGCCCGCGTGGCTTCGCACCACGGGCGATGAAGTCGCGCCCACACCATTTTCTCTTGCCCCAGATGTCATCCTGCTTAGGTCTCTTTTTTTGAGATCAACTACGTCCCTCAAATGTCACATCCACATGTAGCCTCAACACCAGCCCTGATGTTGCCGAGTATATTTTCGTGTCAGTTCTAGTCATACATGGACAATCACATTTATTTATTTATTTATGTTTTGCTCCCGGTTTCAGCCGGCGGAATCACCACTGGTCCGGCTCGGACTCCAACGCCACAGTGAACCGCGGGGCCGGGGGTGGTGGTGGTGGTGGCGGTGGTGGTGGGCGGTGTGAGGGGGATGATGAGGAGGAGGAGGACGACGATGACTCTTCCTTCAGCGTCCTGGACGGAGACAGTCTGGCCGGAGACGCTGCTGCCGCCGCCGCTCTGGACGCACACAGCGCAGAGATGCCCCCGCTGTTCCTCCACCTCACCTGCTCCGTCAACGTCAAGAGCTGCCACGGCTCCATGCCCGTACACACCCTGCCCACCTGTCTGGGTGAGGGGCTAGCACACACACACACACACACATACACACACACACACACACACACACACCGTAATTTCCTGACTATAAGCCGCACCTGAATATAAGCCGCACCAGCTAAATTTGGGGCAAATTACTGGATTTTTTCCTTGTATAAGCCGCACCTGACTATTTACTTTACTTTACTTTACTTTAATTAATTCATGCTTGCAGTGGAGCCGGGCCCCACTGAAAAAAACAGCTGAATTTTACAAAACATGATCAAAGCAACAGGATAAGAATAATTTAAAAACAGTATATAAAACACATTCAGGGCAGCAAGACGTGGAAACTGTAACAGTTCTGGTTGCCATGCTATCTTTCTTGCTACAGTCTTTTAGTGTCATTGTATAATATAACTGCACCAGGCTTATAGTCAGGTGCTTCATGTTAGAGCAGTGGTTTTCAACTTTTTCACAATTTAACAACATCTTCACCCCACAGACCCCAAAACTAAAGATTTCTTTTGGTTTTGTTCACAATTCCAGGATGGATTTTCGCAAACAAAAGAGGCAAAACATCAAAATTAGACCAAAATGAACATGACTTATGACTTATTAATTAAAGGTAGGGGAAGTGATTTCACTTTTGTCAGATATCACCCAAAAAATATTTTTTTCTGTTAAAATGCTCTATTATAAGGTGTGGAAACCACATATGGAGTTTCCCCCTCCCCCACGTTAGCAGAGGAGCTAATAAAAGTTCCCCAGGTCACCACAATTCTCCTCCAATCAGGAGCGAGCAGCAGGTTCACATAGTGTAGCTACTGTTGGGGGCCCCTAGTGCACCAGGCTGGTACTACACCATGAATTTCAAATCACTTCCCCTACCTTTAAGTGGTGCTAATTTAGATGGTGAATATCATAACTCTTGAGAGTGTACACATGAAACCAAATGGACCCGCTAGGGTCCATTTGGCCTGGACATTTTTTTTTTTTTTTTTTTTTTTTTTTTCAAAAGTCCAGGGCAGGCCAGGGCGCCAGGCCATATTCCCGTTCACTCCTGCATGTGCGCCAGGGCACTCGCGCTGCTGGAGGCAGTGTTGCCAACTGCCAAGAT
Organism: Benthosema pterotum; assembly: GCA_039105355.1. Classification (NCBI taxonomy): domain Eukaryota; kingdom Metazoa; phylum Chordata; class Actinopteri; order Myctophiformes; family Myctophidae; genus Benthosema; species Benthosema pterotum. Next base: position 3,539,339 of record CM076983.1, on the reverse strand, counting down.
CCAAAATGCACTAGTGGCACTTCCAAAATGCACTAGAATGCGCTAGATGCTCGCCTGGAACATACAGATCAAAATGACCATTAATCTTCTACATTCTCTAGTTGTGTAGAGACTAAGTTGGGCTAATTCACATGATGAATATTTTAACTCTTGAGGGTGTAAAAATGAAACCAAATGGACCCGCAAGGGTCCATTTGGTTTCATTTTTACGCTCTCAAAGAGTTACATCTGGTTAACCAGCTTCCCCCCAGGGTGGCCTGGCAAAGGCAAAATTGTCCCGGTGGGAAAATATGTGCCAATCCGCCCCTGCCCATGACTGCATCCTCCCACGTGGGGACACCCCTTTCTAGACATGCTACAGCGCTGAAATAAAAACAGGTATAACCAGGGAAAAAAAAAAAAAAAAAAAAAAAAACAGAAAAGAATATACTGTAAAGTTCAATTAGCCAAATTCAACATTTTTACACACCTTTTACACACCGGTCTCCACAACGTATATTTCATATCAGCAATCCTTTTTCTATCAATTTAAATGATAATCCTTGTGGGGACCGTGGGGACTTTTTAAAATTCTTACCAGGCATATCAGCAATGCTTTTTCTAAAAAGCGGTCGCCACGAGAATTGGGATCCCCACGAGGTCAGTCACACACCCCACACTTTTGTAAATTAGGTAATTCAGATGTTTAAATCATTTAATTCCTGAGAGCGTAAAATGAAGCCAAATGGACCCTTACAAGTGAACTCTTTTCACTGAAATGTGTCCAGTGAAAAGAGTTCTGTCGTGCAAAATCCATGTGCGATTAAACAGGAGTTAATTTTTTTTATTGCGTTGTTAATTCCTTTTTTCTTGTCAAAGCATTCTTCCAATAAGATAAACCTGGTAAGGTAACGCGCATTCTGCATGTATAACTAAAGGTTTACACATGTCCAAAGTCATTAATCCTTAGTGTACTTAACGCGTTTTGGTGTTCTCAGCATTGTGTTTTAACTATTGAAAAATAGCAGATCTACAAGCTCATAGCGCGCCACCGAGTGGCGCGCTATGAGCTTGTATCTCTGCTATTTTTGAAAAATCGTAAAAACGTGGTGCAAATCTTTGAATATTAGAAACTAGAAATCTAGACAGGACACAATGGCATTTAAAAAAAAGACAAGCCCTTTTTCCCATTTTTATTTATTTATTTTTTTTTTCTAAATCATACTATCCTTGGCTGGTATTCTCGAATGGCTTTTGTCAGGTATAGCCTATACCTGACATACCTGTCTTCTTAGTGGCTGCATGTCAGCAAATCAGGTCTGGGGGGGCCTTGTGGTAGGCCAAAAGCCTAAGATGACTGTCATGTCCTCGCAGGGGAGGTGATAGCGTGTCTGGAGAACAGCGACAGCCTGCAGTGGGTGGACCTGAACGAGCTGTCCGTCACCCTGGACATCTTTGTGCTGACCTTACCCCTGGAGATAGAGGCCATGGCCGCGGACTTCCACCACAACAGGTTTGATCTGTCTGTCTGACACGTTTTCACCATTTCACTTGACCAGTGGGTTTTCAACCTTTTTGATACCCAGGGCCCGCTATTTATTCAGCATTTGAGCACCATTTGACCACCATTTGGGGACATTTTAGCCCCACAGAGACCCAAAACTAAAGATTTCTTTTGCTTTTGGTCCACAATTCCAGGCTGGATTTGGGGAAACAAAACAGTCAAAACATACAGATCAAAATGACTTCTAGTTTTGTAGACTTGATGAATAGTTTAACTCTTTGAGAGCCTAAACATGAAACCAAATAGACGCGCAAGTTTAGGTGTATTTGAAATGTATTTTTTTAAATTATCTCAATTGATTGTTCATTTATTAAACATCGGAATAAGGCAGTCAAAGTGTTGACTCCGTAGACACATACCGAACAGACAAAATAAATCTGCAAATCACAGGAGTCTATCTTTAACCCATTTACCAAGCGCTGCTTGTTCCTTCAGGTACACGTCGGAGAGCAGCGTGTCGCTGAACCGATCCCCGGGGCAGCCGTCCTCGTACCGCTCCGACGACGAGATGATGGGCACCCTGGACCAGCTGAAGGGAGGAGCCATGGAGACGTAAGGAGACCACGCACCACAGTCCTTTACTTACCGTCATTTCCGGACTATAAACCGCACCTGAATATAAGCCGCACCAGCTAAATTTGGGGCAAAATCCTGATTTTTTTTTACATGTATAATCCACACCTGACTGTAAGCCGCACCAGACAACAAGCTTCATGTTAGAGCAGTGGTTTTCAACCTTTTTGATCCCAGGGCCCACTATTTATTTAGCATTTGAGCTACAGACCACCATTTGACAACATTTTCACCCCACAGAACCCAAAACTAAAGATTTCTTTTGGTTTTGTCCACAATTCCAGGATGGATCTTCGCAAACAAAACAGGCAAAACATAGAGATCAAAATGACCATGACTTATTAATTAAGTGGTGCTAATTTAGTTGGTGAATATCATAACTCTTGAGAGTGTAAACATGAAACCAAATGGACCCGCAAGGGTCCATTTGGTTTCATTTTTACGCTCTCAAAGAGTTACATCTGGTTAACCAACTTTCCATCATTTAGTCTGGAGGGCCCACCTGGAACCCTCTCACCTGTTGAAAACCCCTGTTAAAAAAAAAAAAAACAAAAAAAAAACACCTGTAAAAATCCATAGATTGCCCGCACCGTTGTATAAGCCGCAGGGTCAAACGCATGTGGAAAATGTAGCGGCTTATAGTCCGGAAATTACGGTACAACTCCCCACAATATGTGTCCTTGTTGAACGTTTTCAGACGGCGGCCATCTTGGGTTTGGAAGCGTTTTTTTTTTTTTTCAGTACAGCAACGTCCTCCTAGCTGCCTCCTGCGTTACGTGCAAATGCGGGTGCGAATTACGGAGTGGGTGCTGTGATATCTAACAAGTGCTTCCAAACCGCAACAGACTCACCTGGCGTCCGTTTGGACCCACGGAGTTGCAAGGTGGTCCCTTTGGTGTGAAAGCAGCTTTATGAAACAAAAAAAAAAAAGGATAGAAAGAGAATAATTTAAGCTTTTGGTACAGTGTTGGTGACTTTGAGTGACATTGTGTAATAGATTCACATAGGACTTTTCTGTTTGGATGAATGAGCCGTAATGGAAAGTTGCACCTTGGCATTAAATCTGTAGGCTACTGCGTAACTTTTCAGCAAGACAAATCTTAAATTTGATATTCATTAGACTGCCATATTTGTCACATAAGCCACTCCGTGAATTTCAACCCCCAAAGTCCTCTTCTAAATATGTTTCAATTCAGTAGTATTTGCTGAACGCAACCATAGCTACCATAACACTTCTGAAAATGAAAGGGAAAGTCATTGTCTGCTGGCATGTCAGCCCTGTCGCTAAAACACACAACCGTATTTTACAATAAGAAAAACATGCATTTGTCCCTTGAACAACACTGGAATTAACATTTGCGTTGGAGGCTGTGATCTCAGTGATCGGCATGCAGCTTAACAACAAACACCATCACCATCACTCTGTAGTGGTAGGGTAGAAACGTCCCCGCCCCCAATGTGTGTGGGTGCTCCTTTGAGGAAAAGCCCAAAGTAATAACCTGGGTATTATCCATCCATCTATCCATCCATCCATCCATCCATCCATCCATCCATCTTCAACCACTTATCCATAGCCGGTTTGCAGGGGTGAGGTGCAAAATGTGAGTTTATTGAAAGTGTGTTGGCGTGGCCCACGACGCACGCATGGGTCCCGGGCCTTAGTCTTATTCAAGGAATATTTGTGGACCTTCAGCATTTCTAGTGGAGGACCCCTGGCGTACACAATAGGGGTGTAACTTGTTGAATTTTCTCTCTCTGCAGGATATCTGGAGACCCCCTGTCCAAACTCCCACCACCCCACAAGTTGGCCATGCTGGCTACCATGGATGAGGTATACTAATTTAGTTTCATTCTAAAAAAAAACAAACCAACAAACATGTAACAGGTTATCTGCACTGTAGGCAAGTCAGGTTTGACTTTAATGGCTTTATATTCAATATTGTGAGCTTGTAGATCTGTTCTTTGGCCTTGCCCATCTGTAGAGACCAATTAGTCACTCTTATTGATTGATCGGCACTGAACAGAACTTCCGGATGGGGAGGTGCTATGTGTACCCTTAAGTGAACATGAATTGTCAGACCCGTTATATTTGTTTCCCTGCAAATTCATGTAATTTGTGGATTTAAATAAAGCGGGGGTTTTCAACAGGTGGTCCTTGAGAAGGTTCCAGGTGGTCCCCAGGCTAAATGATGGAAAGTTGGTTAACCAGATGTAACTCTTGAGAACGTAAAAATGAAACCAAAGGGACCCTTGCGGGTCCATTTGGTTTCATTTTTTACACTCTCAAGAGTTAAAATATTCATCACCTGAATTAGCAACTTAAGAAGTTTACACTGTTTTGTTGGCAAAATACAGCCGGGAATTGTGGACAAAACCAAAAGAATTCTTTAATTTTAGGTCTTTGGTGTGAAAATGTAATCAAACGGTGGTCCTCCATGGCTCAAATGTTGAATAAATGGTGGTTCCTGGAGTCAAAAAAGTTGAAAACCCCCTGGAATAAAGAACTAAGTGTGTGTGTGTGTGTGTGTGTGTGTGTGTGTGTGTGTGTGTGTGTGTGTGTGTGTGTGTGTGTGTGTGTGTGTGTGTGTGTGTGCGTGTGCACGTGTGCACGTGCGTGTGTGTTTCAGATCCGCTGGCTGCTGGAGGATGAGATGGTGTCTGCGCTGCGTCACTCCGGTTCCATCACGGCCTCCACGCTGCAGAAGGTAGCGGACCACGTGCTGCAGTCCAGCGGCCGGCCGCGCTGCCACTGCGAGGTGGTCCCCCTGCAGTTCGTCTTTGGCCCCGAGCAGTCCCTGGAGAGGTTCAAAGAGGTGGGCCCTAGGGAGGGTTTAACCCATTGGTTACTGAACGCATTTTGGTGTTCTAACCATTATGCTTTACCTATTGAAAAATATCAGATCTACAAGCTCATAGCGCGCCACCGAGTGGCGCGCTATGAGCTTGTAGGTCTGATATTTTTGAAAAAAAAAAATTCATGAAAATGTGGCAGAAATCTTCCAATATGTTATTTCAGAATCAACCATTTTAGCTCAAATCTTTGCTTCTGGGGTGATCCCTAAAAGTTTTTGTATTTTTTAGATGGGGGGTCCGCAACCAAATATAGATAATTCTGGTGGTCCTATGAAATATGTTGAGCATCACTGACACAGGAGCATGGATTTTTCAGGAAAAAACAAGAATCTAGCGTCAGAAACCAGAATTTAGCATCAGAAACAAGTGCCACAAACTAGAATCTGGCGCCATCTAGTGTCAGAAACTAGAATCTAGTCAGGACAAATTTTAAACCAGGACAGGGTGCACCCTGTTTACAGTTTATCAGACACTCTTAACTCCTGTACCGCCCAAGTCGTGGTCGTCGTGCGGGGTCCCGGTTCGAATTGATACGTTCGCAAAGCTACGTTCGCAAAGCTACGTTCGCAAAGCTACGTTCGCAAAGCTACGCTCGCAAAGCTACGCTCGCAAATCTATGCTCGCAATGCTACGTTCGCAACGCTACATGCAACCAACACTCTCCCTCTCTCTCTCTCTCCACAAGGAGTTCCGGCGGGTGGCGTTTTCGGGCTACGTGCTGAACGGAGAGCAGGACCACTTCCACTACATGTCTCTGAGCCGTATGCACCCGCAGCGGCTGCAGGCAGCCAGGACGCTGTGCCAGCCGCCCACCGCCACCGCCGCCAGCAGCAGCAGTCCCTCCTGTACCCCCGGAGGAGGACACACAGAGGACAGACGCTCGGCACCGGGGACAGTCCTGGACGGGGTGGTGGGGGACGCCGCGGGACTCGACACGGAGACGCCGGAGGGAGAAGTAACCTCACTTTTACTTTTACCACGTTTTATCATCCTGTTTCCCAGGGGCGGATCTAGGCCAGGGCGCATGGCGGGGGCGGCAATGCCCCCCTAAATGCCCAGTCTGCCCCACCAAACACGATGGCATGCAAAACAACCCACGATATTTCAAATTAAAGTGCTTATATTTAAGATGATTCGAAACACTACTACTGTTACTGACTAACTACAGCTGTGTCACCACTCACCACTAAACCAACAGCATTTTATCGTTAAAAACAGAAAACTCTCTGAGTCAGACCTTTAGCTTTATGCTAAATCTGTATAATATACAGATGGTTTTGATGTTTTTTTTTATTCAGAAAACCTGCGGACAGCTTGAAAATAATACTACCATAGTTTTCATCCCCCCTCGCTGTGGTTGAAACATGGCCGTATCAATCTGGCTATTAAAAAAACAAAAGGACAAAATCATCACCAATCTTCGTCCGCAATCCTCAGGGCGGCGACAGGAGGAGTTCCGCGGACGCGCGTGTCGACTCCGCCGCGGAGCCGCCGTCCACCGCCACCAAGTCCACTGAGGCCATGGCGAGCGGCAACAACAAGCACGAGACAGAGGACGGGGCGATGGTGGTGGCAGCAGCACTACCCCCGCCACCGGAGCCCTACTGCACTGAAACCCCCCCCTGCTCCTCCTCCTCGCCCCCCAAGACCCCCTCTGCCCTCAGCCTGGCCGAGTCGGTGCAGTCTGCCACGCACAGTGAGTCTGCACTACATCCATCTATCCACATCTATTAGTGTATGTAGTTGTGTAGCAAAATCCAGTTTACAGAATATTTCGTGAAGATTCTTGTAAACCATATTTTTTTCTATTCTATGGACCCTAAAGGACACAAAAAAGTGGTTTACATTTTTCCGCCCACCCTAACATTATTTGATCACCATGACAACATGGCAAAGACATAGGACACTTGTAATGTAATGCAATGTAATAAATGAACACAATTTGCCCTCAACACTTAAAATAAGCACATTTACTAAAATCTAGCCTAGTCTAAAATGATGTTGACACAAAATAGAGACAGATGGATACACAACGCCATGTTGCCATGGTGATAAAATAATGTTAGGGTGGGGGGGGGGGTGTAAACCACTTTTTTGTGTCCTTTGGGGTCCATAGAACAGAAAAAATATGGTTTACAAGAATCTTCACGAAATATTCTGTAAACTACACAATGACATACATATACACAGATTTGTACATTTATAATACTATTTATTATAAAATATTGTTTGTTTGTGTTTGTTTTTTTAATAAATTTTTAGAGGATATATTTCAAAATAACGAATGTACCTGACCTTAGAGCCTGACTGATATATCGGTTGTACCGATATATCGGCCGATATCGATACCAATATATCGGCATCAGTGTCGGTGATATCCGTACCGATATATCGGCCGATATATCGGTAACATCGTATTGGCAACATCGGCCGATATACAGTATGCCTGGAACAGAAAAAGAAAGACAGAAAATGTGATTATTTCACAAAAGTAAATTATGTCAATGTCGTATTCTATTGTTTACCTGAACGAGAAAATGAATTTGAAGTTTAAAAGTTTTTCAAATGTATTCTTTTATTATTTGAATTCATTACCAAACATCGGTCCAAGACATCGGTAACATCGGTGTAGTTTTTTCCAAAAGTCGGTATCGGCATCGGCCCCGAAAATATGGCATCGGTCGGGCTCTAGTACCTGTTGATTCAGACTAGATCACCAAAACTCAAAAATAAATAGAAGAAAAAAAAAAAACAGACTGGATCCATGGATCCAGATCGTTAAATAGTAAAATCAACAGGAAGTTAAGATTTTTGTGGGGGGAAAAAATGACCAGATTACCCGATATGACAAATACGTTCAGTCCAGACAACAAATGCTAAGTTATGCTAGCAATGCTAACTAAAGCTAAGCGTTGTTAATAATGCTAATAGTACTGCTAATAATGCCAAGTAAGCAATAATAAGTAATGCTAATAATGCCCGATTACCCGATATGTCGAATGTGTTCCGTCCAGACCAGCTGTGATTTGTTTTCTGTCCTGTGTTCCAGGCAGCAGCAAGCTGCGTCCCAGTCGAGTACAGAGTGTGGTGTCCAGCCAAGGCAGCCTGGACTCTGACATGCTGGGTAAGACCCAGGGGCAGATCTCCCCTAAATGCCCTGACTGCCCCACCAAACACGATGGCATGCAAAAGAACCCAATTGAAGGGGAAGTCCACCCATTTTCAACATTCTAATATGTCATTAGTATACCCTAGAGGTGTTGGGTGGACATGATAAAAAACTTCCCCCATTCTGTGTTCCCAAGAAATGGAGGTCTGAAGAAAGCCACTAACGTGGTGAAACATCTTGATGACATCATCAAGATGTATTTTCACCATGTTAATGGATTTCTTTAGACACTTCTTTTTTCTGAGAGCGTACAAATGGAACCAAATGAACCCGTTAGGGTTCATTTGGTTGCATTTGTACACTCTCAGAAAAAATGGTGAAAATGGGTAGAGTTCCCCTTTAAGATATGTCAAATTAAAGTGCTTATATTTAAAATGATTTGAAACACTACTTACTGCTACTAACTAACTACAGTTGTGGTTGCCTGGCTCCTGCCAAACTCTCAACGAAGGAGAGTCTGGGACTCTCTCATTGGAATCTCTTTACCGTGACAAGGGTTGTCTGTTTGACAGACAGATTCCTCTAACCAATCACTAGCCATCAGCGCACCAATCAGGAGCGCAATCAGGAGACGTGAGGTGGGATTACTCAAACGCAGCCATTTGATTGGTCTCCAACTTTGAAAATCAACAACTCGGCGAGTGAGTTCTTTGTAATGAGAGTCAATGGGTGGAGACACCAGACCCAGATGGAAGCACAATTTGTTGTGATGACGTAGCTGGGGCGGGCAGGGGCCAGGCTACAGCTGTGTCACCACTAAACCAACAGCATTTCATCATTGAAAACAGAAAACTCTCTGAGTCAGACCTTTAGCTTTATGCATGCTGCGTGTCTGTTGCAACTTCAACAACAACTGATGTTATTATTGATGCTTTACTTGCCTAATAAAAGTCCTGTAACTGAAAATGGTATGGGTGCGGCTTTGCGCCACGGGCGATGAAGCCGCACCCATACCATTTTCTCCTGCCAATCACAGCACAGCCGTCTCCAACAGATTCATAATGAGCCAATAGGGTGGAGGCGAGGTGGAGTTAGATTGTGCTTTTAAACAGAACACTAATGTTGCCCCCCTTACCTTTAATGATCCCATAGTAAAAAGTTGAAAATAGGGTGGAATTTCCCTTTAACACAACTGTATGTGTGTGTGTGTGTGTGTGTGTGTGTGTGTGTGTGTGTGTGTGTGTGTGTGTGTGCGCGTGTGCGCGTGCGTGCGTGCGTGTGTCCAGGTTACGACGGAGGCAGCAGTGACTCGGAGTGCGACGGCTGCTCCACCATGGTAGATGAACAGGAGGGTCAGGCCCGTCTGATGCCAGACTTCTGGCTCATCGTCAAGATCCACCAGGACCGCGTGGAGGTCTACTCCCACTCCAGGTGAGACTACTCAACCCCCATCTCACAGATAGTAGCAGGGGTGGATCTAGGCATGGGCATGGGGGGGGGGGAGGGGGGGGGGGGGGGGGGGGCAATGCCCCCCTAAATGCCCAGTCTGCCCCACCAAACATGATGGCATGCAAAACAACCCAAGATATTTCAATGCTTATATTTAAAAATATTTGAAACACTATTGAAAATGGTATGGGGGCGGCTTCATCGCCCGTGGCGCGAAGCGACACAGACGATGAAGCTGCCCCCTTACCATTTTCTTCTTTGGGAAATGTTACATCCGCCCCTGGATAGTAGTACACTATGCACGGAATGCCACCTACGGAATTGCGTGCATACACTACTAGTAAGAGCCGAAAATATTATATTCGTGAATATGTACTTGGGCGTGGTTTTTCACAAACACGGAAATGGCTAGTTGGGGGTGGGGCAGTTTGGGTTTTATAACATATCCTATTCTGTCCCTAACACATCACATCGCAATGCTCAGCGCGGCAATTCGCTCGGCTAGCGCCTCGCTCAGTGGCGCTTCACAATGCTCCTGGTCGGCAGAGACGGCGCCGCTCCGTCATTTTCAGTGGAGTATTATATTGCTAGTATAATAATATGCATGGATTCATTTTAGTAGAATAAGCACAGATTTATTTTAGACGGATATGCACTGATTCTGCGGATTCTAGGCAAGTACGGGCGGAATGACGCCGTGCATATTCGCCTAAACCTCATGAGACTGGGTAGGACTGCTACTCTGTAGGGGTGGGCAAAATAATCAATACCAACCAGTAGCCCCGGCCCTCCCACCCGCACCACTCGCTTCACGCAGGTGTGATTTTGGTGATTATTTCACGTTGATTTGTTTGACTGCAGGAATTTGAAGGAGGAAAGAGAAGAGGCTGCAGAGGAGTTCGAGAAGAAGGCGGAGGAGTCTGACGAGTGTCTGAGCCTGCATCGCACCGTGGTGCAGAAGATCGGAGAGATCTGTCGGATAGTCAACCAGGTAACGCAGGGCTGCCCAAAAGGTAGATGGTGATCTACCAGTAGATCACACAGGCCGTGCAGGTAGATCACATGACAGTCCCCCCAGCACCTGGACCCTTATAGACCTGTAACTCTTGAGATCGTTTCATTTTACCGCTCTCAAGATTTAAATTATATTTAAACATCTGAATTATGTCATTTTCAAGAGTCCACACAATTAGAAAATGGAGAATAATTGTTATTTTAACCAACGTTTTGCCAGTTCTCTTTCCCAATTATGGACAAAAAACGTGAAAGTTCACAAACTGTACTACCTACTACTGGACTTTTCAAAAAAAAAAAAAAAAAATGTTCAGGCCACTAGGTGGCGCAGGCCACCGGGTAAACTCCCTGTACTCCAGATGGCCAATCCGCCCCTGGAGTGACGTAAAACGCTGTTTGCGTGTAGTAGAAAGGCCCAGACACAGGAATATTTCTGCATTTGACAACATATCCGGAGTCGTGTAGCCGGGGCCTAACACTACAGCCACAAAGTGTCTGTCTGATGAGATGGAGACTAAATACAAACCGAGCTTTGATGAATCAAACTAAGAGTAAATGTTCTGACAATTCAGGAATGAACTAGTCGAACCAAAGATCCAGAGTAGGTCAGTTGCTGAAAATAGCCGACCAACAAGCTCCCAACCCATTGTGAGCTTGTAGATTGGCGATTTTCAGCCAAGTCTAAAATCAATTATTATGAAAGCATTGGCATTTAGGTATAGATATAATTAGCTAGCTTTAGCTATTGAAAGCATTAGCTTTAGCTATTGGAAAAAAAATTAGCTTTAGCTATTGAAAACAGTAGCTAAAACTACATTAGCATTAGCTATTGAAAGCGTTAGAATTAGCTTTAACTGTTGAAAAATCCGATCTGATATTTTTGTATATAGAATTTTGTGTCACATCAAAAGCTGATGGCCTGTGTGTGTGTGTGTGTGTGTGTGTGTGCATGTGCGTGTGTGCGTGTGTGTGTCCGTGTGTGCGTGTGTGTGCGCGCACGTGCGTGTGTGCATGCAGTGTCTATTGCTCCAGGACCTCCATGACAGCCATCAGTGTAACAGCCTGCTGGTGGCAGAGAGCGAAGAGGACATCTGGAAGAACGAGTCCCTCTACAGGCAGAGACTGGCTACTGCAGACGGTCAGTTTATCATAGAGTTATTACAGTAGGTTAGTGGTGGAATAGCCTGGCCTAACCCTCAATGATTTTGGCCTTGGGGGGGGGGGGGGGGGGGGGGGGGGGGGGGGGGTGCCGTGGGATCCATACGGCAGATCGAGCTGATCTGATTTGATCTCACGAACGTGTCGTCATCCCCGGCCCCTCCCGCGCCCGTCCACTGCTGTTCTACATCACATCATTTAGACCCACACCCACCACGGAAGGTTGACTCCCCCCTCAAGGCCACTGTGTGTAACAAGTTAGTCCAGGCTTTCCGTTTTCGCGCAACGCGAACGAAAATGAAAGCCTGGGTTTCGAGGCTAGTGGTGGAAGAACGAGTCCCTCTACAGGCAGAGACTGGCTACTGCAGACGGTCAGTACATCGCAAGGTTGTCCCTTCCACAGACTATGACCGTAACATGTGACATTGTGGGGTTGTCCCTTTTACAGACTATGACCATAACATGTGACATTGTGGGGTTGTCCCTTTTACAGACTATGACCATAACATGTGACATTGTGGGGTTGTCCCTTTTACAGACTATGACCATAACATGTGACATTGTGGGGTTGTCCCTTTTACAGACTATGACCATAACATGTGACATTGTGGGGTTGTCCCTTTTACAGACTATGACCATAACATGTGACATTGTGGGGTTGTCCCTTTTACAGACTATGACCATAACATGTGACATTGCGGGGTTGTCCCTTCCACAGACTACGGCACGGAGGACAGCTACCAGCCCCGTGACTACCTGGCAGCCACCATGCAGTTCATGCCGGGACACTTTGCCTGTGAGGTGATGTGGAGCACCATCATCCACATCCACCCGCGCCTCAAGATGGGACCCAACATGGGAGTGTCCAGAGGTGAGCGCTTCTGAGCAGGGCCAACTGCCAAGATCCAAAATGCATTAGTGGCACTTCCAAAATTATCTCTGGCGCCTGTCAACCAATTTCGCACACTCGATTTTCCGCCAGGAGTTTTTCTACTAATTTTGGCGCTGGGGGGGGGGGGGGGGGTCTGGAAAAAAGCTAAATATAGCGACAAATGCGCCAAGTTGGCAACACTAGGGTGGGCAGGAAGAATGGCAGGGTGAGAAACTCCCCATTTGAGCCACGGACCACCATTTGAGGACATTTTAACCCCACAGACTCCAAAAAGACCCCCTAAAGATTTATTTTTGCTTTTGTCCACAATATTAGGCTGGATTTGGGAAACAAGACAGTTAAACATACAGATCATAAATGACCTAATTCACATGATGCAGGGGTGGATTGGCTATCTGGAGCCTGGACAGTTTTTTTTTTTTTTTTTTTTTTTTTGAAAAGTCCAGGGCAGGCAAACTAGTGTTCCCATCCTTCAAAAAAGAAAAGCCTTCAAGTAGGAGAGTTGCCATATTCCCGTTCACTCCTGTGCGCCAGGGCGCTAGCGCTGCTGGAGGCAGTGTTGCCAACTGCCAAGATCCAAAATGCACTAGTGGCACTTCCAAAATGCACTAGAATGCCCTAGATGCTCGCCTGGAACATACAGATCAAAATGACCATTAATCTTCTACATTCTCTAGTTGTGTAGACTAAGTTGGGCTAATTCACATGATGAATATTTTAACTCTTGGGAGTGTAAAAAAGAAGTGTGTGTCTGTGTGTCTGCGTGTGTGCGTGTGTGCGTGTGTGTGTGTGTGTGTGTGTGTGTGTGTGTGTGTGCGTGCGCGCGTGCGCGTCTGGTGTCCCCTACAGCCATCCAAGCCCTGCGCTCCGTGCTCAACTCATTCTGTGTGGTCAACAGGAAGAACATGTTTGTGTACCAGGAGCGCACCACCAAATCTGTCTTCTACCTCAGGTTACACACACACACACACACCACACACACACACACACACACACACACACACACACACACACACACACACACACACACACACACACACACACACACACACACACACACACACACACACACACTCACACACACACACACACACACACACAAAAATTATTATTCTATGAGGAGGGGGGAACATCTCCTCCACCTGAGAAATACAACTATAGAAATAGATTAGGTCAAGTAATATCCAGGGGCGGGAGTAACATTCCCCAATTGGGAGGGCATGAGAAAATGGTATGGGGGCAGCTTCATCGCCCGTGACGCTTCGCGCCACAGGCGTTGAAGCCGCACCCATACCATGTTCAGTTACAGGACTTTTATTGGTCAAGTAAAGCATCAGTAATAATAACATCAGTTGTTGTTGAAGTTGCAACAGACACGCAGCATGCATAAAGCTAAAGGTCTGACTCAGAGAGTTTTCTGTTTTCAATGATGAAATGCTGTTGGTTTAGTGGTAGCCTGGTCTAGCCCTCAATGATTTTGGCCTTGGGGGGCGGGGTGTCGTGGGATCCACACGGCGGAAGTGCTGCGCTCTGATTTGATCTCACTAACGTGTCGTCATCTCCGGCCCCTCCCCCGCCCGTCCACTGCTGTTCTACGTCACATCATTTAGAGCGACGCCCACCCCGGAAGGTTGACTCCTCCCTCAAGGCCACTTTCCAACGTGCGTTAGTCCAGGCTTTCCGTTTTCGCGCAACGCGAATGGAAACGAAAGCCTGGGTGTCGAGGCTAGTTTAGTGGTGACTCATGCTGTTTTTTTGTTTTGTTTTTTTTAACTTGCAAATGACTCCCCGTTGCGTGGTCCTCCCCCCCCCCCCCCCCCAGGCTGTGTGAAACGTCTCAAAGTGGGAAGTGGTCCTCGGAGGTGGACGGAAGCTCGTCTCACTCTGTAGGACTGGCCAGGAGTCAGGAGCCCTTCTGCTCCGAGGACCTCACGGTACTCACCCATTCTTCACTTTTAGTTTAGTTTTTACATAGTTTTGTACATTTTATTTTCTAATTCACTTAATTTTATTTATTTTATTTTTTTTTGGTGAAATAAGCGGGTTAGTTTTTATTTTGGTGAAAATACTTAATTTTAGAAGTTAGTTTTACTTTAGCTATAGTTTTAGTTTTATTTGTTCTGTGCTTTGGTTGTCAGGTATAGGATTAAAAAAAAGATCAGAGTAAGTTTTATATCAAAATTCAGAAATAATCAATAATCGTCCAAAAAACTAACGTGGTCCGTTATTACTTTCATAATACCAGTTGGTACTGGTTGTATGTTATATCGCTGTATGTCGTTGTGTACCTGGTTGTACGCTGGTTACCATGTCCACACAACATCTATATTAAAATATTGAAAATGAGTGGAATTCCCCTTTAAGACCCGTGCATGCACACTTTTGCATGCGCAGGCACGCTATTAAAAGTATAGCATACAGTATTGAGAAAGATTGTTTACAATGCCTAATTGTATCCATAAAAATAAAGGACTTGACAAAAAGCATAGGCCTACTTTTGCCCCAAAAATATTTCATTTGTGAGAAGTGGGGGGACGCTGCACCCCCCCCCCCCCCCCCCCCCCCCCCCCACCCCTGCGTCCCCCCTCCACTACACCCCTGGTAAAAAACCAACCAAGCCGCGCCTGTGCGCCTTTGTTAGATCTACTGGTAAGCGTTAAATAAAGGTGGTGTTGGTGTTGTGTCTGTATGTGTGTTCTCTCAGGGCTCCAGGACTTCTCTGGAAGGATCCAGGCCCGTAGGACAGGTGGATAAACACATCCTGCTGCTGGTCCATGGAGTGGGAAACGCCGGTAAGTATCTTTCAAGTCGCTCCGCACGGCGCCACGCCGTGGGCTGGGGTTTCCATTCATTCATTCATTCATTCATTCATTCATTCATTCATTCATTCATTCATTCATTCATTCATTCATTCATTCATTCATTTCTGTGTCTCATATCCAGTGTTGGTCAATATTACTTAGGAAAGTAACTTCTTTACATTACTCGTCACCCCTTAGACAAAGCAATATCATTACTTTACTTATTACTGGAATCCAAGAGTAATATATTACATATTACGTTATTACTTCCCCAAGTTCTCAACTCCCACCTTTGAAAAAATAGAGATGTACAACATAATCTATTCAGTGAGCTCTTTTTAGAACTGAATCCAATTTATTGGATCTGCACCTGAAAACAAAGTCAACGAAATCCGACATTGTAAATGTCTTTCTTAGATGAAAAAATGAAAGCAATGGGAAAAATTTAACCTTGAATCACAAAACAGACCTGCAACTAACAAAACCAGATTTCGAAATGTGTCTCTTTCAGTATCTGTCCATAGCTTGTACAAGTAACAAGTAACTATGCGTTACTTGCAAAGTAATGCATTACTTATTACCCATTTTTGCAGAGTAATCTCGTTACATTACTTTTTGGAGCAAAAGTAATAGTATTACAGTAATATGTAATCTAAAATTCGTTACTGCCCAACACTGCTCATATCTGACTTCTAAGCATGAACAGTGATGCATGCATGAGGTTAAAGGGGCTTACAGACGGCGAGGAATAAATCGCCCACTCTAATTCATTCTCAATGGGGACGGCGTTTTTTTAGCACAAAAGTTCAAAAATCGACCCGCGTTCAAGAAAGCGTTTATCGTCGGTCGTTTTCCGCTCAGCGTCACTGATTTTTATCGCGCGCGCGTGCACGAAACGAGCACGCGCGCGCGAGTTCAATTCATGTTCAATTCCAGTGAACTTTTTGTAAAACGCTTGGCGATTTATAGCAAACATACAACATAATGAGGACGATGAGGACCCACTCTACCAGTAGACCTGCACAGTGACTTCACCGTTTCTGTTCCGGGAGTGGATTCCCTAATCATTTAAGGCTCTGGCGCAGCCGAGCCAGGGCAGGATCTAGCCAGCCCTACTAGGGTGGGCTGGAAGAATGGCGGGTGGGCAACTCCAAAGTTTTTCATAAGAAGCAGTGCTTTTGAACATTTTTTTTATACCAGGGCCCACTATTTATTCGGCTTTTGTGGACCACTAGTGGTCCACTGGTTGAAAACCACTGATATTACCTTTCATTGGGTGGGCAGGATGCACGTTTGGGTGGGCTGTGCCCACCCCTGCCCCCCCTCTATATCCGACCCTGAGCCGAGCCACGACGTGAGTTGTGGCAATTCTGCTCTAACGTTCTATTTACAACGCATTATTGCGCGACGTGTTGTGAGTTTGTGTCACGGTCATACGAAGCATGTTGGTTACATGCTTTTAGCCAGCAGAGTTTATTATACAACATATTTAAACCGTGATGGATGCTGCCGATTTTATTTTAACCTACGCAACTTGGAATAACTATAGTCTACGTTCAAATGTCAACCTCTACGGCTGCAGCCATCATTATTGGTGACTGGTGAGTCATTAATTCATTGTAAATGAATTGTAAATTCAGCGTGATCATGATCAGGTAGCGCTTGACTGGAAGTTGTCTGGGAAGTTGGTAGTCTGTTGGCTTGGTTGGCTTCTGAGCCACGCATTTCGTCCGCCCCCCTCCCCTCCCTCCCGGCATAAAACGCGTAGCGTTTATCGACGGGCGATTTTCTTATTTCGGCACTGCCGGCATAAAAAAACTCGCCCGTCGATAACGCCGGCGTTTATCGTTGCCGTCTGGAAGCCCCTTAACAATGATTTTCTCCTGGAAGAGGTTGTACGTTAAACTCAAAGGCCACACTGAGGCGCTCCAACACACAAAACACCGACATGAAGCTTCAGCTGGCACAAAACAACACCATGCCGCCATTTGTCCAAAACACACCATAACTCCCCTCCCACCTTGTCATGTGTTCATCGATCTTCAGCTGTGAAGACTTCACAAAAAGGCAGACACAAACTAGACTGACACACACTCCAAGAGCAAAATAATGAACAGCGGTGTAGCATGGTGCCAGTAATTACCTGTTTAAGTGCCATGGACGTTAAGACTAGTATTTATTTACAAAAACGAGCCAGGTAAGAGGTGCCATAGACGTCAAGACGAGATTTCAAATCACGCGGGATTTCACCCCCTCGCACCCCCCGGGGGGTGCATAATTAGGTGACAGGGGGTGTATTTAGGTCCATATCTGAGCCTATTGTGGCAATCAATGGCCACTTAACTTTCACTTCAATATGATTCATTTTGGCATAATAACATCCTAGCATCTCTCCTGTGGGTGTGTAATGGTGGAAGAGTTTTATTTATTTTTTTCTGGTCCAGGAAGTGACACTTCCTGGACCAGAAATGATGGCGATCGTCAGGGGTGGGGGGTGGGGGCTAACCCTTTAGTTACACATCTCTGAAATATGGCTGGCAAAATGGCAGTTAATTGTGTGCGTGTGTGCATGTGCTCGTGCTTGCAGGCCCAGAGATCACGGACGAGCTGGTGAAGGTGTTACGCAGGCGTCTAGACGAGACCACACTGGACATCATCACCGTCATGCTGGTCCGGAACTGCAAACTGACCCCTGCTGACGTGGAGGTGAGTGACCACTGCGAGACACAGCCCTTTGGCCACTAGGGGGCGCCAAAGTAACTTTTTTGGGACTTTTTTTTTTTTTTTTTTTAGATTTTTTTTGGGCGAGTGCCTAAAGTGGTGAAAATGTTAAAGGGGAATTCCACCCATTTTCAAAGTTTCCCTGGGAGGATACAAATGTGGAATGGAACCAAATGTGGAATGGAACCAAATGGACCCGCTAGGGTCCATTTGGTTCCATTCGTACCCTCTCAGGAAAAAGGGGTCTGAAAGAAAAAAATCATTAACATGGTGAAATACATCTTGATGATGTCATCAGATGTAATTCACCATGTTAATGGGTTTTTCAGACCTCCATTTTTAGGAAATACAGAATGGTGGAACTTTTTAGTGGTGCGGCTGCACCACTCCTTAAACGAGATTCGCAAGATGTCCATGGAGAACGGGTACGCTGGCCGCGCTCCCATTGGAAATGAATTGCAAGTCGCTGCGAGTCGTTCGTGTCTAACCGGCATGGTTTTTGCTGCTTGCTGCTGCTTGTTTCTCTCTCAACATGTGGCAACATGCAGAGCACAGTGACCGTCGCCATGGCATCGTCATTATAGCTGTGTATTTCTATTGGCCGGGCCAGCATAGGGGCCAGCATAGAGGCTATGGGATGGTAGCCGTTACAACTTACAGGCTATGGGATATGGGGCAGTACAGAGACTGATAGTGTTGGCGAACGACAATGGGCCAACAGCGACTGACTGTTACGAACTGGCAACATCAGTAATTCTGGTGTCCGCCCACTCTCTGGCTTCCACTTCTGTTGAGACAACGCTATGATTTATTTCGCAAGTCGCGATAAGTACTAGCTGCAACAACAACAACAACAACAACAACAGCAAAGGATACACATTAACCCACTCCTGTGAGACATCTGTACACAGGTTAGTATCAACTTTTATAATTATTATTGTTGTTGTTGCACTAGCTTCGGGGCTTCTGTTTGCAAGTGCTTGAATGTACCAATGTTGCCAACTGCAAAAATCCAACATGCACTAGTGGCACTTGCAAAAAGCAATACAATGCGCTAGAGCAGTGGTTTTCAATCATTTTCATAGCAGGGCCCACTGTTTATTCTGCAGTTTAGCCACGGAGGACCACCGGAGGTCTGGGGAAAAATGTAAATATAGCGACAAATGCGCCAAGTTGGCAACACTGCTAAGTGTGCATAGTTCAGAGCCATCTAGTAAAACAGTTGCGACACTGAGGGGTCAGAATGTGAGCGCGGCAACATTGGTACATTCAATCACTTGCAAACAGAAGCCCCAAAGCTACTGCAACAACAACAATAATTATTATTATAAAAGTTGATACTAACCTGTGTACAGATGTCTCACAGGAGTGGGTTAATGTGTATCCTTTGCTGTTGTTGTTGTTGCAGCGCTCGAGCTGCTGTTCATGCAGCCCGAATAAGAACACACTGGATTTGGAGATGCATTGTTTTCATGAGTGTGGCGCAAATAAACGCTATCCGATTGGCTTACTTTAAGCTATTTCATGGTGTGTAATGTTTGTAAAATAAAGGGATTTAAATACATTAAAGCTGTGCTAGTGTCCGAGTCCACTAAATCGCCCTTAAATCCCTTCAATCGCGTGGACTCCTTCAGTCACTCCGAGTTCCTTCCTGGTCATTCACTTGTCCCTATTTGTTGTCGCCATTCACGTCCAAGTAAAAGATCCGCCATTGGACTGGCCCCATGAAGTGGACGGACTTGTCGAATGTGGAATGCGTTACTATGGATCCCACCGCAGTTCTACGAATCCACTGCATCTAATTTTGCGTAATGTACAATGCGTTACTTTGGATCCCACCGCAGTTCTACGAATCCACCGCAAACGTCTGTCTACGTTCTCGTACAGAGCAGTGTAAACAGCGGCCAATAGTCTTGTTATTCAGTCCAACACAACAGCCTGTTGTCGGTACAGTCCAGTCTTCAATCTCCCCTTGCCTTGCTCCGAGTGGTTAAATACACGTCGTCACAACGTCGCAGTGCGATGTATATATTGTTGTACGTGTCACAAAATAGTTTCAAACAGTGGTCTGTGTGTGTGTGTGTGTGTGTGTGTGTGTGGTGGGTGGGGGGGGGGGTTATTTTTGATACTGATCACTACACATTATAACGTCCTAGGACCCCCAGGGGTCCCTGACATTTTACCCAGCTAGATAATAAAAAATCGCGCATTTGTACATGTAACTCACATCTTGTACAGTTCTCAGATTGTACAAATGGAACAGGGGTCCCACAGATAGAAATACCAGTACATGGAGGGCCTGCCTTATACATGTCAAATTGGGGGTCCCTTGAAATAATACTAGTTGCAAAATCACTGCTACAAATGTATAAAGCTACTCTCATCGAGTCCCTGGCATATCTTTCAAGAGTGTGACTGCAGCCTACTGCGTATAATTTTGGGGGTCTTTCACGTTAAACGAAATTTGGGAAGCACTGCCAAAAGGGTCTACATCAGTGGTTTTCAAGCAGTGGTACGGGGACCACCAGTGCTCCCTGAGAGGCTTCCAGATGGTCCCCAGATAAATGATGGACAGTTGGTAACCAAATGGACCCTTATAGATCTGTAACTCTTCGTTATGGGTCCATTTGGTATCATTATCATTGTACGCTTATTATATTTAAACATCTGAATTACTACACTTTCAATAATGTACACATTTAGAAAATGTTGCAGAATTGTTATTTGGACCAACATTTTGCCACTGATCACCAAAATTGTGTACAGACTAAATTGTGGAGAGGCTAAAATGCAGAATACATATTCGGCAGAGCTGTGTTCCCAGGGGTCAGTGTTGAGGGCGCCCTCAGGGATATATAATTTCTTGACTCTTTTGAACATGGGTGGTATGCCAGACCCACACCACCTTGCTGAGTGTCTTCCTGGGATCTAAATGTTCTGGAGACCCTTGTTGACCCTCACGGACCCCTACACAGTTACATGATCTGTGGCTTTGCAAGTTTGGCGCACCCCCCACAGACCACCACGCACAGTCGCACCACTTCATTCACATGGGTGTGATTTTTTTAATCATGTCCGCACAACATCAGGTATATAAATGGCATATTATGGGTGGAGTTCCCCTTTAAAAATGACAAGGATTAGAATTGCTTTAGTCAAGAAATATTTTCATTGTTTACCGCCCCTTGGTGGGCTCCGATTGGTTGCTTTAAGTAGTGACATAATGCCGGTGATGTGATTGGGATATCTTTATAAGTATTGTCATGTGTATTATCTCCTGGAGGTGGTCGAAAGAGAGGGAGGGAGAGGTAGAGAGAAAGAGAGAGAGAGAGAGAGAGAGAGAGAGAGAGATACAAGTAGGACGCACGGCTGAGATGCGGTTTCGCTGGCTCCCCTCCGAAGAATGGCGGCACAAACTGTTCGTTCACTAGCATTCGGGTTAACAAAGTGAAGCACTACGCCGAAGCACTCCAATGCAAAGAATCCAATTCATATGTTTCAGCCCTTTCAAATGGGATGTTTAGGAAAAACCCTAGCCACGTTGATAACAGTGTCAAAAACGTAGTCTAATATTGCCTGACCTAGGCAACATGGGCATATACTGTATATAAATATAGAGCTGTGCGTGTGCATATGGTGAGTGTGAATGAAGTTCTACAATGTCCCCACACTGCATATCACTGTGCAGTTATCAGTGGAAATTGCATCATTTGGGTGGCACTACCGCCTAAGGAACGACACTGATGCCTAGAAGGCCTATTACAAATCAGTCTACATTTTCCACAGATGAACCAAGGGCCGTGATTGGTCAGGAAAATCGGCGTGTCCGGGGGAAATAACGTTTTATGGAAGTTCAAGGCTAGCACTGACTCTAGTTGTGACATTGAGGGGTCAGAAACTACAGCCATATCTCTTTCAACAATCTTCCAACAAAAAGATCCAACAAAAGACGTGACCGAGCAGCGATAAAAGCACAATCGGCTTGCCCGTCGCGGTCATTATCATCTTCTAACTCAGTTATATATTTCCCCCCCGAAGTCTTCTCCCTCTAACTCGTTTCCTTTTTACGCAAAAGGCATCACCCGGTTCCTCTTTTCATGTAACATCGCCCACTTCTGATTGGACGATTTGGTGCGGGGACGCGAACCCCATTTGTGTAGGTAGTTCAGCAGATGTCCCCCAGATTTAACCCCATTTAGACGTGAAAACCTACAATCTTGTCTTCTAAATCCTGGTGGTTTTCTGGCAAAAACCTCATGTTTCTATGCCAGAGGTCCTCCATTTTTCACGTCAAGGATCCCTAAAATCGACCTGTATGTGACCGCTGACCCACCCACCCCCCTCCCATCTGAAAATATGTACTTCTAGAGACCTCCCCTCCGGGGAGGGGGCACTGACAGTACATTCCAAGATTTGCACCACATTCGTCACGGCGGACCTAAAGCGTGTATATTCGTGGCTTTCAAATAGCTTAAGACTAACGCTAGCTAAACGCTTAAAAACACTAAGAAGGCGAGGTAGACGGTCCTCTGGGAAACAGAGCATCTGGGCTTTTTCTCCTCCGGCCGCCGCCGCCTCCGCCGCTGCTCATGACGGCCAGCTCCCAGCGCACGTTGACCGGCAGCCCGGTCGGGTCCAGGCCGGCGTGGATGACCCACAGCTTGCAGAGCGTCTTCAGGCTGGGGCTGATGTCCAGGACGAGCGCCACGTCGGTCATCTTGGGCGGCTTGTAGCCGCCGAAGATGACCACGCGCGGCTCCTCCTCGCCGGCGCCCACGGCGCAGCCGGACATGCCGAAGCGCCAGCACTGGCGGCCGCCCTTGGGCTCCACGCGCGTCCAGGACGCCGTCGCCGGGCTGAACTTCCACATGTCGTCGAAGGTCTGGCTGGAGCCGTGGCCGCCGAACACGTACAGCTCGCCGTTGTGGGCGAACGCCGAGTGGTCCTCGCGCGGCTCGGGCGGCAGCGGCGGCGGCGGCGCCGGGCTCCACCAGTCGCCCGTCTCGGTGTCGAACACGCGCACGCTGTTGTAGTAGTGCTGGCCCTGGTCGCCGTGGCCGCCGAACACGAACATGCGCGCGCCGATGAAGGTGGCGGAGTGGCAGAAGGAGGCGGGCACGGGCGTGGCGGCGTCGATGGCCGTCCACTCCAGCGTCTGCGTGTCGAGCCGGTGCAGGTCGTTGGTGTAGCGCGTCAGCTTGTTGAAGCCGCCGTACACGTACATGCCGCGGCCGTGCACGCACGCCGAGTGCTTGTAGCGCGCCTCGGGCACGGCGCCGGAGACGGGGGGCGCGCGCCAGCGCCGCGTGTCCACGTCGAAGGCGTACAGCAGGTTGCAGTTGTCGCCGGCGATGGTGAGCCGGTTGCGGTCCTCGGTGATGGTGAAGTTGACGATGCCGCCCCATATGTAGACGACGTAGTCGACCAGCACCGCCGTGTGGCCGAGGCACATGGCGGGCACCTCCTCCGCCGACGACGCCGTCGCCGCGCCGTCGCCGTCCTCGTCGCCCCACTGCGGCAGCCGGCTCCAGCGCAGCGACACGGTGTTGAAGACGTGCACGTCGATGTGCTCCCG
Organism: Benthosema pterotum; assembly: GCA_039105355.1. NCBI lineage: Eukaryota > Metazoa > Chordata > Actinopteri > Myctophiformes > Myctophidae > Benthosema > Benthosema pterotum. The sequence continues at coordinate 3,515,651 of CM076983.1, read as the reverse complement.
CTCGTTCACGTGGTCGTAGCCGCCGAAGGAGTACACCTTGTGCCGCACGGCCACCACAGCATGACGGGCTCTGTGGGGCCCCCCTCTGGGGTTGAGTGTCCAGCGTAGCATACCGGTCGAGGGCGCTGCGCTGGGGTGGGGCGGTCCGCACCCGGGAGCTCTTAGAAAGAATGAAGTTCCTGCAGGGTCCCCCCGCCGACGCTTATAATGTCGCTGCCGGCGGCACCAACGCCGAGTGAAGTGTGGCCAACGATGTCTTCTAAAGCTTAACGCTTTTGCCGCCGCCCTGTTGGTCTTATTGGACCGATCCGGGCGTTTTCCAGAGAAAGGAAGGGAGGAAGTAAACGAGACTGTACCAGCAGCAGCACTGATCTTGCACATTGCCCACATGTAGGCCAAGGCCTACTTAGTGCCCCCCCATGGTGCGCAAGCAAACGAGCAACTGACAGTATTTATAAAGATCACTTAATTACACCACCATGACATCATCACTTAATCCGTTCAATCAGACGTCTGGCGGCCGACAGTCGACCGCCGCAAACCGATCACTTAATTTGTGCTCATTCTGCTCGCACGAGTCAATCCATCTATCCATCATCTCATCTTTCGTTGTGATTGGATTGAAGGCGCCGAACACATGTCCCACACACATGCCAATCAGTCAATGATCGTGGTTCGGTGAACTCTGATTGGCTGGTGTCGGTGATGTAATGATGACACAAATTAAGAGACCTTTATAGGTATTATCATGAGTATCGGGGTCTCATGGGTATTAATACCATTAGAATGGGGGTCAATGGAAGAGCCAATTTGGGGAGTACACAACCCTTACCTGTGTGTTTGTGTGTGCAGTGGTGTTTCTAAGCATTTTGGAGCCCTAGACAAGATTTTCCCTGGAGCCCCCCCCCCCCCCCCCCCCCCCCCCCCCCCCCCCCCCCTTAACAAATGGACCCGTAAGGGGGGGGGGGGGGGGGGGCTCCAGGGAAAATCTGTAAAATGGCACTCTCCCTCATGGTCGCCCCACTCCCCTCATGGTGCCCTAGGTAACTGCCTAGTATGCCTAATGGCAAAAACACCCCTGTGTGTGTGTGTGTGTGTGTGTGTGTGTGTGTGTGTGTGTGTGTGTGTGTGTGTGTGTGTGTGTGTGTGTGTGTGTGTGTGTGTGTGTGTGTGTGTGTGTGTGTGTGTGTGCGTGTGCGTGTGTGTGTGTGTTCAGTTCATCCAGCCTGCAGGCTCCCCAGCCACGGCGGTGATGCAGTTCAGCGTTCCCCAGCCCTGCTACGTGTCCTGGCTGCCCGCCGTGGCCCACTACCTCCGACAGAACCTGCTGATCTTCCTGCACCTGCCCAAGTACACGGACAGCAACATAGCACACCACTTTAAGGTACAGTAGTACGGTACTATGGCAGTGGTGTCAAAGTCATTTGGGGTGGGGGCCGCATTGGACTTAATGTGACTTCATGGGGGCCGGAGCGCCGCAGTGCAACCAGTCGCAGACCGCAAGCATGCACGGCACACCCATGTTTATGTACACAGCCGTTACTTCTATACAGTATATCACACAAGTCATATTTATTATTAAGAATAGCTATTAATATATATTAGAGCTGTCAATCGATTAAAAAAAATAATCGCGATTAATCGCATGATTGCCCATAGTTAATCTTCGATTAATCGCAATTTAATCGCATATTTTTATGAGTTCTAAATATACCTTAAATGAGTGTTTTTCAAGAATATTCATATCAAGGCCAATTATTTATTCTTCATTTGAGCCACATACCACCATTTGATGACATTTATTTAGACTTCCAGGCCTAATTTAAAGAATTTGTCAACAATTTGATGTTGATATTTAACAGTTATTCACCTGCATTTGGCGAAATTGAACCAAATAGACCCACTTGGCCTTTGGTTTTACTGTGAGTTAATCTCGCACTAAAAAAATTAATCGAGTTAACTCAAGGCTGAGTTAACTCGCGATTAACTAGTTAATGCTGACAGCCTTAATATATATTAATGACTTTTCATTATTGGTTTTAAACTTGTAGCCTAGATTAAGACATTTGCTATGAAAGATGCTATTTTTATTTACAGAGCATCAAGAAAACCATACAAAAATAGCATTTAAATTTCAAATACTAAATTTAAGTAAGTATTTATAGTTAACTAAGTATAGTTCTCGGTTATACACCCTTGTACTGCTGAAGTATAGTTCTCTCGGTTACACACCCTTGTACTGCTGAAGTATAGTTCTCGGTTACACACCCTTGTACTGCTGAAGTATAGTTCTCTCGGTTACACACCCTTGTACTGCTGAAGTATAGTTCTCTCGGTTACACACCCTTGTACTGCTGAAGTATAGTTCTCTCGGTTACACACCCTTGTACTGCTGAAATATAGTTCTCACTTTGCAGTGCCAGCAGCCTAGCCTGGTAAAACGACTCCCCCTGCTGGACAACATGCATCAGAAGAGAGCTCAAAAGCATTTCTTTAAACGATCATAACTTTTGATAGGAACGTGCTAGAGACTTACTTTTTTTTAATAGACTCAGACATTTTTGCTCTACAAGCCTGGGTCCGGATTAAATCATCTCGCGGGCCAGATCTGGCTCGCGGGCCTTGACTTTGACACGTAGTCTATAGGGACAGCAACATAGCACACCACTTTAAGGTACAGTAGTACTGTCTATAGGGACAGCAACATAGCACACCACTTTAAGGTACAGTAGTACTGTCTATAGGGACAGCAACATAGCACACCACTTTAAGGTACAGTAGTACTGTCTATAGGGACAGCAACATAGCACACCACTTTAAGGTACAGTAGTACGGTACTATGTTAGGGCGGCTGTGTCTCAGGAGGAGGAGCAGGTCGGCCAATGATCCAGTGGTCGGCGGTTCGATTCCCAGCTCCTCCTGTCTACATGTCGAAGTGTCCTTGGGCAAGACACTGAACCCCACCTTGCCTCCAGTGGTTGCCACTGCTGGTGTATGAATGTGGGAAGTTTAGGACGCTGAGTGTTGACTGTTCGCCGCTCTACTTCCCAATGTATGAATGAATGGACCATTGTAAGCGCTTTGAGTATACACGCTGTGCATAGAAAAGCGCTATAAAAATGCAATCCATTATTATTATATTAGTATTGTCTATAGAGACAGCAACATAGCACACCACTTTAAGGTACAGTAGTACTCTGTCTATAGGGACAGCAACATAGCACACCACTTTAAGGTACAGTACTCTGTCTATAGGGACAGCAACATAGCACACCACTTTAAGGTACAGTACTTCTATGTCTATAGCAGGGGTGTAAAACTCAGATACAGAGTGGGCCAAATTTTAAAACTGAACAAAGCCGCGGGCCAAGTTTGAACAAACTAACCTTTTAAAGGGGAATTGTTAATGATTTTTCTTTCATTTTCCTGAGAGGGTACAAATGGAATGGTTCACATTTGTACATTTGTACCCTCTCAGGGCCCTCTCAGGCTCAAAAATGGGTCTGAAAGAAAAATCAACATGGTGAAATACATCTTGGTGATGTCATCATATGTATTTCACCATGTTAATGCTTTTTTCAGACCTCCATTTCTACCATGTCCACTGAACATCTCTAAGGTATATTAATGACATATTAAAATGTTGAAAATGGGTGGTCTTCCCCTTTAATTTGAGAATGTCTCAAGGGCCAAATTAAATTACACGGCGGGCCAAATTTGGCCCGCGGGCCAGAGTTTGACACTCATGGTCTATAGGGACAGCAACATAGCACCACTTCTAGGTACCCTGTGTTCTGGTACAGGGCTTCTCAGCATGTGGCCTGGCACCACCACCACCACCACCCTGTGATTCACTGTATTTCTGTTATTTGGTATTTCAGCACTACTTCCATCTAAAGTGTGGTCTGCCTGACGGAGACATGTACCTCTACAATAAACCCGGTGGACAAGGCACGGGTGGCAAAGGTGAGCTGTCTGTCTGTCCAGATCAATCCCCCTCCAGGGGTTGGCACTAAGGTCTCCGAGGCACTTGCCCATCGGGCAAGTGCAAGTCAGATTCTACTTGCCCTCAAGTCATGGTCACTTGCCCCCAAAAATGTATTGTAAATTTTGCATTTAAAGCTAAGGGAAGTGATTTGAAAATCATCATGTAGTACCAGTCTGCTACGCTAGGGGCCCCCAATAGTAGCTACCCCTCGTGAACGCGCAGAGTAAAGAGAGCTAAAACATGGCTGCCCCCGTGAAGGAACCAAAACAACAAGACTCCACTCCACTTCTCATCCTCCACCACAGATTCTATAGCACCGTCCACCCTTTGTTTGCGTGTCTGGTGTCCATTTGAGGAAGCCGATCGGTAGCTGACATACTGTATTACACGGCTCCGGGCCGCCGCTGGTCAAACCCCGAACGAAAAGGATGTCTGTCTGTTGTTGTTTGACTGCACTGGACTTCCAGACACGTGAACATGATGGAAAAAACAAAACGGCGATCGTCTCTTCCAAACACTTCCATACATCAGGAGAATACGTTGTTTGATCTGTGATCAATGCGACATATGCAAAGCAGTGGTTTTCAACCTTTTTGGCACCAGGGCCCACTATTTCTTCAGCATTTGAGCCACGGACCACCATTCATTTTAGCCCCACAGACCCCATCCTAAAAATGTATTTTGTCCACAATACCATGCTTGATTTGGGAAACAAAACAGGCAAACATCAGATCAAAATGACCATTAATCTACATTCTCTAGTTGTGTAGACTTGGGATAATTCAGATGGTGAAATGGTTTCATGTTTACGCTCCTCAGACAACTTGTTGAAAACCACTGGTCTACAGAATTGACAAGGTTTATTTTTCACTCTATATTTCACTCCATTACATAACAAAGTGTTTCTGCATTCAAGACAGCCAATTTGACGTTTTTTCCCCCTTTTATATGATTTTGATAAAAGTTGGATGGATCAATTATCAATGTTTTGGGATACTAAATGCTCCATATAGCATCATTGAAAGTGCAGAGGTAAAAGTAGCCTACATATCCTTACTGAGAGGGTACAAAATGTGTCAAAATGTTTCCATATTACCGGTAGCTTCATTGAAATTGTCACTTATGCATTGTACTGTAGAATACATTCTATATCTATAGAATACATTCATATCTGTAGTCGGGTTATAATAAAGCTTTATTTGTATTGCACCACCTTTCATGACATAAAATGCATCTTTACATGGCAATAGAGAAAAGACAAAACAAAGATGAATGAGTCCTCCAGTTATGTACTGTAGTTATTGTTGGCAGTCAGTGCTGGACATAACGCCGTTCAAATAAACGGCGTTTCGTAGTGCCGTTGTTTTTTCAGAAACGGACTAATCTAACTAATTATTTTCCCCAAATCTAGAACGGCGTTGCCGTTGCTGACAGTCGAATACGGGTCGTTACAATCATGAAGGAAGATAGCTAGAATAATGGAAGAAACGAGCACTTGACTTTTCGGTTCGACTTGGGGTCGACATGGGCTCCGCTGTGTAATGAAGCATGCGTGCACGCTCGCTGTTGCTGAGGACCAGCAGCAGCAGCAACGGAGTGTGGTGTGTGTGTGTGTGTGTGTGTGTGTGTGTGTGCGTGTGTGTGTGTGTGTGTGTGTGTGCGTGTGCGTGTGCGTGTGTGTGTGTGTGTGTAGTAGCGCGCTAATGTTCTTCTACACTTGCTACAGCAGCACCTGCTTTAATCTCTTCCACCCAAATGTACTGTAAAAGTGTTCTTACTAGAGAGTTGTCTGTAGTCTCTGATGCCCTCCATGCGTTTGTAACGTTGTCACGTAAAAAAGTGTGGTCCAGTATAAATCCTCAATTCCCCAACAAGAGTTACAGTATTCCATGGTAGCAGGTCCAAAACACGTGCGATAAAGGATAACATTTAAATAACTTTAGAGGGGCTAAATACACGACGGCAGGAACAACAGTGTAGACTAAAACGTCTAGGGATTCTCAGGAAAAGCCATCTAATATCAGAAATGCGACATAGAGGGGTCAGAAACTGGGCGCCTGGGCGCTGTTCATGCAGCCTGAATAGGGACAAAGTGCCCCCGTGCTCAATAGGAGTCTATGTAGAGCAGCCGCCATTAGACCTTTCCATGGAAGTGAACGGAGATGTCGTAACTCTGTTTATACTCTACTGGTCGGGGAACGGGGTATTTTTTTGCCTTGAGAACGCAAGGCATAGGCTACATTATGCATGGCTCTGCTTACCCACTGACCCATGAATAAGAGCATGCTGTGGCAGCTGTGCCTGACACAAACTGCATCAAGACTTATTACTAGTACACTAGTTAAGATTATTAATATTTGAAAATAATGTGTCTGTGAACAAAAGAGGGGGGAAATACTGTACCTTAACTATACCTAACCATACCAATGCCTAGTATTGCCTACTAGTGCAGTAGTGCCTGCATACTTTAACTATAAACATATTGAACATATTGCTCTGAAAATTTCAAACTCTTTGACATACAACACCTTTTGGTTAAAGTAACGGAAATAGTTACTTTTCTTGGTAATTAATTACTTTTATTTTAGAGTAACTGGGTAACTAACTCAGTTACTTTTTGGAAGAAGTAGTGAGTAACTATAACTAATTACTTTTTTAAAGTAACGGGACCAGCACTGGTGGCAGTCAAAGCTGGTGTTGTGCCGTTGATAAATTACAAACTACACAGGGCAACCTAATGTTTTTATGGATATATAGCACACGTGAGGGCAGCATTTATTTATTTTTTTATTTATTATTATTGTTATTATTCAAACGTGGGTTTGCAGCCCAAAACAGATATTCCAAGAGCCCTTTTTTTTTTTTTTTTTTTAGAAATGTCCTCTGTAGTCTGTAGTCTTTCAGAAGCCTGGGTTCTTGTTGTCCGCGCCTGGGGAGAAAAAAAAAGACAAGACGTCACTTTTTACAGTTAGGCAGCTAGGCTTATAACCTAACCACACTCAGAAAAAAACCTCTGGAATTACATAAAGTACGTTTTACCTGCGCACCAAAACAAACAGGGCTTGTGTGATTAGAAACACTACCGTCATTCAGGGCCGGATTTAGCCAGCCATATTAGGGTGGGCTGGAAGAATGTTTTTCATATGACGTATCCCCCAATTGACACTATATTATCCCTATTATTGATTTCCGCCCAATCAGATAAGATAATTTACAGATATTTTGTGATGCTTTTATATTGGGGGGGAAAAGACTGAGTGGGCAGGATGAACGTTTGGTTGGGCTCTGCCCACCCACGCCTCCCTCTATATCCGGCTCTGTTGTCCTCAGTGTAAACACTGACTACACCACACGGACTTTTTGGGCAGAACGTGATTGTTTTTCACCGGAGAAAAAACTATATGAAGACATTCTCTTGGCAATATTGTTAGCTTAGTAGCCTACTAGTGAAGGACGATCCTGGTTGAAAAACAATAGCGTTGGGCAAAAGGTCCACAATGCGATTTTATCTGTGTGGTGGGGGGCTCAGACTGTTAGCCTACCGCTAAGGCAAGGGTTTTCAACAGGTGGTCCGGGGACCGGCTACTAAATGAACTATACAATAACCAGATATTACGATACTTACTGGAAATATGCATGAAGAACATTAGAACAATATGCTACGTCTGCGTCGTCCTCCTTCTCTTCTCTTCTTTTCTCCAAAAGCTCCCAATGTAATGTAGTCGCAATGTAAACCTTTTCTTTATAAGCGTCCCTTCTTCTCTCCAACAGCAGCTTTCTTTACTTCCACGATTTAGATTCTTTTTGCTTGTTTTTCGACTGGAATTGGAAGTTTCTGTCGCTAGCGTAAGAGCCTCCGCCATTGTTATGATGTGCACACGCACACTGCGAGCACACTACGAGCCTGGGCACAAGCACGCGCCCAGCCTCTGCTCGATCCTGATTGGCTAGAAGTTGTGGCGGCCAAAAGGAGGCTTTTATTAGCCCCTCTGCTAATTTGGGGAGGGGCAAACTTCATCTATGGTCTGCGCACCTTAGAATAGGGCATTTTAACAGATTTTTTTTTTTTTTGGGTGATACCTGACAAAAGTGAAATCACTTCCCATACCTTTAAGTTTACTTCCTACTTGGGTGCTTTAAACCAGGGTTTTTTAAGAGGCGGTCCGGGGACCACCAGTGGTCCCTGAGAGGGTTCCAGGTGGTCCCCAGCTAAGTTGGTTAACCAGATGTAACTCCTGAGAACGTAAAAATGAAACCAAATGGGCCCTTGTGGGTCCACACCAAATGGGCCCTTGCGGGTCCATTTGGTCTCATTTTTACGCTCTCAAGAGTTAAAATTCATCATCTTAATTAGCCCATAGTGGTCACAGACCCAGTGGTCCCTGACCCCAGCAAAATGGTAGTTTAGAACCAAGTGGGCAAGTGTTAGTAGTGTCAAGCCCTGTGTCCTCTCTGTGCCTCCAGGCATCGCGTGCATCGCCATGTCGTTCGTGGACTCCCATGGCTGTCCTCTCCAGCAGCAGATGACAGAGGGTTCGGGAGGCGGCGGCGGCGGCGTGCCACAGAGGGCGGCGGCGACAGAGCCCTGTCCAGTCCCGCTGGAGCCCCAGAACTTTGACCTGCTGACCACCGTGAACAAGGACCAAGACCACCACCACCGCTCCGACCACGGTGACAACTAAATTACACAATACACTAAATACTAGGGTAGATACCCTCACAAAAACATGCAGTAATACTGGGCTCTAAACTACCTCTTCCTGGCCAGCCGGGGCGCCTGATGGAGGGGACAGAAACTGGTTGGAATAACGTGTTCCTTCCACGCGCTACGTCCAACCAGGGAAACTCCCCCCTGTCGGGTGAAAAGAAGGCAGCTTGGACTCCTCATGCATTGAAGGAAGCATGAGGCCAGTCCGCTGCCTCCCCAGGTTGGTGGAGGGTGTGTAGAGCCCAGGATCACATTAGGAATTGGCACTGGGTGAAAAAATGGGTTACACAATCAAAAAAAAAAAAAAATACACAATACACTACACCGGGGTTTTTCAACCAGTGGTCTGGGGACCACCAGTGGTCCCTGAGAGGATTCCGGGTGGTCCCCTGGCTAAATGATGGAAAGTTGGTTAGCCAGATGTAACTCTTTGAGAGTTACATCTGCTCTCAAGAGTTAAAATATTCATCATGTGAATTAGCCCCAAGTCTACACAACTAGAGAATGTAGAAGATTAACGGTCATTTTTGAGCTGTAGGTTTGACTGTTATGTTTTCTCCGAAACACTTTTTTTGTTTGCATTTCGACTTTGTAATTCTTTTGTTCGGTCCAAAATATTGCCAGCCCGAGTTAGCTTTGTATGACTGTTAAAAAAGTATTTAAATAGATACTTTAAAAATATATATATTTAAAATATTTTAAAAATACAGTAAAATTCCCTTAGGCGAGGGGGGGTGGGGCAAAACACTGATTCTTGTACCCCCAAAAGGTATGTGGGGGTATTAGTGCAAAATGTGTATCTTCGCCCTTGTATTGTACCTGTTATTTAGATCCAAACAAATGGTTTGGTGCGTGTGCGTGCGTGCGTGCGTGCGCATGTGCGTGTGCGTGTGTGTGTGTGTGTGCGCGCGTGCGTGTGTCTGTGTGTGTGCGTGTGCACGTGCGTACGTGTGCGTGTATGTGTGCGCGCATGTGTGCGTGTGTGCGTGTGTGTACACAGACGCCCAGCTGCGTGTGCGTTTCGACATCTGGGAGCAGGGCAACATCAGCCCCTCCCAGCTCAGCGACAAGCTGCGGGCGGCCCTGAGACACGCCCTCTGTGATGTCATCATGGAGCTGCGAGTCCTGACCAATCCCCTGTGCCTGGACGTGTCATGTGACGCCGCCAGAGCTCCCAGAGAGGAGACTAAAGGTAACAACATGGCCGTCTAAGATAGCATAATTCAGACCCGGATGAAACATACTGTTAACTGTTGTGTCCTGTCTAGATTTGCACCACGTTTTCACGATTTTTCAAAAATAGCAGAGATACAAGCTCATAGCGCGCCACTCGGTGGCGCGCTATGAGCTTGTAGATCTGCTATTTTTCAATAGTTAAAACATAATGCTTATTTTTTACATTTTAATATGTCATTACTATACCTTAGAGATGTTGTGTATGTGGACATGATAAAAAACGTTCCTCCAGTTCTGTATTTCCTAAAAATGGAGGTCTGAAAAAAATCATTAACATGGTGAAATACATCTGATGACATCATCAAGATGTGTTTCACCATGTGATTTTTCTTTCAGACCCCATTTTCCCGAGAGGGTACAAATGGAACCAAATGGACCCGCTAGGGTCCATTTGGTTCACAAATATATATATATATATTTTTTTTTAAAGTCTATGGAAAAAGTGCATGATTGGGACTTAACTCCTGGTACAGAAAGTATTTTGGACTTCAAGGGAAATTCCACCCATTTTCATTTATTTTCTGAGAGCGTACAAATGCAACCATTTGTACCCTCTGAAAAAAAGTGTCTAAAGAAATCCATTAACATGGTGAAAATACATCTTGATGATCACGTAGTCAAGATGTTTCACCCTTTCTAGGGAACGCAGAACGGGGGGAAACATTTTCATCCTGTCCAGCCGGCACCTCTGAGGTATACTAATGACACATTAGAATGTTGAAAATGGGTGAAATTCCCCCTTTTAAGCCATGAAATTGATTTGTTTTGTTTTCATCTTTAACCCCTGTGTAAAGCGCTGAGTCCTCCTCCTCCTCCTCCTCCACCAGCGGAGGTGAAAGACATCACCCCGCGGCAGCGCAGCGGCTCCCAGGTGTTCAAGAGCACCCCCTCGCCCATCACCTTACCCCCCCAGGGCGGGGCGGCGGCGGCGGTCCCTGGCGCCTCAAGCCCCAACCCGGAATCCACCACCCCCACCAGCAAGAGCACGCGCCGCAGCTTCTGGGAGATGCTGGTGAGTAAAAACCACGCGTTGGTTCCAGCAAGGCTCTCTTCTTACACCCTTAGTGTCCTGAACGCGTTTTGGTGTTTTATCTGTTGAAAAATAGCAGATCAACAAGCTCATGTCGCGCCACCGAGTGGCGCGACATGAGCTTGTTGATCTGCTATTTTTGAAAAATTGTGAAAATGTGCTGCAAATCTCTGAATGTTATTTTGGAAGCAAACATTTTTAACTCAAATTTTTGCATCTGGGGGATCCCTACAACAACATGTTTTCAGATGGGGGATCTGCAGCCAAATATGGATAATTCTGGTGGTCCTTGGCTTGGCCTTGGACACAGGAACACAGATTTTTCAGAAAAACTAGAATCTAGTGTCAGAGACTATAGAATCTAGTGTCAAAAACTCGATTCTAGCGTCAGAAACTAAATTCTAGTGTCAAAAGTAGATCCTAGCATCAGAAACTATAATTTAGTGTCAATAACTAGAATCTAGTGTCGGAAACTACTGTAGAATCTAGTGTCAAAAGCTAGAATCTTGCTGCAGCTATAATATGGTGTCAGGAAATACTTTATAATCTGGTGTCAGAAACTCCAATCGAGGGTCAGGACACAATGGGTTAAACCCCATTTTGTCCTGACGTAGATTCTAGTTTTTGAGGCTACATTCTATTTTTTGATGTTAGATTCTAGTTCCCGACACTATAGATTCTAGTTTTTTTTTGGTGCTAGATTCTAGTTTCCAATGCTAGATTTTTTTTTGTCACTAGTTTCTGACAATGGATTGTAGATTTCTGGGGGAAAAATCTATGTCCCTGTGTCAGTGATGCTGAACACATTTCATGCCATGGACCATCAGAATGATTTGTGTCTGAAAACATGGTTCTAGGGATCCCCTAGAAGCAACATTTGAGTTAAAAATGTATGCTTCGGAAAGAACATTTATTCCTAGATTTGCACCACGTTTTCACAATCTTTCAAAAAATAGCAGATCTACAAGCTCATAGCGCGCCACTCGGTGGCGCGCTATGAGCTTGTAGATCTGCTATTTTTCAATAGTTAAAACATAATGCCTAGAACACCAAAACGCGTTCAGTACACAAAGGGTTAAACCCATTTTTGAACTGAAAAAACAATTCAAAGATTTGCACCACATTTCACTATTTTCCAAAAAAAAAACATCAGGTCTACAAGCTCATAGCGCGCTACTCGGTGGCGCACAATGGGCTTTTAGATCTGTAAGCAATCAGTGCTGCTAATCGACCAACTTTGTTTGCTTCCTGCCACGCTGGAAAAACACTGGGTGTTTCTGAAAGGGGCTCTCTATTACGGCTCTGTGTAGTACCGTCTGATATTGTTAACTCCTTATCAGATTTACCACCACTTTTGGAGTGATTCATTTTAGGCTTTGTTTCATTAACAAGCTAAGTGGTGATTGCACTACAAAACCCAGAAAACACTTCACACACTTTACAACTATAATTGATAAATGATAAAAGATACAACTTTAAATGCATTTATCTCTGAATGAGCTTGGGAAACAGTGAAATGTGAAAATACAGGCACCTTAAGCTGTCTCTGGATAACATTCATTTGCACAAATTCACAACAGAGGATTTTCTATAAAATAGTTTACTATTGAACCTTATTGGAAAGAGCCTAGCTTTTCTGCTAATCTGTCAAAGAGTTAATGTGTTTTTTATTTATTCATTGTTTTAATGTGTTTTAATGCAGAGCAAGCCGGACTCGTCCTCGGAGCTCGGCAGTCCCAAGACCACGGACGACATCGTGCAGGAGCGGGGGGAGGAGGGCCGCAGCGCCGGCCGCCGCCGGCACAAGACGGAGAGCGTCAAGCAGCAGCCCTGGAGCCAGGAGAGAGCAGCGGCCGTGGAGATGGAGCAGATCCACAGGTTTTTACCCATTGTGTCCTATCTAGTTTCTGAATAACGTAATATTCAAAGATTTGCACCACGTTTTCACGATTTTTCCAAAAATAGCAGAGATACAAGCTCATAGCGCGCCACTCGGTGGCGCGCTATGAGCTTGTAGATCTGCTATTTTTCAATAGTTAAAACATACTGTAATGTTGTCTAGATTTCTAGTTTCTGAATAACATAATATTCAAAGATTTGCACCACGTTTTCACGATTTTTCAAAAATAGCAGAGATACAAGCTCATAGCGCGCCACTCGGTGGCGCGCTATGAGCTTGTAGATCTGCTATTTTTCAATAGTCAAAACATAATGCTTAGAACACCAAAACGCGTTCAGTACAATCATGTTCCCCCTGGTCCAATTCAGTGGAACCTTTTTCAACAAATTCCAGGCTGGATTTGTGAAGTAAAACAGTCGAACATACAGATCAAAATGACCATGGATCTTCTACATTCTCTAGTTGTGTAGGGCTGATTCGCATGATGCATGTTTTAACTCTTGATAGTGTAAAACCAACCATGAAACCAAATGGACCCACATAAGGACACACTATTATTTGGTGCAAACTGCAGGTATGATTTGGTGCGAACTGCAGGTATAAACAACTCTGTGACTCCGTCTAACGCTCTGCTTATGTGGTGGATGAAAAGAAAAATCTCCCATCTCTCACTGTTGTTTATCTGAGCAGCTCCTCGAGCGAGTGCACAAGCATGGTGCCTGATGACCAGTGTAATTTTAGATTACATATTACTGTAATATTATTACTTTTGCTCCAAAAAGTAAAGTAACGAGATTACTCTGCAAAAATGGGTAATAAGTAATGCATTACTTTGCAAGTAACGCCAAGTTACTTTTAAAATGAGCTTGTTGTTGCAGGCAAAAATAGAACAGATTTACAAGCTATCGACAGGTACTGTAACAACAGAGATCTGCACTAGAATGTAGAATGTATAATATTTGTTTTTATTTAAGAAAGACATTTACAATGTCGGATTTTGTTGGCCTTGTTTTCAGGTGCAGTTTGTGGGATTGGAGACTATTATTATTCCAATAAATTGGATTCAGTTCTATAAAGAGCTCGCTAAACAGATTATGTTGTACATCTCTATTTTTTCAAAGGTGGGAGTTGAGAACTTGGGAAAGTAATAACGTAATATGTAATATATTACTCTTCGATTCCAGTAATAAATAAAGTAATGATATTACTTTTTCTAAGGGGTAATGAGTAAAGTAAAGAAGTTACTTTCCTAAGTAATATTGACCAACACTGCTGATGACAAAGATATTTTTTCATACAATAGGTTATTTTGTGACAGTAGATGCGCGATGAGCAAATAAAAACCTTGCTGTAGTCATAAGCAAGTGTGTGTGGTGTGTTTTGGTGGCATTTGACCGTGCTTTAGGGGGGCTGCGTCTGCACGAAGCGTCCTGGACCCCGGTGATGCATGCAATGTTGAGGCCTAATGCCTCTCTGGTTCTGCTTCTGTGCTTGACGCTCGTAACCGGACTTCACCAGTGTTCTTTTTGTCGACTAACACTAACACTAACATTCCGTCGACCAAGACTAGATGAAAACCTGAATTTCAGAAGACTAAATGGGACTAAAAGACTAAATATGTCTTATTGAAAAGACTAAGACTAAATCAAAATATTCTCAAAACAACAATGGACTTCACGTTCGTAGTAATAGATAGTCTCTGTAGTTAACAGCAGACAGGTGTTCAGGTTTGTCTGTCTGTGTGTATTCTAACAGGAGACAGCTGTCCCAGTTGGAGGAGGGGGACGCCGGGGCCTTGCATCCTGTCTACCAGCTCACCTGTATGTGTGTGTGTGTTCTAACAGGAGACAGCTGTCCCAGTTGGAGGAGGGGGACGCCGGGGCCTTGCATCCTGTCTACCAGCTCACCTGTATGTGTGTGTGTGTTCTAACAGGAGACAGCTGTCCCAGTTGGAGGAGGGGGACGCCGGGGCCTTGCATCCTGTCTACCAGCTCACCTGTATGTGTGTGTGTGTGTGTATTCTAACAGGAGACAGCTGTCCCAGTTGGAGGAGGGGGACGCCGGGGCCTTGCATCCTGTCTACCAGCTCACCTGTATGTGTGTGTGTGTGTGTGTGTGTGTTCTAACAGGAGACAGCTGTCCCAGTTGGAGGAGGGGGACGCCGGGGCCTTGCATCCTGTCTACCAGCTCACCTGTATGTGTGTGTGTGTGTGTATTCTAACAGGAGACAGCTGTCCCAGTTGGAGGAGGGGGACGCCGGGGCCTTGCATCCTGTCTACCAGCTCACCTGTATGTGTGTGTGTGTGTGTATTCTAACAGGAGACAGCTGTCCCAGTTGGAGGAGGGGGACGCCGGGGCCTTGCATCCTGTCTACCAGCTCACCAGCCAGCCCTGGATCACGTTCATGGCCAACCTGGGTGAGTTCCACACACCTGGAACACAGGGGCGGATCTAGGCATAGGCATGGGGGGGCAATGCCCCCCTAAATGCCCAGTCTGCCCCACCTAACATGATGGCATGCAAAACAACCCAAGATATTTCAGTGCTTATATTTAAAAGTATTTGAAACACTACTGAAGTAGTGTTTCAAATACTTTTGAAACACTTCTGCTCCCCCAATTAGGAAATGTTACATCCACCCCTGCTGGAACAATGCACAGTAGGCCTCTATGCAGCGCAGCCTGTTTTTGTGGACATTTCTGGTACTGCCGTCAAATAGCACACTGGGAAAACACGAAAGAATAATTATGTGAGTGGTTGTTTAGGCTGCAAAGTGTATTTAAAAAAAATATTAAAATCAACATGTATTTGACATATTTGATTTTAAAGCAGAAATAATATGCTTTACTAATTCTTAATATCATATTGTATACGTCCCTCAAGCTTATTTCTAATGGTTTGAGCCTCAATCACCACTGATATAACCAGTCCTTGGCATTTCTTTATGGACAGTTTAGCTGCAGTACCACAATGTCCTGAGGTGGTGGGGGCGCTGATATGCAGGATATTTCATAGTAGAGTCAATATAATACTGATGCTAGATAAAACCAGGCTTGTTTAAATCCCATGACAACTTGGAAAATCAACAATGCTGGACATTATAAACACAGTGGAAATGCAAATTTGGAACTGAAGACTGAAGGAGAGCAGGAATTATACAAAACGGGATGCATTGATGACATCATTATGAGGCCAATTTACATTAAAGCTCCTGCATGATGTGAAAGACTGATTGTTCAAACGAGATAATTTGTGGGGATACAAAATACACACCACAAACACTATATAAAAAGTCAAATTTCATTCCCTTTAAATTCACCACAGTTCCCCTTATTTATTTAAAACATACGTTAAATATTTTAAATATTCAAAACATCCGTTTCTCATTCACTGCACTATATTTTTGCGCGTCTTCCGGTGCCCAGCAGGCTGCCCTTCCATCCAGCAGTGCACGGTAGAGATGGCCTCCCACTTCCTGCTGCCGTCCATCCTGACAGAGGTGGTCAACCTGGTGTCTGGACTGGCCAGTGACACTACTGTCAAGGTGTTCCAGAGGCTCAGGTCAGTAGACCAGAGGTGTAGTGGTCAACCTGGTGTCTGGACTGGCCAGTGACACCACCGTCAAAGTGTTCCAGAGGCTCAGGTCAGTAGACCAGAGGTGTAGTGGTCAACCTGGTGTCTGGACTGGCCAGTGACGCCACCGTCAAAGTGTTCCAGAGGCTCAGGTCAGTAGACCAGAGGTGTAGTGGTCAACCTGGTGTCTGGACTGGCCAGTGACACCACCGTCAAAGTGTTCCAGAGGCTCAGGTCAGTAGACCACAGGGGCGGATTGGCCATCTGGAGTACAGGGAGTTTTCCCGGTGGCCTGCGCCACCTAGTGGCCTGGACAAGATCCAAAATGCACTAGTGGCACTTCCAAAATGCACTAGAATGTGCTAGATGCTCGCCTGGAACATACAAATCAAAATCTCAAAATGACCATTAATCTTCTACATTCTCTAGTTGTGTAGACTAAGTTGGGCTAATTCACATGATGAATATTTTAACTCTTGAGGGCGAAAAATGAAAACAAATGGACCTGCAAGGGTCCATTTGGTTTCATTTTTACGCTCTCAAAGAGTTACATCTGGTTAACCCACCAGGGTGGCCTGGCAAAGGCAAAATTGTCCCGGTGGGAAAATATGTGCCAATCCGCCCCTGAGTAGACCAGAGGTGTAGTGGTCAACCTGGTGTCTGGACTGGCCAATGACGCCACCGTCAAAGTGTTCCAGAGGCTCAGGTCAGTAGACCAGAGGTGTAGTGGTCAACCTGGTGCGGGGGCGGATTGGCCATCTGGAGTACAGGGAGTTTTCCCGGTGGCCTGCGCCACCTAGTGGCCTGGACATTTTTTTTTTTTTTCCAAAAGTCCAGGGCAGGCCAGGCAAACTAGTGTTTCTATCCTTCAAAAAAGAAAAGGTGTCCTACACCAGAGCCTTCAAGTAGGAGAGTTGCCATATTCCCGTTCACTCCTGTGCGCCAGGGCCAGTGTTGCCAACTGCCAAGATCCAAAATGCACTAGTGGCACTTCCAAAATGCACTAGAATGCGCTAGATGCTCGCCTGGAACATACAGATCAAAATGACCATTAATCTTAATCTACATTCTCTAGTTGTGTAGACTAAGTTGGGCTAATTCACATGATGAATATTTTAACTCTTGAGGGTGTAAAAATGAAACCAAATGGAGAGGTGTAGTGGTCAACCTGGTGTCTGGACTAATGATCCCGTTGCTGACTTTCATTTGGAACAGAATTGCCGCGACAACTTGTTTTGTTTGTCCCATTCGCACCCATTCAATCCAATGCATTCAAAAGCCTCTCCTCGGATTCCGGATTCCTGAATGTCGTTTGCGCACGGGTAAATCAACTAGGGCTGGACGTCACTTCCTGACTTTTGACCTGGAACTTTTTGCTCAGATCGTCAGAGGACAGGTTAGTCAAGACACCAGAAATAAGCATGACGGCACCCCCCCTCCTGTTTAGGCGATCTGGCGCTTCAAAATAAGTTTTTTTTTACCGATTTCACTGGTTTGAGCCGTGACAATGGGGAGCAAACGACGAAGATGCGCCCGCAGCGGATGTGTTAAGTATCAGGTCTTCAGTCAAAATTGGGAGGTGTGGCAAAGCTGTCTGTCAGCCACTCAGAACAGTCAAACAGCTTTGCCACACCTCCAAGTTTTGCTTTAAGGCGTAAGACCTGATGCTTAAGACAATCAGTCCATATAGACCTGTTTTTTGAAGAGGTTTCCCACAGGAGTTGAATTTCAGCCTTTTAATACATGTTACTAGACACCATTAGAAACACATTGGTGGAGGGGCACGGTGGCACAGTGGTTAGTGCTGTCGCCTCACAGCTAGAAGGTCCTGGGTTCGATTCCCGCTAGGGGCGCTGCTGTGGGTGCTGGCGGCGTGTCTGCTCCTCCACGTCATCAGTGCCCATACCCGAGGCGGGGTTGGTGAAAGGGCCTTTCTGTGTGGAGTTTGCATGTTCTCCCCGTGTCCCCTAGGGTAGATACCCTCACAAAAACATGCAGTTATCCTGGGCTCTAAACTGCCTCCCCCTGGTCAGCCGGGGGCGCCTGATGGAAGGGACAGGAACTGGTTGGAATAACGTGTTCCTTCCACACGCTACGTCCAACCAGGGAAACTCCCCCCTGTCAGGTGAAAAGAAGGCAGCTTGGACTCCTCATGCATTGAAGGAAGCATGAGGCCAGTCCGCTGCCTCCCCAGGTTGGTGGAGGGTGTGTAGAGCCCAGGATCACATTAGGAATTGGCACTGGGTGAAAAAATGGGTTACAAAATCGTGGGATAAAAAATATAAGAAAAAAAAAAAAAGAAACACATTGGTGAAGACATTTCTTGGTAAGCGATTTAGTTCCCAGATTGGTCACATATCTGATAAAAAATGAGTGCTTAAGAGTATTTACAAGTATGTTAAAGCTTATGAGATTATTTTTAAGTGCTTTGGATTATTTCCAATAGTATATGAGAGCATTCTTGTAGATAGTATTTTATTTGTAGAAGTATTTTATTTGAGACTATTTTGAAGTAATTGACAATATTTCATTGTCAGTATTTAAAGTATTTAGGAGTACACTGAACTACTTCAGATTATTTCCAAGTATGTCCAGGTATCTTCAAGTACATTATTTTGATGTATTTCGGAATAGTCCCTAGTATTCCTATGTTAAAGTATATTTACGATAGGAATGAGTATGTTAATGTATATTTTTGTAGTATATGACTAGCTCTGGTCCAGAGCTCCACTGATTCTGAGTCTGACTTGCATTGGAGCTCTGTTGGTCTCCGTGCATTCAGCCATTACTGCACCCGACCAGCCTCTCTTCTCTAGTGGATATGTAAAGAACGTTTTACCTACTCACCAAAATAAACACGTCTTGTGTCATTAGAAAGCCTACTTACCTTAGTGGTCGCACTCTTAGCCCCCCACCACACGGATGAAATGGACTTTTTGGCCAGAACGCGATCGTTTTTTCACCGGAAAAACAACCAGGATTTGCGCCCTCTACCGATATTGCCAATAGAAAAGTTCCATAGGAAATATTTTTCCTTCAGTGAAAAACGATTGCGTTCTGGCCAAAAAGTCCAATTTATCCGTGTGGTGGGGGGCTAAGAGTGCGACCACTAAGGTAAGTAGGCTTTCTAATGACACAAGACGTGTTTATTTTGGTGAGTAGGTAAAACGTTCTTTATATATCCACTAGAGAAGAGAGGCTGGTCGGGTGCAGTAATAGCCGAATGCACGGAGACCAACAGAGCTCCAATGCAAGTCAGACTCAGAAGCAGTGGAGCTCTGGACCAGAGCTAGTATATGACAGCATTTTGAAGTACTTCAGAATATTTGCAAGTATTTAAAGTATTTCCAAGTTTTAACCCTTTTGTGTACTGAACGCGTTTTGGTGTTTTTAAGCTGTTGAAAAATAGCAAATCTACAAGCTCATATCGCGCCACCGAGTGGCGCGATATGAGCTTGTAGATCTGCTATTTTTGAAAAAAAATGCGAAAAGCATCAGAAACTAGAATCTGATCAGGACACAACGGGTTAACCCTTAGTGTACTGAACGCGTTTTGGTGTTCCAAGTATTATGTTTTAACTATTGAAAAATAGCAGATCTACAAGCTCATAGCGCGCCACCGAGTGGCGCGCTATGAGCTTGTATCTCTGCTATTTTTTGGAAAATCGTGAAAACGTGGTGCAAATCTTTGAATATTATGTTATTCAGAAACTAGAAATCTAGACGGGACACAATGGGTGAAAGGTGTTCCGCGCCATCGAAGGCTGAATCAATCATTTTGTCCACGATGTGAAACAGTTCATGAACCAACCACTCGCTGTGTTTGTGTGCGTCAGCAGCTGTCCTCCGACCGGAGAGGTGTACCTGCCGCTGCCGCTGGTCCCTCAGCTCAGCCAACCGCCTGCCAGCAGCAGGAGCTTCATTCTGATCGGACGCAACTTCCACCAGTGGCACTGCAGCACAGAACAAGGTAGAGTATACCCCAGCTCTTCTTCTTCTTCTTCTTCTTCTAAAAGCCACATGTTGGTCAACGTCGCGTCCAGGTGGGGTCCGCTGGGCTCGGTTCCATTTGGACCAGAGGTGGGCAATTATTTTTTCCCAAGGGGCCAAATGAGATACATAAAATATTGTGGAGGGACAAGACTAAAAAGCTGGACTAAAGTCTGCGTAGTCTTAATTTAATTTCAAGATAAAAGTAAGCGTAAGACCAACCATTTTTGCTTATGTCCACAATTCCAGGCTGCATTTGGGAATGAAAACAGTCAAACATACAGATCAAAATGACCGTTAATCTTCTACATTCTCTAGTAATGTAGACTTGGGCTAATTCAGATGATGAATATTTTAACTCTTGAGAGCGTAAAAATGAAACCAAATGGACCCGCAAGGGTCCATTTGGTTTCATTTTTACGCTCTCAAAGAGTTACATCTGGTTAACCAACTTTTCATATTTAACTGGAACTCTCTCAAAAGGACCACTAAGGTGGTCCCTGGACCACTGGTTTAAAACCTTTTCAGGGGCCGGTCAGAGTCAGCCAAACCGCTTTCCCCGGCCGCTTGATGCAATGGGTTTCCACTGACCGATTGGCTGTTGACTTAACTCACACGCTTTGTGTCGTCTGCTGATGTTATTATTGTGTCCCGCCTGTCTGAAATAGGATCAACAAGTCTGTGAGTGGCGCGACATGAGCTTGTTGTGTTGAATGTGTGATGCGCTAAGATATTCTATTTGACATGATTGTACATTCTGACGCTAGTTTGTGACTAGCTAGTTTTGATGCTCTGACAGATTCTAGCTATGCACTCAGATTCTGTTTCTGATGCTAGATTCTGATTTAGTCTAATGTATGTCAGTGATGTTAACATGCATTGACGTCCATATTTTCCTGACTCTGAATCCAGAAGCAAACGATGTTGCTTCCAAAATAATGATTCAGAATTTGCAGAATTTTCAAAATAGCAGAACTACAAGCTGCGCGATATGAAGATCTGCAACAGTCGTTCGACACCGTTAAACGCTAATTCTACGCTATCTAGTGCTGTCTGAATGAACTTATTTTGAATAATGAAAGAAATTTGAAAATAGAAACTAATTAATGCCTTCCGAAAACTAAAGTTGCCGTTCGAAGTTAGCTTGTATCTATAATGATACTATGGTATTTTACATGTTTATTTCGTTCTACTCAGTATTTAATTTTATCCGCATGCGAATGCATCTGCGCGCGTGCGTTGCGTGCACTGAGTAATGAGTCTCGATGCTTCTTGCTTGTTGGAGATTCAGATTTGTCGCACCCACTCCAACGTATTATAGCAGTGGTTTTCAAACTTTTTGATTCCCTTAGTCGACTTAGTCTTTAGTTTTAGTCTTAGTCGACAAAAAACAACACTGGGCAACGACATTGGAGATCCCAGAAAAAGGCTTCTGAATGCATTGAATTGAATGGGTGCGAATGGGACAAAAAAAAAATAAGTTGTCGCGGAAATTCTGTCCCAAATGAGAGTCAGCAACGGATAGATGGATTAAAGATTGAAATCTAAATTTAGTCATGTTACATGCCGTTACGGCGGTCCGGGAGTTAATAATACTTCCACTAACGCTTTGGTTAATAACTTCCATACTAATGCTTTGCCTCACAAGTGTGCTCATGGCGTACTTACTTCTATGTATGTTCAACACACCCTTTTGATGCACAATAACCTCAATGTTGCCTTCTGCCAGACTTTCTTAGCCGCGTGTGTCGCTGTGTGTGTGTGTGCGTGTTTGTGCGTGTGTGCGTGCGTGCGTGCCTTGCTGTCTGTTTGTCCTACAGCTGACTGTTCGGATGAGGAGAACAGCCCAGGGCTGGTCAGTAGGTTCACACGTAAGTCCGTTCTCCCCCTCTCCCCATAGGCCAGCACATTTCAGTCTGCAGTCAACTCCTAATGCATTCTAATACCACACCTCCAGTCACCAACTAAAAAAAGCATTTCTACAAACTGCTTGCACTTGCCCTCAGCGAATGACCACACTTTGTTTTTGTTGTTAGGCCTATTTACTTTCTTTTTGTTATAATTAATTACAATTACAACGTACAATTAGACCAGTGTCCCCATCTGTCTGTCTGTCTGTCTGTCTGTCTGTCTGTCTGTCTGTCTGTCTGTCTGTCTGTCTGTCTGTCTGTCTGTCTGTCTGTCTAGCTTATATATATATATATATATATATATATATTATATATTATATATATACCGTATTGTCCCGAATATAAGACGACCCAGTTATAAGACGACCCCCATTTCAAGATCCATTTACAGAAAAAAAAGAACATTCAATAGCCACGTTTCCATAAAACCTTTGCGAAAATAGGAAAGTATGAACTTAAGTCGAAAAAAGAAGAGCGAATTGTCCGCTGTTTCCATTAACTGATGAAATGCGATATTGTAGACTACACCATGTCATCTGCAGCGGACACGTGTGAGGAAAAGGGTTTGAACTTTATTAACGGATAATATCTATAAGGGCAGAGCCCGTCATGTAAAACAGCTGTTTATGTCTGATATCACTTGCGAATCTTAGCTATCATGCATGATGATACAGATCAGATACTGTAATTATAGGACCTGTAGCTGCCTTGCGACTTTAATGAACAGACGCGATGGGAGTCTGAAGGTTATTGGCCATGCGTCCCTCGTCCATTCTGAGCGTTTTTGTAGAAATATAACTTAAATTAACAAATAACAATGCTCTCATCGGCAGGCCACAACTCTTTCAAATGCGCTATGATGCGTGTCCAGTGCTTTTCAATACAAAGTCTTTTCGCAAGCCGTTTCCATACCTCATTTGCGCATTTAGTCTCTTCCGATACGCTCCAAAATACGGCACCTTTCAGCGAGAAATTATTTTTGCGCAAAATGGAAACTTATTCGCATTTTGAAGTGTTTCCATTCAACATTCTCTTCGCAAGAGCCGTCTTTGCGCAAAAATAGGTCTTATGGAAACGTGGCTATTGTCAAATAGTATAGCCCCTGAATATAAGACGACTCCATTTTTTGGGATATTACCATGGGGAAAAAAACATAGTCTTATATTCAGGCCAATAGGGTATATATATATATATATATATATATATATATATATAATTATATATATATATATATATATATATATATATACTGTATATAAACATTTTTGTCATAGTCGACACTGGTCCCACCATCATACAGTCATGGAAAAGAATTATTAGACCACCCTTGTTTTCTTCAATTTCTTGTTAATTTGAATGCCTGGCTCAACTAAAGGTACATTTGTTTGGACAATTATACTGATATCAACAAAAAATAGCTCATGAGAGTTTAATTCGAGAACTAAGAACTATTCATTTGCTATGGTTTTCTTAATGGGTAATAATCCAAATTACTTAAATACTCACATCGATAGCTATGGCATTGTACCGCCAAAAACACTAATTTTAAGCATCCCATGTCTTCTTTTCTGTTTGCTTTAAACACACGATACACACAAGAGTCAATACTTGATTGCATAACCATTGTTTTTGATGACTGCAGCCATGCGTCTTGGCATGCTGCCCAGTGAAATAAACAAGGATGGTCTAATATATATATACTGTGTATATATATATATATATATATAATATATTAAAATATATATATATATATATATATATAATATATATATATATATATATATATATATATATATATATAAATATATATATAATTTTTTTTTTTTTTTTTTTTTTTTTTTCCATGACTGCAGTATTACAGCCCATTGTCATTGTGTTGTGATAATACTATCATTGTGTTGTGGTAATAATAATTCATTGTGGTGTGATGATAATAATTGTATCATTGTGCACTGTGTTGTGGTATTAACGTCACGGTGTTGTGTATCAGCTCATAAGGGCTTCCAGCGCTTCGAGGCTCTGGAACAGACTGAATGGCTGACTCCAGGTCAGGGCAGAGGAGTGGCACCACGACAGAGGTTCCTCCTGGTCAACATACTGGACAAGAAGGTAATAAGAATAATAATAATTAAGGCTGTTGAAAATAGTTAATTAATGAGATTAAATTAATTTTGTTGATTAATCTGATTAAAATTTTTAACTCAATTAACTCATGTGAACACTGACTCAACCCACTGAGCATTTTCTCATTGAAAGAAATGGGTAGAGCACGGTTTTACCGAGACGTATAGCTGTGTGTCTCCCTGTAACCAGAGCCATAGAGTATAGCTGGAGGATCTACAAGCATTGAGGGCTTGTCGATCACCTATTTTGATAAATATTTGAAAGATAAATAGTTATTTTTTTCACAGATTCTTTTCTTTTTTAATGTTGAAATCCTGTCGAGGAAAACATGCATATTTTAGACATAGTTTCGAGTGGTGATTAATCATGATTAAATTAATTTTGAAGCTGTGATTAATTTGATTAAAAATTTTAATCATTCAACAGCCCTAAGAATAATCTGTTACAATTACAATTGTTCTCCTCCCCCCCAAAAAAAAATGTACCACCAGTGGTCCTTGAGAGGGTTCCAGGTAGTCTTGGGCGGTATTGATTTTTCTAATATCGGTATTGATAACGTGTCAATAAGCTCGATATTCGATATTACCGGTATTGGCCACTAGATAGTGTGCAATCAGAGTTGGACACGTTCCACCAGTCACCTAGTTCTCAAAATTGATCCCACAGATCCCAAAACTAAGGATTTACTTTTGCTTCTGTCCATGACCATTAATCTTCTGGTAGTGTAGACTTGGAGCTAATTCACATGATGAAATATTTTAACACATGGACCCTTGCGGGTCCATTTGGTTTCATTTTTACACTCTCAAGACTAGTTCCAGGTGGTCCCCAGCAGTGTTGTTTTTGTCGACTAAGACTAAAGATTAAGTCGACTAAGGTTTTTGACATTTAGTCGACTAAGACTAGACTAAATGAATTTCAGAACACTAATTGGGACTAAAAGTTGAGTGTTTTCAAAAGACTAACACGAAGACTAAATCATAACCTAAGACTAATGGAAATAGGAAACATTTTTATTCGCATTTTTTTTTTCGCTCTTTTTAAGTATGTGAACATATCTGCAGTATAGAGTGCATACGTTTTCAGGAAAGGTTAGGGACTTATTACTATTGCAGTAATTTTATACAAAGAAATAAAACGAGACATACTAAAAACTATAAATCTGTACATACAACATATATAAACCTACAATGCATTTGCATGTAAGACCAAAACTACCAAGACTAAGACTAAAAAAAAAGACTTAAGACTGAGACTAAGACTAAATCAATGTTGATATTTTGTCAACTAAGACTAGACTAAAAAAATAATTTCAGAAGACTAAATGTGACTAAAAGACTAAATGTGTGTTACTCAAAAGACTAAGACTAAGTCAAAATATTCTCAAACAAACAACATTGGTCCCCAGGCTAAATGTCGGACAGTTGGTTAACCAGATGTAACTCTTTGAGAACGTGAAACCAAATGGACCCTTGCGGGTCCATTTGGTTTCATGTTTACACTGTCAAAGAGTTAAAATATTCATCATCTGAATTAGCCCTTAAAGTCTACGCAACTAGAATATTAATTAATGGTCATTTTGATCTGTATGTTTGACTGTTTTGTTTCCCAAATCCAGCCTGGAATTGATGGACAAAAGCAAAAATAAATATTTAGGTTTTTTTTTTGGGAGGGGGGGTCTGTGTGGTGCTAAAATGTCCTCAAAAGGTGGTCCTCCGTGGCTCAATTGAATGCGGAATAAATGGTGTGGGCCCCTGGAATCAAAGAGGATGAAAATCCCTGCTTTAGTGTGAAGCTTTCACACTGCAGTTCAAAGACCAGCCACTGGAGGGCAGGAGAGTGCTCTTTACCAAACAGGGTTAGACCTACATTCTCCCCTACAGGGAGAATGTAGTGACTCAATGCAAGCCTTTTATACCACTGTTTTTCAGCCTTTTTTCATGACCATTATTCAGCATTTGAGCCACAGGCCACCATTTGATGTGGAAAAAAAAAAAAAAATCATGGAACGTTCTG
This sequence comes from Benthosema pterotum, assembly GCA_039105355.1. Classification (NCBI taxonomy): domain Eukaryota; kingdom Metazoa; phylum Chordata; class Actinopteri; order Myctophiformes; family Myctophidae; genus Benthosema; species Benthosema pterotum. The sequence goes on along the minus strand of CM076983.1, from coordinate 3,489,176 downwards.
GTAATGGTGGTACCACCACCACTGACAGTGCTTACCACCGTATATATTTTTTTACATTTCATATATTTCACATGCTGTTGTTGACGTGCTCCTGCACATTGAAATTGAGGTCCTGCCCCATCCACTGTATTCCATGTTTAAAGCTCCTATATATAATTTTATTGTCAAAAAAATACATTGTTATTGTTGTTTTTTTGTTTTGTTTTTTTGTTTTTTTAATGGAGAGCTACAATTTTGCGCTATGAGCTTGAAGGTCTGATGTTTTTGAAAACGGTGAAAACGCAGTGCAAAATCTTTCATCGTTTTTCAGCTCAGAAACGGGATGATAAAAGAATAAACGAAACGTCGTGATTGCCGAATTGTTGTTCTCTGTCTCCCCCCTCCCTCTCCCTCCAGGTGACTCTGTACAGCTACAACTGGTCTGTGGACCTGGGCGCGTCGCTGAGCCGCGAGCTGCTGCGCCTGGTGCAGTGGCAGAACGCCCGCGCCCACGTGGTGCACTGCCTGCTCAGCCAGAAGATGGGCCTGTTCCACCACTGCTAGCTTCTCCGACTGGCGCCCGGCCACAGAGGACCCCAAGCAGGTAACCAGGTCCAGGGTCTGCAGCACCACCAGGGCGGATCTATGGGCCATGGTCCTAGCATTAAATAGCGTAAAAGTCCACCCCATTCTTCAACATCTAAATAGTGTCATTAGTATTAGCTCAGTGATTGCTGGACATGTTGGCACTACGAAACTTAATATATTACATAATTCTATTACCGAAATGCAGTAACATGTAATTATAAATATATTACTTAACTAAAACAATCTAATATATTAACTTTTCTTTCTGCATTACTGTATTACTTTCAATATTACTTTCTGCCAATCTGTCTCATTGAAAATGTGCTTGTCAACTGCAGAAGTTAAATAATTACTTATTCTCTATCATTGGTCATCAAATTATTCATTCAGGAGTGACATTTTTTCAAGTTGATTTCATATGGATTTGGCCAGATAGCTAAGTGCGCTTTGTTTATTGTAGCGACACTAAATATTTAATTATACTGTATATTTTGTAAAATGTTTTTAGTAGTAATATGTAATAGTAATATCAATATATTACACTTGCTCAGACAGTAATATTGTAATATAATATATTGCTTTAAAATTAACGTAATAATTAATAAGTAATGTATTAACAAGGTAAAGTAATATTCCCAACACTGATTAGTATACCTTAGAGGTGCTGGGTGGACATGACAAAAAAGTTCCCCCATTCTGTGTTCCCAAGAAATGGAGGTCTGAAGAAAACCACTAACATGGTGAAACATCTTGATGACATCATCAAGATGTATTTTCACCATGTTAATGGATTTCTTTAGACGCTTCGTTTTTCTGAGACGTACAAATGGTTCCATTTGTACGCACGAAAAAAAAAATATTGAAAATGGGTGGAATTCCCCTTTAATGCCCCCCCCCCTCCCCCCCAAAATGCCCAGCCTACCCCACCAAAACACGATGGCATGCAAAACAACCCAAGCTATTTCAAATGAAAGTGCTTGTATTGAAAATGAATTGAAACGCTACTACTACTGCTACTAAGTAACTACAGCTGTGTCACCAACACAACCAACAGCGTTTCATCATTGAAAACAGAAAACTCTTTGAGTCAGACCTTTAGCTTTATGCATGCTGCGTGTCTGTTGCAAATTCAACAGCAACTGATGCTACTATCGATGCTTATACTTGCCTAATAAAAGTCCTGTAACCAAAAATGGTATGGGTGCGGCTTCATCAGCAATGAAGCCGCCCCATACCATGCGGTGCCCCATACAAAAAGGGCATTTGGTTTCATGTTTACCCTCTCAAGAGTTAAAATATAAATATAAAGTCTAGACAACTAGAGAATGTAGAAGATGGTCATGGTCATTTTGATCTGTACGTTTGACTGTTTCGTTTTCCATTAAATCCAGCCTGGAATTGTTGACAAAAGCAAAAAAAAAAAAAAAAAAAAAATCTTTAATTTTGGGGGTCTGTGGGGCTAAAATGTCATAAAATGGTGGCTCAAATTCTGAATAAATACTGTGCCCTGGTATGAGAAAGGTTGGAAAAAAAAAGAACATCAAAATGCCTGCAAAAAACAACACTGTTCAGCTGATGTTGCAATGCTGTCATTGAGTAGACGGAAGGTAACGGATGACATCGGAGAACTCAAGTCAAGCCATTCTAGAACGCAACCAAAGTAATAATAAGTGAAGTTTATCTCTCCCCTGTCCGGTGGCCCGAGTCTTAATGGCCGCGACCCGCTAGTGCGTGAAGACGACAGAAGGCATGGTGGTGGTGCAGAGCGGCGGAAATGTTCATTGTAAAAAAGCCCTCGCAGACATTGCGGTCATCTGTTCAGAGACCCCCCCATCGCCCTGGCCGGTCGCTCCCACCAGAGAGCCCCCTCCCCACGCTGCCCCTGCGGGCGTGGAACCACTGAAGCATCCCTCGTTATGTAGTCACGTTATTATTGTTATTATGATTATGATTATTATTATTATTTATTTATTTTTATTTTTTTCATCCATGGCGCGATGTAGTGTGGTCTTTGATTTCAGTGAGTTTTTGCATTTTGATGTGTCATACCACAAAGAAATTATAGTTAAAAGTAACATATTACCTTACATGTTACTAAATTATGGAAGTAACTACTTTACTTTATAAAATAAATAACAATTCAGGCACCCATTTTGCCCTGATGCTAGATTCTAGTTTCTGACACTAGATTCTAGTTTCTGATGCTAGATTCTAGTTTCTGATGGACAGCAGGCTCTAGTTTCTGATGCTAGATTCTAGTTTCTGACACTAGATTCTAGTTTCTGATGCTAGATTCTAGTTTCTGATGGACAGCAGGCTCTAGTTTCTGATGCTAGATTCTATGCCAGATTCTAGTTTCTGACAGAGAGTTGATTCTAGTTTCTGATGCTAGGATTGTACGTTGTAGTTTCTGACACTAGATTCTAGTTTCTGAGGCTAGATTCTAGTTTATGGCACTAGATTATAGTTTTTGAGGCTAGATTCTAGTTTCTGACGGTAGATTCTAGCTCCTGACACTAGATATTTCATGCCAATGACCCCCAGAATTATCTGCGCTTGAGGTTTGAGTTAAAATGTATACTAGAATAATATTCAAATATTTTCATTTTTACGAATTTTTTTTTTTTACATTGCAGACCTACAAGTTCATAGCGTGTGTGGTCACCACCCTATAGCAGGGAGGATTAGTCAAAATTGAATTTGAATTGAAAACACCTTTACTATACCTTTTAAAATGTTTTCAAGGAAAATATATTTTCCTAATGACACATTGGCAAGTGCAGTAAACTCTGCTTGGCAATAGAGGGGGGAAAAAAGAACACTTATGCCAATAGTACAATATCCCAAATCACAGACAACATCCAGTCTAATGGCATGGTTATAAATAATATTGATATTGACCCTATTTAGCGTTGACCAATCCTCATCATTATTATGACGTTATGCCTTGTGGAAGACACTTTCTGTTCATGTGTTTCACTCTGGGAGTTCACTCAGTGTGACATGTCAGTTTTCACCAGTGGTTTTCAACCTTTTTTTATACCAGGGCCCACTATTTATTCCGCATTTGAGCCACAAACCACCATTTGAGGATATTTTAGGCTCCCACAGACCCCAAAACTAAAGATTTATTTTTGCTTTTGCCCACAATATGGACTTGGGAAACAAAACAGGCAAACCTACAGATCAAAATGACCATTAATCTTCTACATTCTCTAGTTGTGTAGACTTGGGCTAATTCACATGATGAATATTTTAACTCTTGAGAGTGTAAACATGAAACCAAATGGACCGTTGCGGGTCCATTCTTACGCTCTCAAAGAGTTACATCTGGTTAACCAACATTCCATCATTTAGCCCAGACCACCTGCAACCCTTTCAAGGACCACTGGTTGAAAACCACTGGTTAAAACACTGCTTAGACTAATTAACTAATTCCTCAAAATACATGACATTTATTTTAATTGACTCTTTATTTTATTGTGTAAGTTTATTTATTTTAGATATTATTTTGGTGATATTCTGCAATCCTTTCCAGAGGACTTAAAGGGGAATGCCACCCATTTTCATTTTCTTCCTGGGAGGACACAAACGTGAACCAAATGGACCCTACCGGGTCCATTTGGTTCCATTTGTACACTCTCAGGAAAAAAGGGGTCTGAAAGAAAAATCATTAACAGTTTTCGTGCCGTGGAAATGAATCTACGTCACCCGTTATCATTATGATTTACAGTAACAACTGATGCCGCTGACGTTAACGCTACTGTACGTGACGTAACTTACCGGCGCCGGTTCAATACGATCCCCATGCTAACAGCAGCTAGCAGCGACCGCAGCGACCATTGCTAGACCATAACAAGGGACGGACTAACCCGGAACCAAAAGTGTGTGTCCGTCCACTAACTTGTCCGTCGGGAAACATGGACCGAAATATGAAATATGACTTTTAGATGAAAATCGCTGGCACTGGCGACCTCCAAAAATATGAAAAAGGGCTGGCACTGAGAGAGTTAACATGGTGAAATACATCTTGATGATGTCATCAAGATGTGTTTCACCATGCTAATGATTTTTTTCAGACCTCCATTTTTAGGAAATACAGAATTGGGGGAACTTCTTTTTTTTATCATGTCCACACAACATCTCTAAGGTATATTCACAACATATTCAAATGTTGAAAATGGGTGGAGTTCCCCTTTAATGCTTTAACCGTTCGCCAGAATCATGCGTAGTAGGACAGCGAATTAAAAACGCCCCGGCGCTGGAGTTAAGTACACTTGGTTTAATTTCCCCCTCCCCACGACCGCCGACAGCGCAACATGTCAGCTGTGTCCGTTTGTGCGATGCCATCGTTAGATGAAGTGTACCATGATTGCTCCCTAAAGGCATCTATGTGCCCTTCGTCCGACCCCAAGAGACCCTCGTCCCTCCCTCCCTGTCCCTCGCAAACCGCCCACAGTCCTGCCCCCGCAGCCTGTTTGAAGCTGCTTTGTTGAACAAACACGTTTGAAAAGTTCTCCACGAAAAAGCCTGAGTGGTGCTGCGATTGTGCTTGTCAAAGACGGGAATGGTATTAATGTCGTTGTGTGTAATTATTTTAATTAAACAACAGTTATATGGGATGTTGTGCTTTACAAATAGTGCCCTACTTCATGCATTATATACTACTTTGTGAGCTGAAACCTATAAAGTATCGTTAGCTTGTTTTCATGGTATTTGTATTCATGGTATGGTATGGTATGGTATGGTATTGGTATGGTATTGGTATGGTATGGTATGGTATGGTATGGTATGGTATGGTATGGTATGGAGTCATACATCAATGATGCATGAACAATACAGAAGGACACAAGTCACAGAACAACGTACAATACAGGTCACACACAGAATGTAAGAGAGTCCTCTTGTACAACACTAGAACCAGTGCTGTTTTTTTGGCAATATTTTTTATTTAGTCTTAGTCTTTTCTGTAAGAAATATTTAGTGTTTTAGTCCCATTTAGTCTTCTGGAATTCACGTTTTTAGTCCAGTCTTAGTCAAATAATGTCAAAAATGATTTAGTCTTAGTCTCGGTAGTTTTGTCTTACATACAAATACATTGTAGGTTTATATATGTTATACATATTTATAATTTTTAGTATGAAACATGCAATGTATACTGCAGATATGTTCATACATTCGCACATGCCTAAAAAGAAAGAAAAATGTTTCTTATTTCCATTAGTCTCGGCTTATGATTTAGTCTTCGTCTTAGTCTTATGAAAATCATTTGTTTGTCTAGTCTTAGTCATTTAAATATCAAAAACCTTAGTCGTGTATCGCTTTGTGTATCGCTACATGGAGCAGGAAGGCATGCAAAGTCTGCTACTAATTATCTATTTGTTGTAATTAAGGGATCAAGCAGTCCACGAAGTGGACTTGATCCCTTGATTGTTTTTGTCTCATGTTCCTCCTTCCGCCAAAAATAGCTGTTCTGGCTGAACCGTGCAGTCGGTTTTCGCGAAAATTGGTAATCTGGTAGAGGGTGATGCCAAACGGTGATGATGGGAAGCCTGTGACCACTGGTCAAATGGTGGCGCTATAGCACTCAACTGAAATTGCAAACTTTAAACACTCATAACTCATGAACTGCTCGACTCTCAGAAATGTAACTTATATTCACTTATGCGTCTGCTTATGTCAAACAACTTTTGTATTCTGACTTTTCACCCCTGACCTTTAGATGAAACCGCCATCTTGAATTATATGTAAAACAGTTAAAATGTCTCTTCTCCTACAATCTTTGATCAAAATGCATAACAATGACCTACACATGAACTTTGAAGCCATACAAACATGAAATGGGTGTGAATTTTGTTTTCAGTGAAAAAAAGATGTTTTTACGAGCCAATGAAAATTGCTTGTTTGTGAAAATTCTTCTATTATCCCTAATCTACACATGCAAAGTAATCTGTTTATGAGATTTTACAGTTTGGTAGAGGGGTATGCCAAATAGCACTAAAACCAGTCTTGCTCCAATCGCTCAAATGGGGGCGCTATAGCAATTCTTTGAAACTGAAACATTTGAACAAGCATAACTCAGGCTTCGTTTAGCTTAAAATCATGGGACTTGTTTCTACATGTTCCTTGATTCATGTGGAACACATCTGTAATTTCGACTGGTAAGCTCCACCCCAGAGTGTCTGCCATTTTAAGCAGTTTGAAAAATGCTCATGCCTGATTTTATGCCTGGATTTTTGATCAATTTGCATGACACCTGCTACATGAGAACTTTGGCCCCATCCGGACAAAACTTCAGAAGCAAATTTGTTTTCATCAAAAAAATGACGTTTTTATAAGCCAATGAAAGTTGCTCGTTTGTAAAGAGTCTTCTTCTGCTTGTTCTCTCTGGCAACATGGAGCAAGTACATTGTGCCAGATTGTGTGAGAGGAATAAGCATGTGGAACTTGTTTCCATTTGTCACTTTGACCACTAAGCTCCACCCTCGGACTGCTGAATTGTGCATATTGTTCATATTGCTTACTGCTTGGTGGCGTGTTGTTGGGTTGTTTCATTGATGACAACAACTAAGCAAATCATTGTGCCTGGATAGCTCAGTCGGTAGGGTGCCTGACTTCGGAACACAAGATTGAGGGTTCAAGTCCCACTGCTGACAATACAAAGTCTGAGTCTCCAAAAACCCTGCTGTGTTTCCACAATCACATGATGTATTTCTTCCATGTTTCTATGGCTTATTTGTGCATATTTAAGGAGCGGTAGTGGCTCAGAGGTAGAGTAACCGGATGGTAACCACAAGGTTGCCGGTGCGATCCCGGGCTCCTGCAGAGTTAGTGTCGATGTGTCCCTGTCCCACTGCCATCAGTGTATGAATGTGTGTGTGAATGGGTGAATGTGATGCACAATCTATGTAAAGCGCCTTGGATAAAGGCGCTATATAAATGCACCATTTACCATTTACCAAGCAGTCCACTGAATGTGTGTGTTGTTTCCAGTACGTCTTGTGTCTGTTGGGTAGCCTCATTGGTAGAGCGCATGACTTGGAAATGAGAGTTCCTGGGTTCAAATCCCGGCACGGACACCTAGTAATATGAGTCAATCATGCACAATCTCATGTGGTCTTCTACATCTAAGTTCATGGTTCTATGTGTAACCCAGGGTAAAACTCAATGTAATGGTGGTTGTCACCATTCGGCCATGTTGTGTTTTGTCACTATTCGGCCATGTTGTCACTAATGACAGTTCACAGCTCAGTTCACCACTCACTCACAGCTCACCAATCATTTACTCATTCACCAACTCAGTGGCCTTGTGGTTAGAGTGTCCGCCCTGAGACTGGGAGGCCGGGGTTTTCGATTGCCGGCCGGGTCATACCAAAGGCTCTAAAAACGGGATCCAGTGCCTCCCTGCTTGGCACTCAGCATCAAGGGTTGGATTGGGGGTAAGACCCTGTGTCATACTAGCGTCATGTCCAGAGGTGTACTTGTACATCAAGCTGCTCATGCTACAGAAACAGGAGATAGGCACCTGCCCTATGGGCTTCATGGCTGGGCAAGGCTGTTTGACTGTCACTATTCGGCCATGTTGTCACTAATGACAGTTCATAGCTCAGTTCACCACTCACTCACAGCTCACCAATCATTCACTCAGTCACACCAGATTACAATGTGTGAGTCAGTCAGGGCAGGGCTCAAAAACCCTGCCCTGCTCCCATAATTACCTGATGTATTTCTGAAGTTCAGGCTCCCATGTTTCTATGGCTTATTTGTGCGTATTGTTCTTACTCCTTATTGCTGCTTGCTTGATCCCGTTTTATTGCTGCTTGCAGCTATATTTTCTATTTGTGTGTGTGTGTGTGTGTGTGTGTGTGTGTGTGTGTGTGTGTGTGTGTGTGTGTGTGTGTGTGTGTGTGTGTGTGAGAGAGAGCACGTAGGTATGTAAGACATGCACCAACATGCAATAGGTGACAGGTGACAGGTAATTAGAATAGGCAAAGGTTGGCAAACATTGGCGAACAAACACTAAACATGCGTTAAGGTTGGCAAGGCTTGGAGTTAAAAAGTTAGCGAACATGCATTAAACATTTCTTAAGGTTAGCAAACTCGGATTAAACATTTTCTTAACGTTAGCAAACATGTATTAAACATTTGTTAAAGTGAGCGAAATGAATTTAAACATTTTATACATTGAAACATTTGTTTCCTAAAATAGGCTTATAACGGGGCTAAGGGGTCTAATGCAAGTTCACCTCTATACATCGCTCCAAAATGCAATTTTCTGCTATATATTGTCTCTCCACCATGTCAGTAGTGTGTTAACACTCGCACTTTCACTTTTGGTACAGCAGTGACTCCTCGGTGGTCCGTGGCTCAAATGCTGAATAAATGGTGGGGCCTGGGGTGAAAAAGGTTGAAAACCCCTGTTATGTTGTAGATGTTTACCCGTGGTTTCTCGTCTCGTCTTCTCTCTCTCTCTCTCTCCAGGACCCCAACCCGTTCTTTGGGCCGTCGGTGGAGCCGGACGCTCTCCTGCGCAGCCCGGTGCCTCCGGCCCTGCTCAGCAAGGAGCAGGGCCGGCTGGGCGGGGGGCCGGCACGCAGCCTGGCGCCGCTGCACTTCCCCTCGGAGCTGCTGCCCTTCGACGAGGCCCTGCGGGACGTGGTGGGGGCCCTGCGCCCCCAGGGGGGGTCCCCTCCTCCTCCTCTGACGGGGCCCAGGAGGACGCCGTGGCCTGGCACGGGGCACAGCTACTGGAGGTCAAGGCTGCCGAGAGGAGAGGTCAGGAGACCATTAGATAGCACTAGCTGTATAAACCTTACAGAATGGGGGAAACTTTTTTATTATGTCCACGCAACATCTCTGTTTCCAAGAAATGGAGGTCTGAAGAAAACCACTAAACATGGTGAAACATCTTGATGACATCATCGAGATGTATTTTCACCATGTTAATGGATGTCTTTAGACGCTTCTTAGACGCTACAAATGCAACCAAATGAACCCTAACAGGTTCATTTGGTTCCATTTGTACGCTCTCAGAAAAAACAATTGAAAATGGGTAGAATTACCCGTTTAACTACGGAAAGCATTAGCTTTAGGTATTGAAAGCATTGGCATTAACATTAGCTTTAGCTATTGAAAGCATTAGTTTCAGTTATTGAAAGCAAAAGCATTAGCATTATCTATTGAAACCATTAGTTTTAGCTATTGAAAAATAGCACTAGGTTCGGCTATTGAAAGCATTAGCTAGCATTAGCTGTACCTATTCAAAGCATTAGAACCTGCTATTGAAAAAACAGCTGATCTGCTAATCAAATAATAATTGTAAAGTATAGATTGGGATACTAATCTATACTATGCTATCGATATTGGGGGCGGCAGTGGCTCAGGGGTAGAGCCACTGCCATCAGTGTGTGTGTGTGTGTGTGTGTGTGTGTTAGAACTGGGGTATCCCTGAGTTGGATTAAACCTGACTCGGAAATTGTAACAGTTACTGAGGACATTATTACCAACCATTATATCACAGTAAGGGCTACCGCCATAGATACAGAACATCTTATATCACCAGACACTGCACGCAGGTACCTTCTATCGTTACAACAGCAAAACAACAACAACATGGACTGGATTAAACCTACAGGGGAAGCTTGCCTGCCTCCGATGCAGACCACACAGTATCTCACGCAATATTCAAGAATTATGCAGTTGATGAGGAGATAGTCCGTTTTACAGTTAAAGCCAGATTACAGGTCCTTCCAACCAGACTCAACCTTTCTCTGTGGTACCCTAACAGGTTTCCTCCTCATTGTCTGCACCACGACCACACCCCTGTTACAGAAACATTGTCACATATTCTTAATGGTTGCTTTGTATATAAGGGAATGTACACTGCTAGGCATGATAGAATTGTTGACCTGTTCGCTAAGGACTTGAGCTCATATATCCCGTCATCTGTCAAAATGTACAAGCACTCACGTGTTTCAACTGCCATGTTCATGTACAATAACGGAATTGACGTATTTTCAGATGTTACTGCGAACACACCGGATATTGTTGTTGTTGATGAGGACAGTAGGGAAGTGACCATTTTGGAAGTGGCCTGTACATTTGACCACAGTCTGGAAGAAGCTTTCCTTACTAAGGTGCTTAAGTACCAGCATCTAAGGGATACTATTATACAGCTTGGCTACAAATGCAAACTGCTGGTGTTTATTTTCGGAAGCCTTGGTAATGTCCACAAATCAGTGGTGAGGGGCCTGCAGATTGCAGGTGTTCCCAAACCCAGAGCTAAGGCACTGGCAAAATTCTGTTCAGTATCTGCAATAATTGGCAGTCGCCATATATGGAGAAGACGTTGCTTCCTGTACCCTTGATCTGTATCCTAGCACTTGTTGCAGAGAGTTTTCCAAGCTTGCACATCTACTATTGTTTGTGTTCAAGATTTCCTTGTTAAATGTGAATACAAATAAAGATGTCAAAATGTGTGTGTGTGTGTGTGTGTGTGTGTGTGTGTGTGTGTGTGTGGTGTGTGTGTGTGTGTGTGTGTGTGTGTGTTGTGGTGTTGTGTGTGTGTGTGTGTGTGTGTGTGTGTGTGTGTGTGTGTGTGTGTGTGAATGTGATGCACAAGCTATGTAAAGCGCCTTGGATAAAGGCGCTATATGAATGCACATTTACCATTTAGTATCACAACCCGCCAAAATGCATTGTTGTCAACCTAACTCTAACACTGTGTATGTTCGTGTGTGTGTGTGTGTGTGTGCGCGCGTGTGTGCGTGCGTGTGTGCGTGCGTGTGTGCGCATGCGTGCGTGCGTGCGTGTGCATGTAGAAATGGAGAAGCAGATGAAGATTGAGAACCTGTTTGTCACGTGGCAGCAGAGGTCTGCTCAGTCCAACATGCCCATCTCAGTGAGTATCTATCTATCTATATCTATATTAGAGTTCTCAAACTCTGCCCGAACCCGACCAAGCCCGACCCGACCCGACATTTTAGGGCCGGGTCGGGCCTAAAAACTATGCTAATTGGTCGGGCCGGGCCGGCTTTGGGCCTGGCCAGTTAGGGCCCAGTTAGGGCCGGGCCTCAATTTTCAGGCCCGTTGAGAACTCTAATCTATATCTATCTATTTATTCAGAATTTGAGCCACAGAGGACCATCATTTGACAACACAGACCCCAAAACTAAAGATTTCTTTTGCTTTTGTCCACAATTCCAGGCTGGATTTGGGAAAAGTATAAAGTAAAGTAAAAAACAAGACAAGACAAAACAAAAAAATTGCACGGACAAGGCCAAGTCTTTGTTTGTACGTATCGGACGCAGTGTTGCCAACTTGGCACATTTGTCGCTATATCTACCTCTTTTCCAGACCCCCCCTAGCGCCAAAATTAGTGAAAAACTCCTGGCGGAAAATCTAGTGCTTTTTTGCTGGTGAGTTAGGGCGAAATTAGTTGACAAGCACCAGAGATAAAACCCTCGATTTTCACCATTTTTCCTCTTTCCTTCTTAGAAAAGACCATTGGTAACCAAATGGACCCTCATAGAGCTGTAACTATTGAGTTACATTATATTTAATTCTGAATTTACCTAATTTTCAAGAATCTATACGCTCGGAATGTATCAGAATTGCCATTTTGACCAACATTTTGCCAGTTATCCAGTCCGAGAGACTAAACTCAACAACAAATGGTGGTCCGTGGCTAAAATGCAGAATAAATAGTGGGGCCCTGGTATGAAAAATGGTTGAAAACCACTGCTGTAGCGCATGCTAGTGCATTTTGGAAGTGCCACTATAGTGCATTTTGGATTTTGGCAGTTGGCAACACTGATCGGACGTCAATGTTCCTCCACCTCCTCTTCCTCCTCCTCCTCACCAGGTGACAGACTTGGAGACGTTGAAGCATTCGTCCAGGTTGGTCCACTACTGCGCCACGCCGCTGCTCTTTGACCCCGGCTTCCGCAAGCAGATCCAAGACGAGCAGGCCGCCCAGCCCCCTGTGAAGGTAAACCCCTGCCTTGAGCCTTCAGCGTTTCGGTGTTTTAGCTGTTGAAAAAATAGCAGATCTACAAGCTCATATCGCGCCACCGAGTGGCGCGATACGAGCTTGTAGTTCTGCTATTTTTGAAACATCGTGAAAATGCGGTGCAAATCTTTGAGTACGTTATTTCGGAAGCAAACATTTTTAACTCAAGTCTTTGCTTCTGGGGGATCCCTAGAACAACATGTTTTTTTAGATGAGGTTCCGAGTGGCGCGATATGAGCTTGTAGTTCTGCTATTTTTGAAACATTGTGAAAATGCGGTGCAAATCTTTGAGTACGTTATTTCGGAAGCAAACATTTTTAACTCAAATCTTTGCTTCTGGGGGATCCCTAGAACAACATGTTTTTTTTAGATGAGGTTCTGCAGCTAAATAATAGATATTTCTGGGGGTCCTTCCTATGAAATATGTTATGCATCACTGACACAGAAACAGATTTTTCCAGAAAAACTAGAATCTCACGCCAGGGACTAGAATTTAGTGTCACAAACTAGAATTTAGTGTCATGGACTAGAATCTAGTGTCAGAAACTGGAATCTAACTTCAGAACCTACAATCTACTGAGAGGAACTAGAATCTACCGTGGGGGACTAGAATCTAGCATCGGAAACTAGAATCTAGCGCTGTGAACTAGAATCTAGCATCAGAAACTAGAATCTGATCAAGACACAATGGGTTAATGCACCAGGCACATTGAGTCTGGCCCCTTTTTTGTCAGCTGAAGCTTCAGGTTCATCGGTTTGTGTTGTGGTGCCTCATTGTGGCCTTAGAGTTTATGTACAGCCTCTTCCAGAGAGACATGAGACACTAAGGGCTCTATTTTCGTTAGACGCTAAACCCCTTATCCTTTCTTTTACTATTTTGAAAAAAAAAAAAAAAAAAAAAAAAAAAAATTTTTGGAATTAGCTATTGAAAATGTTCTTTTAAAAATAGCTTAAAAAGGCAAAGAAGATAAGGGATAAGGGGCTTAGCGGTAACGAAAATCTAGGCCTAAATCGCAATGCTCAGTGTTCCAGGCACATTGAGTCTGGCCCCTCTTTGTCAGCTGAAGCTTCAGCTTCATTAGGTTTGTGCTGGAGTGCCTCAGTGTGGCCTTAGAGTTTATGTACAGCCTCTTCCAGAGAGACATGAGACACTAAGGGCTCCATTTTCGTTACATGCTAAACCCCTTATCCCAAATCCCTTATTTCGTTTTTACTATTTTGAAAAACTTTTTGGAATATTTCAACATTTCAATCTATTAACATGTTGTGAGCTTGGAGACTGGCCATTTGAACTACTACTGAAAAATCTTTTTTTAATAGTTTAAAAAGGCAAAGAAGTTAAGGGATAAGGCGTTTAGCGGTAGCGAAAATGGAGCCCTAAATCTCAATGCTACAATCCTCAATGCGTTTTCCAAGCCGATTGAGTCTGGCCCGACTCTCAATACATATTGTTGCCCCAAGTCTCTTTTTTCCCTCTTCCTCCCACAGAAGCGCCACCGCTCCAACGACAGCATGGCGTCAGGCAGCAGGGACCGCTCGTACAGCACGGACTCGGCGGACGCGCTGCAGGCCGGCGGCGGAGGCTCGCAGCGGCTCAAGGAGGAGGCGGCGTGGCTGCTGGACCTGTCCAACACCTTCCTGCAGCAGTACGTCCAGTACCTGCAGAGCATGGGCTTCATCCTGGTGCAGGTCCGCCCCGTGTCCCCCGCACGCAAGTACGTTGAAACACTGTCCCACTGCACGCAAGTACGTTGAAACACTGTCCCACCGCACGCAAGTAGGTTGAAACACTGTCCCACTGCACGCAAGTAGGTTGAAACACTGTCCCACCGCACGCAAGTACGTTGAAACACTGTCCCACCGCACGCAAGTAGGTTGGAACACTGTCCCACCGCACGCAAGTACGTTGAAACACTGTCCCACTGCACGCAAGTAGGTTGAAACACTGTCCCACCGCACGCAAGTAGGTTGAAACACTGTCCCACTGCACGCAAGTAGGTTGGAACACTGTCCCACCGCACGCAAGTAGGTTGGAACACTGTCCCACTGCACGCAAGTAGGTTGGAACACTGTCCCACTGCACGCAAGTAGGTTGGAACACTGTCCCACCGCACGCAAGTAGGTTGAAACACTGTCCCACTGCACGCAAGTAGGTTGGAACACTGTCCCACTGCACGCACGTACTGTAGGTTAAAACACTGTTCTACAGCAGGGGTTGACACTAAGGTCTCCGAGGCACTTGCCCATCGGGCAAGTGCAAGTCAGGTTCTACTTGCCCTCAGGTCATGGTCACTTGCCCCCCAAAATATATCGTGAATTTTGCATTTAAGTTTACTTCCTACTTGGTGCTTTAAACATTTCCTTTCGCAGTCAAAGACTGTTTTGTTTAAGTCACAATCAGCTACAGTAAATATTCAACTTGTAAATCAGTGTAAATCAGTGGTTCCCACAGTGGTCACAGACTCAGGGGTCTGTGACGCCAGCAAAATGATAGTTTGGAACCAAATGCACCTGGGAGAGAGAGAAGAGACAGCTAGAAAGCAGGGAAAGACACAGAGGCAGAGTGTAATGACCACCTTCAAGACAAATATATCTTGTGTTAGGTTATATCACACTAAGTCACATGCTTGCCTGATGGGGCAACCAGGTAGCAGTCTTCACTTGCCCGACCATTTTTTACTTGTCAAGCCCTGCGCACGCAAGTACGTTGAAGCACTGTTCCACTTCATGCAAGTATGTTGAAACACTGTCCCACTGCACGCAAGTACGTTGAAACACTGTCCCACCGCACGCAAGTACGTTGAAACACTGTCCCACCGCACGCAAGTACGTTGAAACACTGTCCCACCGCACTGGAGAAAGTAGTGTTTGCATGCATTACTTCACGCTTTGTACAACAATAGATACAGTACATTGTTAAAAGACAAAGTCCCACCACTCACAAGTACGTTGAAACACGCAGAAACACGCGGAAACACGCTCTTTTTTTTGTATTTATCGATTATGTTTCACAACTCTATTCTGCCCCATGTCTGTCACATGTCACTTAGCGAGTGAACCAAAATAAGACTGTGCCTGTGTTGAAATAAACGCTCCGCGGTTCTCTGAGTAAATGGCGTGATGACTTCCTTTGACAACTCTGTTGACTCTGTTGCAGCATCGCTCGAGCGCGCGCTGCCATGCTGAGCTCCATGTCGTCAGAGGGAAGGATGTCCTTCTCCTATGTCAAACAGAAGAGCGAAGACAGCCCCAAGGTTAAAACACACACACGCACGCACACACACACACACACACACACACACACACACACACACACACACACACACACACAGTCCTAGACAAGCCTTAGGCAAGATTTTCCCTGGAGCCCCCCTTACCAAGGGCTCCAGAGAAAATTTCCTGTAAAATGGTGCCCCACAAGGGATAAAATTATGAACTATTTTTAAACTAAAGAACATATTATGTGTTTTAAATGTTCAATTCTAGTTATAATGAAGTATAATGTATTTATCCATATGAGGCCTATTAGCCTGGGATCCTTTTAAAGCATGTTTGCTGGTCGCCCCCCTCCCCTCATGGCGCCATCAGCAACTGCCTAGTCTGCCTAATGGCAAAAACACCCTGCACAGACACACACACACACACACACACACGCACACACACACACGCACACACGCACACACACACACACACACACACACACACACACACACAACACTCTCTCTCTCACACACACCTGTTTGCGTTAGTGCACTACTGTGGACATTGGTGTGTTATCCCAGCAAACACGGGCAGTATCTGGATAAATTAGTGATGTCCTGATTGTGTCCAGATCAAGGCAATCCCAGACTACTCAAATCTGGCCCCAGAATATCACCTGATTTCAACCAGTATCAAATCCTGTCCACTAAAGACAGATAGATGTTTTAAATGTAAAAAAAAAAGCCAATCTAAAAGCTCACAATGTGTCGCGTGCGCACCAAGACCAATGCCCCCTGAATGCCCAGTCTGCCCACCAAAACATGATGGCATGCAAAACAACCCAATATATTAAAGTGCCTATTCATAAATGATTTGATTTCATCATTGAAAACAGAAAACTCTCCGAGTCATGCTCCGAGTCAGTTATGCATGCTGCGTGTCTGTTGCAACCCCCCCCCCCCCTCCCCCACCAATTGGGAAATGTTATATCCGCCCCTACCTACCTACCTATCTAAGTCAGGCCCTTGGCTCTCTCACTCTGTCTCCTACAGACCACAGGATCCAGTCCTACCACCTACCACCTGCAGAGGGCGCTGCCGGGCGGCATCGTCCTCATGGAGCTGGCCTTTCAGGTAAGAAGAAGACCCCGGTAAATGGTAAAAAAATCGTTATTTACGAATATGTTTTGCTTTTGCCCGAGACACTTTACATTCATCCATCGGTGTGAACGAAATACAAAAACGGTCGTTCCAAATAAAAAGTCGGACCAGCCCAAAATGTTGCGGCGACATTGAGGGGTCAGAAAACCCGACATTGTTTTCAATGAGCTATTTATGTGTGCAACATTTGTTTTAAGGTATTGCGCCGTGACAACTAAAGTCTCTGTATTGTTTAGGCTGTAGGCCTACTAATACTAATACAAAACATCTAAACTAAAGGGATTTATAATCATCAAAGCTAGGTTGTTAGTGTTTATATGCTGTTCATACCGATGTGAACAGTGGTGGACATTCATATATTTGTGTGTGTGTGTGTGTGTGTGTGTGTGTGTGTGTGTGTGTGTGTGTGTGTGTGTGTGTGTGTGTGTGTGTGTGTGTGTGTGTGTGTGTGTGTGTGTGTGTGTGTGCGCGTGTGTGTGTACGCATGCACATTGGTGACATTAGGGCTGTTATTTCTGTGTGAAGCAGTATGCACTGGAGTGCTCCCGCATCCCCATGGGACAGACTGTCAACTCACAGGTACAACACACACACACACACACACACACACGCACGCACACACACACACACACACACACACACACACACACACACACACACACACACACACACACACACACGGTATAACACTCATACGTAACATAACCATTCGGATCAGAGTGATTTCTCTGTCTGAAACTTCCAAGATGTTTGACCTAGAATCTAGCCCTAGGTATTTAGGGGCACCCCCCGCCCATGTCCATTCCTAGATCCGCCCCTGCTGTCTGTCTGTCTGTCTGTCTGTCTGTCTGCCTACCCCTGCCCCCCATCATCATCATCATCATCCATGTCCTCCTCATCTCTCCACTAGGGGCCACTGTTCACCAAACCCCGGTGCAAGCCATTCCCAGAAGGCACCACTGCGGTGCCTGACTCTGCGGTATGTCCCACCGTTTCAGGTCCTCCTACCTACCAACCAGGAAGGCCAAGGGGCTCAAACCTCCAATCAGCTCGGCCCCTTTCCTTTCCCTCCTTCCCTCCTTCCTTCCTTCCTTCCTTCCTTCCTTCCTTCCTTCCTTCCTTCCTTCCTTCCTTCCTTCCTTCCTTCCTTCCTTCCTTCCCTCCTTTCCTTCCTCCTTGCTGCTGCCGGCGTTCGTTGCTTCAGTCAATTGCTACCACTCTTTCTTTGTTTTGTTTTTTTTTCCCCCTCCTCCTCCTCTCTTCGATCGCTGTCCCTTCACCCGCTGTCTCTCGTAGTGTCCCGGCCATTAATTCATGTCGCTCTGGATGATATATATTCAGGGGTGTAGTGGAGGGGGGACGCGGGGGGATGGCGTCCCTCACTTCTCACATCTAAAATATTTTTGGGGCAAAAGTAGTATATGCTATACTTGTTTTAATAGCGTGTCTGTGTGTGTGTGTGTTGCACAGGCGCACGCAAATGCGCATGCAAATGCATGTGTCTTAAAGGGGAATTCCACTCATTTTCAACATTTTACTATGTCATTAATATACCTTTAGAGAATGATGTTGTGTGGACATGGTAAAAAAAAAAAAAGTTCCCCATTCTGTGTTTCTTAGAAATGGAGGTCTGAAAAAAAAATCATTAGCATGGTAAAATACATCTTGATGACATCATCAAGATGTGTTTCACCATGTTATTGAGTTTCCTTTTTTCTGAGAGTGTACAAATGGAACCAAATGGACCCGCTAGGGTCCATTTGGTTCACATTTGTACGCTCTCAGAAAAAAATGAAACTGGGTGGAATTCCCCTTTAAGAGGCGTCCCCCCACTTCTAAAAGTACCACTACAACACTGCTTATATATATATTCTACATTTGAAATGACGTCATGGCATGGTAACAGTCCAAAAGAAATGCTAAATACAGTTTTACAACCACTGACATACAGTAAGTCATGCAAAGCTGTTTAATGGGCGGCGGGTCTCGCTTTTTCCGACCTGGGATTGGGACCTTTTTTTTTTTCCTCAATCTGTTCTTTAACAGGGTTCCTCTCTCATTAGAGCAGCTTTTGGGAGCGCCATGGTTACTGACACCTCCATACTACCGCTTGACATTGTTTTGTTTTTGTTTTTTTTATGTACCGTCATTTCCGGACTATAAGCCGCTACTTTTTTTCCCATGCTTTTGACCCTGCGGCTTATACAACGGTGCGGCCAATCTATTGATTTTTACAGGTGTTTTTTTGTTAACAGGGGTTTTCAGCAGGTGGCACCAGTGGTCCCTGAGAGGGTTCCAGGTTGGCCCTCCAGGCTAAATGATGGAAAGTTGGTTAACCAGATGTAACTCTTTGAGAGCGAAAACATGAAACCAAATGGGTCCATTTGGTTTCATGTTTACACTCTCAAGAGTTATGATATTCACCATCTAAATTAGCACCACTTAATTAATAAGTCACGGTCATTTTGAGCTCTATGTTTTGCCTGTTTTGTTTGTGAAAATCCATCCTGGAATTGTGGACAAAACCAAAAGAAATCTTTAGTTTTGAGTTCTGTGGGGTGAAAATGTTGTCAATCGGTGGTCTGTAGCTCAAATGCTGAATAAATAGTTCGGCTATGTATTGTCTACAAGGCCCTTATATGTTTACACTACAGCGTTTGGCTATGTATTGTCCATTAGACCCTGTATGTTTAGACTATTTATTGTCCACAGAGTGGTGCGCTATGAGACGTGAACACCTGCTATTTTTCAATAAAGCCTAAGTTTTATTGGGGGAAAAAAAGCAGTTTACGTCATCATAAACCAGTGTTGAAACACAGACCGGTGTCTCCGGCCCTCGACTTGTACCAATTTTTTCTGTTTCGGCCCACTCTGTATTTGGGTTTGACAACCCTGGATTATATGAACATCGGTTGAAAAGTGGTGGTCACTCCAGACACAACAGGACACTGTATAAATGACTGTGATATCCAAGTGATGTGTGGTGAAGTGAAACGCAATTTAGTACCACATCCTACCATTTTTTTTTTTTACGTGTGGCTAATCTTTTTTTTTCCTCTAATGAAATCTCCCAGCCTGCTTCCTGCTTCAGGCTCTGAAGTGATTTACATCTGATCATAACCGTTTTGATTTGCTTTCTCCTCGTCTCAATGTTGTAACAGGTGCGGCTTTTCAAAAAACCTGCAAATCCGTATTTCCACTGCATGCATTAATTTCTTCCTTTTGCGTCATGCAAGCTTTGTTGTCGGAACATGATGCAATTTCAAAGCGTTTTCAGAATGTTAGAGGCGTCACAATTAGGTTAGTTAAATATGGAATGTTTGCTTTCTTTCCACGAGATCACTAGTGTTCCTGGTTGTGCAAACTTGGTACTCTGTTCTCTTCTCCATCTCCATGTGAAACACTCATAGAGCAAGTATGCAGGAACACTGATTGGGGGGAAAAACAGTGAAGTCATGTTTGATTGCATTAAACAAGGTTAAACAATTCACTTTTCCACTCAATTTGCCATTCACCTTTTATGCAAGTAAACATCCTCTATAGCAGTGGTGTCAAACTCAGATACAGAGTGGGCCAAAATTTAAAACTGAACAAACTAACCTTTTAAAGAGGAATTCCACCCATTTTCATTTTTTTTCCCTGAGAGGGTAAATTTGTACCCTCTCAGGAAAAATGAAATTACACGGCGGGCCAAATTTGGCCCACGGGTCAGAGTTTGACACCCATGCTCTATATTGGGTGTATTATGGGTGTTTTTATTCGCTGTTCTGAAATGTGACATTTATGGCATGGTATTGAAGTGTATGTGTAGTTTTTTTTTTTTTTTATTATTATTATTATTATTATTTTTTTTTTAGAATAAAAAAGGGCACCACAGTGACGTCAGAGTGTCTTTCCCAGAAGAGATAGTCCTTTTCATTTTTCATAAAGAGAGGCATTAACGCCACGGATAAAGCCATCTCGGGTCGTGTCAAATCATGACAACAAACACATAATATTCTGAGCCTTACAAATCATTAAAAAGAGGACGGCAGGTTACAATACTTTTTGTTGTTGTTTTTTCTTCTTAATTAATTATTTGTTCGGTCCAAAACATTGTGTGTTGTGTCATGATTTGTCACGACACGAGTTGGCTTTGTCCACGACAGAAACGGCTTTATATAAATAATCTTTGAAAAGTTGAGATTCTACACTTAGTTGCATGTTGAGCACACATGCTGTGAGCTTGTAAATGTGTAACTGAGTTATGTTTTGGGCCGTCAAACAATGAAAAAATAATAAAAAACATTGATTACATCTTAATAAATTAATCATAATCAAAATTCACCTATAGCTAAGCCCCACCCTCTCCCACTTACACTCCCACTTGGACACTTTCCACCCGGGCTCATTCAAATTATAAATATTAGGGATGGTTAATTTTCAAAAACTCTTCCAAAACCATCAACAAGGCATGCCACATGCACTGTAAAAATATGTGTGTGACATTTACTTTTTTTTTTTTTTTTTTTTTTCAATAAACTGTGTTTTATCATATAGGAAAACAATTGGTGGAGAGGTTCGTCTAGCTGTGATTGGACCACAGCACTTTGAGGAGGGGCTTAGCTATAGGTCCGTTCGAACTAAACCAAGATTGACTTTCTAGCTCTCTCACTCTCTCCAGGAATTTCACCTCATTGACCAGTTGTCATGCTATTTGTGATTTTAATAACCAACAATGAATGAATGATAAATTCTTCTGGGGCCCTCTCTCTCTCTCTCTCTCTCTCTCTCTCTCTCTCTCTCTCTCTCTCTCTCTCTCTCTCTCTCTCTCTCTCTCTCTCTCTCTCTCTCTCTCTCTGTGTCTCTGTCTCTCTCTCTCTGTGTCTCTGTCTCTCTCTCTCTCTTTCTCTCTCTCTCTCTTTCTCTCTCTCTGTCTCTCTCTCTCTGTCTCTCTCTCTCTCTGTCTCTCTCTCTCTCTCTCTCTCTCTCTCTCTCTCTCTCTCTCTCTCTCTCTGTGTGTGTCTCTCTCTCTGTGTGTGTCTCTCTCTGTCTCTCTCTGTCTCTCTCTCTCTCTCTCTCTCTCTCTCTCTCTCTCTCTCTCTCTCTCTCTCTCTCTCTCTCTCTCTCTCTCTCTCTCTCCCTCCCACCCTCCTTCCCCACATGTAGCTGTCCATGCTCTTCACGGAGGAGTGCGACAAGGTGCGCGACCTGATGCACGTGCACTCGTTCAGCTACGACTTCCACCTGCGCGTGGTGCACCAGTACCTGGTGGGCTGCCACATGACGCTGCGGCAGGGCTACCAGCTCACCGGCTTCCTGGAGGACTTCATCGCCCACCACCCCGACATCCCCAAGTTCGGACGCAACCACGTCTACCAAGGTCCGGGTGCACGCCGGTGTTAACGCTATTGTGCACTGAACACGTTTTGGTGTTTCAGCTGTTGAAAAATAGCAGATCTACAAGCTCATATCGCGCCACCGAGTGGCGCGATATGAGCTTGTAGTTCTGCTATTTTTGAAAAAGTTGTGAAAATGTGGAGCAAAACTTTGAATACATTTCGGAAGCAAACATTTTTTTTAACTCAAATCTTTGCTTCTGGGGGATCCCTAGAACAACATGTTTTAAGATGAGGTTCTGCAGCTAAATAATAGATATTTCTGGGGGTCCTTCCTATGAAACATGTTAAGCATCACTGACACAGAAAGAGATTTTTACAGAAAAACTAGAATCTCACACCAGGGACTAGAATTTAGTGTCAGAAACTGGAATCTAACTTGTGTCAGAATTTAGTGTCAGAAACTGGAATCTAACGAAACTACAGTCTACAATCTACCGTGGGGGACTAGAATCTGGCATGAGGAACTAGAATCTAGCATCAGAAATTAGAATCTAGCATCAGAAACTAGAATCTGATCAGGACACAATGGGTTAATATCTGGATATCTGAATAATAATATATACCGCCTTCGGCTTGTGCAGGAGAATTGAGTGATCAACAGTGTCGAATGCCTTTTGGAGGTCCTACCTTACCGTTAAATGTAGTCGTTAAAATGCAGTGGGCATGTGTCAGAGGAGTGGCATGTTCTGAAGACAGAATGGTATTCAAACAGCAGTTTACACTCATCTAGGCAGCTGCTGGTGCCATTAATTAATCTCCGTATAATCTTTTGAGTTGGAACAAAGGATAGAAACGGGGCGGTAGTTGCCAGATTTTTATTTTGATTGTACAGAGTAGGGGTGTGCTGAAATATCGATATGGCGATATATCACGATACTTCCTCCCGCAATAAATAATCGATATGCCGTCGGCAGATATCGATAAATCTGTGAGGAGAAAAACGCGACGCGGAGCGTCCGTAATGGGGATAAATTCGGGAGGATTGCACTGAACAGAGCACTGAACGCTCCCTCTTCACAATCACCATCACCACACACAAACACACGCAGCATAGGGGCTACATAGCAATATAGCAGAAGAGAGAAGAAGTCGTGCACGGACCACCTCTCTCTCTCTCTCTCTCTCTCTCTCTCTCTCTCTCTCTCTCTCTCTCTCTCTCTCTCTCTCGCCTGCCCCCCCCCCCCCCCCCAACACACACACACATCCGACAGCAGCGCTTCTCTTCACATTGAAAGAGAGACGGAGTCGGAGAGTCTCAAATCTGCTCTTGTTAAGCATGTTCCATTCACCGCGGCATTCGCATATTGATTAATCACCTACCTTACGTTGTGATATCCACTGTATCTGTTAGGTGTAGCTGTTAAAAGTAATTCCGTCCAAAAAGTGAAAGTCCCACGCTCCAAACGAAAAGGCAACACATACTCCATGGCTTTAGATGTTGTAGGAACTCTTCTCTTAGAATAATTGTAGTATCCTCATAGCATAAAGCAGAAAGTCTTCTTGTAAACTAAACTTTAGTCTAACTTTGTCTCTCTCCATGCTTCTGCATAGTGCCTGCACGCAGCGGCAGCACACTGCATAGGGTATTTTTTCCCCTTGAAAATAATTATCAGGCAATATACTTTTTTCTTCTGTAAATATTGAAAATGAAGAAGACAGGTCTGGAACGTGTCTGATTAGGGATTTCCTTTTATTCTTCAGGCATATCCAGTGATTTTTACTACGTTTTTATATATCTTTTTTTTTTATATAATCCTCCCTATAGTGTGCTGACTTACAGGGTTAAAATTACCATGAGCACCTGCTACTGCACTGGGGAATTGGCTTTAACACATGAGCTGAATAAATTCCATTGGTTCTAAATGACACAAAATATGAGTTATGAATTATGATCGGTTTGAAAAATAGAAATATAAGCTTTAGCTGCCTATAAGAAGTAAAATAAAAAGTTAGGTATCAGAATAAAATAGACAAAAGTCGAGGATGTACTCTAGTAATTTCTGTTTTTGCCTTTTATTTATATATTTATTTATGTTTTCAATTACAGGTATCGTGATATATCATTGATGAATTTCAGGCAATATATCGCAAATATCGCAATATATTGAATATCGTGATATATTTGTTATCGAGGCCCTAATATCGTGATATGTATCGTATCGTGAGGTACCCATATCATCCCAGCCCTAGTACAGAGCGTATACTCGTGCCGCTTTGAAATGCTGTGGTACGTGACACTGGCTGATGGATACATTTGAAATGTGGGTTACAATCGGAGTAATAGTGGCTGCTGCATCTCTGAGGAATCTGCTAGGGACGTTGTCACGGCTGGAAGTTTTATTTGGCTGATTAAGGTTAAACCTAACCTTAAACACCGGACTTATTTAAAAGGTTTCGCGGACCGCTTTAGGAACGTTATGGGCGCTTAAAAAAAAAAAAGGTCGGGGCAGGTGGAACAAGGTCACGGCAGGCTAAAAAAGGCCACGACTGCGTTAGCAAAGTAAAAGGGTTTGCAACCAAGGTCAGGGGCCAGTGGAGAAAAAAGTAATAGTTTTAGTTTATTCATCCGCAAGGAGGGAAAAAAGAATACTGTGTGAAAGTCCATATCTCTCTCCCTCTCTCTCTTAGGGAGTTTCTCGTTGTCGACGGGGATGATCACGGCCCACCAGCTCTACAACTACATCACGGACCACGCCGGCACCTACAACATGAAGCCCATCCGCATGTCCAAGGCGGCCGGTGGCGCGGGGCAGAGCGCCGACGCCGCCAAGAAGGGAACGCCGCAGAGCGCCGCCGACCTGCACGAGTACGCCCTGGTGGCCCTGTGGAACAGGTGAGAGTCCACAACCGTACATTATGTTACACTTCAGCTATTGAAAAATATCAGATCTACAAGCTCACTGCGCGCCACCCAGTGGTGCCGACAGGAACACTCTTTTATTAGCCACGAGCGCACATCCCATGTCCCTTAAAAAAGGGTCTACCCAAGAGCCAATTCTATAAACTCAGAAGGATATGCCACACAACAGAAGAGTTTATAAAACAATCTGGTGATATGAAACAAAGGTTTGTGCAAAGGGGCTACTCGGTTGATTGGGTGGAACAGGCCTATAATTTAGCCCTGAATAAGCCCCGATCTGATTTACTGAAAGCTAGTGTTAAGAAATACTGGCACATTCTAAAATCTGACCATGAACTGGCACATACTTTTCGCCATCCACCCCTCTTTGTTACCAAACCGGGATGTAATATAAGAGACTCTGTAATTAATGCAAATTTTGCCAGCAAACGAGTGCAATTGACAAACTCATCATAGAGATGTTGTGGAAAAGGTCACCCCCTTTCTGTCTAAAAAAAAAAAAAATCATTAATGCAGTGAAACCTCTTGAAGACGTCGTCAAGATGTACTTCACCATGCTAATGATTATTTTTTCAGCCTTTATTTATTCTTCTGAGACTGTACAGAAAACATTTTCAGAAAAATGTTGAAAATGGGCTGGAATTTCCCATTAATTTATTGATTATTTTGATTTTGATTTGAAAATGGAAAAGCTCCTATACAAGGACCTGGAAGATGCATACATGTTTTGTTGTGGTTCTTTCGTTCAGCTCCGGCTCCTACAAGGACCTGGAAGGACTGCGTCACCACGACGACTTCGACGTGTCGCTGCTGGTCTGTCACAACGCCGCTCCGTTTGAGGAGCAGTCTGAAGGAGAACGCCATCTGCTCAGGTAACTGTTTTACTGAGGCTTGAGGGGTTTGAATTTCAATACTTTAATACAGTGGGTTTTCAATAGGTGGTCCAGGGACCACCAGTGGTCCTTGAAACGGTTCCAGGTGGTCCCCAGGCTAAATGATGGAAAGCTTACAGGTATGTACCAGATGTAACTCTTGAGAATGTAAAAAAATGAAACCAAATGGACCCGCAAGGGTTCATTTTTTTACATTCTCAAGAGTTAAAATATTCATCATCTGAATTAGTCCCACTTAATTAAGAAGTCTACGCTGTTTTGTTTGCAAAATCAAGCCAGGAATTGTGGACAAAACCAAAAGAATTCTTTAGTTCTAGGTCTTTGGGGTGAAAATTTAATCAAATGGTGGTCCGTGGCTCAACTGCTGAATAAACGGTGGTCCCTGGTGTCAAAAAGGTTGAAAACCCCTGCTTTAATACATGTTATTAGACACCACATGGGTGAAGACATTTCTTGGTAACGATTTAGTTCCCTGATTTTCAAAAACTTGGCCCTAACTATTAAGGGGTATCTCACTTTCAAAACAACTTAACAACTGGTCATTATTTCATCATCTACCCAGTCTCCAGTCCACTCAGTATTTAGATAGTTGATATTCATTGATATTTAGCATTTGGGATTCATAGAACCGTTGTTGCACATGCAACTTTTGTTCTGTTTCATCGCCGTCGACTGTCAGAGCACTCAGTGCGTAAAGCACCGTCCTCTGGCGGTCATTTGGGATTCGTAGAACCGTAGTTACATACGTAACTTCTGTTCCGTTTCAACCCTGCCGACCACCAGAGCACTCACTCAGTGCTTAACACATTTGGGATTCGTAGAACTGTAGTTGTATATGTAACTTGTGTTCTGTTTCATCCATGCCGACCGCCAGAGCACTCGGCCTCTGCTGGTCATTTGGGATTTGTAAAACTGTAGTTACTCTATGTAACTTTTGTTCTGTTTCATCCCGCCGACCTCCAGAGGGCGGTGCTTAAAGCGTCATTTGGGATTCGTAGAACCATAGTTACCTACGTGACTTGAACATTTTTGTTCAGTGGAAGAAAAAGAAAAAAGTAACAGGCGAAACATGCGCCGTTTGACGCCATGTTTTCCTCTCTTGCTCTCAGGCTGCGCTACTACGTCATCATGACCAGCCAGCGGGAGCTGTTCCCGCGGCTGACGGCCGACATGCGGCGCTTCAAGAAGCTCCCGCAGATCCACCGCGAGGCCGCCGCCACCACCGCCGCCACCGGTGAGGAAGCGGCGGCGGCGACGACAAGGGGCGCTGCCGGGGGAGGGGTCCCTCCAGAGCGGACGTCGACGGCAGACGAGGGGGAGGAGGAGGAAGAAGCAGCAGCGGCGGGCGCGGGAGGAGGAGGAGGAAGGGGAACGGCGGGGGTCCATCACCACCACCACCACCTTGACCCCGAAGCCCTGGAGCTGTGGGAGGACCAGCAGCAGCCGCCCCTGCTGCCGTCCAGCCCGCCCCACGTCGCCGCCCTGGCCACTTCGCCCGCCCCCAGCGACGGAAACGAGTTCTACCCGCTGGTGGGACGCGGTGGAGGAGGAGAAGGAGGAGACCCCTCCCCTCTGTTCCCCCTGCTCAACAACGAGGTGAGGTCTTAACTCGTTTAGGGCCGAGGACAAATGTCGACAAAATGTCTTCCGAGTACTGATATTTCACGTCAAAAGTAGAGAAAGTAAAAGACGAGTGTTAAGTGTTTTACATTTATCGTTGTCTTTAGTTTCAGGGGATTTTTATTTTAGACAATGGGGGGTGGGGGCATTCGAACATGGTCTTAAATACATATTTGTTTACACAAATATGTAGGACATTATTAAGGCCATGGACGTTCACAGGATCTACTGAATGTGAAGGAGGCACCACACCACCACACGGCACTTTGCACTTTTATTTGCTTTTGATGCACATCACTTTGGTCAGCCGTTGGCTGTTTTAAAACGTGCTTTAGAAATCAAATTGACTTGACTTGACTCGACTCATTTGGTCGTCTCTGACCCAGAGGCTCAATATGGTAGTTTGTCACATTCAGTATACTGTATCATGTGTGGCCAGATGTAATTTTCTGGGAGTTCTGGGATTATGAAAAAAAGAAAACATTATTATTTTTATTTTTTTGTAAACAAATATGTATTTAGGGCCATGTTCGAATGCCCCCGTCCACCTGTCAAAAACAGCTAAAATCCTTAAACTAAAGAAAGCAGCAAATTAAAACCAATTAACATTCATCTTGAAATGTCTCTAATAAAAACCTAAACCATAGTTGTTACTGTACAATACTTTCAAACAGTTGTCATGTTGCATGTGTGCCTAAAATAGCAATTATTTGCCCCACCCTCATTGAAAACCAAGGTCGGGCTCAGGCAACATAAACAGCTCTCGTTTTTTGCCCCCTCAATGTCACAACTCTGTCTATACTCTGCGGCTCTGTTCTGACCCATGTTCCAACATGCTCAGCTGTGATTGGGACCGTAGTAGTTTGGAGGAGGGACTTAGCTAAAGGCCAGTTGCTAAAAGCAGGCGGGAAAACGCAGTCTTGGCCAAGTCTTCAGCCAATGCACAACTTTCATACAACCCGTAACAGTACGTTTTAATGGCGGGCGATGGGCGAGCAAAGCTCAGCATTTTTTTATCTTTCCGTCCGACGTCGCCCGTTCTGCTGCTGTCGCCCGAATCGGCAGCTCCCTTAGACAAATAATCGATATCGCCCCACGTTGCTTGTCCGTCGCCCGCCGTTAAAACGTACTGTCAGTCTTTGCGTTTGTGTGTGCATAACTTCCGGTTATCTCTTGATTTGTTGCCAAATTCGCCAAAGAAACAAGCTACATGTTAGAAACAAGCACAAATTCGCCAAAAAAAGGAGCTCCAGATTTCAGTAAGTAATGCTTGTCATTTTCTCCCTCTTCCTTCTTCTCCCCCCTCCTGGCTGTGGTTGTGGTGGTGGGGGCAGGTGGCGTCGGCCCAGAGGCAGATCCAGGGCAGCGTGGAGCAGGCCATGGGCCACTGCCGCCGAGACAACCTGTGGAGGAGGCTGTTCCACGGAGAGCACCTGGCCCTGGACAAGCTGAAGCTCAGCAAGCTCACCTTCACCGAGCTGGAGGAGCTGCTGGAGGCCGTGCAGAGCCGCTCCATAGGGGAGATAGACCCCCAGCTGGTACGTTAACCGCACTGGTTTTCAGCCTTTTTTCCAGGGCAGGCCAGGGTGCCAGGCCCAGGCCAGGCAAACTAGTGCGCTGGCGCTGCTGGAGGCAGTGTTGCCAACTGCCAAGATCCAAAATGCACTAGTGGCACTTCCAAAATGCACTAGAATGCGCTAGATGCTCGCCTGGAACATACAGATCAAAATGACCGTTAATCTTCTACATTCTCTAGTTGTGTAGACTAAGTTGGGCTAATTCACATGATGAATATTTTAACTCTTGAGGGTGTAAAAATGAAACCAAATGGACCCGCAACTGCCGCAAGGGTCCATTTGGTTTCATGTTTACGCTCTCAAAGAGTTACATCTGGTTAACCAACTTTCCATCAATTAGCCTGGGGACCACCTGGAGCCCTCTCGGACCACCTGTTGAAAACCCAGACCCCCATGATACCAGACCCCCATGATAGGCTTTAGTTTAACTGTTACGTCACCCGTAACAGTTGCACTGACAGACAGACATACGGACGGACAGGGGGGTGAAACATAGTCACCACCTTACAGTGGAGACAAAGTTGTGATTGTCGTTGTTGTCCTTTTCCAGGACTGTTTCCTGACCATGAGTCCCAGCTGGTATCAGAGTCTGATCAAGGTTCTCCTGACGCGCTTCCCTCAGAGCTGCAGACACTTTGACGACAACTCCATCCAGTACCTGGTCAGAACCTTTGAAATGGTCACCTAATCATGCTATAAGTTCTAACAAAAAAAACGTGCACGGGTGTCAAACTCTGGCCCGCGGGCCAAATTTGGCCCGCCGTGTAATTTCATTTGGCCCTTGAGACATTATCAAATTAAAGGGGAAGACCACCCATTTTCAACATTTTAATATGTCATTAATATACCTTAGAGATGTTGTGTGGACATGATTTTAAAAAAAAGTTCCCCCAATTCTGTATTTCCTAAAAAATGGAGGTCTAAAAAAATCATTAACATGGTGAAATACATCTGATGACATCACCAAGATGTATTTCACGATGTTAATGATTTTTCTTTCAGACCCATTTTTCCTGAGAGGGTACAAATGGAACCAAATGGACCCGCTAGGGTCCATTTGGTTCACATTTGTACCCTCTCAGGAAAAAAAATGAAAATGGGAAAATGTTCAGCTTTACATTTTGGCCCACTCTGTATCTGAGTTTGACACCCCTGTTCTAACAAAAAAGACGTGCAGGACGGAACTGAAAGTGTTACTTACTGTTGTCTTCCAGGCGGTCCTGAACCAGAAGTTCACCGACTGCTTCGTGCTGGTCTTTCTGGACTCTCAAGCTGGGAAAACAGTGAGTGTACAGTACTACAAGGTCCATCACAAGCAACTTCTTTACTCGTCACCCCTTAGACAAAGTAATATTATTACTTATTACTGGAATCGAAGAGTAATATATTACATATTACGTTATTACTTTCCCAAGTTCTCAACTCCCACCTTTGAAAAAATAGAGATGTACAACATAATCTGTTTAGCGAGCTCTTTTTTAGAACTGAATCCAATTTATTGGAATAATAATAGTCTCCAATCCCACAAACTGCACCTGAAAACAAAGCCAACAAAATCGGACATTGTAAATGTCTTTCTTAGATAAAAAAAATAAAAATAAAAGGAGCAGAGAGAAGCAATGGGAACATTTTAACCTTGAATCACAAAACAGACCTGCAACTAACAAAACCAGATTTCAAAATTTGTCTCTTTGACTTTTTAAACTTTTTCACAATTGTAAAATTGTGCAGGATGCGGCGTGTGGACTGGATCTACAATCTAGTGCACATCTCTGTTGTTACAGTACCTGTCGATAGCTTGTAAATTTGTTCTATTACTGTATTACTGCAATATTACAGTAATATGTCATCTAAAATTTGTTACTGTACTACACGTCCATCATCACAAGTAATTCGAA
Organism: Benthosema pterotum; assembly: GCA_039105355.1. Taxonomy (NCBI): domain Eukaryota; kingdom Metazoa; phylum Chordata; class Actinopteri; order Myctophiformes; family Myctophidae; genus Benthosema; species Benthosema pterotum. Next base: position 3,458,009 of record CM076983.1, on the reverse strand, counting down.
TGTTATGTAAAAATCGGCAGGGCAGGTGCCAAACGCTGCTGTGGAAGGAAGATCAAGTTATAAAGCTTGTCAATGTACAAACGCTCCTGAGACAGCATGGAAATGTTGGCGGGTTTACTCACGGTTTACGAGGGGCCATCGCCTACTGGCGGTCATTGGGGATTCATAGAACACTAGTTACATCTGTAACTTCAGTTTTACTGCCCTATGTTGTCGTTCTTTATTTTTTCAGAGCCTTAAGCACCGCCCAATGGCAGCCATTAGGGATTCATAGAACAGCACCTAAATGCGTGACTTTAGTTTTTACTACCTTCCCTTCTATTTGTCTTCGTTTTCAGAGCCTTAAGCACCTCCCACTGGCGGTCATTGGAGATTGGCAGAACCGTAGTTACACGCGCAACTTCACTTCTACTGCCTTTTCTTACTTCTTTTCTTCCCCTTTTGTTCAGAGCCTGAAGGTGGTGTTTCGGGAGCCGCTGCCTCCACAGCCCCAGCCCAGCACCGCCAGCCCTCCACCCCAGCTGGTGTCCATGTACCACCACCTGGAGTCTGTCATCAACACGGCCTGCTACAACCTCTGGACGGGCCTGCTGTAGACCCCCCACAGGGCTTGACACTAACACTTGCCCGCTTGCCCGGGGCAAGTAAAAAAAATGGTGGGGCAAGTGAAGACTGCTACCTGGTTGCCCGATCGGGCAAGTGTGCAACTTAGTGCACTATAACACAACACAAGATAAATTTGTCTTGAAGGCAGTCATTGCACTCTGCCTCTGTGTCTTTCCCTGCTTTCTAGCTATCCACAATTCTAGGCTGGATTTGGGAAACAAAACAGGCAAATTAACATACACATCAAAATGACCTAATCTTCTACATTCTCTAGTTGTGTAGACCTGGGCTAATTAAGATGATGAATTTTAACTCTTGAGAGTGTAAAAATGAAACCAAATGGACCCGCAAGGGTCCATTTGGTTTCATTTTTACGTTCTCAAGAGTTACATCTGGTGAAACTTAAATGCAAAATTTACAATATATTTTTGGGGGGCAAGTGACCATGACCTGAGGGCAAGTAGAACCTGACTTGCACTTGCCCGATGGGCAAGTGCCTCGGAGACCCCTGCCCCACCATTCGGTCATTCATTCATTCGTATCCCCCTTGGCGCCCTCGTCGAAACCGTAACGAGTTCGCGTTCGCCTAAACTCGGAGGGTGTAGCAAAATGGAACCCAAATTCCACTAAGTTTGGTTGGTTCTACTCTGGTCGCCGCTCAGAAGGAAAAACGGTCGGTGTGAATGGAAAACAAACAGACCTTGGGGTGGGTGGAGAAAAAAAAATACTGTTTTTTTATTATTATTGTGTTTGTTTATTCTTTTTACGCTGACTTGAAGAGCTGAAGGTCTTATTTTGGTGGTGTTAAATTCGACCTACAACGAGTACTCGACTGACAACTTTTTTTTTACCAATAAAAAAGAAAAAGAAAAACATGAACATGGTTAAACCGAGGTTCAAAAACAAGTAACACTCATCTTTTATTTTATTAAAACATAAACACATAAAAAACAACAAACAAAGAAAAACAAAAAAACGGTCCTTTAAGTTCTACCTCGCCGGACCATGCAGAGGAGAAGGCAGGGTTTGTCCCTGGAAAATTCACCACAGCAGTGTTATTTATGCAAAAAATAATAATATATAGCATTTACTGAGCCTCACAAAAAAACGTAAATGTAATGCTGCGCTCAGTGTGGTATATATATATATATATATATATAAATGGTGGTATATTATTTGGTCCGGTGCACTTTCACTCTCTTGTGTCATCCTCCGACACAGGAGTATGCAACACGTACACGACACTGTTTCGCATTTTTTGGGTGTGGGTGACACGGCGCGTTCGCGCGACAAGGTATGAATCAATTTCTAAGTGTTTTTTTGTGCTGTCAAAGACATCAAAAACAGAAAATAATGCAAGCAAGCACAAATTTCACGTCAGTCTGGACAGGACACAAATCAGATTCAGGGTTAGCATAAACCTAATTGTTTTCTTATGCAATTTAAAGATTGAGTGCCATGTTGTTGTTTTTTTCCCCCACCCTACAACATTATTATCAGGTGTTATTGTGATATGAGGAGGAAGAATTTTGTCATAAAAGTCTACTGTACAGTATTTGTTGAAATGCCGTTTTTATGTGGCCACCCCCACCAGTTCATTAAGTATGCCTGGTTTGCCTGGTGGGTGGTGATTGGTCGACCTGAGCTGAAGCCACACCCACAGCTTTAGTTGTATGATAAAAGGGGAGGAGTATGATAAAAGGGGAGGAGTTAGGGGAGGGGCTGACAATGTGATGTCACTATATTACTGCTTTGTTTTTGTTTTTGTTTTCATCTGCACGTTTGGCTGGAAAGGTTTCAGCCCCCAGGAAGAAACGCTAAATATAAAAGACAATATTGCACATAAAAAAACATCAAGGGGTCTAATTAAATCCTGTCACCTCTAAAACATCTACAAAAATGGGAAAGAATACAAAAAAAACACGGCACTCCCTTTTTAACACAATCACGGGGGGAACATTAGCCAATAACAGCCTATTCTCCAAGTGCAAGAAGAAAGGGCCGCGTTTGGAGCACATTGTGAGCTCATAGGTATAATATATGTCCAGTTCTCAAAAAATGACATGATGGTTGTGGTCAATACTCAATAAAACAATTCTGTTTGAGTTGTGATGTAACGCCAGTTGAGAAGCCACTGCCATGCTGTGTGCTCATTTCTGTTGAGTCATGAGCCTCTGTCTATTAGCACAAATCCTCCAGTGTCAAGTCCCCGAGATTTAAAGTTAGAGGCGACGTTTTAGCCAAAAATCTTTTTGTTTTTTCTTTTTGATTTTTCCCCTCTACATCGGTTTTACTTCGATGCTGCCGCTGTTTCTCTGCAGACAGACACTTGCTTTGCCCTGCAGATCGTCCAGAATATATATATATATATATATATATATATATATATATATATATATATATATATATATATATATATATATATATATATATATATATATATATATATATATATATTTTTTTTTTTTTTTTTTTTTTTCTTTAAAAAGTGAGTGAAATTTTAGAGGAAGGCCCCTCTCATCCTGATTTGACAAAAGACTTTTGTCCCTAACCCAAACCCAGGAACTCCTTATATGGTCAGCATGAGATTGCTATAGTGTTTATTCAACAACGTAATTCCCCACCTTCAGCAATTTAGTGAACGGTACATACCAATTAATGAATCTATTAAGATTCACAACATGTTTATTATTAGTATTAGTATTTTCTTTCCATTTTATGAGTTGTATATCTTATGAGTATGTTGCGGTTTACTAAAGAGCTGGAGATGTGCCGTCTCTCGCAATAATAATTACCCTCAAATCATAGAGCTAATTAACATATCAGACGACACTACTGACATTGTCTACACCACACCGTTAAATCAGTGCATACCGCAGCCTGGAAGTGCCTTTCTTTCTTTTAGTTTGCTTTACTCATTCATATCGCAGTAATACTGTGGAACTGCAAAATCAACTCTGTCGGCTGGGGGTACAGTACAATTAGCCCTTCACTAACTTCTTTTTCAGAGTTCCAGTTTTGGACATTGTTTATAGGTGAACTCAGGGGCGGATCTAGGCATGGTGGGCATGAGGAGGGCAATGCCCTCCTAAAAGCCCAGTCTGCCCCACCAAACCCGATGGCATGCAAAACAACCCAAAATATTTCAGATTAAAGTGCTTATATTTAAAATGATTTGAAACACCACTACTGCTACTAACTACAGTTGTGCCCCCCCCCCCCCCCCCCCCCCAATTGGGAAATGTTGAACTGTAGGTCATTTAAAGCAATATGCCGTCACCAGTTTTGCTAGGACCATTTGTCTCTGACAGATACAATGGACAAGGAGATGAGCTAAGAAAATAAAGCAGCCTTAAACATCGCTCGTATATATAGTTGTGCGTCTCACACCGGCTGAAACAAGTCCGATTCTCTCTGTCTGAGGCACCGACACAACGTGTTAATGACTCATTTAACTGAGAGAAACCGTTGCCCATTCTTGGTTCACGTGTTGATGAAGTATGAAGTAAGAAATCTATGATAATGGATAATGGGTTTGTGATTGTTTGAATGTCGACGACACTGGATCATAATTATTCTGTAAAACGATAGTAATTGTACTACCAAAATGTAACGAAAGATACCCTGCGATTGCTGCATACCTTGTTGTTTATATTATGGACAGATGATTTCTATGAATGATGCTTAATGCTAAATAAAGCAATGGATGTTGCAATGGACCAAAATGTTTATTTACATGGGAAAGGTGTCTGTGTGCGTGTGTGTGTGTGCGTGTGTGTGCGTGCGTGCGCGCGCGTGCGTGCTTTGAATTTTTGCATCAACTGACAACCTGAGTTGACGACCTGTCTTTGCCTTGTTTCATATTATCATAAGAACACAGTAATGTTTCACCAAATACGGGATACATGTTTAATAAAAGCACAGTCAATTATTGTATCTTAAAGGCTAGGAATAACATGAAATTCAACTCCCATGTATGTGTTTTCTATCCCCACCAAAAATAGTTTGAACAATCGGTCTTTCATATCATAGAGGAGCATTAATGTGAATTGCTCTCAAGGGCTGGTTATATCCAGTGCTGTAGTGTATGGGACTTTTAGAAGTGGGGGGGCGCCTCTTAAAGGGGAATTACACCCATTTTTATTTATTTATTTATTTTATTTATTCTGAGTGTACAAATGTGAACCAAATGGACCCTAGCGGGTCCATTTGGTTCCATCTATACACACTCAGAAAAAAGGAAACTCATTAACATGGTGAAACACATCTTGATGATGTCATGAAGATGTATTTCACCATGCTAATGATTTTTTTTTTTCACACCTCCAGACCATTTCTAGGAAACGCAGAATGGGGGGAACTTTTTTTTTTTTTTTTTTACCATGTCCACACAACATCTCTAAGGTACATTAATGACAGTAAAATATTGAAATTGAGTGGAATTCCCCTTTAAGATATGTGCATGCACACTTGCATTTGTAGTGAGATTGAGAATAGCATATTGAGAAAGATTGTTTACAATGCCTAATTGTATCCATAAAAGCAAATGACAAGACAAAAAACATAGGCCTACTTTTGCCCCAAAAATGTTAGATGTGAGAAGTGGGTGGACACTGTCCCCCTCCACTACAGTACACCCCTGGTTATATCACCGGTGGTTGAGGCTCAAACATAGACTGATCTTTTTGCCAAATCTGGGTTGAACACTAACCATGTTCAACCCAGATTTGGCACAAACAAGGGACTTAATTCCTTCCGCTGATATGCGACCAAAATGTGGAACGCCCGGGCCTACCAACAGTCATTAAGACTTGTGAATCCCTTGACTCCTTCAAAACCGCTCTCAAGGGGCACCTACAGATGGCTGCAATTCGAAACTGGCCTCTGTAAAACAAAATTGTATATAAAATCCCCCACCCACCCCGCCTCTCCTCATTGTACATTTCTCTTTTCCCTTTTTACCTCCACTATGATTTTACCTCCATGATTTGCTGCTTCTGACTTCACTGAAGTAGTTGTTTTATATGTACGGTATTTGAATGCCTCAATGAAATGAACAAGTTGGCCACTATTGTAAACAAGTGTATGCTTAACTAGTGTGTCCAATCAGCTCTGTCAGATTTGATGTAGTCGTACTTGAATTGTACTGTAATTCTCCGAGCTGTTATCAGTTTTGTTGCAGTGTGTACTTGACTTGTACTGTAACTCTCATCTCTGTCAATAATAAAAAAAAAAAAAAAAACATTCATTCATTCACTCATCTGGAAATGATGGGCGGCATGGGCCCCTGGGCCACTGCCAGCCACACACACACACACACACACACACACACACACACACACACACACACACACACACACACACACACACACACACACACACACACACACACACACACACACACACACACACACACACACACACACACACACATGCACGCACGCACGTGACAGCCCACAACTCTCGTCGTGTAATTGGTCAGCTCCACACCACATGACGAGGAGGAACCAGGAAGGAAGGGACGAGGAGATGAGATGCGAGCTTACGATAGGGACACACATTCGTCCGTAACCGAAACCACCGTCGCCGAGGTTCAGCTAGTTCACGCCGAGAGCAGTGTTTGTTAAAGCTTTAAAGCAGCAACGGCCAGTGAACTGCAGACGCTTTTTTTAGTGCGTGGTGTGGTGTCATTCCTGGGTGACATTATTACTTCTTTAGGGCTAGTCAGGGCGACAGTTTAGGCGCATAGAGCAACTTTAAAAGAGAGACAACCAGAAAGGAGAGGACCATGTGCGCTGCTGCTGCTGCTGCAGCTGCTCCGCTGCAGTTCAGCGCCAACATCTCGTGGCTGTTCACGGAGCTGCCCGCGCTGGCGCAGCGGCTGCGCGCGGCCGCGGCGCGCGGCTTCACGGCCGTGGAGTGCGCGTGGCCCTACGGCGAGGACGCGCAGGAGCTGCGGCGCGCGCGCGACGAGAGCGGCGTGGACGTGGTGCTCATCAACACGCCCCCTGGTAGTATCATCAGTGACACACACACGCACGCACGCACGCACGCGCGCGCAGGGGCGGATCTAGGCATGGGGGGGGGGGCAATGCCCCCCTAAATGCCCAGTCTGCCCCACCAAGAACAACCCAAGATATTTCAAATTAAAGTGCTTATATTGGAAACACTACTACTGCTGCTCACTAACTACAGCTGTGGCACCACTAAACCAACAGCATTTCATCATTGAAAACAGAAAACTCTCTGAGTCAGACCTTTAGCTTTATGCATGCTGCGTGTCTGTTGCAACTTCAACAACAACTGATGTTATTATTGATGCTTTACTTGACTAATAAAAGTCTTTTAACTGAAAATGGTATGGGTGCGGCTTCATCATCGGGCGATGATGAAGTCCCCCCCCCCCCCCCCCATGTTATGTAATTTACCGGTAAATTAAATGTACCATTAGGTGTAGGACGACTCACTGACCTCATTAATTACGCAGCCCCTATAACGTAATGCACCAGAACATTATGTGTCCCAAACTTTTTTGTTTCTCTGATGATGTTTGCGGTGATCAGAGGAAGTGGCTCAGGGGTAGAGTCAACGGATGGTAACCACAAGGTTGCTGGTTCGATCCCAGGCTCGTTTTCACAGTTTTCAAACCAAGTGACTGCCAATTAGGAGATCTACAAGCACACACTGTTGTCACTGTGTTGTTGTTGTTGTGGTTGTAGGAGATGTGAAGGCAGGTGAGCTGGGCCTGGGAGCTGTTCCAGGCAGGGAGAATGACTTCAGAAAGGGAGTTCAGCTGGCCCTGCAGTATGCTAGAGTCCTGGACTGTAAAAGGTAAGGCCATGGTAACCGTATGCTATAGAGCTGCGCAGTGACGCCACCGCCCCTGTTCCAGAAACGGATTCCCCATTCATTTTTTCTCATAGACTTTGCAAAAGTGATTCAGATAAAGACGATTACTCCGCGGATAAAGCCAACTCGGGTCGTGACAAATCCTGTCATGATGACACACACATTCTTTTGGGGCAATCAAATCATTTCTAAGATGAAAAACAGAAACAAAAAGTGTTGTATCCTGCCGTTTTCCACTTCTTGCTAATTAGATATTATATGATAATATTGTGTTGTCATGACTTGTCACGACCAGAGTTGGTTTTTGTCCGCGGCGGCGGCGGCGGTGGTGCTGCTGGGGTTTGAAAATAATGCTGTGTGACTAACTCTGTTTACAAAATGTAAACATTTGTTTTCTCTTTCTTTCTTTCATTCATTTTATTTTCCTTTACTGACAAGTTACACACATTGACAGACAGACTAACTTAACAAACTTTGACTAAATACTGTACATACATACACACTCACACGCCCTTTCATCTCGCTCTCCCAATATCTATATAATTTATACAAATCAAAAACATAAGAAAACAGAACAAAACCCGAAACCTAATCCAACAGAGCAATTCCTTAGCTTGTTAGTCCCCTTGACAATATTTCTGCATGTTCCTCACCCAAATATTCCACAACTGGACCCCAGACCTCGAAAAACCCGCCCATGTCTCCACGGAGAACATGTGTGAGTCGTTCTAGTGGGAGCAGTTGTAGGACATTATGGAGCCAGGTGGATATCGAAGGTACACCATCATCAATCCAACATTGTAATATTGTTAACCGTGCACAGTACCAAAGAATACTCAGGATTCTCCTATATTTGCTTAATTCAGTCAGTGTTGATTGTAACCCTAGAATGCATTGTAAGGGGTCCAACTCTATCCTTAGCCCAGTTATAATTGATATTTGATTTTTGACTTCCACCCAGAACTTTTGTACTTCCGGGCAGAGCCACATTAGGTGCACATATGTGCCCACATTCCTCTTGCATTTTAGACATGTACCAGAGCAATTTCTGTCATATTTACTCCTTTGGTATGCTGTGGTTTGTAATTTATGAATAATCTTAAACTGAATTTCTTGGGGTCTGTAGTTAGAACATATCTTTTTACTGTTTAACATAATTTGTTTCCATTGCTGATTAGTAATTGCTATTTTTAGGTCCCGCTCCCAAGATTGTCTGCTGATGTTGGTATTAATATTCCTCATGGAAATTAAGTTTTGGTATATATAAGATGTTTTTTTCTTCTTCAGCAGGCAGACCTTATGAACTAGTCGCTCGATGCCCATGTCCTCCCTTATAATAGGGTATAGAATTTAAATAATTTCGAATTTGTAAGTATCTAAAAAAAAGTGCCTTTTGTGCAACCCCAATTGTTTTCTCATGCCAATGAATCTTCTTTGTATTGAATTGCTAGGCCTCTCACTGTAAGATTTAAGTGTGTAAACAGGTTCTGTGGTCCCGTGATGCAACATTTGTACCTTGGACTCTGGTTAGCGTTGCTGTATCGATTAGACTCTAGTAGTGGAACATTTTATGGCCACACACACAGAATAATAGAGGGGAAGTGCTGCATGCACGCACTCACACTCGCACACACACAATTTAGGCATTTAGCAGATACTTTAAAGAAACATTAAAGGGGAATTCCATCCATTTGTTCTCAGGAAAAAGGGGTCTGAAAGAAAAATCATTAACGTGGTGAAATACATCTTGGTGATGTCATCAGATGTATTTCACCATGTTAATTTTTTTTTTCAGACCTCCATTTTTAGGAAATACAGAATTGGGGGAACTTTATCATGTCCATGCGACATCTCTAAGGTATATTAATGGCATATTAAAATGTTGAAAATGGGTGGAGGTTCCCTTTAAGCAAGAACAAAAAGCATGGCAATACAGTACATGACGTCAAAAGTAGTTAATAATGACTCATACATAATCTAAGAACATAATGATGGAATATCGGTATAATTAAAGGGTAAGATCACTTTTGTTGAGGATTTTTGTTGTTTAGTTTTGTTTTTCTTACTTCGCTACCATGCCATGCTGTAATTTTAAATGAGGACGATAAACAACACTTCTCTCAAAATCACTCTTGATACAAAGAAGTTGATTCAGGGACTATAGAGAATCACCATAAAACTCACCATATACTGTATGCTTGTAGTTAATGAGCCATTTTTTGCGTCCATTTTTTTGTTTTCTCTTCAATGGTCAATAAAAACATTTGGCGATCACCCAGGAAAAATTCAGCTGTTTTATTTATCATTGACAATACTTCTTCTATTGATTCTGTGCTCCTTGTCCGTTTCACTTTGAGTGGGAACGTGTTTGGTTCAAAGCTCTAGCTGGGAATAGCAGGGAATGGTTAGTGCTGTCGCCTCACAGCTAGAAGGTTCGATTCCCGCTAGGGGCACTGCTGTAGGTGCTGGCGGAGTGTCTCCTCCTCCGCGTCATCAGTGCCCATACCCGAGGTTGGTGAAAGGGCATTTCTGTTTGGAGTTTGCATGTTCTCCCCGTGTCCCTAGGGTAGATACCCTCACAAAAACATGCAGTAATCCTGGGCTCTATACTGCCTCCCCCTGGCCATCCGGGGCGCCTGATGGAGGGGACAGGAACTGGTTGGAATAACGTGTTCCTTCCACGCGCTACGTCCAACCAGGGAAACTCCCCCCTGTCAGATGAAAAGAAAGACAGCTTGGACACCTCATGCCTTGAAGGAAGCATGAGGCAAGTCCCCTGCCTCCTCAGGTTGGAGAAATGACTTCCGCAAACCCAGGGGTGGGATGATGCTGGGATTTGTTGCGTCTCGTTTTAGGATCCACCTGATGGCGGGAAGGGTTCCTATTGGCTCAGACAGAAGCGCAGTGGCCTCCGAGATGGAAGCCGTGTTCGTGAACAACCTCCGCTACGCTGCGGACCTCCTCTCTGAGGTAACGTCGCCGCACACCTCCTCTCGAAACCCTTTTTTAGTTGTATAAGACGAGTGGTTTTCAACCAGTGGTCCGGGGACCATCAGTGGTCCTTGAGAGGGTTCCAGGTGGTCCCCCCCCCCAGGCTAAATGATGAACGGTTGGTTAACCAGATGTAACTCTTTGAGAGCGTAAACATGAAACCAAATGGAGCCTGGCGGGTCCATTTGGTTTCATGTTTACACTCTCAAGAGTTAAAATATTCATTATGTGAATTAGCTCAAGTCTACATAACTAGAGAATGTAGAAGATTAATGGTCATTTTGATCTGTATGTTTGACTGGAAATCTAGCCTGGAATTGTGGACAAAAGCAAAATAATGATTTAATTCTGGGTCTGTGTGGCTAAAATGTCATCAAGTCGTGGTCCGTGGCTCTCAAATTCTGAATAAATAGCAGGACCTGCTATCAAAAAGGTTGAAACCCCCTGATGTAGAAGATTAATGGTCAATTTGATCTGCATGTTTGACTGTTTTGTCCCAAATCCAGCCTGAAGTTGTCGACAAAAGCTAAATAAATCTTTACTTTTGGGGTCTGTGGGGCTAAAATGTCAACAAATGGTGGTCCGTGGTACAAGTTCTGAATAAATAGAGTGCCCTGGTATCAAAAAGGTTGAAAACCCCTGGTATATAAGCCATGTTGTGGGATCTGTTCTGGTGATCTAATACTGGGCTAAGCTACACAGCTGTGTCCAAATCAAGGTGGGCCTGGGGCAAAATGTATCTAGGCCTGCAGCTTCATCCCTGAATTGTATTGTGAACCCAACAATGTGGGACATTTTTACCTTCAAGTGTTTCAACCTCTTCATTTTCTAGAGTATAATTGGTCAGTGTTCTCTTGTTCCTTGTATTACCTTTTTTACGTTTGGTAATGTGACATAAGGCTAAAGAATGCTAAGGTACACTTTTTGTTCACAGCACAGCAGCATGATCGTTAAGTAGCACAGTTTAAATCTGAAGGCATGTCATGGAGTTGGTCCTTGGGTGTTTTAAGGGGGACCCCACCATGAATGTAAAATAATTCGTATCATATCAGCCTACACAGCGACGCAGATGATTACTTTTCATATTCTCTCAGAACGCTCTTCCCATTTTTGTTGATCCAGGGCTGGTGTTGTGTTGTGTCCAACAGGATGGTGTTACAGGTTTGATTGAGCCAATCAACACAAGGATCACAGATCCCAGGTATTTCCTTGACTCTCCGCATCAGGGTAAGTCGTGTTTTTTTTTTTTTTTTTTTTTTTTTTTTTTACCATTATAGCCATGCTTTTTGAACATGTAAGTGATGCAATAGTATTCAGTGGCATGGGAGTGATCCTGCCCCCGCCCCCAGCACATACACTAGCGTTTTCTTTTTTCCCTGTCCCCAGTGAGACAGGGAGGAACATCCTTATGTGGTCAACAGGATTAGCCAAAAACAGAAGAAAAAAATAACAATAATTTAATTAAGTAAATCACTTACTATATACTTTAAGCATAAAATTTAACCAAATGTAACTTCAAGGAAGTTAATGAAATCTATTGAGAACTAGAAAAAGTGCCCTTCTGGGTACAGGTCTCAGCCAGGTCAGGTTGCGGCCTCCTGGTGGTTCTATAATAGGTCAATGTGAAAAGGATGCCATTTCTTCTCATGTATTTGATGGCAATTGGATGATTTGAGGCAACAGGCCAACGTCAAATGGGTGGGATATATACCGGTACCTCTGCCTAGTAGAAAAGTACATAAAAGATTTCATGTAAAGTGCACGCTGTGTTTGTGATTTGAGCTGCCGTTTGTTCTAAAAACATAGGTCTGTTTTGAGCACATACCTGTAGAGATACAGTGTAACAGTTTGCATGATTTTGGGACAGAATCTGGATGAATAATATGAAAAAAAAAGTGTTTTACAAAAATCAGCCTCCTGGTGGCGCTATAAAAAGCTGAAAATTTGCGAGAAAATTGCAGGTCAAATGTTTGACCTTGGCCTCTGGGGAGTGCACATGCACGTGCAAGCTCAGTATAAAATGGAGTAAGTTTTACTCCATGTAGCCATGTTTATTATATTATACAAACAATTGATATGCTTTAATACTAACTGCTTTATTCCATGTTGTCTGCTGCAGTATGCTGAGGTAGTGTTAGCCTATAGTACAGTGGTTTGCTTAATTGCTTTCTTCTATCATTAGTCAACATTGTGGCTGTGGTGATCACTTGGTTGCAGCCAGTTGTATATGCCTGTGTTTGAACTATATGTATCACTGACCAATATTCATAGAATTAACTAATCATTTCATCATTGTTTTTACACGGTAATGAGGCTGCATTAATAATTCTAATGCACAAAGTAGTTGGTAAGTGTGGCCAAAATAGCATTCACAAGAAATTAGAATTAATTAAATTACTTAAATTAATTAAAGGGGAATTCCACACATTTTCTCAGGAAAACAATGGTCTGGGAATTCCACACATTTTCTCAGGAAAACAATGGTCTGAAAGAAAAAACATTAACATGGTGAAATACATCTTGATGATGAGATCAGATGTATTTCACCATGTTAATGATTTTTTCAGACCTCCATTTTTAGGAAATACAGAATTGGGGAAACTTTTTTTATCATGTCCACACAACATCTCTAAGGTATATTAATGACATATTAAAATGTTGAAAATGAGTGGAGTTCCCCTTTAAATAACTGGCCTGACTGGTGTATGATTCCCAGGCCTGATTTGGGGCTCCAGTCCACCACTGTGTGTGTGTGTGTGTGTGTGTGTGTGTGTGTGTGTGTGTGTGTGTGTGTGTGTGTGTGTGTGTGTGTGTGTGTGTGTGTGTGTGTGTGTGTGTGTGTGTGGTGCGTGCGTGCGTGCGTGCGTGCGTGCGTGCGTGCGTGCGTGCGTGCGTGCGTGCGTGCGTGCGTGCGTGTGTGTGTGTGTGTGCAAAGTTAGGTCTCGATCGGATTAACTGTGCCGGAGATTAGCTGTACACAGACGGAGACACACACGCTCATCTAGAGTGGACCATCTTCGTAGCTAGTTCATTTTATCAGTAAACACATTGTCTGACTTGTTTGTGTTTCACTCTAGCGGCTGCGATACTGGAGAAGGTTGGCAAGGATAACATCAGGCTACAAATGGTGCGTTGTTTCTTAAAAAATAAATAAATAAATATGAATACATATTATCCACTTACACCCACTTTAGACTAGAGCATGGGTGGGCAATTATTTTTCCCAAGGGGCCAAATGAGATACATAAAATATTGTGGAGGGGCCAAGACTAAAGGACGAACTAAAGTCTGTGTAATATTAATTTAAGTTCAAGATAAAAGTAAGAGCAAGACCAACCATTTTGACACCAGGGCCATCTATTTATTCAGAAAACTAAAGATTTATTTTGTTTTTGTCCACAACTCCAGGCTGGATTTCACAAACAAAACAGGCAAAACATACAGATCAAAATGACCATTAATCTTCTACTAGTTGTGTAGACTTGGGCTAATTCACATAATGAATATTTTAACTCTTGAGAGCGTAAAAATGAAACCAAGTGGACCCTTCCGGGTCCATTTGATTTCATTTTTACACTCTCAAAGAGTTTTTACGCTCTCAAAGAGTTACTCTCAAAGAGTTACACCTGGTTAACCAACTCACCTTATTTATCTAAAACTCTCTAGACTCTCTAGAGTATAGAGGATTTCATTCCGTAGCGGCTTTTGCTGTCACGAGCATTAAAAGAGCATTCTGTGAATTAATTGGGTGGTTCAGAAAACCCTCCCGGTAACACGATGTGCACATGCACACACTCTACAGTGGGGTTGGTGCAATAGGCCAACAGTGCATACACAAAGGCCTATCCAACTGGTTCCTGATTGGACGAAAGGCTTTTCTCCCAAAGCCCAAACTGAAATTAGAGTTTTTCTTTTTTTTTTTTTTTTTACCATAGAGGCGAACATCCTTATAGGGTCAACAATCTATACTAGGGAGGATTAGCCAAAAACAGAAGAAAGCATAACAGTATTTCAGAATGACTTACTATACCTTTAATGTTGTACTTTTGCTATTGAGAAATATCAGATCTACAAGCTCGCCCCACGGTGGCACACTACAAGCTTGTAGGTCTTCTATTTTTGAAAAAAAAAAAAAAAGTGAAAATGTGGGGCAAATCTTTGAATATTGTGTTGCCACAAAGTTTTTTTATGAACCCAAATGTTTTGTTTCTGGGGTGGGGGGCAGCGGCCATATACAAATGATTTTTGGGGGTCTTTGACATGAAATATTGAGGACCGCTGACACAGAGACATGAGGTTTCATTCAGAAAACTCTCAGGATTTATAGAATCAGTTCTCAGGTCAAAGTGGGCTCATGAAATCTGTAAAACTGTACTGAACGCGTTTTGGTGTTTTAGTTGTTGAAAAATAGCAGAACTACAAGCTCATATCGCGCCACTCGGTGGCGCGATATGAGCTTGTAGTTCTGCTATTTTTTTGAAAAATTGTGAAAACGTGGTGCAAATTTTTGAATACATTATTTTGGAAGCAAACCTTTTTAACCCAAATCTTTGCTTCTGGGGGATCCCCTAGAACAACATGTTTTAAGGTTCTGCAGCTAAATAATTATTTCTGGGGGTCCTTCCTATAAAATATGGATGCATCACTGACACAGAAAGAAATTTTTCCAGAAAAACTAGGACTAGGATTTAGTGTCACAAACTAGAATTTAGTGTCATGGACTAGAATCTAGTGTTGGGAACTAGAATCTAGTGCCAGAAACTGGAATCTAACTTCAGAAACTACAGTCTACTGAGAGGAGCTATAGAATCTACTACAATCAGTGCAAATTTGCAAAATCAAAACTAAAAGAAACATTATGTTTGGCATTAAGCCCTGTATACAGGATGTTCCGCCGTTAGTTTGTTTAAGCCTTACTTCTTTTATAATGGTTGTAATGTAGCACTCGAAATGATGGTTTTAATGATTCCGTGGCCTGTCAGCGGCCTTTTATGTAAGGGATAATATCTGACCATTGTCAGCCAGAGGTGGTTAATCACACTGAGGGTCGAATTATCTACTGAGAATGACCAGATATTATCCAGCTTAATACGTGGCTACCTTAATGACCCAAAACACACGCACACAAAAAAGTATTCCTTGAGTTTTGCTCTGGCACATTTCCAAAAAAGTAACTCGTTACTATAGTTTGTCCCAATTCATTTTCTTGCTAGATTTAAAAATAATAGAGCCAAGACTGCCCGGTGTTGTATATTCCTCCTTCTGTTAGTGTATAATAAGCCCTCACTGCGCGTTGTTGCCTCATCCTTACTTCTGTGAGTGATGTGCATAGTTACCCTTTTTCTGTGTACACATCCTGTGATTATTATTTTTCCCAAGGGGCCGAATGAAATACATAAAATATTGTGGAGGGCCAAGACTAAAGGCTGACCTAAAGTCTGTGTAATATTAATTTAATTTCAAGATAAAAGTAAGAGTAAGACCAACCATTTTGACACCAGGGCCCTCTATTTATTCAGTATTTGAGCCACAGAGTACCACCATTTGATGACATTTTAGCCCCACAGACCCCAAAACCTTCTTCAAGATTTCGTTTGTTTTTGTCCACAATTCCAGGCTGGATTTGGGAAACAAAACAGGATAACAAAAATGACCATTCTCTTACATTCTCTGATCGAATGTGTAGACTTTGGGCTAATTCAGATGATGAATATTTTAACTCTTGAGAGTGTAAAAATGAAACCAAATGGACCCGCAAGGGTCCATTTGGTTTCATTTATACGCTCTCAAAGAGTTACATCTGGTTAACCAACTTTCCATATTTAACTTGGAACTCTCTCAAGGACCACTGGTGGTCCCCGGGCCGGTCAGAGTCAGCCAAAGGGCCGCATTTGGCCCCCGGGCCGCATAATGCCCAGGTATGGTCTATAGTGTCTAGTTACTCTAGTATGAATCTTTTATTTCCTAAAGGAAGAAAGAGGAAGTTCGTTTCTAGCCTGGTTATTGACACACAGCTGCTATCGGCATGCTAAAAGCATGCATTTTGGGCAGTCAGGATACACACTTTTGGAATTACACAAAACATATGGTAGATCCTCTGGCTGTGTTATTGGAAGTAATGTTTAATTCATTGTTTGGCTGATGTGCCTTCTACTGTCTCGTTCTTATCTGGTTGATGATGCCAGTCCACAGCTGTTTTTGCTCCTCACGTGGGCCATGCAGTGTGGAGAGGGAATCATGCTCTCTGCCTGGTTGGAGACAGAGTAGCCTACCGCGCACGGCATATTGTCTGTATGTGCATCTGACATACTTTGGAGCAAACCAGTTCGTATGTGTATGACCATCAGCGAACAGGAGTTTGTGCAACTTGTTGTTGTTGCTGGTAGTGGTGGTGGTGGTGGTGATGGTTGTGGTTTTCATGTGCCCAATGTGGAGTGCTACTCAGCCGCGAAATCCTGAGGATTTCATGGGAATTCAATTGTACTGTATTAAACTGTGGCTTTTCACATGTTTGGGAAGCAAATTTCTGGGGCGGGGAAGTGGCCGATGGTCGACCATCAGACATTCAAATGTAATACAATGTAACTAAATTGTGCATACATTTAAAAAAAAAAAGAAATTGTGTTGGATAACGGAAAATAACGGAAAATAATCTAGTATTGTTACTTTTTATAGAAAGTAATTTGTAACTTAACAAGATTAGTTTTATGGGCAGTAGTCCAATAAAATAATGAAATGACTTCAGAAAGTAACAATCCCCAACACTGGTCACGACCCAAGTTCACTTTGTCCGCCGTGAAATGGTCTGTACATGAAACATTTAGGAAAAGCCTATGAGGAAAATGAATGGGGAAATAACTTCTGGGCGGCAGGTGATGTTATGAAAGGGGCGGGACTGCTCAGCTCTATAGAAGAAGTGGTGTCCGAAAATGGATCCTATTTGATAAAAAAAAAAAAACTCAACTCATGAGCAGCAGTGCAGTTTGGTACACACAGTTCCATTAGTTCACTATGCTTTCAAAAGTGATGCTTTGTGTGGTCCCATTAACGTTGACCTCGCAGCAATATGCTTCAAAATGATGCTGCCATTTGTCCTCATGATAGAGTTATTAAGGCCAGGCGATTTCCACTCAACAACGTTTTGCTGAATATTGTCCCGAATATAAGACCGCCCTGGTTATAAGACGACTTCCATTTTTCAAGGCTCATTTGTGTAAAAAGAACATTGAATGTCAAATAATATAGTCCCCAAAAGCCCAAATATAAGGCAACTCAATTTTTAGCAAATTCCCACTGAAAAAAAAAAAAAAAAAAAAAAAACACTGTCTTATATTCAGGCCAATAGGGTATTGTTTTCCTTCAATGGGCTACAAGTTCCCAACAGCACTGAATCGTAGGTTTTTTTTTTTGACGACTAGAACTCAAAGTTACAATAGACTGACTTTTCCTCCAAATCCATCTACGGCAAATCTTTCTAAAAAAGTTCACAATGTGCTCGTTGGGCCGTTTTCTCATTGTGTTTGTTACAGGGCGGATCTAGGCATGGGCATGGGGGGGGGGGGGGGGGTCAAATGCTCCCCTAAATGCCCAGTCTGCCCCACCAAACATGAGGGCATCAAAAAAAAATCCCTTACGGGTCTATTTGGTTCCATGTTTACACTCTCAAGAGTTAAAATATTCATGATCTGAATTAGCCCACTTAATAAAATAATTAAATTAAATTAAATTAAATTAAAGGTAGGGGAAGTGATTTCACTTTTGTCAGATATCACCCAATTTTTTTTTTCTGCTAAAATGCTCTATTATACGGTGTGCAGACCATATATGGAGTTTCCCCCTCCCTACGCCCCTACGTTAGCAGAGGAGCTAATAAAAGTTCCCCGGGTGGAGGGTAAATTCTCCCCCAATCAGGATCGAGCAGCAGGTTCACATATTGTAGCTACTCTAGTGCGCCCCTAGTGCACCCGGCTGGTACTACACCATGAATTTCAAATCACTTAGCCCACCTAATTAAGAAGTATATACAATATAAAAGAATGGTCATTTTGATTCACGGTATGGTTGCCTATTTTGTTTGCGAAAATCCAGACTGGAATTTTGGACATAAGCAAAATAAGTATTTAGTTTTGGGGTCTGTGGGGTGAAAATGTCCTCAAATGGTGGTCCGTGGCTCAAATGGTGAATAAATAGTGGTCCCTCCCTGGTATCAAAAAGGTTGAAAACCACTGGAGTAGGCTATAGGCTTTAATCATAATCACTGCAGCAAATTGATTTGACCAGTGTCACATGTTTCGCACACACACACACACACACACCACACACACACACACACACACACACACACACACACACACACACACACACACACACACACACACACACACACCCCTGCACACGATCAGAGTGTGGATGCGAGGACACACCAACCAAACCAAAGGTGCAAGCGGACCATGGTTCGCTTTAAACAAACCAAACAGTGCCAGTGTAAAAACGCCTTAGATTCTCCAGAAAAAATATTCGGGGAAGAATCCATTAAGTACATGATGGACTATGCTAATTAATTAATGCTAATGTGATTTTATTGTGAAATGACATGCAAACTATACAGGCTTTTTATGTTTTATTTTTATGCAGTGAAATGCATGTGGTGTATATCTGATGTGTATGATTTTGTGGATGTTTTAGAAATGATTTCCAACTGTTGGTGCTTGTGTTTCTGCCAGGACGTGTACCACTGGCAGATAATGGATGGAAACCTGACGCAAAACATACACAAGTATTTGCCTTTGATATGTGAGTACTCAGACACAGTGCTGATGTTTTTTTCTTTTCATATGCTAGTATCTACATTCTACACGCAGTGGTGATTAGGAACTGTATCGAAAAACGCATTTCAATTTTAAATATGGGAGCGTATCGATATGCCAACAGGAAATATCGTACCGTATTATTTGTCTATGTATCATAGCATTTTGCGATGAAAATGATGCATTTCAATTAATCATAAGCGTAATAGCGTAATAGCGTAAGATGTGCGTTTGATTTGGCAATATATAAGAAGACAAAACAATAAAAAGAATTGCCAGAGAATCACTGTTTACTATTTTATATCTATAACTATTAAGCTCTGCCTTAAAATGCCTCACTAGCCACACACTTCAATCATTTAATGTACTTGCTGAGTAGTTTGTATCGTATCATATCGTGTTGCCATAATGAAACGCATCACAATACATGGCTGACGATGCGATACATGCAGGGGTTGACACTAAGGTCTCCGAGGCACTTGCCCATCGGGCAAGTGCAAGTCAGGTTCTACTTGCCCTCAGGTCATGGTCACTTGCCCCCCAAAATTATATTGTAAATTTTGCATTTAAGTTTACTTCCTACTTGGGTGCTTTAAACCAGGGGTTTTCAACAGGTGGTCCGGGGACCACCAGTGGTCCCTGAGAGGGTTCCAGGTGGTCCCCAGCTAAGTTGGTTAACCAGATGTAACTCTTGAGAACGTAAAAAATAAAACCAAATGGACCCTTGTGGGTCCATTTGTAAAAATGAAACCTTGCAGGTTTCATTTTTACACTCTCAAGAGTTAAAATTCATCATCTTAATTAGCCCATAGTGGTCACAGACCCAGTGGTCCCTGACCCCAGCAAAATGATAGTTTGGAACCAAATGAACCTGGGAGAGAGATAGGTAGAGATAGCTAGAAAGCAGGGAAAGACACAGAGGCAGAGTGCAATGACTGCCTTCAAGATAAATTTATCTTGTGTTGTGTTATAGTGCACTAAGTTGCACACTTGCCCGATCGGGCAACCAGGTAGCAGCCTTCACTTGCCCCACCATTTTTTTTACTTTGTTATTGTTATTTTAAGCAGCATTAGTTTACATAAAATACTTTTTTAAATTAAAATTGATATTTTAATACAGTTGCTATATTGTCACGCCCCTAATATACTATTGCTTTTAAAATGTATTGTTACAGAACTGCTGATGTGTCCTATATAGTGGTGACATGTCCTATACCAGGGGTCGGCAACCCAAGATGTTGAAAGAGCCATTTTTGACCTAAAAATTAAATTCAAAATCTGTCTGGAGCTGCATTTTATTTATTTATTTATTTTCCTGAGAGTGTGCACCAAAGTGTGAACCAAATGGACCCTGACGGGTCCATTTAGTTCCATTTGCACACTCTCAGAAAGAAAGGTCCTAAAAGAAAAATCATTAACATGGTGAAACACAACCTTTCTTCAGAAATGGAGTTTCTAAAAAAATAAAAATAAAGGAGTTTTACAGAACTCCATTTCTAGGTACTAAGGTATATTAATGACATAGTAAACTGAGTAAACCTTTGAAAATGGGTGGTTCAGATTGAAAGCTCCACCTCTGATAACTGCTGGGCTTTTTTGACATGGCCAAGTGCTACTTTAACTGGCAACTGTCAGACAGCGCAACACATTTTGGGTGACTGACATGTTTATATTATTTTGGTGTGGATCACTCCAGTGTGTGTATGTAATAATGCTACTGAGCCACTAGGGCTGTGCTCTAGAGCTGACCCCTGTCCTATACAGTGGTGAGGTGTCCTATGCAGTGGTGATGATTCTGAGAAGTGTGCTTACATTAGTAGGAATGGATTCAGCATTTTTATGATGAATGACCAAAAGCTGAGTCACCAGGCCTATGGTCATCAACCCTCTACAGTAGGGTGACCATATTCTCAAAGGAGAAAACCAGGACACCTTAGCGGGGGGGGGGGGGGGGGGGGGGGGGGGGGGGTTCACGAAATATTCAGATATCGAACAGGCGCTACTATCGCCTCGAACAGCTTTTTTGTGTTTTTCTGTGTCAATGTGGGATTTTAGGTCCCTTGCACCACCATTGCAGAGCGAGACATACGTGCCTGCTTCGCAAACAGTGCACAGTGCTTCACTTTTGTATCGCCCGGGTCTGAATACAGGGAATTTTTTCTGTAACTCGTCTGTAAACGTGCACTTGCGCTTGGGCATGGTGGTGGAGACTGGCAACCACGCTGTCTAGTGTCTACTAACTGATTGACAAAGGCTGCCTGCACTGACTCTGCTCAGGGCTGAGGTCATCGTGCCTGTCGATTTACTGGTCCGATGTAAGCAAAGACGTGTCGGAAAGGAACTGAATGAGAGTAATTTTACAAAAACCAGGACATTTCCTCATTTTCTAAAAATAAACCAGGACACCCAGGACAGGACGTGAAATACGGACATGTCCTGGGAAATACGGACGTATGGTCAGCCTATAGACTACAGACCACTCCCTACAGCAATTGATCATACGACACAGCATTTCAATCTGATTCGTCCATTTTTCGTCCCAATTACAGCTGATGGGGAGAAAAAAGGTTTGAGTGCAAATACTGTAACTTCTGTTCTAAATCAGTCGATATAAAATTTTAATCAAAGCGCTCATTTTTGATAGCACATAGCGGCGCTATCGTTAGTCGCCTAGGAAGTATACTGTATGACCTCCCTTTGTTCTCCATCGTTGGTTCTTTGTTTTGGCTGCTCTTAGCCACTAAGCTATGAAGCTCCAATGGACATTGGGGTTTAAAAAAACAAACAAAAAAATATAGCTGCAAGCAGCAATAAAACGGGATCAAGCAAGCAGCAATAAGGAGTAAGAACAATACGCACAAATAAGCAGTGTTGGTCTATATTACTTAGGAAAGTAACTTCTTTACTTTACTCATTACCCCTTAGACAAAGTAATATCATTACTTTACTTATTACTGGAATTGAAGAGTAATATATTACATATTACGTTATTACTTTCCCAAGTTCTCAACACCGCATTTGAAAAAATAGAGATGTACAACATAATCTGTTTAGCGAGCTCTTTTTAGAACTGAATCCAATTTATTGGAATAATAATAGTCTCCAATCTCACAAACTGTACCTGAAAACAAAGCCAACATAATCTGTCTCTTTGACTTTTTAAACTTCACAATTGTTTTCAAAGACAGTTGAGGTCTTGTATTTTAAAATAAAATACAAAATAAAGCAGTAAGCGATTTGTAGTTTACATAGCTGTGCGCAGGATGCAGCGTGTGGACTAGATTTACAATCTACTGCACATCTCTGTTGTTACAGTACCTGTCGATAGCTTGTAAATCTGTTCTATTTTTGCGTGCAACAACAAGCTCATTTTAAAAAAGTAACTTGGCGTTACTTGCAAAGTAATGCGTTACTTATTACCCATTTTTGCAGAGTAATCTCGTTACTTTACTTTTTGGAGCAAAAGTAATAATATTACAGTAATATGTAATCTAAAATTAGTTACTGCCCAACACTGCAAATAAGCCATAGAAACATGGGAGCCTGAACTTCAGAAATACATCAGGTAATTATGGGAGCAGGGAAGGGTTTTTGAGCCCTGCCCTGACTGACTCACACAATCATGTGATTGTGGAAGCACAGCAGGGTTTTTGGAGACTCTGACTTTGTATTGTCAGCAGTGGGACTTGAACCCTCAATCTTGTGTTCCGAAGTCAGGCACCCTACCGACTGAGCTATCCAGGCACAATGATTTGCTTAGTTGTTGTCATCAATGAAACAACCAACAACACGCCACCAAGCAGTAAGCAATATGAACAATATGCACAATTCAGCAGTCCGAGGGTGGAGCTTAGTGGTCAAAGTGACACAATTGTTTCTCATTAATCAAGGAGCATGTGGAAACAAGTTCCACATGCTTATTCCTCTCACACAATCTGGCACAATGTACTTGCTCCAGTGTTGCCAGAGAGAAACAAGCAGAAGAAGACTCTTCACAAAGCAGCAATTTTCATTGGCTTATAAAAACGTCATTTTTTGATGAAAACAAATTTGCTTCTGAACTTTTGTCCGGATGGGGCCAAAGTTCTCATGTAGCAGGTGTCATGCAAATTGATCAAAAATCCAGGCATAAAATCAGGCATGAGCATTTTTCAAACTGCTTAAAATGGCAGACACTCTGGGGGTGGAGCTTACCAGTCGAAATTACAGATGTGTTCCACATGAATCAAGGAACATGTAGAAACAAGTCCCATGATTTTAAGCCAAACGAAGCCTGAGTTATGCTTGGTCGAATGTTTCAGTTTCAAAGAATTGCTATAGCGCCCCCATTTGAGCAATTGGAGTAAGACTGGTTTTGGTGGTATTTGTCATCCCCCTCTACAAAACTGTAAAATATCAGAAGCAGATAACGCTGCATGTGTAGATTAGGGGCAATTGAAGAATTTTCACAAACGAGCAATTTTCATTGGCTCGTAAAAACATAATTTTTTTCACTAAAAACAAAATGCACACCCATTTCATGTTTATATGGCTTCAAAGCTCATATGTAGGTCATTTTTATGCATTTTGATCAAAGATTGTAGGAGAAGAGACATTTTAACTGTTTTACATATAATTCAAGATGACGGTTCATCTAAAGGTCAGAGGTCAAAAGTCAGAATACAAAAGTTGTTCGGCATAAACAGACGCATAAGTGAATATAAGTTACATTTCTGAGAGTCAAGTAGTTCATGAGTTATGAGTGTTCAAATTTTGCATTTTCAGTTGAGTGCTATAGCGCCACCATTTGGCCAGTAGTCATGGGCTTCTGAACTAACACGGTTCATGCAAATTGATCAAAAATCCGGGCAGAAAATCAGGCCTACGCATTTTTTCAAACTGCTTAAAATGGCGGACACCCTGGGGGTGGAGCTTACCAGTCAAAATTACAGATGTGTTTCACATGATTCAAGGAAGATGTAGAAACAAGTCCCATGATTTTAAGCCAAACGAAGCCTGAGTTATGCTTGGTCGAATGTTTCAGTTTCAAAGAATTGCTATAGCGCCCCCATTTGAGCAATTGGAGTAAGACTGGTTTTAGTGCTATTTGGCATCCCCCTCTACAAAACTGTAAAATCTCAGAAGCAGATTACGTTGCATGTGTAGATTAGGGGCAATAGAAGAATTTTCACAAACGAGCAATTTTCATTGGCTCGTAAAAACATCATTTTTTTCACTAAAAACATGATTCACACCCATTCCATGTTTGTATGGCTCCAAAGTTCATGTGTAGGTCATTGTTATGCATTTTGATCAAAGATTGTAGGAGGAGATGCATTTTAACTGTTTTACATATAATTAAAGATGGCGGCTCATCTAAAGGTCAGAGGTCAAAAGTCAGAATAGAAAAGTTGTTTGACATAAGCAGACGCAGATGCAAGTGAATATAAGTTACATTTCTGAGAGTCGAGCAGTTCATGAGTTATGAGTGTTTAAAGTTTGCAATTTCAGTTGAGTGCTATAGCGCCACCATTTGACCAGTGGTCACAGGCTTCGCATCATCACCGTTTGGCATCACCCTCTACCAGATTACCAATTTTCGTGAAAACCGACTGCACGGTTCAGCCAGAACAGCTATTTTTGGCGGAAGGAGAAGGAAGAGAAGGAAAAAAGAGACAGAAACAAGAAGGGATCAAGTCCACTTCGTGGACTGCTTGATCCCTTAACAAGAAGGGATCAAGTCCACTTCGTGGACTGCTTGATCCCTTAACAAGAAGGGATCAAGTCCACTTCGTGGACTGCTTGATCCCTTAAAAACAGTTCGGCCTTTTGAAAATATTGCCACACATTCTTTTCTTTTCAGCTCAGGTTCTGTATTTTATGGTTTGTTCCAGCTCATGTCCAGGTGGCTCAGGTTCTGTATGTTTGATTTGTTCCAGCTCACATCCAGGTGGCTCAGGTTCTGTATGTTTGATTTGTTCCAGCTCATGTCCAGGTGGCTCAGGTTCTGTATTTTATGGTCTGTTCCAGCTCACGTCCAGGTGGCTCAGGTTCTGTATGTTTGATTTGTTCCAGCTCACATCCAGGTGGCTCAGGTTCTGTATGTTTGGTTTGTTCCAGCTCATATCCAGGTGGCTCAGGTTCTGTATGTATGTTTGATTTGTTCCAGCTCATGTCCAGGTGGCTCAGGTTGTGTATGTATGTTTGATTTGTTCCAGCTCACATCCAGGTGGCTCAGGTTCTGTATGTATGTTTGATTTGTTCCAGCTCACGTCCAGGTGGCTCAGGTTCCAGGTCGTAACGAACCAGACAGCCCCGGTGAGGTGAACTACAACTACGTGTTCAACACCCTGCAGCAGTGTGGCTACCAGGGATACATAGGATGTGAATACAAGCCTCTAGGTCAGTATGGCTCCTACCAGGGATACATAGGATGTGAATACAAGCCTCTAGGTCAGTATGGCTCCTACCAGGGATACATAGGATGTGAATACAAGCCTCTATTAGGTCAGTATGGCTCCTACCAGGGATACATAGGATGTGAATACAAGCCTCTAGGTCAGTATGGCTCCTACCAGGGATACATAGGATGTGAATACAAGCCTCTAGGTCAGTATGGCTCCTACCAGGGATACATAGGATGTGAATACAAGCCTCTAGGTCAGTATGGCTCCTACCAGGGATACATAGGATGTGAATACAAGCCTCTAGGTCAGTATGGCTCCTACCAGGGATACATAGGATGTGAATACAAGCCTCGAGGTCAGTATGGCTCCTGCCAGGGATACATAGGATGTGAATACAAGCCTCTAGGTCAGTATGGCTCCTACCAGGGATACATAGGATGTGAATACAAGCAGGGGCGGATTGGCCATCTGGAGCACAGGGAGTTTTCCCGGTGGCCTGCGCCACCTAGTGGCCTGGACATTTCTTTTTTTTTTTTTTTTCTTTTTTTTCCCTTTTTTTGAAAACTCCGTGGCAGGCCAGGGCGCCAGGCCCAGGCCAGGCAAACCAGTGTTTCTATCCTTCAAAAAAGAAAAGGTGTCCTACACCAGAGCCTTCAAGTAGGAGAGTTGCCATATTCCCGTTCACTCCTGTGCACCAGGGCGCTGCCTCGCGCTGCTGGAGGCTGTGTTGCCAACTGCCAAGATCCAAAATTAACTAGAGGCACTTCCGAAATGCACTAGAATGCGCTAGGTGCTCGCCTGGAACATACAGATCAAAATGACCATTAATCTTCTACATTCTCTAGTTGTGTAGACTAAGTTGGGCTAATTCACATGATGAATATTTTAACTCTTGAGGGTGTAAAAATGAAACCAAATGGATCCATTTGGTTTCATTTTTATGCTCTCAAAGAGTTACATTTGGTTAACCAGCTGCCCCCCCCCCCCTCCTCTCAACAAGAGAAGATCTGTATGGCTCTAGCAGTGATTCCAGGGTTGGATTGACCATAGGGCGTACAGGGAGGTCTCCCGGTGGGCCACGACCCGTAGGGGGCCGGTGGTTATCACGGCATGATTAAAAGCACTGCTTTTCAACCTTTTTGATCCCAGGGCCCATTATTCATTCATCAGATTGTTTTGAGCCACAGATGACCACCATTTGATGACATTTTAGCCCCAACAGACCCCCAAAACTAAAGATTTATTCTGCTTTTGGTCCACAATTCCAGGCTGGATTTGGGACACAAAACAGTCGAACATACAGATTAAAATGACCATTAATCTTCTACATTTTTAGACGTGGGCATTTTAGATGAATATTTTAACTTTTGAGAGCGTAAACATGAAACCAAATGGGCCCTTGCGGGTCCATTTGGTTTCATGTTTACGCTCTCAAAGAGTTACATCTGGTTAACCAACTATACCAGGTAGAACAGGTCCATCACATGCTGGTTGTGGCGGGCCGGTCTAGGCCAAATCACGCTAAAAATGTCCGGGCCGAATTTTTTTCACCCAGTCCACCACTGAGTGATTCTCAACCCCTTTAATCTCATGGACCCTCCTGGTTTGTCACTTGCCCGCTTGCACGGGGCAAGTAAAAAAGATGGTGGGGCAAGTGAAGACTGCTACCTGGTTGCCCGATCGGGCAAGTGTGCAACTTAGTGCACTATAACACAACACAAGATAAATTTGTCTTGAAGGCAGTCATTGCACTCTGCCTCTGTGTCTTTCCCTGCTTTCTAGCTATACACAATTCCAGGCTGGATTTGGGAAACAAAACAGGCAAAACATACACATCAAAATGACCATTAATCTTCTACATTCTCTAGTTGTGTAGACCTGGGCTAATTAAGATGATGAATTTTAACTCTTGAGAGTGTAAAAATGAAACCAAATGGACCCGCAAGGGTCCATTTGGTTTCATTTTTACGTTCTCAAGAGTTACATCTGGTTAACCAACTTAACTGGGGACCACCTGGAACCCTCTCAGGGACCACTGTTGAAAACCCCTGGTTTAAAGCACCCAAGTAGGAAGTAAACCTAAATGCAAAATTTACAATATATTTTTGGGGGGCAAGTGACCATGACCTGAGGGCAAGTAGAACCTGACTTGCACTTGCCCGATGGGCAAGTGCCTCAGAGACCTTAGTGTCAACCCCTGCATTAGTCTTCTGTGGCTCAGGAGGTAGAGCAGGCCGTCCTGTGATCCATGGTTGAATCCCGGCTCCTCCTGTCTCCTATCTCTTGGGCAAGACACCTAATAATGACCCCAACTTGCTCCTGATCTGTGGTTTTCAACCTTTTTTCATACCAGGGCCCACTATTTATTCTGCATTTTAGCCACGGACCGCCATTCGATGTTGAGTTCAGTCTCTCTGAGCCAAAACCCAAAGGATTTTCCAGTTTTGGTCCACAATTTAGGAGAGATAAACTGTCAAAATGTTGGTCAGTATAACAACCCTTCTACATTTTCTAATTGTGTAGATTCTTGAAAATAAAGCAATTCAGATGTTTTTAAATATAATTTCCCTCACAGGTCCATTTGGTTTCATTTCACGCCCTCAAGAGTTACAGCTCCATAAGGGTTCATTTGGTTACCAACTGTCCATCATTTAGCTGGGGACCACCTGGAACCGTCTCAAGCCTTTCCATCTCTGAGACTCCCAATTCATGTTATGTAAAATTAAGGCTATCTTGAATCCGAGAGTGCACGAATGTACACGTGTACACTCCCGAGTCACATACCCATAAGGGTCCATTTGGTTCCTAACTATCATTTAGCTGGGGACCGCCTGGAACTCCTTCAAGGGTCGCTGGGACTTCGGAAATCGGCGTATTAGATGACAGAAGACACACACACACACACACACACTGTGTTGACCTGCACTATTATTACTTTCCACTCCAGCATCGACTGACGAAGGCCTCGGCTGGTTGAAAGATCATTGGACGAGCTCTGCGTGATGTCACTGAAGGTCGTCCATGTGGCTCCGCCCACCAGGAGCCACTCAGCTACAGGCGATTAACAGTCTAAGACAAGTCCACACTGTTGATCTATAATGTATACATTATACAAACAGGGTCAAAATAAATGGTGGACTTGAGACTGCTATTCATCTAGATACTGTAGAACTCAATTAAAGGAACATTTCACGCTTGTCACAAGCTTGATTTATTGTCGTTTATTGAAACAGAAATTGCACAAAGGCGACATGAAGGGATAAATCAGTAATTTCACATACTCTCATCAGATTCAGCATTTGAGCCACGGACCACCATTTGAGGACATTTTAGTCCTACAGACACGGAAACTAAAGATTTCTTTTGCTTATGACCAATAATCTTCTAGTTGTGTAGAGTAGACATGGGCTAATTCAGATGATGAATATTTGAACTCTTGAGAGTGCGGGTCCATTTGGTTTCTTTTTTTTACGCTCTCGAGAGTTACAT
This sequence comes from Benthosema pterotum, assembly GCA_039105355.1. NCBI lineage: Eukaryota > Metazoa > Chordata > Actinopteri > Myctophiformes > Myctophidae > Benthosema > Benthosema pterotum. The sequence goes on along the minus strand of CM076983.1, from coordinate 3,428,881 downwards.
CTGGTTAACCAACTTTTCATAACCAACTTAGCTGGTGACCACCTGGAACCTCTCAAGGACCACTGGTGGTCCCCAGACCACTGGTTGAAAAACACTTACTTAAAGGACATGATGATATCCTTCTATACCAGGGGTTTTCAACCTTTTTCATCCCAGGGCCCACCATTTACTCAGCATTTGAGCCACGGACCACCTATTGATGATATTTTTAGACCCACAGACCCCAAAACTAAAGATTTCTTTTACTTCTGTCCATGACCATTACTGTTCTAGTTGTGTAGATTAGGACTGATTTCCATGATGGATATTTTAACTCTTGAGAGTGTAAAAATGAAACCAAATGGACCCGCACGGGTCCATTTGGTTTCATTTTTACATTCTCAGGAGTTACATTTGTTTAAACAACTTAGCTGGACCCGCACCACCTGGAACCCTCTCAAGGACCACTGGTGGTCCCCGGACCACCTGTTGAAAACCCCTGTTCTATACAGTACAAGTGTCTGATCTAACTGCCTGCTTTTCCTAAACACATCACCGCTAGAGGGCGCTGGTGTACCTTTGCTGGAGGGGGAGGTTGGAGGTTAATAGTACAGTAGAAGGGAGTAAAAGGGGGGTGAATTAAAAGGAAAAAAAAAACATACTTTATATATATATACCCAGCAATACATGCCAAAGATGGGATTTAAAAAATAATAATAATAATAAATCCATAAAATCATTTTAATTACTTTCTGAAAACGAAAACGTGCTGTGTGATGACAATAAAAAACAACAGACGTTAAGCTGACCTGTTTTTATTGCATTCCTGAATTCTCCACAAACACTGGTATCTTAATTGCAGTCAGAAATAGTCTGCTTTTAATCCCATTCTGGCATCCAGACAGTGCATTACTGGGTTTAAACTCAATCATCACGTTAGAATATATATCTCAACACATATTCATAGTGGTAGATTTGCTTAGGGCTGCAAATATTGGCCAAAAATGTCAATTGGACATTCCTTTTGAAAGCTCTTGTGGATTCGAACGAATATCGAACGGTTCGAAATACGAATATATGCACTATACTGTATGTTTATATAGAATATAGACTATATTGCATATTAGGCTGCTGCTGGACACGTACTAATGTTCGGTAAAACTTTCTTTAAATGCACTGGTCCTGTAGGCCACAGGATAAACGTGCCACAACGTGCAAATATTGTATGCTTTTCATTGCACCGAGCTGTGAGTCAACAAAGTCAATGAAGTAGCAACAAGTCTGGCTGTGGTCCGACGCATTTAACTTTTAACTGCTCTCGTGTCCATGCAGCACCGTCCTGCAACTCCAATAGCATTTTCAGTTCGAACCTTTTCTTAATTTGGTTATTCTTTTATTTCTTCTATTCAATAATTTGTTCGGAACATTCTTTTGCAGCCCTAATATAGCTCATCGTCCAGCTCACTCTTCAGTTCAGCGTCAGATCAGCGTTTCTCTTGTGTTTCTTTTTTAATTATTTATTCTTAAAGAGACATCCCAGTGATTTGGGTGATTTGGAAAACCCTCCGGTCCCCCCCTGGTAACAGGATGTGCACATGCACACACTCTACAGTGGGGGGAAATGCAACAGGCCGATAGGACATAACAGTACACCAAAGCCGACCCCCACTCCATCCTGATTACACCAAACTTATGTGTGTGTGAGTGGACTGAGCTAATACTCATGGACTTAACTATAAAGGTCTTTTACTTACGTCACCATTACATCATGACCTAAACCGGCCAATCGGAGTACACCGAGAGACGACCGACCACGCACTACCGAACACCGCGCACTGATCACTTAACGTGCGCCCGCACCGCTCACGAAAGTAATTATGTCAAATCTAATAGGAGATTGGTCATTGCGGGCAGGGTGAGTTCCCATTGTTTGGAAGGATTAGATGGTGATGTCATGGTGGCATAATTAAAGGGGAAGTCCACCCGTTTTCAACATTTTTTTTTACTTTTACTATGTCATTGATGTACCTTTGAGGTGTTGGGTGGACATGATAAAAAAAAGGTTCCCCCATCCTGTTCCCAAGAAATGGAGATCTGAAGAAAACCACTAACATGGTGAAACATCTTGATGACATCATCAAGATGTATTTTCACCATGTTAATGAATTTCTTTAGACGCTTCTGAGAGTGTACAAATGGAACCAAATGAACCCTAACGGGTTCATTTGGTTCCATTTGTACACTCTCAGAAAAAATGTTGAAAATGGGTGGAATTCTCCTTTAAGATATTTTTATTTTCTGACAACTATTATTGTTGGTGCTAGTCGGTACTCGAAAAAGCGCAGCTCCAGTTCACGTTTGTTTGACGAAAAGCTGGACATAGGGAAGGCCCAGCACCCCTCAGACACGAAGCAACGACTGCTAAAACACAGTCCCAGAGGAGCAGGGTTCCCTCATACAGTACAGTATAAAAGCCGAGTCATGAATGTAATTTGGCTCTATAAACCATTTAGTTAAATGATAAAAATCACTTCTATGACTCACTGGGAAGTACAGAGATGTGCTGGGGATTGATGTCATATTTTTTTAGTGCGTGCGCACATGCACACACTCACACACACAAGCTGGCACTGAAAGGCGGGTAATGGGTGGAAATAAAGTCTGTTTTAGCCTTTTGCAAAGTCATGAGACAATGTTCTTAAGTGGTGATGTAACAGTGTGCATGGCGAGGTGCGATGGGGTTAGTCTATGGGGAATAGCCCATTGGCTCATTTTATGGCACTCCTCTGGCGCCTCACATTTTGTTTTAAAATCATGTTGATTTTGGTCATAGGTTACTGTCGGTGGTATATGGCCAGCTTGGTTTATAACCATAGTTGTAGTATATAATGTGTCCTTTAGCTGCTTAGTTGTAGTATGTTTTAGTCTTAGCCATTTAGTTTAGATGTCCTGTCTAGTTCCTGTCTAGCTGTCTGTTTATTAGTATATTATTAGTATATTAGTATATTATGTGTCCTTTATCTGCTTAGTTGTAGTATGTTTTAGTCTAAGCCATTTAGTTTAGATGTCCTGTCTAGTTCCTGTCTAGCTGTCTGTTTATTAGTATATTATTAGTATATTATGTGTCCTTTATCTGCTTAGTTGTAGTATGTTTTAGTCTTAGCCGTATAGTTGAGATGTCCTGTCTAGTTCCTGTCTAGCTGTCTGTTTAACTTTCACTACTTGCCACTTTATAATTATAATTATACCTGGTTGTAGCTTAGCACCTTCACCTCACTTTATACTGTTACAGTTGCACTTTAAATACTCTAGTCTGTTGCACTACGTCACTTACTGTTTCTTGTATTGTTTGTATTTGTTTTTTTCTTATCGCACTGTCTATTGTCTTATTGCACTGGGAACAATGGAAACGTTATTTCATCCCTGTATATGTCCTGACATACACCGGAATGACAAATAAAGAACCTTGAACCAGGGGTGAAACATAGTCACCACCAGTGACTGTTACGTCACCCTCGCAGGATGACCTGAGCTGGATATTGTATTGTTTTGTGACACTTGCTTTGGCAATGTAAACATCTTTTTTTCTAATGCCAATAAAGCTCCTTTGAATTTAAATTGAATTGAATTGACTGGGAAAACATATAACAAATATTGTATTGATTTTATAATTGCAATCAGGGGCGTAGCTAGCAAATTTGGGCCCCCTGCAAAGCTTTTCCACATAGCAACCCCTAGTTTGACTCCTCACAAGGCCAAATTAAAAAATTCTGAATTTTAGAAAATTGGCTATTGGTACCCCGACTTTGTGCAGTTTTTTATGAAGTTTCCCACAGGAGTTGAATTTCAACTTTTTAGATGTTGTTAGATACCTTTAGAAACACATTGGTGAAGAGTTTGCTTGGTAACGATTTAGTTCCCAGATATGCCAAATGTCTGATAAAATCCCCCTTTATTATTTCACTGTCTTGACTTTGCTTATGCTGTTTATGAACCTGTGTCTTCAGAGCGTGCTTCAAAGCAATTTGTTGAATTTACTCTTTTGACAAAATGTTTGGGGGTGAAACCTTCACGTTTAGCAGTGTAATCCACGGACCAAAGCGGGGGCAGGTGGCGGGGCTTCATGTGCGCGAGGAAATGGCGTCTCCATCGGCGTTGCAGCTCCACCAAACCTTGCGGGCCTTTTGCCGCGTGGGCGCGCACCACCTTCAGCCCGAGGGGCTCGTAGGCCTGGTAGTAGAGGCCACAAGCCTCTCGCAGCGCCTGCGGACTCGGCGGCATGTCGTTGCGCACCTCCTCCTTCGTCTCTGCGTTGCCGTGATAAAACCCTCTGACGACGGCCTCCAGTTCTGCGCGACGTTTCTCCGGAAGGCCGTCCCCAGCGGAGAGGAGAGCCCGGGCGGCCAAGTGCACGCGCCACAGGTACGAGCCCTTTGTGCGGTGCACGTCCCCCTTGACGCCACACTCCTCGACCAGCTGTCGCTTGAGCGCTTCGTCGTGGGTACAGGAGGCGGCATGGCAGATGATGCACAGCATCAAAACGTCGTGGTTGCCGTGTTTCTTCATCTCTTGGGGGAAATGCCGCCTGTACTCGTTGGGCACAATGCATTTGCGTATGTACATCGGATCAGCTTTGCCGCACACGACGCAGACATTCTCCATGGTAGTGCGATAGTAAGAATCGGCTCGTCCCGACGGTTCGAACAGCAGCCGCACCGTGAAAGGGTCTTCGCTTCGGAGCTCTCCACGTCCTATGGAGATGTACCACATCGCTCTCCGTTTGTCACAGCGAGACAGGAGCTGGTCGTCTGGGGCATGAAGGAAGCAGTTGTCGTACATAGGCCTTTTCCTGGCATAGAAAGGCGATGGCTTTCTATTATTTTTACGAGGGTCTGGGACTTGCACAACTCCGGAACCCGGGCCATCATCACAAGGTGGTTTCCCGAGTCTCCGTTTCCGCTCTCCATCAGAGATCTTCTCCTCCTCGCCGTCTAAAACTATCCGGTGTCTGAAAGGCACATCGATCAGGCCCTGGCAGCGGACAGCCAGCTGAGAGTAGGTACATCCAGCAGCGTTGGGGGAGCCGGCTCCAGGGTAAAGGCTCAGGAGATGGAAGAATATGGCGACGGAGACCTGGGCATCTCTGGCCGCATAGGTGATCTGTTCTGCTGTCAGCTGCTCAGCCTCCCAGTCGCTGCAGCGCAGCTTCGGGGATTTGTCGAGAGACACGTTCAGCACATCCGCGGCCAGCGACTGCAAACTGAGGCCATCACAATTAAACGTGACGCGCCCGCCGCCTCTCAAGGCAAGGTGGCGCAGGTCGACCGCGCCACGCAAAGACAACGGGCCGCAGTCCTCCCGGGCCAGGCGCTTCCCGTCGTCGTAGCAGCCCACGCCAACTTTCAGGATGCGGGGATCGCGGAGGACTTCGAGCAGGCCATGTGGAAAGGGCTGCCGGCTGCCGCGGAAGGAAACCAGCCTCACCAGCACGCAAAGGCCCGAGTAGGACGCGATCTGCAGCAGGGAGACCGCCGGGGTATCTGCGTTTGCCGAGACCCATTCACAGTCGATGCCGAGGACAGGGAAGACTGACAGTTCCTGTCGCAACGAGGGCCACACCCGGTCCCACTGCTCTTCAGAGCTTACCACCACCGGCTTCACCCCCAGCAGGCGCTCAGGAGACGGCAGCGAAATGGAAGGGGACAGTTGTACAGTAGCGGTTTGACAACAACGGCTTCAGTCCCCTTTTCAGTGCAATGTAGTGTTGTTGGCGCAGTCCAGCAACTTAAGGGCTGAATTTCTTCTTTTGCGGAAGTCGATGACACAGGTTGTAGGCAGCTTCTTTCTCGGCGTCCGAAACGCCTGCCAGAACCCGCCCAAAGAGACGCCTAGCTTTGTCGTTAGAATGGTGGTTAGGGATTGCTGTGGCACCATCACATCTTTTAGAGGCATCCCTCTATTTTAGCAGGGTGAAACCTTGCAAACCTTTCACCTCGTACTGAATAAATGCCTTTACACTTAGGGTTCTACTACAATATTTTTGCAATATTTTTTGCAATATTTTTGCAGCTACAGTATCTTAGTGACTGTTGTTTGTCCTGTGTGTATTGGCCAGAGTTGATGACTTAAGGGATCTCCGTATATCTGCCATCGATGGCATAAGGTGATGTCACGAGGCGTGACCATAAGGGGTGGGACAAACTGACTGACGGGAAAGAGTTAAAGACGTAATCGGTTGGATGGCCCCCAACTGCCACAAAAAGTGTCAGCTCATTCACTTCCTCTCTTCAATATTTTGGAAGCTTAACATCACCGTGGAGCCGACTGACAATGATGCTGACTATAGTTTTATATATTTTCGCATAGTTGGACATGCATTGCATATATTGTTATATTTTCAGGTCTGGGCAGTTGACGTATTGTAATGTTGGTGCACCATAGCCCAGGCACCAAACACCCACTCTTCTTCCTCTCACTGAAAAACAGAGACGCTGCCTGGTTTTCTGTCAAACCCTCACTGGGTGTGATATGGTCTCTGCTATCGCTGGCCATGGTAAAACAACTCTGTTTAACAGGTAATAATACTAATATTTTGGGCAGGGGACAGGGGATGCATTAATTAAGGCTGGTACTGTGATCTTCCTCTACATGTACCAGGTACTACTCTGGGGGAAGTTTGACACAGCAACTTCTCATGCAAGGCAGTGGCTGGGATGATCAAACCGGAGACTCTACCTCCAACAGAGAGTGCCGCGGCACAACATTTGCTCCATGCCTACCTACAAACTCGGGATTGGCTCTGCATGTCTCCGGACCCCAGTGACTATGGATGGACAGCAGGTGTTCACGGTTATGAGCCAGTTCCAATTCTGGACCCCATGGCTCCTGAGGAGCTACTCCAGTTTGCAAGCTGCCATTGGCATGGAGATTGCAGCAGCCAACGATGCAGCTTCAAGAAGAATAGTGTCAAGTGCATCTCAGCTTGTGCAGTCTGTCAAGGCATTACCTGCTATTATACATATATATATATATATATATATATATATATATATATATATATATATATATATATAATATATATATATATATATATATATATTATATATATATATATATATATATTATATATATATATATATTATATATATATATATTAATATATACGGATATAAGAATGCTTTTCATGATGAAGGCATTGTGGGTGAATATTCACACATTGACTCATAAAGATTTCACAGGGCCATATCACTGTTTGCTCTGACTAATGTTACAAATTAATTGTAATAAATACAACGTTATGTAAATGTAATAAGCAGTTGTTCCACTAAGGAATGGATGTAGTGAAAAACAAGTGCTATAAATGAACTCAGAATAATGAAAAAACTAGTTTGACTCCTCACAAGTTACTTAAGGCCAAATTAAACATTTCCGAATTTTAGAAAATGGCTATTCGTACCCCGACTTTGTGCAGTTTTATTTATTTATTTATTATTTTTTTTATGAGGTTTCCCACAGTAGTTGAATTTCAACTTTTTAGGAGATGTTATTGGGCATCTTTAGAAACACATTGGTGAAGAGGTTGCTTGGTAACGAATTTATTCCCAGTTATGCCAAATATCTGATAAAATTCCCTTATCGACGCCGCTGATTGCAATATAAATCGATCCCCCCCCTTGTCCCTACTTTAGACAGACAGAGAGAGAGAGAGAGAGAGAGAGAGAGATGAGAGAGAGAGAGAGGAGAGAGAGAGAGAGAGAGAGAGAGAGAGGAGAGAGAGAGAGAGAGAGAGAGAGAGAGAGAGAGAGAGAGAGAGAGAGAGAGAGAGAGAGAGAGAGAGAGATCAACATCAGTGTGTCAGTAGTGAGTGGAGAACGAGCAGCCTCACTACTGCGTTAACTCTGGGAACAACACAGTCAGGCAGCGACTTGTTCCACATACATCGACATACATCTCTCTGTGATCCATCTCATCTCCCGAGGATTACAGTCTACAGACCAACATCTGAATTAAACATATTCAGATCTTTTTCATCGTTTCACACGGACGGACGCCAACAATCCCAGAAGGATTTTGTACGACGGTCTCGAAGCTCGGTGCTGCTGCGCTCAATTTCACCAGTCTATCCCGGTGAACTACCTGCTATACCTGCACACAGATATGGTGAGTCTACTCTCTGGTGAATCTCTGCCTGGTCCTTATGCGATCATTATGCTATGTCGGTTTTTTTTTTAATCATAAATGTGGGACAGACAGTGGTTGTTGTTACTCCAAAGTCAGGTCCGGGGACCACCAGGGGTTCCGCGAGGGAGTTCAAGACAGTAGAACAGAATCTAACCCGACTTTCGGGAGAGACACTGGGCATTTTGTCGTGTCCGACAACGACATCACTCGAGTCTAAGTGCACACACGGAGTTTTGCTTGTGGGGGAATGAGCTTTTCTGCCTCGAACTTAAACTGACACCTTGTATAAATGCAACACTTAAAATGACGAACACAGAGTTTGGCCTGTCCGATCACTATTCGCCCAGAAATTTCAATCCGAACCGCCGTAGTTTTCGATATAAATGGCGTGTTTTCGTCCACTCGTCTCGGAATCTCTCCGTTTACCCCAATAGAGTCGCGTAGACAGTTGTACTATTAGCGCTGGACGGGGAGCGAACTCCCGATACCTGTGGATCGAAACGCCGTTTTTATTGCAAAACTACGGCTCTTTGGATTGTACCGTCTGGGCGAAAAGTGATCGGACAAGTGGAACTTCACGTTCGGGGCCTTAGACGTTGTATTTCTTCAAGGTAAGACTCACTTTGGGTCAGACACGTTCATTCCAATCCACCCGATGTTTCGACAAGCAAAACGACTTATGTGAACTTAGACTGATCCGTCAGACTCGAAACATACCTACGATTCTAGAATCTAAATCTAAATGGCCAAGCTCAGTGAATCCTCACTTCCAGCGAAAGATGCACTGAGCTTGGCTATTTTGTTAAAGGGGAACTCCACCCATTTTCAACACTTGAAATGACATTACTATAGCCTAACTTAGAGAGGTTGTGTGGACATGATGAAAAAGTTCCCCCAATTCTGTTTCCTAAAAATGGAGGTCTGAAAAAAAACATTAGGCCTATAACATGGTGAAATACATCTGATGACATCATCAAGATGCATTTCACCATGTTAATGATTTTTCTTTCAGACCCCTTTTTCTTGAGAGGGTACAAATGGAACCAAATGGACCCGCTAGGGTCCATTTGGTTCACATTTGTATCCTCTCAGGATTTTTTTTTTTTGAAAATGGGTGGAATTCCCCTTTTAATGTTCATCTCAGCAGTTTCAGGGGTAAGAGTAATTCCTAAACTTTTGCATGCCCCAAAATGACTGTAAAATTATGCTGCAACAAATTATGTACGCAAATTGTTCCATTTGTGTAGCTATAGGGGTTCATTTGGTTACAAACTACACATGTCTACCCGTTCAAGTAGAGAGTAGGCTAGTTGCAACTTAGTTTTGTACATATTGAAGCTATCTATCTATCTATCTATCTATCTATCTATCTATCTATCTATCTATTATCTATCTATCTATCTATCTATCTATCTATCTATCTATCTATCTATCTATCTATCTATCTATCTATCTATCTATCTATCTTTGTCACTCACATCATCATGGTAGGCCGTGTGTGTGTGTGTGTGTGTGTGTGTGTGTGTGTGTGTGTGTGTGTGTGTGTGTGTGTGTGTGTGTGTGTGTGTGTGTGTGTGTGTGTGTGTGTGTGTGCGCGCAACATGCACGCCTGCTCTGTGCTCGTGCACGACACAGTTTGAGCCCAAAAATCTTTAAAGCATTGATTCTCCTATACTTATTTCTCCCAAATGCCTGCACTGTCCTGATGGCTGTGCACAGTGGCAGCCCTGAGCAATTTGGTGCCCTAGGCAAGGATCCTTCCCTTCTTCACAGGCAACTGCCTCCTCTGCCTATCGCCTCGGTTAAAGGGATATTCAACTTTCAAAAAAACCTTTTGGTCATTTTATGGTCTACTCAGTCTCATGTGAACACACCAGTTTATGTTACTCCATTCAGTATTTAGATATTTGATGTTCATTTTAGCGTATCTTTTTTTTTTTTTTTTTTACAATTTAGGTTGAGGTCCAGACATTTAGGATTTGGGACGATTGATCGATGGAAGACAGGACCTATCAGACAACAGGGGCGGATGTACCATTTCCCAATTGGGAGGGCAGGAGAAAATGCTATGGGGGTGGCTTAATCGCCCAGGGCGCGTAGTCGCACCCATACCGTTTTCGGTTACAGGACTTTCATTATTCAAGTATAAGCATCAGTAATAACATCAGTTGTTGTTGAAGTTGCAACAAACACGCAGCATGCATAAAGCTAAAGGTCGGACTCAGAGAGTTTTCTGTTTTCAATGATGAAATGATGGTTTAGTGGTGACACAGTGGTGGGGCAGACTGGACATTTAGGGGGGCATTGCCCCACTCATGCCCATGCCTAGATCCGCCCCTGCAAAAAACACTTTGTGTCTCAGAAAGACTCTCTCTCTCTCTCTCTCTTCTCTCTCTCTCTCTCTCTCTCTCTCTCTCTCTCTCTCTCTCTCTCGCTCTCTCTCTCGCCCTCCCCCTGGTCAGGCCAGATGGCGTGTCCACCTAGAGCCAAGGTTTATTCCCATTGAAGGGAACGTTTTTTCTTGTCATCATGGCTGCTATAAGTGTTTGCTCAGTGGGGGATCGTGGTGGCATGAGGAGAAGTCGCCGCTTCTCTGACTTGCCACGATTAGGAGCATTTTCGTTTTTACTTTAAAGCGCGAATAAAACGAATTCCTAAAATAGTTTTTATGTAAGGGATAACACCGGACCAAACGGTGATCTAACACATTCTGAAGTTATCTGAACTGAAAAATAATTCAAAAAAGATTTGTGCCATATTATCGCCATTTTCAAAAATATCAGACCTACAAGCTCATAGCGCGCCACTCCGTGGCACGCTATGAGCTTGTAGGTCTGATATTTTTTTTATTAACTTAAGTAATGCCAATGAAGTAATGCTAACAATGATAACTAATGCTAATAATGTTAAGCGATGCTAATGCTAAGTATTGTTAATAATGCCAATAATGCCAAGTAATGCTAAGTATTTTAATAATGCTAAGTAATGCTGATAATGCTAGCTGATGCTAATAATGCTAAGTAAGTAATGCTAAGTAATGTTAATGCTAAGTAAGTAAGGCTAATAAGGCAAAGTAATGCTAAATATTGTTAATAATGCTAATAATCCTAAGTAATGCTAATTATGCTAATAAAGAACATTAGAACACCAGAACGCGTACTGTACAGAAAGGGTCGGTCAGTTGAAACAATTCACCAGTTCGAATGGTGTTATCCCGCTTATTACAAGGCTTACATTAACAAGACGGTTAATGTGTATACGCCATGCTATTTATATTGGAAATGAATGGGTCCGGCGGTGAGGAAGAGTGCAACTCATGGTTGGACACTGGGGAGAGGGCGGGGCTTACAGAAAGGTCAATTCTATCCGGATTCCCTGAAAATAGATAAGAGTTCCTCATGCCCATATTTTTTTTTCCGTAGCAAATGCAGTGTTAGGATTTAGACAAAGCAGTGAACAACATCTCGTGCATTTTCACAATAAACCTCCCAGGAAAAGTCAAAAAGAAGAAACAGACACTTGTGCCATGACGATTTAGAACGGCGACGTCTGCAAATGCGTCGTCTTTATGAGCGCGATCTTTATCGAGGGGCACCACGCGCGTGGCGTCCTCAATGGCCCAATGGGTGAGACATCACATAATGTGACATCCGGGCCGGGCAGGAAAGCAGACATTGCTCCGAGACCACACCCAACTTGGCGCGGGAGTGAGTATGGAACTATAAGCGGTCCTCTGGAGTGAGTGTGGAACTATAGCGGTCCTCTGGAGTGAGTGTGGAACTATAGCGGTCCTCTGGAGTGAGTGTGGAACTATAGCGGTCCTCTGGAGTGAGTGTGGAACTATAGCGGTCCTCTGGAGTGAGTGTGGAACTATAGCGGTCCTCTGGAGTGAGTGTGGAACTAATAGCGGTCCTCTGGAGTGAGTGTGGAACTATAGTGGTCCTCTGGAGTGAGTGTGGAACTATAGTGGTCCTCTGGAGTGAGTGTGGAACTATAGCGGTCCCTCTGGAGTAAGTGTGGAATTATAGTCTTAAACTATACTTCATGACCACGATACAAAATAATAATTAATAACTATGGCCTAAAACAGAATCTAACTGTACTTCACCTTCACTCTATTGGCCTTGGATAGCTAGGCCTACAGTATGGATTGATTTTTGGTTAACAAGTTGCCTCTATTACATTTAAAAGGAACCCTGCCTAATGAGACAAATATGGATAATACATTACTTGCCCTCTTAACTAGAATTGAACATTTAAAAACATAAAATAAGCTCTTTAGTTTAAAAATAGTTAATGTTTTTATCCCAAGGGGGTCGCCATTTTATTGTGCCTGTCACATGACTGCCATAGTCAGGGGTTGACACTAAGGTCTCCGAGGCACTTGCCCATCATGCAAGTGCAAGTCAGGTTCTACTTGCCTCAGGTCATGGTCACTTGCCCCCCAATTATATATTGTAAATTTTGCATTTCAGTGTACTTCCTTGAATTCCTACTTGGGTGCTTTAAACCAGGGGTTTTCAACAGAGAGGGTTCCAGGTGGTCCCCAGTTAAGTTGGTTAACCAGGTGTAACTCTTGAGAGTGTAAAAATGAAAACCAAATGGACCCTTGCGGGTCATTTTGTTTCATTTTTACACTCCCAAGAGTTAAAAATTCATCATTATTAGCCCAGGTCTACACAACTAGAGAATGTAGAAGATTAGGTCATTTTGATGTGTATGTTAATTTGCCTGTTTGGTTTCCCAATCCAGCCTGGAATTGTGGATAGTTAGAAAGCAGGGAAGACACAGAGGCAGAGTGCAATGCCTGCTTCAAGACAAATTTATCTTGTGTTGTGTTATAGTGCACTAAGTTGTACACTTGCCCAATCGGGCAACCAGGTAGCAGTCTTCACTTGCGCCCACCATTTCTTTACTTGCCCCAGGGAAGCAGGCAAGTGTTAGTGTCAACCCTGATAGTGATGACGTCACAGAAGATTCGCTCCACAGTAGAATAATGCAATAGATCAAACTACTATGTATGGTCTGTTTTACAGTTCTGTTTGTAATAATGACAATGGCGACCCCACTGGTGAAATAAAGAACAGCGTATATACAACAATGTTTTACGTTTCAATTCTGTATAATCATGGAATGTTCTATAGTATGTGCCTATACTACAGGTATTCTGTGACGTCATCACTGTGACAGGTCATGTGACAGGCACAATAAATGGCGACTTCTTGGGATAAAAAATTAATATTTTTAAACTAAAGAGCTTATTCTATGTGTTTTAAAGGTTCAATTTAGTTATAGAGGGCAAGTATAATGTATTATCCGTATTTGTCTCATTAGGCAGGGTTCCTTTTAACTAATAATGCCATATTTGAACTATTTTGTGAAAATGTGGGGGAAGTAATCTTCTACCTTTATGCACAATACAAAAAAAAGAATAGTCCAGAATTCATATGATCCGATACATTGAAGTTGGTTTCATTTTTACACTCTCAAAGAGTCACATTTGGTTAAGGGGAATTCCACCCATTTTCAACATTCTAATGTGTTATTAGTATACCTTAGAGGTGCTGGGTGGACATGATAAAAACGTTTCCCCATTCTGTGTTTCCTAGAAAGATGTTTCACACTAACATGGTGAAACATCTTGATGACATCATCAAGATGTATTTCACCATGTTAATGGATTCCTTTAGACGCTTTTTTTTTCTTCTGAAAATTCAGAAAAAATGTTGAAAAAATGTTAAAATGGGTGGCATTCCCCTTTAAGCAACTTTCCATCATTTAGCCTGGGGACCACCTGGAACCCTCTCAAGGACCACTGGTGGTCCCCGGACCAACGGGTTGAAAACCACTGTAGCGCGTGTACATATATGCTGCATTCCAGATTGTATTTTCACATGAGCGGACCGGTCGTCGTTTTGGCGCGGGGGTTGGGGGCGGGGGCGGGGGGGGGGGGGGGGGGGGGGGGGGGGGGGGGGGGAGGTAAGTGGAGTTGTGGGATGAATCACGGAGCATATGTCCAGGAGATCACGTGACAGGCCAGGCAGGGCAGGGATTGGCCCGTGGGGGTGGAGAGGAGACGGGATGTGGCCCCGCTGTGCCCCTGGGCCTGGCAGCAGTGTCCCAAAACCCTCCCGCCCGCCCCGGCCCGGCCGACCGGCACATAGACTATAGTGCTCAAGTAAATGGGCTACAGTACTAGTATTCTACATCAGGGGTTTTCAACCTTTTTGATCCCAGGGCCCACCATTCATTCAGCATTTGAGCCAGGACCACCATTTGAGAACATTTTAGCTCCACAGACCCCAAAACTAAAGATTTATTTTGTTTTTGTCCATCTTCTAGTTAGTGTGGACTTGGGCTAATTCAGATGATGAATATTTCAACTCTTGAGAGCGTAAAAATGAAACCAAATGGACCCGCAAGGGTCCATTTGGTTTCATTTTTACGCTCTCAAGAGTTACATCTGGTTAACCAACTTAACTGGGGACCACCTGGAACCCTCTCAGGGACCACTGGTGGTCCCCGGACCACCTGTTGAAAACCCCTGTTCTACATAATACTAGGCTACACATTTCACTCAGATAACTCACAATTGATTTAAACCCCATTTTAACCACATTTTCACCATTTTTCAATAATATCAGATCTACAAGCTTAATTGGGAGCTTGTAGGTCTGATATTTTTCAACAGCAAAAGTAATGCAAATAAAGCTAAGTAATGTTAATAATGCTGACTAAAGCTAATATTGTTAAGTAATGCTAATGCTATCAGTAGTAATGCTAAGTAATGCCAATGTTAATAATGCTAAGCAATGCTAATGCTAGGTATTGCAGCGCAATTGCAATTCATGTGTATATCTTTGACGCACTTTCCTAGTTGGTAGACAAACATAAGCGCACCCTTTTCGCATTGGCCTGTTATAGCGCCAACAACAGGTGGATGTTTCCAAATCATCCAATTACCATCAAAGGCATAAACAAGAATGGAGAGAACTGTGCCCGGAAGGGTACTTTTTCTAGTTAGATTTTTTTTTTTTAATCATGATGAGTTGAAGCTATAGTGGTTGTTATACAGGTACAATCTGTGTGTGTGTGTGCGTGTGTGTGTGTGTGTGTGTGTGTGTGTGTGTGTGTGTGTGTGCGCAGACTGGGGCCTGTACATTGGCACATGGACAGAGCGCTCTGCGTCTCCCCTGAAGGAGACAGGAACACACAACCACACCAACGGTCCAAACAATGCTGAAAATAGTTCTAGCTACCATTAAGATCACAGTGATATACTGTATGTCTAGTTCACCCCACCTCCTGTAACTCACCTTGGTTTTGAGCGGTGCTAGCCACTCCCAGTGAACATCTATGTGTGTCTGTCCATATACTGTGTGCGTGTGCGTGTGTGTGCACCTATATACCGTACTTTCCGGGTTATAAAGCGCACCTGAATATAGGCCGCATCGGCCAAATTTCGGCGAAGAAATCAATTGTGTACATATACAAGACGCACTGGCCTGTTAGCCGCGGGTGTTTTAATGCTTAATTACCATATGTAAAGGTTCTTGCACAGATGAG
Organism: Benthosema pterotum; assembly: GCA_039105355.1. Lineage (NCBI taxonomy): Eukaryota > Metazoa > Chordata > Actinopteri > Myctophiformes > Myctophidae > Benthosema > Benthosema pterotum. Next base: position 3,413,155 of record CM076983.1, on the reverse strand, counting down.
ATTGTCGGCAACGAAATGCTGTTTGAGAAGCATCCTTTTTATTATTTAAACGACTACAGAACTGCACGTGCTGTATGTAATTAACGCTAGAGCCATAGACCAGGGACGGATCTAGTAATTCAGATGATTAAATATAATTTAACTCTTGAGAGCGGTAAAATGAAACCAAATGGACCCGCAAGGGTCCATTTGGTTTCATTTTAACGCTCTCAAGAGTTAGATATCTATACATTTTAGGGGGCTGTCATGTGATCGACCTGCACGGCCTGTGTGATCTACTGGTAGATCACCATCTACCTTTTGGGCACCCTGCTTTAAACACATGTGATTACCAAATAATTTGACTTTGACTGCTTCATTGTCTGTCTGTCTGTCTGTCTGTTGGCATCCCTGTATCTATTTGTATCTACCTAAAGTCTGTATACACTTCACAATACAAACTGTCACAACGGAGCATGCCGGCATTTCTCTTATAGGCAGAAATAAAAGAGTGCGCCTCGCGAATTCCTTCCTTACACCCCTCTAGTGCTCTGTCCAACCCCGCGGGTCGCACTGCACCGCACCGCTCGCCAGCATTCCCAGGCGAAAACACGAGCGAACGGTGTTCACAAGAAACCAAGCGTGAAAAACTAGCCACGTACGTACAGTATGTTTAGACCCAACGCAGAGGTGTCCCACGGTGCCATGTGCCTGCCGCCATCTGTTCCACACAACAACACTATAGCAGCAAGCTGACCCGCTGCAGCTTTTTGGACCTTTTTTTTCTTTTATACATTTTTCACAAGTGGCAGACGTGCAAGTGTAAAGTGCATTTACAAGTGCAGTTCATGTGCCGCGAGGTATTCACTAAAATTTCCGATATGTCGATAATTCCACTTCGTTGAAGCTATTATTATAGGCAACTTGTACAGACGCGTGCACACATGCGCAGGCACACATGCACATACACACACACATGCACACACTCTGAGCTACAGACCATAGAGTCCCTTTTGTTCAGTCCCTTTTGTTCAGTCCCTTTTGTTCCGAACTAACTTTTATTTTGGTACCGCCTTGAGCAATTGAGGGGTCCGAAAACTGAGCTCCCGGGAGGGCTGTTGCAGCCTGAAAGAGGGACATTTCCAATATTTTCCTGAGAGTGTACAAATGTGAACCAAATGGACCCTAGTGGGTCCATTTGGTTCCATTTGTACACTCTCAGAAAAAAATACGTCCTAATAAGAAGAAACAAACCAAAAACAAAACATTAACATGGTGAAACACAATTCGATGATAGAGACACCACTGGACTGATCCCAGTGAACAGAGTTTTACGACAGCGTAACTCTGTCTATACTCAGGGTCTTCCTGTTACTTGCCAGACTATAGTCTGGCATGGACAGACTGTTGCTGAACTTGAGATTAACTTCCAAGATGTGAAGAGATTTCAATGTCACAGACAGACGGGCAGACAGACAGACAGACAGACAGGCAGACAGGCATGCATACAGGCAGGCAGGCAGGCATGCAGGCAGGCAGGCAGGCAGACAGGCATACAGGCAGACGGGTAGGCAGGCATACAGGCAGGCAGGCAGACAGGCAGGCAGGCAAAGTATTGCAGGTTTTGTATTGCAGGCAGGCAGGCAGGCATACAGGCAGACAGGCAGGCAGGCAGACGGGTAGGCAGGCAGGCATACAGGCAGGCAGGCAGGCAGGCAGACAGGCAGGCAGGCAGGCAGGCAGGCAGGCAGGCAGGCAGACCCACAGGCAGGCAGGCAGGCAGGCAGGCAGACAGGCAGGCAGGCAGACAGGCAGACAGACAGGCAGGCAGGCATACAGGCAGGCAGGCAGGCAGGCAGGCAAAGTATTGCAGGTTTTATCCTGGAGGAGGTTGTCATCGTGAGTACGGCTGACTCCACACTTCTCGTACGACGCCACAGGACACACACACACGCGCGCGGCACGCTAGAGTGGCACTGAGCGATGCCGTGGTCTACACGGAGGTACACGGAGCAGGTTGTCTGCAAGCGCTGCCATCACAATGTACAATGGAGTCATTTAGCAGACGCTCTTAATCCAGAGCGATATGCATTAAGTAAAAGAAAAAACAGATTGTAGTACATCATATACTGTACATGCAGATTAGTTGCGACTACTTTAAAATTTACCAATTTACAATATGCTTTACAATTTATAATTTAAGCACTAAAACATGGTAATATATTTGTCATCTTAAATGCATGTTAGGTAACTGCTGAGTCTGTTTAAAGTGGAATTCCACCCATTTTCAACACTTTTCTGAGAGTGTACAAATGGAACCAAATGAACCCTAATGGGTTCATTTGGTTTGCAACTTTGGTTTGCAACTTCACACAGCCATTGAAGAGGAGTGGACCAACATTCAACAGGCCACAATTGACAACCTGCTAAACTCTATGCGAAAAATATGTGTTGCACTGCATGAGGCAAATGGTGGTCACACCAGATACTGACTGGTTCTGAGTCCCCAAACCCCCAAAAAGGCAAAAAAAATGCCCATTTCTGGGTCGCCTATTGTGGACAGTCTAAGGCACACCTGTGAGGTGGGATGGATGATCTCGGCAAAGCAGAAAATTGCTCACTATCACTCACTGTTAGACAGATTTTAGACAGATTTGTGAACAATGTTTGAGGGAAATTTTAATATTGTGTATCTGGAATGAATTCTCGATCCATCGATTCAAGTCCATCTCATGAAAAATGGGAGCAAAAACAAAACAAGAGTGTAGCGTTCATATTGTTGTTGAGTAATTGAAACAATCATTGAATCATGGCACACAGTGCAGGATGCGGTTCTGTTAAGTTTCATCGCCGATCACGCGCTCGTCGTGTTCTTACCGTGGGGCAACGCTCGCCCAACACGACGAAGGCGCAGAACACGACGAAATGTAGATTTCATTCTTTAATCCAACTATTAGTCCGAGCGCATCGTCTGATAAAGATCCCGTGGCTGACTTTCATTTGGGACAGAATGGGCGAATGGGACTATTTTTTTTGTCCCATTCGCACCCATTCAATCCAATGTATTTAAAAGCCTTTCCTGAGAATCTGCCCCTGAATGTCGTGGAGCGCACGGGTAGATCCACTAGGGCTGGACGTCACTTCCTGACTTTTGACCCGGAACTTTTTGCTCAGATCGTCAGAGGACAGGTTAGTCAAGACACCAGAAACAGAATGACGTCATCCCACATCCTGTTTAGGAGATCTGGCACTTCAAAATAGTTTTTTTTTTTTAACCGATTGCACTGGCTTGAGCCGTGGCATACAGCAGAAAATGACGAACACGCGGTCGCAGCCAGTGTGTTAAAACCTATAGGTCGGTCTAAAGATCTCAACGGGCCTGAAAATTAAGGCCCGGCCCTAACAGTTCAGGCCCTAGGCCCTACTAAATGGAATAGATTTTAGGCCCTACCCGGCCCTAAACTGTCGGGTTTGGGCAAAAATTGAGAATTCGCCACAGATTAAAAATGAAATGGCAATCAGCACCATCTTCATAATAGGTAAATACAGAAAATAACTATTATTCTTACCATAGTAAAATAATTCAATATATAATATTTTTTCATGGGGCCCGAGGCCCTACCCGGCCCTAATTGTTATGATAGATTTTTGGGGCCCGAGGCCCGAGGCCCTACCCGGCCCTAAATGTCGGGTTCGGGTTCGGTCCTGATCGGGTTCGGGCAGAGTTTGAGAACTCTAGGTTGGTCCCTCAGAGTCTGTAGCCCAGCATGGTTGGTGTTAACTTAACGGCTGTGTGGGGGTCAATAGTTCATACCCATGTACACAGAAACTTAGGGGGCTTACAGCACACACAGTCACTCTTGGGAGCACCCATCACCACTCAAAAGAGATGATTAGATTAGGTTAGTCAGGCAGACAGACAGGGAGAGACCACTTGTGTGACAGCAGGTGAGCAGACGCGCACACACACACACACACACACACACACACACACACACACACACACACACACACACACACACACACACACACACACACACACACACACACACACACACACACACACCCCGGGGTGAAACCCGACCCCTGTGACATCATCACTGCATGCTCCGCCTCTGGCCTCGTTCACACGGACAGACAGACAGGCAGGACGGCAGACAGACAGACAGACAGACAGACAGACAGACAGACAGACGGAGAGACAGACAGAAATGAGGTCTAGAAATGGAGGTCTGAAGAAAATCATTAACATGGTGAAATGCATCTTGATGACATCATCAAGATGTATTTTCACCATGTTAATGGATTTCTTTAGACACTTTTTTTTCCAGAGAGCGTACAAATGCAACCAAATGAACCCATTAGAGTTCATTTGGTTGCATTTGAAAATGGGTGGAATTCCCCTTCAACTTTTTCGGTGTTTTGTACTATTCTAAACGTAGCTGAGCTACAACTCATCTATAGACCTCATGCCGCAATTCACATTCGGAAGTGTACTTACAGTATATTAAGTGTACTTACAGTATATTGAGTAGCCTACAGTTATGATGCACCTTTCCTGTTTTCAATGCATTTACTTTACTACTTTTACTACCAAGTATTTCTCGAAGTCAACTATGGTATTTTAGTATTATTATTATTTCTTTTACTACCACCACTATGGTGATTTGACGTCTTGTTTTCTTTTGGACTGGTACTCGACTCTATTCACAATAGCGGACCCGCATTTGTGACCGACGTTCAGTGATGAACACTCGCTTCCCAATCCCATACACACTTTTCATGCACTTGGGCCAAAATATGGAGTGTGACACACACACACACACACACACACACACACACACACACACACACACACACACACACACACACACACACACACACACACACACACACACACACACACACACACACACACAGGCTCACTTTGCAAATACACGTGACTATTACGTCTAATGGGAGAACACTCTTTCGACACAGTAGACAGATCGGTAACCTGGTTCTCTCTCTCTCTCTCTCTCTCTCTCTCTCTCTCTCTCTCTCTCTCTCTCTCTCTCTGTGACCTGAAGCTACGGTTCGTTCGCTACTCGCACTGATGTCAGGAGTGACTGCGGAGAGAATCAATCAGCCGCTGAGGTCTCTCTCTGTCTCTCTCTCTCTGTCTCTCTGTCTCTCTCTCTCTCTGTCTCTCTCTCTCTGTCTCTCTGTCTCTGTCTCTAGCTCTCTCTGTCTCTGTCTGTCTGTCTGTCTGTCTGTCTGTCTGTCTCTCTCTCTCTCTCTCTCTCTCTCTCTCTCTCTCTCTCTCTCTCTCTCTCTCTCTCTCTCTCTCTCTCTCTCTCTCTCTCTCTCTCTCTCTCTCTCTCTCTCTCTCTCTCTCTCTCTCTCTCTCTCTCTCTCTCTCTCTCTCTCTCTCCAGGACAGACATTGTGCGACAGTAACAGAAGGGAGTGCTCAGATGTCTTACTTTGGTTGCTGTAAAACACTGTCAACACGGTGGCCAGTGGTGTAAAGCAGTGGTTTTCACCCTTTTTTCATACCAAGGACCCACTATTTAGTCAGCATTTGAGCCACCGACCACTATTTGATGACGTTTTGGCCCCGCAGACCCCAAAACCCAAAGATTTCTTTTGTTTTTTTGTTTTTTTTATCTACAATTCCAGGCTGGATTTCAGAAACATAACAGGCACACCTAGACCCCTAGTTGTGTAAACTCGGGGCTAATTCAGATGATGAATATTTTAACTTGTGAGCACTAATAACCAGTGGTCCGGGGACCACCAGTGCTCCTTGAGAGGGTTCCAGGTGGACCCTAGGTAAATGATGGAAAGTTGGTTACACTGATGTAACTCTTGAGAGCGTAAACATGAAACCAAATGGACCCGCAAGAGTCATTCGGCATAACAAGGAGGTTTAACTTTTGTAGCATTTGATTATAAATACCAATACTTTTGCTTCACTTGCAACGGAGTATGTCTATATGGCAGGATGGATACTTCGGCTGAAGTAAGAACGTTCCCATCCCTGGGGCGGATTGGCCATCTGGAGTACAGGGAGTTTTCCCGGTGGCCTGCACCACCTAGTGGCCTGGACAAGATCCAAAATGCACTAGTGGCACTTCCAAAATGCACTAGAATGCGCTAGATGCTCGCCTGGAACATACAGATCAAAATGACCATTAATCTTCTACATTCTCTAGTTGTGTAGACTAAGTTAGGCTAATTCACATGATGAATATTTTAACTCTTGAGGGTGTAAAAATGAAACCAAATGGACCCGCAAGGGTCCATTTGGTTTCATTTTTACGCTCTCAAAGAGTTACATCTGGTTAACCAGCTACCCCCCCCCCCCCCAGGGTGGCCTGGCAAAGGCAAAATTGTCCCGGTGGGAAAATATGTGCCAATCCGCCCCTGCCTGCATCCCTTGTGTTATGGCGGCGTGTCATGCTGGAGTCGTAGTTGTTGTGGTAGGAACCGGTTCTATAGCGTACTCTGAACACGACAACATCACAACTCTCCTGGCATGTGATGTCAGGATGGACCGCGGAGAGAATCAATCAGCCACTGTAAGGTTTCACAGCGGCTCTCTCTCTCTCTCTCTCTCTCTCTCTCTCTCTCTCTCTCTCTCTCTCTCTCTCTCTCTCTCTCTGTCTCTCTCTCTGTCTCTCTCTCTGTCTCTCTCTCTCTCTGTCTCTCTCTCTCTCTCTGTCTCTCTGTCTCTCTGTCTCTCTGTCTCTCTCTCTCTCTGTCTCTGTCTCTGTCTCTGGCATGCTGGGTTCACGCCGGTGGTGCGAGTGAGTGTGGCTGGCTGCGTGTGTGTGTGAGTTTGGAAAGTTTGTTTTCTGTGGATTCTACTTTTCCTCTTTCACACCTTTCCCGCATGAACAGGTAAGAGAGTATTTGTTTCTCATTGTGCTGGATTGGATCTAAAGAAGTAAAGGTTTGTTGGTGTTTACACCGGGGGGATGGCGTCCCTCCTCGGGGATCCGCCACCTCCTCCGTCTATCCGACAAGGGGTTCGTATCGTTCCCCCTGATCCCAGCGTGTCGGTGGAGGAGGTTCTGTTGTGTGTTGGGGAGGCGATCGGGCATGACAATGTTCTGTATGCCTCCAGGATGAACAAAGCGGTGGTTGTTTTCATGCGCGATGAGAAAAATGTTAATGATCTGATAGAGAGAGGTGTTGTTGTCAGGGACATCTTCACTACTGTGTCGCCGCTGTCAGTGCCGTCTGTCCGCGTCACTATCTCTGGCGTTCCGCCGTTCATAAACAACTCCCAGCTGCTGGATGAATTACAACGCTTTGGCAAATTCGCTAGTGGTGTTAAAATGGTCCCGCTGGGCTGTAGGGACGCGAGGCTCAAACACGTCCAGTCTTTAAGAAGGCAAGTGTTTATGTTTTTGGATTCGCCATCGCAGACATTAGAGGTTTCGTTTAGAGTAAAATATGGCGAAGGCTCGTATATGGTGTACGCCAGCTCGGGCCAGATGAAATGCTTTGATTGTGGCGATGTTGGCCATAAACGTTTTGCATGTCCTCATAGAGACAGGACACAGCCTGCTGCTGTAAACGGTGAAAACACTCAAACAGCGCGCGCTGGCAGCAGCGCTGAGGCAGGGACTGTGAGAGGGGAGTCAGCTGATCAGCAGGCAGCGGTGCCTGTTAACACAGACGCTGCCAGGTCTGACGCTGAGCCATCCACGTCTACGAGAGGGGTGGGGGTGTCGTTGGTGCAGCATGCAGCTGCAGCGGTGCTGTCTGGGCACACGCCTGTTATTTCAGATGTCAATACTGTAGTTTCGGTCCCTTCAGATGTCAATACTGTAGTTTCAGCCACTCTAGATGTCAATACTGTGGTTTCAGCCACTCCAGATGTCAATACTGTAGTTTCAGCCACTCCAGATGTCAATACTGTAATTTCGGCCACTCCAGATGTCAATACTGTAGTTTCAGCCACTCCAGATGTCAATACTGTAAATGCGGCCACTCCTGATGTCAATACTGTTGTTACAATCACTCCAGATGTCAATACCCTTCCAAATAGCCAAGTTATGGCTGAGGAGGAAATGGAAAGTCAGTATGATACTGATGAATCTTCAGTGCCTTCAGTAAGTGAGAGCTCTTACTCTAACAGTTTTACAGATTTGTACACATTAAAAGAAATCAATGAGTTCTTAGATGAGACTTTTGGAAAGCAGACTAAAGTGACAGACTATTTCCCAGACATTGAGAAATTTATTAGGTCTGCTACAATCTTGCAGAAGAAACGGTATCGCCTAAGAAAGCATATGGGGAATTTAAGAAGTATTGGAAAATCTACAAAGGGCAAAAAGGGCAGGAGGAAAATTAGCTCAAAGAAATGATGATGTTTATGTCTCACAGGGTGCTTTCATTTTCTCCTGTAATGGCTGTCCTTTTCATTTGTTTCCTTTTCTTCCTTCTCCCAATGCAGAGCCTTAAGATAGGATCTCTCAACATTAATGGTGGGAGGGATAGGACCAAGAGGGCTCTAGTTGCTGAAGTAGTGCAGCAGAAAAACATTGATATTTTATTATTGCAGGAAATGCACAGTGATTTAAATAATGAAGTTGAGTGGGGGACATGGTGGGAAGGACTGTGTAAACTCAGTCACGGCACAAACCTAAGTGGGGGTGTTGCTATTCTCTTTAATAAGAGATGCAACCCTAATATCCTATCTACATTGGAGCTAGTTAAGGGGAGGGTTCTTATTGTGAGGGTGGAGGTTGAAGGTCAAATTTATTGTTTAGTGAATATATATGCTCCAAATAATGGAACTGAGAGGCTGGTTCTTTTTAGCACCTTGAAAAATGAACTACTTCGGTATAGTCATGATCAACTTATTATTGGGGGAGACTGGAACTCAACTCTGGATTTTACTATGGACCGAAACAGTGAGGAGCCCCACCTCCAGTCATCTCGAGCTTTGAATGCACTTGTCTCCCAGCTAGACATAGTAGATGCTTGGCGACTAAAGCACCCCAGCACCAAGCAGTATACGTGGGTTAAGGTGAGCGGTGGTCGGGTGAGTGCAGCCAGGCTAGACAGGCTGTACGACCATCACCTTGTGACCATAGATTTGGCAGCTTTCCCTGGTCAAAAAATGAGGTCATACTGGCACTTCAACAACAGCTTGTTGCAGGACAACACTTTTTGCCAGGGTTTCCAGGAGTTCTGGATAGTGTGGCAGAGCAGGAAACTTGATTTTAATTCCCTGAGGCAGTGGTGGGAGGTTGGTAAAGTCCAGCTTCGTATCTTCTGCCAGCAGTATACGGCCCATTCTACTGCAGGTGTAAAGGCAGCGGTACAGAAGCTGGAGGACTCCATTAGCGCCATCGAAGCGGAAATGAACACTAATCCAGGCGCTGTTGCTGACGGTCAGCTGCAGAGCAAGAAGTTGGCGCTGAAGTCTTTCTTGCATGAAAGGGTGAAAGGAGCCCTGGTTCGATCACGTTTTCTGAGCATTAAAGACATGGACGCTCCCAGTTCTTTTTTTTTCAATTTGGAGAAGTCAGTGGCCAGGAGTAAGCTGGTGTCCTCTTTAAAACTTCCTGATGGCAGGGTGACTACAGACCCGGGGGAGATGCGTGGTCATGCGGTGACGTTTTTTTCTAACCTCTATGGAGCAGGGGGGTGTGACCAAGACTGTGTGGCAGAACTATTGGAGGGGCTCCCCCAGCTCAGCCCGGAGGAGAGGACTTTTTTGGATAGAGGGCTTAGCCTGGAGGAATTGACTGAGGCCGTGGGGCAGATGGCGTCTGGTCGGGCGCCGGGGCTGGATGGTCTCACTACAGACTTTTTCAAACATTGTTGGAATGTAATAGGACCCGATTTGCTTTCAGTTCTTGTGGAATGCCTGGATACAGGAGAGTTGCCAACCTCCTGTAGGAGAGCAGTTCTCTCCCTTCTTCCAAAAAAAGGAGATCTAGCCCTACTGAGAAACTGGAGACCAGTGGCTCTGCTATGCACAGACTACAAAATTCTTTCCAGGGCATTAGCGAATAGGCTTGCACGCGTTTTGCCGATGATTATTCAGGTTGATCAAACCTACTGTGTACAGGGCAGAACAATTATGGACAACCTGTTTCTTGTTTGTGATACCATTGATTTATGCAAACTGTATGACCTGGACATTGGTATTGTTTCCCTTGATCAAGAGCAGGCCTTTGACAGAATTGACCATGGGTATTTGTTTTCCACGTTGAGGGCTTTCGGGTTTGGGGACAGCTTCATCTCCTGGGTGGGGCTGCTCTATGAGAGAGCAGAATGTTTGGTTAAGGTTGGTGGGGGTCTAAGTAGGCCAATCTCGGTACAGAGGGGTATAAGACAGGGCTGCCCCATCTCCGGTCAGTTGTACAGTATTATTTTCGAACCTCTGCTGAATAAATTAAGAAGCCGTCTCAAGGGCCTCAGGCTTCCTGGGACTCATTATCCCCCTCTGACTGTTTCGGCCTATGCGGACGATTTAAATGTTTTTATTTCTGACCAGCAGGATGTAGCGGTTCTGCAGGACATTTTGTCTATGTATGGGAAGGCCTCCTCTGCCAGGGTAAATTGGTTAAAAAGTGAGGCTCTGCAGGTGGGGCAGTGGAGAGGTGGTTCAGTACCAACACTACCCACAGGACTACAGTGGGAGACAAGAGGGCTGAAAGTTTTAGGGGTGTTTTTGGGTACAGAAGATTTTCAAAAAAAGAATTGGGAGGGTGTGATGGAGAAAGTGTGTGCCAAGTTGTCTTCCTGGAAATGGTTGCTACGCCAGTTGTCGTATAGGGGTCGAGTTCTGGTAGCCAATAACTTGGTCGCCTCGATGCTGTGGCACAGACTCAGTGTCTTGCCTCCACCAGGTGGACTAATAGAGGATATCCAGAGGGCCCTAGTGGATTTCTTTTGGTCAGGGCAGCACTGGGTCCGCGCCTCGGTCCTGTATCTGCCAGTGGAGGAGGGAGGACAAGGACTGATGGATATTACCTCTCGGCTGGCGGCATTCCGGATAAGGACCGCACAAAGACTCCTGTACGATTGTGGGGTGAGGTGGCTGGACACAGCCAGGCTCATTCTGGGTAAGGCTGGACGTCTGGGCTACAGCAAACAACTTTTTCTTTTAAGGCTGGAGGGGGTAGACCTGACGGGGCTGCCGGCTTTTTATGGATCTGTACTGGAGGCATGGAGGATCCTAAAGGTCACCAGAGATCCTGAGGCCACAGCCGGGATGTGGTTACTGGAGGAGCCACTGTTCCATAATGACTGGCTCCAGACCCAAACTTTGTCCTCAGCTTGCCTGAGAACCTCCCTCAGGGAAGCTGGTTGCACCAAGCTGGGCCATCTGCTGGTGCCTGTCGAGTTGCTACAGGAGCGGATACGCGTCAGACCCAGGCTGCTGAGGCGTGTGATTGAGGAGGTGATGGGGGCCATCCCGCAGCACCTGAGAACTTTCTTACGGGAGAACGGTACTCTAGTGGAGCAGTGGGAGGACGATGTGGATTACTGTTTTCCTGATGTGACTGTTGCTGCCAACGTGGAGCAGATGGAGGAGGAGGGTAGTATCCTGTCGTTCGCCACTCCACAACCTTGTTTGTGTGAGGACTTGGACAAAAAGGCAATGTACATTCTGTGCGTAAAGGTGAGACACTGTCAGTCTCTGCACGCCACAAAAGCATCGAGGTGGCTTGAGTTCTTTGGTCCAGGCTCCTCCCCGAAAGGCAGCTGGCGGTGCCTGTACAAGCCGCCCGTTGACAAACGGTCGGCTGACCTCCAATGGAGGATTGTACATGGGGCGATAGCTACAAACAGACACAAGGCACACATTGATCCCAATCACGGGGAGGGTTGTCTTTTTTGCCCTCAAGTTGAAACGTTGTTCCACCTCTTTGTCCAGTGTCCCAGGCTACATCCAGTCTTTGACCTATTGAGGGTTGGTTCATGGGGTTGGGAGAGATTTTCTCTTTTCAACTCTTTATCTGTGGGCCAAAGTACACAGTGGCAAGAAAGCTTGTGCATACGTTGGTTAATTTTCTTTCTGCTACTGCAAAGTTAGCAGTTTGGCTTAGCCGCAGAAACAAGGCCCAGGGGGTGGGGTGTGTGGACCCTGTCCCTATATTGACAGGACTTGTGAAAGCACGGCTAAGGATTGAGTACTCCTTTTTTTTAATGACGGACAATCTTGAACTTTTCCGAGAAAGATGGGCGATCGAAGGAGTTCTATGCACAGTGGGAGAAAATGCTGAACTGATAATGGCTTTTTGATTTGGTTCTGTTGTGTGTTTGTTTTTTTTCTCCTTGCTGCGGTTAAGCTTGTAGTTTAGGTTGAAAGAAGGTTTGTACCACCCAGAAGTGCTTAATAAAGGAATCTTCTCTCTCTCTCTGTCTCTCTCTCTCTCTCTGTCTCTCTCTCTCTCTCTCTCTCTCTCTCTCTCTCTCTCTCTCTCTCTCTCTCTCTCTCTCTCTCTGTCTCTCTGTCTCTCTCTCTCTCTCTCTCTGTCTCTCTCTGTCTCTCTGTCTCTCTGTCTCTCTCTGTCTCTCTCTCTGTCTCTCTCTGTCTCTCTCTGTCTCTCTCTCTCTCTCTCTCTCTCTCTCTCTCTCTGTCTCTCTCTCTCTGTCTCTCTCTCTCTCTGTCTCTCTCTCTCTCTCTGTCTCTCTCTCTCTCTCTGTCTGTCTCTCTCTCTGTCTGTCTGTCTCTCTCTCTCTCTCTCTCTGTCTCTGTCTCTCTCTGTCTCTGTTTCTCTCTCTCTCTCTCTCTCTCTCTCAGAGCAGGGTTGACGTACAGTGGAGTTGTCCCTCCCTTCCCCCAGACAGACAGACAGACAGACAGTGTGTCTCATGACAGTAGTGGTTTATTACACTGTGTCTGCTGAGGGGCTGGCAGGGAGCCAACAAACCTGTCACAGGAATATTCACCTTTTTCCCCCCTTCTGTCCGGATTCTGTTTGCTTTTCCTTGGAGGAGGGGCGGTGTGGGGAGGAGGAGGGGGCGGGCTTGGTGGTGGGACGCGTTCAACCTTCCTATTAGGTATAAGCACCGAGTTCCTCGTGCCGCTCGCCGCGTGAGTTAACGGTGGTGGGAGAACAGAAGTTGTGTTTCTTTTTTTTTTTTTTTTTTTCGGTTTGTTTTTTGAGCGGTGCCTATTGGATGTGCCGAGCGAACGTCGAGGAGGAAATAAGCCAGGACGGCCCACGTGAGGATAGTCACATTGCGATTTGCCGGAATGCGGCGATGCGCTTGTGTGATGGTAAGGGGCGGCACTCTTTTCACACAGGTGTGATTTTTTTTTTTTCTTTTTCAGCCGGAAGGAAAAGTATTAATATACAGTATTGTGTAAATAAGCCTGTTGCAGGTTGAGTTTGGAATTCAAAATGTCCTCAGAGTAGTAAAAAGTGCCAAAGTATTGCTGTCAAATTATAACTTATGCCGATTAATGTTCATATGTTTACAAATGTACAGTATATAATGCATAAAAATGGTTTGAAAATAGTAGATGAGAGCCTAAAGATATGGCCAACAAAGCCTTAATAATTGTACAAACATAATAATTCTACCAACACAACATTTGCCTACTGAGATGGGGGGTGAGGCGGCGTTTTAGCCAATCACAGCGCGGCAGTCTCCAGCAGTTTCGTAGTAGTGAGCCAATAGAGCGGAGGCGAGGTGGAGTTAGACTCAAAACTCTTCACAATGTTGTATGCATTAAAGGTGCCTATATCACCTTATTTACCTATATAACGCACGATAATGGCATGATAATCTTTGCATAATAATTTTTGCCAGTAATGTACTGGTGAAAGTTAGCAGCTATCTGTTCCATCAGGGAAGCAGAATGGATCGCTGCTCATGCAGTTGTGTTGAGACATCTTCTCTCTCTGTGTGTGTGTGTGTGTGTGTGTGTGTGTGTGTGTGTGTGTGTGTGTGTGTGTGTGTGTGTGCGCGCGCGCTGCGCGCGCATGCAAGTTGGCACATTTCGACTAGTAATGCGTTGCCAGTTTCGCGCGGGTGTTGTTACTTTTTTATGCGGGAGCGGCAATAATCCCATCATTAGCTCCGCTCTGTCGGACGGAGAGACGTGAGCTTACTTTGTTTATCGTGTGTCAGGATTTGCACTCGCAACAGAACCTATAATAATGAGCTGCACGTAGATGCAAAGATACAACCAAATAGGGACGCTTAGGAACTCTGTCAAATCACTGTTTACATCTACAGTATATACGTAATCTCTGATTGATGTTTTAGCACCGAGTGAACAAGATGGAACCAAATGGAGCTTTGCATGTCCAAAACTCTGGGAGTGTACAAATGGAATTACCAAATGGACCCTTACAGGTCTGTAACGAGTGGCTCCTAGGGGTTTTCAACACGTCTGGGGACCACTTGTTGGCTTGTTGGCTATTTATCTGTACAACAATGACAAGATGTCTCATGCAAACTTCCACCTCTCCTCCCCCTCCTTTCGCCATTCCCTACAGTACAGTACAGTACAGTACAGTACAGTACAGTACAGTACAGTACAGTACAGTACAGTACAGTACAGTACAGTACACAAGGAGAAGTTCAGGCCGCTTCGCGGCCCTAACCTCTGGGAACACTCCAAATGATTTATGATTTATGCGGTACATTTGGAATCTTGAAAAAATGGCATATTCTGCATTATGAGCACTTCTACTGTCATGTTTATACCATTACTTTTGTACTTTACTCAAGTAGGCTACATGTTGAATTTAATTGTATGGAGTATTTTTAGGCTATATGGCATGAATTAACACTTTTTTGCCCTTGCAGTAGAGCTACGTCGCGCGTTATCATTATGAATAATAGTTATGACCGATGCCTCTTAGGTTGATCTACGTCTCTCTACGTCGCTTACCGTCGCTGGTTTGATACGATCCCAATGATAACAGCAGCGAGCAGCGACCGCATATTCCAATCAGAACGGACCAAAATAAGGGACGGACCAACCCGGAACCGGAAGTGTGTCGCCAACTAACTTGTCCGACGGGAAACATGGACCGAAATATGAAATATGACTTTTAGATGAAAATCGCTGGCACTGGCTACCTCAAAAAATATGAAAAAGGGCTGGCACTGGCTGTGTTAATATTCATACTAAATGTTTATTCATATTAAATAAATAGCTGGAGGCCGCCTATATTGGTATCGGGAATTTCTCTTTTTAGACCGAGGCATAGACCAAAAGTGACTATGGCACGATGCTCACACTAACACTAGAACCTCCCCACTTTTAAAAATGCTGTGTAGCCCCTGCTTCTCAATCTGTTCATAATGTTTTTCCACCACTTTCAAAATGAAGTTTAGGGTCTAATCTTCTCCCTTTCTTATGTAGGGGGATTGCTGCCAGCTTGAGATCTTGGTATAATGGCTGTAGTTTACTAATGTGGGCGATGAATGGAGAAATAGTGCTGCTGACTGAGACTCTGACAAATTTGGAGGGAATCGCAGGGGTTGACACTAAGGTTCTACTTGCCCTCAGGTCATGGTCACTTGCCCCCCAAAATTATATTGTAAATTTTGCATTTAAGTTTACTTCCTACTTGGGTAAACCAGGGGTTTTCAACAGGTGGTCTGGGGACCACCAGTGGTCCCTGAGAGCGTTCTAGGTGGTCTCTAGTTAAGTTGGTTAACCAGATGTAACTCTTGAGAACGTAAAAATGAAACCAAATGGACCCTTGCGGGTCCATTTGGTTTCACTCTCAAGAGTTAAAATTCATTATCTTAATTAGCCCAGGTCTACACAACTAGAGAATGTAGAAAATTAGGTCATTTTGATGTGCATGTTAATTTGCCTGTTTTGTTTCCCAAATCCAGCCTGGAATTGTGGACAGCTAGAAAGTCTTTCTTTACGCCGCGGACAAAGGCAACTTGGGGTCGTGACAATTCATGAGGACCACCACAATATTATCATGCAATATCTAATTAGCAAGAAGTAAAACGGCGGGATACGCATTCTGCTTCGTTGTTTTTTTCGTCTTAGAAATTATTTGATTGCCCCCAAAAGATTGTGCAGGGATAGACAATAAGGGAAATTTGCCACTGGCCCTTTGGGCGACATTAGGCTATCTCGACATTAGGCTATCTCTCTTCTCGACATTAGGCTATCTCTCTTCATATAGTTTGAAGTCATATAAAAACGTATACCTATACCCAATGGAATATAAAATATATAAAATATACACTGTATTGACAAGTCGGAATTAAAGCAATCGCTTGAAAACCGAGTGAGAATGGGACATTTGTAATCTCAAAACTTTTTGGATCGGAGCGCGTGTGAGTCAATGCGCTGTTGACAGACGCTTGGATTCAGTATGGTAAGTGCGTGCTTATACAATGCGCAGTGCAACACGTAGGCCTAGATACAGGACAACGTGTGAGAGAATATGCAGTCTGAACAATCGTTGTACATAGGCTGTTTATGGCAGAATGAAACATATATTTTGAGGTGGAGGACTGCTGTCGCATTGTGACATGCGAGATGCTGAGCTGAGGGCATTTTGCGCGTCAGGCAGTAATGAGGAGGTCTGCAACACGCTATAATAATGATAGTATTAATAAGTGTTTTGTGAGCTATGCCGGTCTATGCCCGGTTGTGAGATGGGGCCGGAGGTTTTAAGAACATTTTAGAACGGGAACAACAAGTAGCTGCATCTCTTCTTCTCTACAGCAGTGCTCTGCAAGTGAACGGGGGGAGCGGGCTTACACGAGAGCAAGCCAAGTCAGCTGTATAGCTCTGCGTAGCCGCTGTTCCATGCAGACGGTGGTGCGCACACAACAGGCGACTTGGGTTTGAGATCACATAACGTAAAGGCGGTTGTTTTTTGTGCTAATAAACGAAATATAAATGAAGTTGAAAAAAAAATCTCTCTATATATATTGTGAAATAAAATTGTATTTATTATTAATTTATTTTTAAGAGGTATTTTTCTACTGGCCCATCGGACCAGTGAGTGGCGTCATCTGGTGGTCCGAAGGGGTTTTGAAACCATCGGGGGGCCAGCGGGCCAATTATATTGTCGAACCCTGTTGTGTGTGTCGTCATGATTCGTCACGACCCGAGTTGGCTTTGTCCGCGGTGAAAACGTCTATGTGAATCCTTTTCGGAAAATCTATGAGAAAAATGAATGGGGAATCCGTTTCTGGAACAGGGGCGACATCACGAGGGAGCGGGACTGCGCAGCTCTGTCATCCACATATCTCCAAAAAAAAAAAGAAAATCAATTAGAATTTTCTCTGTAGTCTAACCCTCACGCGCAGTGTTGCCAACTTGGCGCATTTGTCGCTATATTTAGCGCTTTTTCAGACCCCCCCTAGTGCCAAAATTAGTGAAAAACTCCTGGCGGAAAATCTAGTGCTTTTTGGCTGGTGAGTTGGGGTGAAATTGATTGACAGGCACCAGAGATAAAACCCTCATTTTTCACCATTTTTCCTCCTATGACAGTGGTTTTCAACCAGTGGTCCCCTGGCTAAATGATGGATAGTTGGTTAACCAGATGTAACTCTTTGAGAGTGTAAAAATGAAACCAAATGGACCCTTGCGGGTCCATTTGGTTTCATTTATACACTCTCAAGAGTTAAAATATTCATCATGTGAATTAGCCCAAGTCTACACAACTAGAGAATGTTGAAGATTAATGGTCATTTAATGGTCATATACATATAGGCAAGCATCTAGCGCATTCTAGTGCATTTTGGAAGTGCCACTAGTGCATTTTGGATTTTGGCAGTTGGCAACACTGCTCACACGCACAGACACACACACACACACCCATGTGCGCGTGCACATATTTGTCCCATTCAGACTTGAGTGCGCCCCGGCTAATAATACCAGGCCAGGGTCACAGCAGGCCGGAAGCTGACCCCTGACCTATGACCCTTTGCATTGTCGACGTGCACAAATGTCACCCAGTTCTAGTCCAGCACAGGAAGTCACGCTCACGCCCCGACGGTGTGCACGCATGGCGCCAACATGTCACCAGGGCAGGCAGCACCTTTCACTTTCACAGCATCACGGACATGTTTCCAAGCTTCCAAGCTAGAAAAAGTGCCCTTCTGGGCACGCTTCTCCGCCAGGTCTCCTGGTGGCGCTATAAGGCCAGTGTGAAAAGGGTTTCATTATTGATTTGCTTTTTTTTCTGTTTTCTGTCCCAAAATGTGTTCTGCCAAAAAAATTCACCAGTTGATGGTGCTATAGCACGGGTGTTTTCAATCGGTAGTGGAGGGAGTGGACCACCAATGGTCCCTGAGAGGATTCCAGGTTGTCCCCAGCTAAATGATGGACAGTTGGTAATCAAATGGACCCTTTTAAATCTGTAACTCTTGAGAGAGTAAAATGAAACCAAATGGACCCGTAAGGGTCCATTTGGTTTCATTTTACTCTCTCAAGTTAAATTACATTTAAACATCTGGATTACTTAATTTTCCAAGAATCCACACAATTAGAAGATGTAGAAGAACTGTTGTTTTGACCAACGTTTTGCCAGTTTATCTCTCTAAATTGTGGACACAAACTTTGAAATCCCTAGTTTTGGCTCCAAGGAACTAAACTCAACGTCAAATGGTGGTCCGTGGCTCTAATGCTGAATAAATAGTGGGCCCTGGTATCAAAAAAGTTGAAAACCACTGCTATAACAGGTCAACTTGAAAAGGGTGCCATTTTATTTATCCTAGTAGGAAATGCAGTAAAACTTAGAGTTAGTTACACGATACAGATTTTCTGTGACAATTTGTTGCATTTTGGGGCACAATCTGAAGGAGTAAAAAATGTGATTTACAAAAAAACAGCCTTTTAATGACTATAAAAAGCAAAAATGTGAAACGCAGGTGAAAGGTTCATCCTTATCCTCTAGGGAGGGTGCATGCAACGTTTCATGCAGATGGATGCATTCATAGGTAAAGATGTAAACAGCTGCCTCATGGTGGCGCTATAACAGCTCTATAACATGTGGGGCGGAGGTTCATCATTGGCATGTAGGGAGTGTGTGTGCAAAGTGTGGCATTGACCGGATTAACGGTGGCGGAGATTAGCTGTACAACAGACGGACGGACGGATGGAGGTCTCTCTATTTTGTGTACACCCCGGAGAGGTCTTTGACTAGATATTTGACTAGAGCGGTTCCATGTTTCTCATGTCTCCTGCTGGGAATGATGCAAGTTAGAAAGGTGCCATGATTTTTTTCCCACCCTAAAACATACCTGATCATCAGGTATTATTGTTGTATGAGGAGGAATAATTATTTCCAATTAGTGAAACAAAATATGCACATGGACATACTCCACAGTGGCCCAACCCTCAACGACTCAACTCTGATTGGAGGAAAGCCCCTCCCATCCTCATTGGCCGAAATGTTTTTCTCCCATAGTCCAAACTGAAGCCATTTTTTTTAACCCCAGGGGCTCACTGTGGACAGGGGGGGACTCCTTATATGGTCACCACACTATAGTAGGGAGGATTACTAATAAAATAAAATAATAAATGCATTAAGACTTGATCAGAATAATCGGATCGAGTATCAATAATAATGAAGATGTTTTAAATCAGCGAGTGGGACCTCACAGCTTCCCGTTGCTGCCCGTTGTGGTGGACCGTAGGGCATTAACTAAATATTCGATTAGTCGCTTATTCGACTAGCAAAACACTATTCGACTATTAATTCACTATTCGTTATTCGGTAATAATAATTTTTGATATATATTTTTCAATTTTCTGCAGCAGGCATTGTGGATGTGTGCTGTGGTGTTGGTAGTAATTGTAGGTTGATTGCTCATTTTTCATGTCATAATGTAACTGAGTTACAGTAGTGTAATAGGCACGTATTTTTTCAATGGGAAGTCCAGAATCACACATTTTATTGGCTAAAAAACAAATATATACAGTATATATCACTATAGACTAGTCGGCAATTATTCGACTACCAAAAAATTTGATTCGACAAGCAAAAACGAGTTTGGTTAATGCTCTAGTGCAGGGGTTTTCAACCTTTTTCATCCCAGGGACCACCATTTATTCAGAATTTGAGCCACGGACCACCATTTGACAACATTTTAGCTCCACAGACGCTAAAAGTAAAGATTTATTTTGCTTTTTGACCACAATACCAGGCTGGATTTGGGAAACCAAACAGCCCAACATACAGATCAAAATGACCATTAATCTTCTACATTCTCTAGTTGTGTAGACGTAGGGCTAATTGACATGATGAACATTTTAACTCTTGAGAGCGTAAAAATGAAACCAAATGGACCCGCAAGGGTCCATTTGGTTTCATTTTTACGTTCTCAAGAGTTACATCTGGTTAAACAACTTAGCTGGGGACCCCCTGGAACCTTCTCAGGGACCACTGGTGGTCCCCGGACCACCTGTTGAAAACCCCTGCTCTAGTGCACCGTGACTTGAGGAATGAGCACGCTTCGTACGTGTTTGCTTGGTGTTTATGGCGGTGGCGCCGTGCTCAGCTGTTAGCGCCGCGTGGGATGATGTCCAAGTGCTTCCTAAAGCAGCAGTGGACCAATCCATCTCCAAAATAGCCACGGGGGTGTCTCTCCGTCTGCCCCGCCCCCGACCCACGCTCACAATGACTGTACATCGCCCCCAGGGGCGTTTTTGCCATTAGGCAGTTGCCTAGGGCGACCATGAAAGGAGGGGAGGGGTGACCACCAGACATGCTTTAATAAAAGGATCCCAGGCTAATAAGACTAATATGGATCAATACATTATACTTGTCCTCTATCACTAGAATTGAACATTGAAAACACATAATGTTCTTTAGTTTAAAAAATAGTTCATAATGTATCCCTTGGGGGGGCGCCATTTTACAGGAGATTTTCCCTGGAGCCCCCCTTACCGAACGGACCCTTACGGGTCCGTTCGGTAAGGGGGGCTCCAGGGAAAATCTTGCCTAGGGCTCCAAATTGCTTAGAAACGCCACTGCATCGCCCTCACCCATGCAGGCTTTCCGGACGGTGCTGACATCCGTTTCATTGTGAAGTCGGCTTTCTCCTGAAACCCATTTCGACGCGACACTGTAGAGTCTACAAAATGTCCTGTCTAATCCTATACAGTTTTCTGAAAAATCTATGTTTGTGTGTCAGCGACGCTAATAATATTTCATGCCAAGAAGTTGAACCCGTTGGTTTTCAACCTTTTATTCAGTATTTCAGCCATGGACCACCATTTGATGACATCTTTAGCCCCACAGACCCCCCAAAACTAAAGATTTATTTTGCTTTTGTTCCACAATTCCAGGCTGGATTTGGGAAACAAAACAGTCCAACATACAGATCAAAATGACCATTAATCTTCTACATTCCCTAGTTGTGTAGACTCGCCGGTTTGTCGGGTGTTATCCCTTCCTTAACATACTGTACAAAAGATAGTGACGTGACACAAAATCACTCTTGGGTGCCCCTAGTGCACCAGGCTGGTACTACACAATGAATTTCAAATCACTTCCCTTAGCTTTAACTATGAAAACCTGTAATACACATCAGCCATTCCGTCCGTCTGTCCCGCCTCATCACACACACACACACACACACACACACACACACACACACACACACACACACACACACACACGCACACACACACGCAGAGAGCATGTCATTACCTTGCTTAGCATACACTTAATGGAGCATAATTGCTGAACGCCTGAAACATGCAAATTGTAATTGTCTTTTAAATATTCAACACACACACACACACACACACACACACACACACACACACACACACACACACACACACACACACACACACACACACACACACACACAGCTCCTATCCTATTGGCTGCCTGTCGTTTGTGCTTAGGGGTAATGTAACATTTTTTTTTTCTAGGCTACAGCATCCGTACCTCCTAATAGCACTTCACTCTTGCACTTTAGCACAATTACTGTAGAATATGAATGCAACATCACATAACACCCCATCCTTCAGCACTGCTGCGTGTACATGAGGCCATGAAAAGAATATCCAATTTGTTTTTGTGTTTTTAACATCACACACTGTTAAGCACTTCTGCATAATAGTGAGCACTTTCCTGCAGGGCTTGTCTGCAATACGTGTCCTCATTCAGTCTGCGTCTCAGGGGCGGATCTAGGCATGGGCTTGGTGGGGGGCAATGCCTCCCTAAATGCCCAATCTGCCCCACCAAACATGATGACATGCAAAACAACGAGATACGATATTTCAAATTAAAGTGCCCACATTTAAAATGTTTTGAAACACTACTACTACTACTAACTAACTACAGCTAGCTGTGGCACCACTAAACCAACAGCATTTCATCATTGAAAACAGAAAACTCTCTGAGTCAGACCTTTAGCTTTATGCATGCTGTGTGTCTGTTGCAACTTCAGCAACAACTGATGTTATTATTGGTGCTTTACTTGACTAATAAAAGTTCTCTCTCTCTCTCTCTCTCTCTCTCTCTCTCTCTCTCTCTCTCTCTGTATGTCTCTCTCTGTCTCTGTCTCTGTCTCTGTCTCTTTCTCTCCTCTCTCTCGCTCTCTCTCTCTCTCTCTGTCTGTCTGTCTGTCTGTCTGTCTGTCTGTCTGTCTGTCTGTCTGTCTGTCTGTCTGTCTGTCTGTCTGTCTGTCTGTCTGTCTGTCTGTCTGTCTGTCTCTCTCTCTCTCTCTCTCTCTCTCTGTCTCTCTCTCTCTCTCTCTCTCTCTCTCTCTCTCTGTCTCTGTCTCTGTCTCTCTCTCTCTCTCTCTCTCTCTCTCTCTCTCTCTCTCTCTCTCTCTCTCTCTCTCTCTCTCTCTCTCTCTGTGTACATGTCTGCACATTTTGAAAAACGACAACAATTGCCCTCTCCCTAAACAAGATAAATGGTTCCTTTACGTCACCGTTTGTTGTTTTGTATCATATTAGGGTTTAAGACAATCAGCATAAGATTCACGTCCCCGTGTCTTGGATTTAAGATTCAGGGAGACTTACAGTAAATCCTGGAGTACAGCAGCACAGGATTTTCAGTTTTTCATGTTGAGCCTGTTGCACTAATTGAATCGTCAAATCTTTCATCTCTGTATTTTTGTTCCGCTGTCTGTCGTCCAACAGAGTGTCCAGTCATTCCATGGATCTCTTCTTGCATTCTGACAGACTGTAACCAATCGTACCATTACCATACCTCATGCTTGGTAGCTGTGCATGTGTGACTGCCCCATATAGTCAGTGCTGGAACATGTTTTTATTTAAGTAGCCTACTGTATGCGTAACTTCAGGAGATGCTGTTGTTGCAACAACAGATGTTGTTGCAATAATTTAAAGGGGAACTCCACCCATTTTCAACATTTTTCTGAGAGTGTAGCCTGACTTCAGTCTGAATTGTCATTCCGCTTCACTTCATTATTCAGACTGAAGTTCCTCTCTACTACAGCAGTTTCTGGGATGGGCGTAATCAAAGCAGCAGTCTTAACGGTGATTGGTTCATATCAACCCATATCAATATTGGGAAAGCAGACAACGTTGTTGTCATTATTATGCTAATGTGTTAGCATTAGCATAATAATGACGTTGCTAACTAAACAAACACAGCCGACGAGCGTTACTAGCATGTGAACAAATGCAGTAAAATATGTCGGATGATGATGTTTATAAAACCTAAAGCCTGACGCTCTTTAAAGAATAATAAAGTGAAACGAAGTGAGTGACAGGGCTGTTGGCCAATCAGGTGCTGGGCATGGATTTCCAACCGACAAACGGCCCCAAAGGCAAGGAAGCCAGTCCTTGAATCACAAAGAAAAAATAAGGTATTATTTTTAAGGTGCTGATTCAGGGCTGAGCCAGGCTACTGAGAGTGTACAAATGCAACCAAATTAACCCTAACAGGTTCATTTGGTTCCATTGGTACGCTCACAGGAAAAAAGAAGTGTCTATTAAAGAAATCCATTAACATGGTGAAAATACATCTTGATGATGTCATCAAGATGTTTCACCATGTTAGTGGTTTTCTTCAGACCTCCATTTCTTGGAAACACAGAATGGGGGGAACTTCATGTTTACCCAACACCTCTAAGGTACATCAATGACATTCCCCTTTAAGGCACACAACGTCTTACTGGTGCACAGTGGTGGGCAGTAACTTGTTTACTGTGGCTACATAGCTTAACTACATTTTCCTGTAGCTTGTAGTGTAGCTTACTACTTGTTTTGAGTAACAAGGAGTGTAGCTTACTACATTTTCCCACGCACACATTTTCGGGGGGGCGGGGATGACGACACGTTGGCGAGATCAAATCAGATCAGCTCGATCTGCCGTGTGGATCCCACGGCACCCCGCCCCCCCAAGGCCAAAATCATTGCGGGTTAGGTCAGGCTACCCTCTCAAGGACCACTGGTGGTCTTCGGACGTTGAAAACCACTGACGTAGGCCATGTAATAAGCGGGATAACACCCTTTGAACCGGTGATTTGTTTCCTAATAACTGACCGAGGCGCAGCCGAGGTCAGTAGTAAACTCGTCGGGTAGCAGACTTACATGTTATCCCTTACATAATGGTTTTCTATTGGAAGAGGGCAGGGCAGCTAAAATGTACATAAAATATCTATATCCTGAGTAAAAAAAAACTGCCAAAAAATGTTTTGGCATTTTATTTTTTATTTTTTTTTTGGGGGGGGGATATCCCTTAAAGTCGCTGCACCGCTCCAAAATAACTAAAAATAGTGTGGGAAAAATTAGTAAGATATCCAAGAATGTGTGTGTGTGTGTGTGTGTGTGTGTGTGTGTGTGTGTGTGTGTGTGTGTGTGTGTGTGTGTGTGTGTGTGTGTGTGTGTGTGTGTGTGTGTGTGTGTGTGTGTGTGTGTGTGTGTGTGTGTGTGTGTGTGTGTGTGTGTGAGAGAGAGTGAGAGAGAAAGGGAGAGGCAGCCTGTCCGGAGGGGTGGTGGTTATGGGGGGGGGGTCAGGGGGGTCAGGCCAACAGGAATTCATGGTCGTGCGTCAGTGAGGGTGTGTTGTACAAGTTCGTGTTGGCACCGCTAGTGTGGTGGTATCTATACTATCACTGTGGAGCCTGAGAGAAAACATTCACTCACATTAACACCTGGGAGTCACGCATTCTGATCACCTCAGGCCGGATGTAACATATCCCAAACGTGTGTGGGGGTGGGGGTGGTGGGGCTATGATGAATCTCTCAGTGGTGAGATGATTGTAGTTAGTTAGTAGCAGTGGTAGTGTTTCAAATCATTTTAAGCACTGAGATATCTTGGGTTGTTTTGCATGCCATCATGTTTATTGGGGCAGTCTGGGCATTTAAGCTACCCCCCCCCCCCCCCCCCCACACACACACACACACACACATACAACGTTATGATGTCACTGAGCATCATGAAGCTACTGAAAGACCCGCCCACCTCAGACATCAGCAACATTATGATGTCACTGAGCATCATGAAGCTACTGAAAGACCCGCCCACCTCAGACATCAGCAACATTATGATGTCACTGAGCATCATGAAGCTACTGAAAGACCCGCCCACCTCAGACATCACAACATTATGATGTCACTGAGCATCATGAAGCTACTGAAAGACCCTCCCACCTCAGACATCAGCAACATTATGATGTCACTGAGCATCATGAAGCTACTGAAAGACCCGCCCACCTCAGACATCACAACATTATGATGTCACTGAGCATCATGAAGCTACTGAAAGACCCACCCACCTCAGACATCAGCAACATTATGATGTCACTGAGCATCATGAAGCTACTGAAAGACCCGCCCACCTCAGACATCACAACATTATGATGTCACTGAGCATCATGAAGCTACTGAAAGACCCTCCCACCTCAGACATCAGCAACATTATGATGTCACTGAGCATCATGAAGCTACTGAAAGACCCGCCCACCTCAGACATCAGCAACATTATGATGTTACTGAGCATCATGAAGCTACTGAAAGACCCACCCACCTCAGACATCACAACATTATGATGTCACTGAGCATCATGAAGCTACTGAAAGACCCGCCCACCTCAGACATCACAACATTATGATGTCACTGAGCATCATGAAGCTACTGAAAGACCCGCCCACCTCAGACATCAGCAACATTATGATGTCACTGAGCATCATGAAGCTACTGAAAGACCCGCCCACCTCAGACATCACAACATTATGATGTCACTGAGCATCATGAAGCTACTGAAAGACCCGCCCACCTCAGACATCACAACATTATGATGTCACTGAGCATCATGAAGCTACTGAAAGACCCACCCACCTCAGACATCACAACATTATGATGTCACTGAGCATCATGAAGCTACTGAAAGACCCGCCCACCTCTGACATCACAACATTATGATGTCACTGAGCATCATGAACCTACTGAAAGACCCACCCACCTCTGACATCACAACATTATGATGTCACTGAGCATCATGGACCTACTGAAAGACCCACCCACCTCAGACATCACAACATTATGATGTCACTGAGCATCATGAAGCTACTGAAAGACCCACCCACCTCAGACATCAGCAACATTATGATGTCACTGAGCATCATGAAGCTACTGAAAGACCCGCCCACCTCAGACATCACAACATTATGATGTCACTGAGCATCATGAAGCTACTGAAAGACCCACCCACCTCAGACATCAGCAACATCATGATGTCACTGAGCATCATGAAGCTACTGAAAGACCCATCCACCTCAGACATCAGCAACGTTATGATGTCACTGAGCATCATGAAGCTACTGAAAGACCCGCCCACCTCAGACATCAGCAACATTATGATGTCACTGAGCATCATGAAGCTACTGAAAGACCCACCCACCTCAGACATCACAACATTATGATGTCACTGAGCATCATGAAGCTACTGAAAGACCCGCCCACCTCAGACATCACAACATTATGATGTCCCTGAGCATCATGAAGCTACTGAAAGACCCGCCCACCTCAGACATCAGCAACATTATGATGTCACTGAGCATCATGAAGCCACTGAAAGACCCGCCCACCTCAGACATCACAACATTATGATGTCACTGAGCATCATGAAGCTACTGAAAGACCCACCCACCTCAGACATCACAACATTATGATGTCACTGAGCATCATGAAGCTACTGAAAGACCCGCCCACCTCAGACATCACAACATTATGATGTCACTGAGCATCATGAAGCTACCGAAAGACCCGCACACAACAGACATTAGCAACGTTATGAAAATTGCAAAAATATAATTGCCCGGGTAAAATCACCCATGCTCAGTGTTCTAGGGTTAATTGATGTCCAGGTCCCGTGGTGGGAGTTCTGCTCTGGTTTTGATGACATATGTAGTAGTTCTGGTCATTTTGTGGAGCTTACTCGGGACACGCAGTAAAACTAAATGAACATAATTTGTGTTGTTAGACTATTTCTAAAATTTTAGCATATACTTCGTTCATTTTTGACCCCCCCAGCCCTATCACATGGAACTACTTTTTGGCATGGTGATATCGACAAGAAAAGCATCGTTCTGCGTGATAGAGGGGTCAAAAATGAACAAACATTGCTCTAATATTCGGTCAATAACACAATCATTCAGCTTGTTCAACATGCACCTTCTTTTCTCTTCGCAGCCGTCAATCTGTGACTTCATCTTCATGAGCTCCTAGCCAATCAGCGGTGGTTTGCAAGACCACGGAGGGCGGGTCCACAGCCAGAGGCCAGAGCATGGACACCACCTGCAGTAACCTGCGTCAAACAGCCCTGACCAGGGGGGCGCTGTTTCTCCTGCTGCTGTCCAGGCTGCTGCTACCCACTCAGGCAGACAGTAAGTACAGCACAAGCACATACTAGAGCAGGGGTTTTCATTCAACAGGTGGTCCGGGGACCACCACCAGTCGTCCTTGAGAGGGTGAAAATGGTATGGGTGCGGCTTCCCATATCATTTTCTTTTGCCCCTCCAACATGTTCTCTTGCCCCCCCAAATAGTTACGGTACATCCACCCTGTTGAGTGCACCACATGGTTTGATGAGTGGAAGCAGCTAGCAAGTTCGAGGCAAGGCAAAAGGTCAACATTGAAAAGGAAGGATAGATGGGGAAGCAGTGATGTAAATGGGATTTAAACATGTATCCATTTTTAATCAAAATATTCAAAATCACTGATCTACAAACCCATAACCACTGCAGTATGGCCAGGTTGAGAGTTTGTAGTTCTGCTTGTAGATCTGCTTCCTAAAGCAAGGCGACCAGATCTAAACTGTGTATTCGCTTGCATCCAACTAGGGGATGTTATTCACTGTGCGCTGCGGCCGGTCACACACATTATTAGTGATCAAATAAGTTCAGCTGATAACATTTGAAACGGGTGCTTTAGCCTGTGTCCTCATGACTAATGTATATGTGGAATCTTGGAAATATTGCAACATTCAGAGTAGAACGATGTTAATTCAAAGTACAAGATTGTGCCCCTACGGGGCACAGGTCTCCACCGTCCGGGCTCAAGAATTGATGATATTATTCTAATATATATAAAATACTAATGTCTTTTCTGAATTTGAAATTTCTATTTCATTTCAGTTGCAAATAAAAAATCATTCAAATTCTATGGAAGAGTTCAAGAAAAAAAATATCTGGGGTCAGTCATGAGGTCATGTCGTCATGACCT
Source organism: Benthosema pterotum (assembly GCA_039105355.1). Taxonomy (NCBI): domain Eukaryota; kingdom Metazoa; phylum Chordata; class Actinopteri; order Myctophiformes; family Myctophidae; genus Benthosema; species Benthosema pterotum. Next base: position 3,384,553 of record CM076983.1, on the reverse strand, counting down.
CATGACAGACGGCCTGCGTGCACGGACAGACAGTCGTGGGACAGACAGATTCGGGGGATGGACGGGCTGCCTGCACGAACAGAGGGCGTTTTATATCCATAACCTATGACCTTCATACCTATGACCTCATCATGACGTCATCTCAAGCTTGTCAAGCTCAGGGTTCCTCCTATACCTGTACCCAGGTCTCCACCGTCTGTGCTCAGCTTTGAACGTTCACTGGTATTATGATGGTATTATGATGCTTGATGAGATTACCTCATCATGCTGTAATCATGGGACGGACAGATTCGTCGTGCCACAGACAGACTTAGGACGTGCACGGACGGAGGGCGTTTTATAGTCCCCACCTTCGGTGGAGACAACAATGAATGCAATTATGATAATAGGAGAGGGAGAGGGAGAGGGAGAGGGGGAGAGAGAGGGAGAAGGGAGAGAGAGAGAGAGTTTAATTTTAATACAAATTAACATTCTGTGGCATCATACACAAAAGGGAAACAAGAGTCCATGACCTCTGTGAGTGCATATTGTGCATTTAGACTGAGAGACCACAATTATGCTGGATAGAGTAAAGTATCTAACGTTAGAAAGTTAAAAGCTGCACTTCTGTTCTGCCCAGTGTTCTCGTGCGTGCGTGCGTGCGTGCGTGCGTGCGTGCGTGCGTGCGTGCGTGCGTGCGTGCGTGCGTGCGTGCGTGCGTGCGTGCGTGCGTGCGTGTGTGTGTGTGTGTGTGTGTGTGTGTGTGGGGGACGGCATCCCCTCACTTCTCACATCTAAAATATTTTTGGAGCAAAAGTCTGCTTAAATACAATTATGCGTTGTAAACAATTTTTCTCAGTACGCTATACTTGTTTTAATAACGTGTATGTGTGTGTTGCGCAGGTGCAAATGCAAGTGTGCATGCACGAGTCTTAAAGGGGAATTCCACTCATTTTCAATATTTTACTATGTCATTAATACTGTATACCTTAGAGATACATCTTGATGACATCATCAAGATGTGTTTCATGAGGTCAATGAGTGTCCTTTTTGAAATTGAAAACAGGTGAAATTCCCCTTTAAGAGGCGCCCCCCCCCCCACTTATAAAAGCCCCACTACAACACTGGTTATAGTGTGAACTGCAGGCAGCCCGTGGATTCACGACTAGGAAACCCCCGTTCCCCCGGAATTTAACACTGGGCGCTCGTTCATGTGCACGTTCATGGAGGAAATACTTCCACATTTGGACACCAAATTTTGGTGTCCAATGCAGAAGTACACCCTACTTCCGGCGGTCTTCCGGGTGCTTCAAAACGCCACTGAGCAACTTGTATTGAAATGAACACCAAGGGGGCGGGGCTATCGCTCCCCATTCACTCTCTATATTTTATTACTCTATGGGTACCACGAGGTACAGGCACAGTCAAAGAAACCTTAAAGATGGAGTGCCATGATTTTTTTCTACCCTAAAACATGATCATCAGGTATTATTGTTATATGAAAAGTAAGTGTTTGTTAAACTGTCATTTTTATGATTCCACCCAACCAGTTCATTAAGTATGCCTGGTTTTCCTGGTGGGTGGTGATGGGTGGAGATCCACCTGAACTGAAGCCACACCCACAGCTTTAGTTACATGATAAAGGGGGAGGAGTTAGGGGAGGGGCTGAACACGTGATGTCACTATATTGCAGTTTTTTTCATTGGCACGTTTGACTGGAAAGGTTCAGCCTCCAGGAAGAAACCCTAAATACAAAAGGAAGACATCATTGCACATAAAAAACACACCTATGGGTCTATTTACATAGTGTCACCTCTCAAACATGTACAAAATTGGAAAAAATACAAAAATCATGGTATCCCCACTTTAAATGAAAATGAATGTCGTTCAGGTGTGGATCTAGGCATGGCCTGACTGCCCCACCAAACACGATGGCATGCAAAACAACCCGAGATAATTCAAATTAAAGTGCCTATATTTAAAATGGTTTGAAACACTAGTACTGCTTATACAGAGCAGTCTTCCTGGTTCCTGCTCTCGCTGTCAGTCGCTGTCAGGCTGCTCTGTCTCTCCACGGTCTAAGTGGCCTTTTAACTTTTTATTTCCCTTTTAAAAGTTTTATCTCTAACAAACATGCTGCTCTACCGAGCCAGTGTTTTATAGACCACCAACGATCGTTCTATCGACAAGCCGCAAGGCAGCTAGCCTGCTACGCTGCTAAACTCCCACTACTCAACGGCGTGGACCCAACCCAGGATTGTGCTTACCTGAGAGGCGACTCAACCGCAGCGGACCCCTCCGGGGTCCCCGATGGTAAGACTCGTTCCTGTGTGCTGTGTACGCTGACTCCGGATTGGAATTGTCTTAAGACCTATCAACGCAGCGGGCTCTGAAAAGAGCCCTCATGTGTATGTTCCTCTCCCCGCTTCTCTCCTGCCATACTGTTGCCGGCTTCTTGCTGCTCCTCTCTCGTAGTCTGCCCGGTTGCTGGTTCTGCTTTGTTTATCTTAACAGGACCGATGGCGCCGTCAACAGTCGTCGAGGAACTGGAAGGAGAATTGCGTTCCATCGACTCCTTGATACAAGAACTCCTGGCCCGAAAGTCAGCACTGCACTCCCGCCTATCTCGCGTGGTCCCCGGGGACAGCGTGCAGTCCTCCTCCGCGGCTGCCACTAGCATCCAGCCCCCATCGGGTGACTGCCTCTCGCCGGCCTCTCCATCCTGGGCAACGGTGGTTAAACGTGGCCGCCGTAAGAAGAGCAAAATATCCATTCCCCTCTTTGAAGACAGCCTGAGCTCGTCTTTTCCAACCATCAACCCCTTCTCCCCCCTGTCGAAGCCCCCCCAGGAGTCCTCCCCATCTCCGCTTCCCTCGCCGGCCCCTGGTAGAGCTGCCTCGCGGGGATCCATAGCCAGGAGAAGCTCCACTCCTGCATCGGTCTCCGAACGGTCAAGCGCCAGAAAACGTCCGGCTACGGCCAGTCCCCCTCCATCTATGGACTCGCCACTCTCTCCAACGGCTCCTCCTGGGGAAAAACGCCCCTGTTTGTCCGCCGTGGTGCCGGTGATGTCCACTTCAAATGCCCCGGGTGTCCCAGTCGTCTCGGCTGGTTCGCTGGAGCATAACCCCCCTACAGCCTCCAGTTCTCCGGGCGCCTCCAATGCTAACGCCGCCGCCACGGCTAATGGTAGCTCCTCCAGTCCCGCTTGTGCTGTAGACGGCGGTGCTGCTGCTCCCCGCGCCCCCACCGCTGCTGCTGACGCTAGCCGGCTACATGCTAGTGCTAGTATTAGCACTGACTCTGCTGCTGCCACTGTTGATCGCGCCGGGGCTATCGGCCCATCCTCTGCTATTACCAGCTCCTCCAATGCTAGTGATAGCTCCTCTGCTGCTACTGCTAGCCCCCCGATTGCTAGCAGTGTCCCTTCTGCTATCACTGGCCCTGCTGGTGCTAATGCTAGCCCTTCTGCTACTACTAGCCGCGCCACTGCTAATGGTAGCCCCCTTGCCATGGACACTAGTAGTGGTTCCTCCTTCGCTGACGTGCTGGCCCGCTTCTCCAAGAAGTTACTGTGCTTTAATAACATTAAATATAACTCTAAGCCTGATATAATAGTGATAGGGGACAGTTTGCTTAGAAATCTCTTTCTACCCGGCGCCGTGACCTACTGTCTCCCTGGTGGAAAGATAGCGGACTTGATTGAACTCGTTCCAGCTGTGGCCCATTCGCACCCGTCAGTATCAATAACAATACTGCACGTGGCTACCAATGACGTCATGGCCAGAGAGTCAACTAAGATGCAGACGGACATGGAGTCGCTGTGTGCTGTTGTAGAGGGTCTCGGTCTGCGATGCATCGTGTCTGGCCCCTTCCCGTCCCTTTCCAAAAAAGCCGAACACTTTAGTAGACTTTTTAGTTTTCATATTTGGCTAAGTAATTTCTGCATCGCCCTCGGTTACGAGTTCATCTCAAACTTTGATTATTTTTGGCGTGTTCACGATCTCTTTAAAAGAGATGGGTTACACTTAAACAATAAAGGCACCTCGTTATTGCGGGACAACTATATAAAGCACATTGCTTTTAATTCTCCCAATTCTACCAGAAATTGACATATAGGGCGGCGCGATTCGTTCTTTTTACCCGCTTCGACTACCCCCAGTGCCTTTTACTTGAATCCCGCTGCTCCTAACTCCTCCCACCCAACATCATCCTGTCAATCTCCATCTCATTCCATCTTCCATCCAGCTCTATCTATCCCCCCACAATCTGCCTCCTGTAGTAGTCTCCCCTCCATTATACCAACCATCCATACAAGACGTAGGCCTAGACCATTTTGTAAAACAAATAACTATGGAATTAATCATAATAATTTGGCATACCCTCCGCGCTCTCAACTTTGCTCTCCTCCCACTGCTCAGTCCTCTCCTACTTTAATCAAACTGGCTCTGCTTAATATTAGATCTCTTAATGAAAAGGAACACCTTTGCAATGATCTTATTGTATCCAATCAAATTGACATCCTTCTCCTTACTGAAACTTGGCTGAAAACGGATGATTTTACTTTACTCAATGCAGCTTCCCCCCCCACCTTCTGTCATTTACAGAAGTCTAGGCCTCTCGGCAGGGGCGGTGGTGTTGCCGTAATTTTTAATCCCAACTTTGTCTGCAGCCCTGTCCCACTAGGTGAATTCTCCTCATTTGAATATTTGGCGTTTTCCATTAATAAACAAAAGCCAATTCTATTTATCCTAGTTTATCGTCCTCCAAAATTAAACACAACTTTTATTCCAGAATTTTCTGATTTATTATCATTAATAATGCCAAAATACGACAGTGTAGCCCTCCTCGGTGACTTCAACGCCCACACATGCTGCCCCAACAATGTGTTTGCTGCTGAAGTCCTAAATATGATGGAATCTTTTAATTTTCTGCTTCATACTACAGGCCCAACCCATAATAGGGGCCACACACTTGACCTGATTTTCACCTCCGATGTGAATATCTCAAACCTTTCTATTCTTGACTTTGCACGTTCAGACCATAATATCATTGCTTTTAATATGTTGTCCACTCCTCCACCCATAGTAACCCCTGCCCCTATTCGCTCTCGTATTATGAACCCCTCTACTGCCAGCAGATTTATTGACGCTTTTAACGCCTCCACTACTGTCCCTGTTTCCGAACAGTCCACGGACGATCAGCTCTCCTATTTCAACGACTCTTGCCGTACTACACTTGATCTAGTTGCGCCCTTTAAAACTAGGTCTACACCTTCTAATAGATCTGACCCCTGGTTTAACGATCATACTCGAGCTCTTAAGAGAGAACTAAGGAGAACTGAACGCATATGGAAGTCCACTCAATCCCCAGCTGTTCTCGACACCCTCAGGAGTCTCATGAAATCCTACAACCAGGCAGTCAAAGATGCCAGGACTCTCTATTTCTCCACCTTAATCTCCAACAACCAACATAACCCTCGAACCCTGTTTAGGACCATTGAGCATGTTGTCGGTCCAAAAAATGTACCGATACCTACCTCCCAAGCACGCTGTGAGCAATTTTTAACATTTTTTACTGACAAAATCGAACTTATTCGACTGAATATGGCTTCTGCTCAATCCTCGCTACTAAATCCCCCTGACACCTGGCCCCCCTCCGTCCCTCCGATTGATATTCTCTCCTCCTTTGAAAACATCTCCCTGGATACACTTTCCAAAATTATCAAACAAATGAAATCCACCTCCTCCGTTCTCGACATCATTCCAACGGGCCTCCTAAAAGAAACTCTCCCGGCTGTCGGGCCTTACATCCTATCAATCATCAACAGCTCGCTATCCTCTGGGATCGTACCTTCCTATTTTAAAACCGCTATGGTCAATCCCCTTCTCAAAAAACCAAATCTGGATCCCACTATATTAAGTAATTACAGGCCAATTTCTAAACTCCCCTTTCTGTCTAAAGTTCTGGAAAAGGTGGTTTTCAATCAGCTCCTAACACATCTGAACACCAATAACCTATTTGAAACATTTCAATCAGGATTCCGCACCTTCCACAGCACTGAAACCGCCCTTCTCAAAGTAACGAACGACCTCTTACTGTCTGCAGACGAGGGCCACTGCTCACTCCTCATCCTCCTCGACCTAACAGCCGCTTTTGACACCATCCATCACCCAACACTTTTAAAACGCTTAGAATCAGTTGTGGGCATTTCCGGTGTCGCCCTCCAATGGTTCAACTCATACCTCACTAATAGACAGTTTTCAGTTGGTTTAGGGGATCTCTCCTCTTCCCCCGCCCCACTAAACTCCGGGGTTCCCCAGGGGTCGATCTTAGGTCCTATTTTGTTTTCCCTATATCTCCTCCCATTAGGCAAAATCATTCGCAACCATAATATAAATTTCCATTTCTATGCTGACGACACTCAGCTCTATTTGCCCATAAATCCCAACAATAACGATAACATAGCCTCCATCCACAGGTGTCTTGAAGACATCAAATGTTGGATGCTAAACAACTTCCTCCAACTCAATGATACTAAGTCCGAGGTAATAGTATTCGGCCCCCCTCTGGCCAGATCCCAAATTGAAGCTAACCTTGGACCCTTATCAATAAACCTCAAACCCTCTGTTAAAAATCTTGGTGTCATTTTTGACCCTGATCTGAACTTTGAAGAACATATTAAGAAAATAATCCAAACCTCATTCTACCATCTTCGCAATATCTCGAAAATTAGATCCTTCTTATCAACCCCCGATCTGTCTAAAGTAATCCATGCCTTCATCTTCTCACGCCTTGATTACTGCAATTCCCTGTACACCGGTCTATCCAAAAAATCCATCCATCGTCTCCAACTCGTCCAAAACGCTGCTGCTCGTTTACTTACCGGCGCCAGAAAATTTGACCACATCTCCCCCATTTTAGCATCACTACACTGGCTTCCAATTCCTTTCAGAATCCACTTTAAACTTCTCCTCACTGTCTATAAAGCTAGATCCGGTCTCTCTCCATCCTACATCTCCGATTTGGTTTCCCCTTACGTCCCATCCCGCCAATTAAGATCCTCCAATAAACAGCTCCTCACCACTCATACCCGCAAGCTAAAAACCAAAGGTGACCGTGCCTTCAGCTCCATTGCTCCAATTCTCTGGAACTCCCTACCCCTAGAGATCAAGCAAGCTGAATCAGTCTCCCTTTTTAAATCCCTTTTAAAAACCCACTTTTACCGCTTGGCTTTTAGTAATATTCCCCTGTAGTTCTATGTTTTGCCTTGTTCATTCTTTATTATTGCTGTTCTCTTGTTGTTGCTCCATTCCTGTAAAGCACTTTGTAATGTTTTTTGAAAGGTGCTATATAAATAAAGTTTTATTATTATTATTATTACTAACTACAGCTGTGGTACCACTAAACCAACAGCATTTCATCATTGTAAACAGAAAACTCTCTGAGTCAGACCTTTAGCTTTATGCATGCTGCGTGTCTGTCGCAACTTCAACAACAACGGATATTATTATTCATGCTAAAAGGACTAAAAGTCCTGTAACCGAAAATGGTAAAATGGTATGAGTGCGACTTCATCGCCCCCATACCATTTTATTCTGCCCCCCCCCCCCAATCCGTCCTGATGTTGTTGAAACCTTGTACTTTATACTTTATACTTCCCAAACACTGGATAGTGTGGGTAACGATTTAATCTCTCGCTCAATCCATTCATCAACATTTTTTTTTTCCTGTCAACAGTTGTCAACAGCAGTGGGATGTTGGCAGCAGACTGCACTCCTCCGTCGGGACAGAGCGGCGCTTCACTAGCCAAACAAACACTGTGTTACAAAGAATAACAACCACTCGGAACGCGACGTGTCGACGCGTCGCACTGCGTCTACGCAATTTATTCTCTCATCTTTCGAAAGCGACACTTTGTGTGTTGTGAAATCGTTCTCTGTGATGTACCTACCGTTGCAATACATGTTGTTACACACTGAGAGCCTGACAAATGGAAACAAATGGACCCCTTAACGGCAGGGGTTCTTAGACCTTTTTGAGCCGGGGACCAGGACTTTCTCAATATGCTCTACTTGTTTTAATAGTGTCTGTGTGTGTTGCGCAGGTGCACGCAAATGCGCATGCACGTGTCCTAAAGGGGAATTCCACTCATTTTCAATATTTTACTATGTCATTAATTCACCTTAGAGATGCTGTGTGGGCATGGTAAAAAAAGTTAATGAGTTTCCTTTTTTTCTGAGAGTGTACAAACACATTTGTACACTCTCAGAAAATATTGAAAATGGGTGGAATTCCCCTTTTAAGAGGCGCCGTCCCCCACTTCTAAAAGTCCCACTACAACACTGCCGAGGACTCCCGTGAATGCTTTTGGCTCTGAGAGTGTAACAAACGGAAACAAGGGCGTCTTAAAGTACAGTATACAGTATATAAGCATTAAATCTCAGATTTATTTGTCTTCTTATTCTTCTTTATCTTAGACCATTTCCATTATTCCATCACTTCCTGAAAATATCTAGTGTCTATGACGACAATAGGAGCCACATTGGCCCTTTAAAAATCATAGTCCTCCACCACCTCCACATCATAGTCCTCCACCACCTCCACATCATAGTCCTCCACCACCTCCACATCATAGTCCTCCACCACCTCCACATAGTCCTCCACCACCTCCACATCATAGTCCTCCACCACCTCCACATCATAGTCCTCCACCACCTCCACATCATAGTCCTCCACCACCTCCACATCATAGTCCTCCACCACCTCCACATCACAGTCCTCCACCACCTCCACATCATAGTCCTCCACCACCTCCACATCACAGTCCTCCACCACCTCCACATCACAGTCCTCCACCACCTCCACATCATAGTCCTCCACCACCTCCACATCATAGTCCTCCACCACCTCCACATCATAGTCCTCCACCACCTCCACATCATAGTCCTCCACCACCTCCACATCATAGTCCTCCACCACCTCCACATTTGACTCCACCAGTCCTCCCTTTTTCCTTAATCAGAGGCAGCTCGGCGAGGCTCTTCGTGATTGGCTAGCAAATAGTTGTTCCGGGATTATTTGTTAGCCAATGACTGATCTTATAGGGATTTCTTTGGAGGCCTCCTGCAGCCCCTAGAGGTATCAAAAAGATTTTTTTTGAAGATGATCTAATTCCCTTTCAGGCCGGGAATCCATATTTGGATTCTGTACAGTATGTACAGTATTCCACAATTAACTTTTTTTAATGCTGATAGATAAATATTTCAAGTTTTTCAGAAACCTTAGGTCAGGCCTAAATGGTTTAAAGGAAGACAAGTCAAAAGACAAGTCATGAAAAAAAAAAAAAAAAAACAATGTCATTATTTTTCGACCATAAAAGTACATACAGGAGCTTTAACCATGTTACGGATGTCATCGACCATAACATGGACAATCACATTCTCCGTTTCTCCGAAGTGGAAGTCGGAAAGTCATAACGTCCGACAGTGCAGCTTTCAGAACAACATTTCGAAGGAATGCGGTTCAGAAATTAGAGGGGGATTCCACCCATTTTCAACATTTTTTTTAATTTGGTTCATTTGGTTCCATTTGTACCCTCTCAGAAAAAAAGAAGCGTCTAAAGAAATCCATTAACATGGTGAAAATACATCTTGGATGATGTCATCAAGATGTTTCACCATGTTAGTGGTTTTCTTCAGACCTCCATTTCTTGGGAACACAGAATGGGGGAACTTTTTTTTTATATCATGTCCACCCAACACGTTGAAGGTACATCAATGACATAGTAAAATGTTGAAAATGGACTTACCCTTTAAGTGACATTTATTTCTGCCTGGCCCTCAAAGCAAGTGCAAGAAGCTTTGTTTTTGCAATGTAGATTTGCATTATTACACACAAAAGCACACACACACACACACACACACACACACACACACACACACACACACACACACACACACACACACACACACACACACACACACCATTCAGCCTTTGTGATTTTGCTCTCTAAGACTTCATGCCTACAATTGGTACGTGTGGAGGGCTATAAAAACAGAATAAAACAAAACAAAAAAAAGCGGCACAAAAATCACCTGCCCACACTGACATTTATCACGGCCGCAAACGTCTGCCTGCACACAGCCTCCGGGGGAAAAGGGATTTGTAGCGCCATGTTTATTCAGCCGCACAAAGCAAAGCGTATACCAGGATTTACACTCGACGCGTTTACGTCTGTCAACGCTCTTTGCGAGGTCTCACGAGGTCTGTCTGCAAATATAAAAGTATACTCAAATGTTTTACCTATAATTTACTTTATAATTTAGTGATTTTTACACTGTGAATCCAGAGCGACTTACATTAAGTAGAAGAAAAAGCGTTGCAATACATCATACATACAGAGTGGTTGAATTTACAATACAAACATGGTAGTACATTTGACACGCAATGTAACTGCTATCTAACTGCTATTTAAAATACTTTGGTTGATGTCTCCTCCTCCGCGTCATCAGTGCCCATACTCGAGGTGCGGTTGGCGAAAGGGCCTTTCTGTTTGCATGTTCTCCCCGTGTCCCCTAGGGTAGATACCCTCACATGTTCTCCCCGTGTCCCCTAGGGTAGAGACCCTCACATGTTCTCCCCGTGTCCCCTAGGGTAGATACCCTCACAAAAACACACAGTAATCCTGGGTTCTAAACTGCCTCCCCCTGGCCAGCCGGGGCGCCTGATGGAGGGGACTGGAACTGGTTGAAATAACGTGTTCCTTCCACAAACTACGTCCAACCAGGGAAACTCCCCCCTGTCAGGTGAAAAGAAGGCAGCTTGGAGTCATCATGCATTGAAGGAAGCATGAGGTCATTCTGCTGCCTCCCTAGGTTGGTGGAGGGAGTCTAGAGATCGAGAGTGCACGGGAGGGCTTGTAGGGTGCTATAAGACTAGCAAGATGATGGTGACATTCCTTGGTTTGCTTTTTGATTGCATTTCTATTTTTGAAAGAAAATCCCTACGTAAGGGATAACACCCGACGAGGCGGTGATTTGTTTCCTGCGCCTTGGTCAGTTAGTTAGGAAACAAATCACCGCCTCGAAGGGTGTTATCCCGCTTATTACATGGCTTACGTCAGTGGTTTTCAACGTCCGAGGACCACCAGTGGTCCTTGAGAGGGTGACGGCAACGGTATGTAAACAACCAAATACGTACCTGCTAACCAAATTGACCCACTAACGGCGTGCTGGAAATAAATGCGGAAGCGCAGCGCGGATTGATATGAACACAGCTGTTTGCACTTTGGGGAACTTGTTCATGCAGCGGTCAATAATGGCGTGGAGCGGTGATTATAGTGTATTATGTGACCGCTCACATGACCGGAACGCTGGCTTCTGATTGGAGCATTCATTCAAGCCATGTAATAAACTGTGTTAATGGCACCCCAACTTTCTTCCCCTGAATGTACCGTGAGCCACAAAGTATTCCATTCACAATCTTAATCATGTTATTCATCAATGACCCTAAAGCCCAATTAACTAATCCCTATCCCTAACAATAAATCGTACTATTGACTCATTTAAGTACAAAAAAGAACATAATCTCTCTCTCTCTCTCTCTCTCTCTCTCTCTCTCTCTCTCTCTCTCTCTCTCTCTCTCTCTCTCTCTCTCTCTCTCTCTCTCTCTCTCTCGCCCAGCCATGCCCAGCTTCCTGCAGGCCCCGAGGACCAGACGGGGGTGTCGGGGGGCGTGGCGTCGTTCGTGTGCCAGGCGACGGGCGAGCCGCGGCCGCGCATCGCCTGGATGAAGAAAGGCAAGAAAGTCAGCTCCCAGCGCTTTGAGGTACGTTGTACACGCTGCCACACCACCACCCAGGCTGCCTGCAGCATGGAATATACTGTATACCAGGGGTGGGAAATTATTTTTCCCAAGGGGCCAAATGAGATACATAAAATATTGTGGAGGGCCAAGACTAAAGGCTGAACTAAAGTCTGCGTAGCATTAATTTAATTTCAAGATCAAAGTAAGAGTAAGACCAACCATTTTGACACCAGGGCCCTCTATTTATTCAGCATTTGAGCCACGGACCACCACAGATCCCAAAACGTTCTTCAAGGTTGCTTTTGTTTTGGTCCACAATTCCAGGCTGGATTTGGTTAACAAAACAGGATAACAAAAATGACCATTCTCTTACATTCTGTGATTGAATGTGTAGACTTTGGGCTAATTCAGATGATGAATATTTTAACTCTTGAGAGTGTAAAAATGAAACCAAACGGACCCGCAAGGGTCCGTTTGGTTTCATTTATACGCTCTCAAAGAGTTACATCTGGTTAACCAACTTTCCATATTTAACTTGGAACTCTCTCAAGGACCACTGGTGGTCCCCGGGCCAGTCAGAGTCAGCCAAAGGCCCGCATTTGCCCCCCGGGCCGCATAATGCCCAGGTATGTTGTATACGCCACACATGCTGGTTACAAGGTGGATTTAGTGCCACAAACTCACCTTTTTGTGCGCACACCGTCACACGTAAATGTGTGCCTTCCCTTGAGAAAGAACGGACAGGGACGTGTCTTGTGCACAAGCACACCTTGCCCCCCACTCCCAAGGGAAGACAGACTATGCACCCACTGCACAGAAAATGTGGGAGAAACAGAGCTGCACTTTCTAACCACCTGCCCACTGTACCAAGACATCAGAGACACATACTGTCCACTGTACCAAGACATCAGAGACACATACTGTCCACTGTACCAAGACATCATATACACATACTGTCCACTGTACCTAAACATCAGAGACACATACTGTCCACCGTACCAAGACATCAGAGACACATACTGTCCACTGTACCAAGACATCAGAGACACATACTGTCCACTGTACCTAGACATCAGAGACACATACTGTCCACCGTACCAAGACATCAGAGACACATACTGTCCACTGTACCAAGACATCAGCGACACATACTGTCCACGGTACCAAGACATCAGAGACGCATACTGTCGACTGTACCAAGACATCAGAGACGCATACTGTCGACTGTACCAAGACATCAGAGACACACACTGCCCACTGTACCAAGACATCAGAGACACATACTGTCGACTGTACCAAGACATCAGAGACACATACTGTCCACTGTACCAAGACATCAGAGACACATACAGACCACTGTACCAAGACATCAGAGACACATACTGCCCACTGTACCAAGATATCTAGAGACACATACTGTCCACTGTACCAAAACATCACATATACATACTGTCCACTGTACCAAAACATCACATACACATACTGTCCACTGTACCAAAACAACAGAGACACATACTGTCCACTGTACCAAGACATCAGAGACACATACTGTCCACTGTACCTAGGCATCAGAGACACATACTGTCCACTGTACCAAGACATAAGAGACACATACTGTCCACTGTACCAAAACAGCAGAGACACATACTGCCCACTCTTACGCCAGTCAAAATGGTGTTTTTTTTTTCCCCCGCGGGGGTGGGGGGGGCGCATGGAGAAAACTGCCGTTCACTGCATCCTTCATTAGAGCAACAATGTGTTGGCTGGCTGAGACATGGCTGCTGACAAGATGGACGACAAGATGGACACACCACAATGACATTGTGTCAATCATCCGCCCATGTGTGCACCCTAGTGTCTACATTAAGATACACTGTGCACACTGAGGCAGCACTTCTCAAACTTTTCCAGGTCAAGACTGATGGATTTATATTATTGAGTTTGTGCCTCTGCTATGTTCAAATAATTACTGTATTATTATATTGCTCATCGTGCCGACGGCCCGTTGAACTAGAGTCTCTCTGAAATGAGTATGGAACTATAGTGCTGCTCTGAACTAAGTATGGAACTATAGCGATCCCTCTGGAGTGAGTGTGGAACTATAGCGGTCCTCTGGAGTGAATGTGGAACTATAGTGGCCCTCTGGAGTGAGTGTGGAACTATAGTGGTCCTCTGGAGTGAGTGTGGAACAGTGGAACTATAGCGCTCCTCTGGAGTGAGTGTGGAACTATAGCGCTCCTCTGGAGTGAGTGTGGAACTATAGCGCTCCTCTGGAGTGAGTGTGGAACTATAGCGGTCCTCTGGAGTGAGTGTGGAGCTATAGTGGTCCTCTGGAGTGAGTGTGGAACTATAGCGGTCCTCTGGAGTGAGTGTGGAACTATAGCGGTCCTCTGGAGTGAGTGTGGAACTATAGCGGTCCTCTGGAGGGAGTGTGGAACTATAGCGGTCCTCTGGAGTGAGTGTGGAACTATAGCGGTCCTCTGGAGTGAGTGTGGAGCTATAGCGGTCCTCTGGAGTGAGTGTGGAACTATATATAGTGGTCCTCTGGAGTGAGTGTGGAACTATAGCGGTCCTCTGGAGTGAGTGTGGAACTATAGTGGTCCTCTGGAGTGAGTGTGGAACTATAGCGGTCCTCTGGAGTGAGTGTGGGACTATAGTGGTCCCTCTGGAGTGAGTGTGGAACTATAGTGGTCCTCTGGAGTGAGTGTGGAACTATAGTGGTCCTCTGGAGTGAGTGTGGAACTATAGCGGTCCTCTGGAGTGAGTGTGGGACTATAGTGGTCCCTCTGGAGTGAGTGTGGAACTATAGCGGTCCTCTGGAGTGAGTGTGGAACTATAGCGGTCCTCTGGAGTGAGTGTGGAACTATAGCGGTCCTCTGGAGTGAGTATGGAACTATAGCGGTCCTCTGGAGTGAGTGTGGAACTATAGCGGTCCTCTGGAGTGAGTGTGGAACTATAGCGGTCCTCTGGAGTGAGTGTGGAACTATAGCGGTCCTCTGGAGTGAGTGTGGAACTATAGTGGTCCCTCTGGAGTGAGTGTGGAACTATAGTGGTCCTCTGGAGTGAGTGTGGGACTATAGTGGTCCTCTGGAGTGAGTGTGGGACTATAGCGGTCCTCTGGAGTGAGTGTGGAACTATAGTGGTCCTCTGGAGTGAGTGTGGAACACTAGCAGTCCTCTGGAGTGAGTGTAGAAAGTTGTTGCCCACCCCTAAACATACATCTACCTACAGTATATATGAGCTTTGCGTGTGCTCCTTCCTCTCCATGTTTTTCCCAGGTGATCGAGTTTGCCGACGGCTCCGGCTCGGTGCTTCGCATCCAGCCCCTCAGGACGCACCGCGACGAGGCTGTCTATGAGTGCACGGCGTCCAACAGCGGAGGAGAGATCAACACCAGCGCCAAACTCACCGTTCTGGAAGGTACTGTAAAGGCCTTTGTTTCCTATTTCAATAATTTCCTGTTATACTTTGTTGCAAACAATGAGACATATGACTGATTGTATCTGGGTCGCTCTACCATCTTGTAGATCTGTCGTTTTATCATTCTGCTCTTTCACACATTACTTATTAGAGCAAAGAGTGCACTTGTCTTTTGTTGATATTACACTGCCTACAAGAATTCTGGTTATTGCGAGGAAGAAGCTATTTCAGTCTAGACCATCTTATCAACTAATTCGACATTTGACCTTGCTCACTCGTGTGAGACCACTTTCACTCTCTCTCTCTCTTTGTTCGACCATTACTTTGGGAATTTTCCAGAACTACATATCTGAACTCCATTACCCATAAAGCCATGCAAAGAAGTGTCATCCTTGATTAAATTTGTACCCCAAATTTGTACCTCATATGATCTCCTAATATTTTTGGACAGATTGTTACAGTCCTATTTTCATCCAAGTATGGAGATATATTTCCATATATTTTCTATATATTTCCAACAGGATCTGTCTGATAGTTTGGAACCATTGGTTCCAAACCATTTTTTCTGGCCCGCTGTTGTTTTTGTCCACAATTTAGAAGAGATAAACTGGCAATACATTGATAAAAATAACAATTCTTCTACATTTTCTAATTGTGTAGATTCTTTTAAATTATTTAATTCAGATGTTTATATATAATTTAACTCTTGAGAGCGTAAAATGAAACCAAATGGACCCATTTGGTTTGCGGAGGTCACTGGAGGCCATGCAGTAAAAGTAAATGAACCCAAAATACTAACGTCATTTGTATTGTTGACCTATTTCTAAACTCTAAAGCGCATACTTAGCTCATTTTTGACCGCAGCTGATCATCCAATCAGCTGCCAAAGTGATGTACAAAACAAACATGCCCATGCCCATGCCTAGATCCGCCCCTGCTCTCAACGACTTTGGCCAAACACAACTTTTCATTTCAGTGACTTTCTTGTCACTTAAATTCCTGTGTGCACATGTGTGTGTGTGTGTGTGTGTGCAAGCAGGCAGGCACGCATAGTGTGTGTACGGACATCCTCTCTCTCTCTCTCTCTCTCTCTCTCTCTCTCTCTCTCTCTCTCTCTCTCTCTCTCTCTCTCTCTCTCTCTCTCTCTCTCTCTCTCTCTCTCTCTCTCTCTCTCTCGCGCGCGCGCGCACGCGCAGCCCCCTGAACATTGTCAGAAAGATGGAGGGTCGGAGGTAGCGATGTGTTGGTTGAACAGTCCGTTCTAGTTAGAGGGTTTCTCTGTGCCGTTACGTATTGCTGTGTGAAAAGCCTGTCTCCCTCTGGTGACTTTAATGAAAAGTCCCTAGCGCCTGGCTGCATGGCGCTGCCAGTCTGAGGGGATGTCTGGATGGATGGATGGATGGATGGATGCATGGATGGATGGATGGATGGATGGATGGATGGATGCAGTGTTGTTCCAGTACACTACCTTTCAGTTTTTCTACTGACGAATACTAATTAAAAACAGAAATACAATTGTTGAAAAGAAAAAAAATATATTAAAAAGAAAAATAATGGCAATTTTGTCCAACAAATAAAAAACTATACTAAAATGCCAGGGAGGGACTACTGGAGAAGAGTATCCAATAGACGAGAGTGTAGACGTGTCTCTTTGTTTCTAAATTAATTCAATGCTGTATGTTCAATAAATTATTAAAGGAGAATTCCACCCATTTTCAACATTTTTTCGGAAAGCGTACAAATGGAACCAAATGAACCCTAACGGGTTCATTTGAACCCTAACCCTAACGGGTTCATTTGGTTTCATTTGTACGCTCTCCGAAAAAAAAAAAAAAAAAAAAAAAAAAAAAAAGTGTCTAAAGAAATCCAAGAAAATACATCTTGACGATGTCATCAAGATGTTTCACCGTGTGAGTGGTTTTCTTCAGACCTCCATTTCTTGGGAACACAGAATGGGGGAACTTTTTTTATCATGTCCACCCAACACCTCTAGGGTATACTAATGACATTAATAGAATGTTGAAAATGGGTGTACTTCCCCTTTAAATCATCGTCCTTATTCTACGACTTGTTGGCAGGCCAAAACTAAAAGACCGCGGCTCGCCCGTCGCCTGGCACACGAACGACGCCACGCCCCCCGACACCCCCGTCTGGTCCTTGGGAGCCTGCAGGAAGCTGGGCATGGCTGGGCGAGAGAGAGAGAGAGAGAGAGAGAGAGAGAGAGAGAGAGAGAGAGAGAGAGAGAGAGAGAGAGAGAGAGAGAGAGAGAGAGAGAGAGAGAGAGAGAGAGAGAGAGAGAGAGAGAGAGAGAGAGAGAGAGAGAGAGAGAGAGAGAGAGAGAGAGAGAGAGAGAGAGAGAGAGAGAGAGAGAGAGAGAGAGAGAGAGAGAGAGAGAGAGAGAGAGAGAGAGAGAGAGAGAGAGACAGAGAGACGGGCGGACGGGGTCCATTTGTCTGGCCTCCCAGGGGAACATTTTAACTGTAGCATTTCATGCAACATTTCCTGTAAACTCCAGTCTGCTGCCTGTACCTGCATGTCTGTGGGATGGATCATAACAGTGCCAATGGAGAAAGTAATCTAATGGTGTAGCTGCAGTATGTTCACGGGTGGATAAACGTATTCAAGTACTGTTACTGAAAGGTATAGTAGGTAACGTTTTCATTAAAACAAGTCTTCCGAGAGGCATGGTGGCACAGTGGTTAGTGCTGTTGACTCACGGCTAGAAGGTCCTGGGTTCGATTCCCGCTAGGGACGCTGCTGTGGGTGCTGGCGGCAGGTCTCCTCCTCCGTGTCATCAGGGCATCTCCCCTAGGGTAGATACCCTCACATGTTCTCCCCGTGTCCCCTGTAGGGTAGATACCCTCACATGTTCTCCCCGTGTCCCCTAGGGTAGATACCCTCACATGTTCTCCTCGCGTCCCCTAGGGTAGATACCCTCACATGTTCTCCCCGTGTCCCCTAGGGTAGATACCCTCACATGTTCTC
This sequence comes from Benthosema pterotum, assembly GCA_039105355.1. Taxonomy (NCBI): domain Eukaryota; kingdom Metazoa; phylum Chordata; class Actinopteri; order Myctophiformes; family Myctophidae; genus Benthosema; species Benthosema pterotum. The sequence continues at coordinate 3,366,361 of CM076983.1, read as the reverse complement.
CCCGTGTCCCCTAGGGTAGATACTCTCACATGTTCTCCCTGTGTCCCCTAGGGTAGATACCCTCACATGTTCTCCCCGTGTCCCCTAGGGTAGATACCCTCACATGTTCTCCACCGTGCCCCCTAGGGTAGATACCCTCACATGTTCTCCCTGTGTCCCCTAGGGTAGATACCCTCACATGTTCTCCCCGTGTCCCCTAGGGTAGATACCCTCACATGTTCTCCCCGTGTCCCCTAGGGTAGATACCCTCACATGTTCTCCCCGTGTCCCCTAGGGTATGTACCCTCACATGTTCTCCCCGTGTCCCCTAGGGTAGATACCCTCACATGTTCTCCCTGTGTCCCCTAGGGTAGATACCCTCACATGTTCTCCCCGTGTCCCCTAGGGTATGTACCCTCACATGTTCTCCCCATGTCCCCTAGGATAGATACCCTCACATGTTCTCCCCATGTCCCCTAGGGTAGATACCCTCACATGTTCTCCCCGTGTCCCCTAGGGTAGATACCCTCACATGTTCTCCCCGTGTCCCCTAGGGTAGATACCCTCACATGTTCTCCCCGTGTCCCCTAGGGTAGAGACCCTCACATGTTCTCCCCGTGTCCCCTAGGGTAGATACCCTCACAAAAACATGCAGTAATCCTGGGCTCTAAACTGCCTCCCCCTGGCCAGCCGGGGCGCCTGATGGAGGGGACTGGAACTGGTTGGAATAACATGTTCCTTCCACGCGCTACGTCCAACCAGGGAAACTCCTCCTCCCTGTCAGATGAAAAGAAGTCAGCTTGGACTCCTCATGCATTTAAGGAAGCATGAGGCCAGTCCGCTGCCTCCTCAGGCTGTCGGAGGGTGTGTAGAGCCCAGGATCACATTAGGAATTGGCACTGGGTGAAATAATGGGTTGCAGAAGAAAATGGTAAGGGGGCAGCTTCATCGCCTGTGGCGCGAATACCATTTTAAGTACTGTTTCAAATACTTTTAAATATAAGCACTGAAATATCTTGGGTTGTTTTGCAGTCTGGCCATTTAGGGGGGCATTGCCCCCCCCATGCCCATGCCTAGATCCGCCCCTGAGGGAGACACGGTCGGGGCTGCTCCCATCCTTTATCTCCCTCCAAGAGAGATGGATGTCTCCCGCGGACACGGATCGATGGAGCTCTCAACGATTCCATTTGTCTGGAGCCCAAAACATAGAGAACAGTCTCTCCTTTGTTCACTGCTGTTTCATCAGGGCCGATTTTGATCGATTGAAATGTTTTATTTCACAGTATGATCTAGACTACGGGCATGTTTATTTAATTTATTTTGCAGTGTGCAGAACGGGGCATGGATTTCAAACCAAAAGTGCAGGTCAATTTGGGTGTGTGGGTGTGTGTGTGTGTTTGTTTTAAAGTATATTCATATGACATATTACTGACTGAGCAAGTGTAATATATTAATATTGCATAATATATCGCCCTATATCGTCAATGTATTGTATCGCCAACCCTGTATCATGATACATATTGAATTGCTTTTAAAATGGTATGCCCCTAATACTGGCGCAGACCTACCTCATCCTACTCAGCTATGGACAGTTAAATGTAGACCTACCTCATCCTACTCAGCTATGGACAGTTAACACAGGAGTTAAATGTAGACCTACCTCATCCTACTCAGCTATGGACAGTTAACACAGGAGTTAAATGTAGACCTACCTCATCCCACTCAGCTATGGACAGTTAACACAGGAGTTAAATGTAGACCTACCTCATCCCACTCAGCTATGGACAGTTGATACAGGAGTTAAATGTAGACCTACCTCATCCTACTCAGCTATGGACAGTTAACACAGAAGTTAATGTAGACCTACCTCATCCCACTCAGCTATGGACAGTTGACACAGGAGTTAAATGTAGACCTACCTCATCCTACTCAGCTATGGACAGTTAACACAGGAGTTAAATGTAGACCTACCTCATCCTACTCAGCTATAGACAGTTAACACAGGAGTTAAATGTAGACCTACCTCATCCTACTCAGCTATAGACAGTTAACACAGGAGTTAAATGTACACCTACCTCATCCTACTCAGCTATGGACAGTTAACACAGGAGTTAAATGTAGACCTACCTCATCCTACTCAGCTATGGACAGTTAACACAGGAGTTAAATGTAGACCTACCTCATCCTACTCAGCTATGGACAGTTAACACAGGAGTTAAATGTAGACCTACCTCATCCTACTCAGCTATGGACAGTTAACACAGGAGTTAAATGTAGACCTACCTCATCCTACTCAGCTATGGACAGTTAACACAGGAGTTAAATGTAGACCTACCTCATCCTACTCAGCTATGGACAGTTAACACAGGAGTTAAATGTAGACCTACCTCATCCTACTCAGCTATGGACAGTTAACACAGGAGTTAAATGTAGACCTACCTCATCCTACTCAGCTATGGACAGTTAACACAGGAGTTAAATGTAGACCTACCTCATCCTACTCAGCTATGGACAGTTAACACAGGAGTTAAATGTATTCCTTAAATTCATGGAAGCCAGTAAATAAGTTGATGACAAATTATAGAAAATAAGTATTTAGTAGTTATTTAACTTCTGCAGTACAACATGTGCAACGAGACGGATTGACAGAAAGTAATATAGAAAGTAATGCAGAAATGCAGAAAGAAAGGTTTATTTCTTGTCAAGTAATATTATATTACAAGTTACTGCATTGTGGTAATATATTACGTAATATATTTTGGGGCGGGAACCCATTTTTGTGTCCTAAGCTTTATTAGCATAATTAGCATTACTTAGCATCATTAGCATCACTTAACACTGTTGCCATTACTTAGCATTGTTAGCATCATTAACAATACTTAGCATTAACAATACTTAGCATTAACATTACTTAGCGTCATTAACAATACTTAGCATTACCATTACTTAGCATTATTAACAATACTTGGCATGAATTGGCATTACTAAAAGTACGTATCATTAGCATTACTTAGCATTATTGGTATTACCATTATTAGCATTACTCACTTAATTAGCATTAATTAGCATTATTATTAGGGGTGGGACTCGATTAAAAATTTTGATCTAATTAATTAGAGGCTCAATAATTAATTAATCTCAATTAATCTCATTTTAATCGCATATTATTATTTACCTGAGAAAAGTGAGAAAGCACATTTTTGAACTGAATTTATTATTATTATTATTATTATTATTATTATTATTATTATTATATTATGAGTGAAGCAATGAACTGAATGAGTGAAGCAATGAACTGAATACTAGGCCTGTGAATCTGTGGGTGTCCCACGATACAATTCAGTATCAATTTTCTGGGTCACGATTCGATCCAAAAACTAGATTTCTAGATTTTTTTTTTTTAAATTCTCGATTCAAAAAGATTCCCCAATTCCAAAGCTTTCCTCTTTTCTTTTTTTCTTCTTCTTATTTACCAAATTCAAGTACAAACGTTAGCATTTCTCAGTCAGTCCAGTACAATAATTGACTCTGGGGCAAAATAAATAAAATACTGGCAGTGCCACACACACAGCGCTGATTGTTCTGGAGCATACATTTGCGTACATTTAGCAGTCATTATTATCATGCAATTTAGTGTCAGATAAACACAGTGAAGTGAACTACTCTGAACTAGGCTACTATGATCAAACCGTTTGCCCAAAGCCCACGTCAGTTGATCATCTGAGCACACACACACACACACACACACACACACACACACACACACACACACACACACACACACACACACACACACACACACACACACACACACACACACACAGCCAATATGAACTCGACTCCAGCTGCACTGATGAGCGCCGGTCGCCAACTCCAGTTTTGTCCCTATTCAAGCCATTGAATGTCGGACAACCTCAACGTCGCTCTGGTACTAGCCAGAATGCAGAAAGACTTACCCAAGCTCCCTTCTCTTCACGGGGTCAGTCCAATGGCGGCTCTTCTACATAGATTTCTACGAAACGGGGACAGTAACACTAGCTCCAACATGTTGGATGTGATTTGAGGCTCGAACTGCTGCGATGGTATGCACATTCTTTGTTGCATAAACTGCCTTTTTGTCCACGCTTCCATCCGTTCTTTGCTTAAATCTAAATTTGCCATCAACGGGGCCGAGTAATGCTTGCTCATCTGGTTTGTTGTTCATGTTGCGAGTTGTTTTGTTTTGTTTTTGCTGCGGGGGAAGAGGACGACGAGGCGGACGGAGCTTTAGAGTATAGACTGAGTTACGTTTACTCCATAGAGCTAGTAGACCAATGGCGATTCTTCTACATTGACTTCAACTGCAGTTTGTCCCTTTCAGGCCATTTGAACAGCGCTCAAGCGCTCAGTTTCTGACTCCTCAATGTCGTGACTCCGGGTGGACTGCCGCTTCCGTGTGCGTTGCATATTGGGTAGGTGTGAAAACGGTGATACAGTGAGAAACGTTCCACTTCAATGGTGTGAATGGGCCATCAGTGACAAACGTTCCGTTCCAATGGTGGACAAAGAAAAGGTGCGAATAAATGCGTTATTTTTTATAACGCGCTATATTTTCTGTAATTAATTAGTCTCAATTAACGCGCTAAAGTCCGGGCCTAATTATTATCAATACTTAGCATTAGCATTAGCATTATTAGCATGAATTAGTATTTATTGCCATTACTTTAGCTATCAGATTGACTTGCTCATAGGGCCCCACTCAGTGGTGCGCTATGAGCTTGTAGATCTGATATTTTTGGAAGATGGTGAAAATGTGAGGGGAGGGGTACGTACATGGACTGATGCCTCTAATGTGTGTACGACCGTGTGCGTGGCCGTGTTTAATATTCCGTACTATAAGCATGAACCCATTTTAGGTAAACGCAATGGGAGCTTATGCCACGCTGGGTCTCATGAATAACATGAACTCTCTCGAGGAGAAAAGGCCAGGACATTTTTTATGTATTTTTTCCGCTCCCCATATTACAGTACGCCAACGAGATGAAAAGCCATCGTCGGCTAAATGAAACATAAAGCGCTGTGGGGTGGCTTTGCGGTGGCTGGCTGCATCAGTGTGGAAATTGGAAATTTTAAATTTTTGCATGTACTGTACCGGTGAGACGATTCCCTTCACCTCACGATTCGATATCGCTATTGAGAGCGTAAAAATGAAACCAAATGGACCCTGGTGGGTCCATTTGGTTTCATTTTTACGCTCTCAAGAGTTAAAATACTCGTCATCTAAATTAGCACCACTTAATTAAGAAGTCTAGACCGTTACAGAATGTAGAAGAATGGTCATTTGATTTACTGTATTTTTTGCTTGTTTTGTTTGCAAAAATCCAGCCTGAAATTGTGGACAGATGAGTAAAGAAATCTTTAGTTTTGGGGTCTGTGGGGTGAAGATGTCCTCAAATGCTGGTCCGTGGCTCAAATGCTGAGTAAATGGTGGGTCCCTGGGATGAAAAAGGTTGAAAACCCACTGCTCTGCATTCCCTAACTATGAAGCTGGCCGGCTATCATTTAGTCTGGGGACCACTGGTTGAAAACCACTGTCATAGGAGGAAAAATGATGAAAAATGAGGGTTTTATCTCTGGTGCCTGTCAATCAATTTTACCCCACCTCACCAGCCAAAAAGCACTAGATTTTGCGCCAGGAGTTTTTCACTAATGTTGGCGCTAGGGGGGTCTGAAAAAGCGCTACATATAGCGACTAATGTGCCAAGTTGGCAACACTGGTCCTCAGCACAGGTCCACGCACGTTCCGCCATACACAAAAAAAACAACATGTCACAGACACTCACTGTGGGGCCTGTATGCCATGCACACATGCATAGACCGCACGCATGCACGGTGCACAACGCATGGCCACACAGCGCAGGTCAACAGCTGAAAGTGTCAAGTCTCGCTCGCTCTGCTCGGCTGCTGCTGCTGCTGCTGCTGCTGCGGTGTGTGTGTGTGTGTGCGTGTGTGCGTGTGTGCGTTGTGTGGGCGGTTGATTCTCTGCAGCACTTATCCGGACAGACAGCTTATCGCCGTACGCTCCAATGAGCCCTGAGGAAGCAGGCACTTAGTGAAGTCACCTAAGGTGGACAGGTCACATGTTGTTGGAGGTCCTACAGCCAGACGTATTACTATTAACCTTAAAGAACACTGGGTGATTTTCACCCAGGTGTTTTTTATCAGGGGCCGAGCACTGCAAAGCAAGTGCGAAGCCCTATTGAAACCGTAAGGATTATTCTCATTTTATCCAAAAACAATTGCACTTTTGAGCCACATAACTTGCTCGAAAAGTCACGTAACTTGGCACGCACGTTACTAGTGGCGAAAAATGACTTGTTTTAAAATTGTTAAAAGTGGACGTGGCCTAATAAACTTAGTGCCTCAAGCCCCACCGTACGGTTTGACGTACATGCACGAAAATCGGCACACCTGTATCATGTCGCAAAAAAAAAGTCTCTTGGTGCCGCGTCCGAAAACGAACAGGAAGTCGGTTATTTCAAAATAAATGTTGCACTTTGGTGCAATTTAGCCCATTTCCACATGTCGCATTTTGTGGTATACTTGCAGCTGATTGGTCGATACTATTTTCTGCCCTAACTCCTCAATGCTATGTCATAGACACATATGGGTGGTATCATTGGACTCCGATATAAGTCCTTGACCTTCATTGGTGTAACTTAGCACTTTTTTTTTCTCCAGGAAGGTTTCTTGTGAATTTTCACTCGTATGTTTTACTGTTTTTGCCCCCCCCAAGTCCCCCCATGAAATATTAAAGAACCGTACCCCAAGTTGCCAAGTTGTATCGCTGTACTTCAAATATCGTGATGAAAAATATTTGTATAAAATATTTTAAATATATAGTGTAACAAAACTTTAGCTCTTCTAGGACTAAGGGTCCTTTGTCGATATTGAAGGGTCCTTAATGTGGATTTTTTTTGTCAGTGCTGCTGATATGTTGGCATGTGTGTCCACATGTGTGTGTGTGCGTGTGTGAGTGCATGTGCGCGCACGCGTGCGTGCAATGTGGTGATTTCAGCACACCTGTTTCTTGCGAGCTCGAGATCGTGACATAGCGTTGCATTCCACGGATATATATTTTTTTCTTCCTTCTTTTTTTGCACGGCGTTTTAAAACCAAATGTTTCCCTTGCCTAGGGGCTCTTGGTGTCCGTGGTCTTTATAAGTACAGGCTATTCTGTTACAGCTTGTAGCGTCGTGTTCGCTCCACCACAATGTGTTATGACATTTAATCTGCCGTGTGGCTCTTGGCGTGCACGTGGCTCTCACGGTGCGTTGTTTGTGTGTGTGTGTGTGGGGGGGGGGGGGGGGGGAGCGCCGTTGCCAGATTCTGCCAGAGAGAGTGAGACAAATAAGCGGCCCACAACTATGAAAACATGACCCGAAAAACAGACTGTACATCAGCTGTGCCCACACTTTTTGTGACTTGTGAGCTACTGTACTTTCAAAATGACCGGCTCAGCAAGATCTACACATCAAAAAATGTGATTGTTCCACAACGGAGAATCCATTTCAAGACGCCCTTAGAAAGTTTGAGCTTTGAAATAGTGGTGATGGTGTTACTTACTGTTATAGTGTTTAAGAATGATGCACTTATAATGAAACATAGAGGGAGAATTGGAAGGTTTTCCTGTATATGCTACTACTGAAGTTTGAAAAAGTATTTGAGGTTTGAGCTGAGAGTTTGTGATGTTGAGTTTAGTTTATTGCACCTAAAAGTAAGAACTTTCACGTTTTTGTCGACAATTGGGAAAAAGGACTGTCAAAACGTTGGTCAAAATAACAATTATTCTCCATTTTCTAATTGTGTGGACTCTTGAAAAGTATGTAATTCAGATGTTTAAATATATTCTCTTAAGAGTGTTAAAATGAAACCAAATGTTACAATGAGAACGTCATATAACTAGCGAATTCCAGTGAGGTTGATGTGATTGATATAAGATATGATTGATTCAAAGGACCACTTCACCACTTTTTTTTATTAATGTTTATTCATATAATAGGTCCTCACTAATGTACATGATAAAATACCACTATTTTTTTTCCTACTCAGTCTGTGTCTCACAGGAGGACTGTGGACAGTTCAGAAACTTCTTCCAATGACATCATCAATGGTGGAATCCAAGCTAACATGATGATGTCATTGGAAGAAGTTTCTGAACTGCCCACAGCCCTCCTGTGAGACACAGACTGAGTAGGAAAAAAAATAGTGGTATTTTATCATGTATATATTAGTGAAAACGTCCGTCTTTAGTGGGCAGGATTTGTGTTGGTTGAAAATCAGGTGATATTCTGATACCAGATTTGACTAGTCTTGGATCTCCTTGATCTGGACTAATCCGTCCTGATCAAAACTGTGTTTGCTGGGTATGTTTGATATTGATATTTGAATATTTAGTTCATGGGGGGGAAGAAGAAGAAGCCGACAGACACTTATAAGGTGCAAACATGGCAACCCTGGAAGTGAATGGACTTCACAGGGGCATGTTGACAGTCTGGGATTTCACGCACGCACGCACGCACGCACGCACGCACGCGCACGCACGCACGCACGCACGCACACACACACACACACACACACACACACACACACACACACACACACACACACGCACGCACACACACACACAAACGCACACAGTGTGAGTGAGGTGCGGCAAAGGTGCTCAAATGTTTTAAAGTCAATCAATACACTGCAATCTACGTTGTAGAAAATACGCTGATACAAGTAGAAGTTTGGAAATTCAATACGTAAAGTGCAAAAGTATTGGCATTACAATGCATGTAAAAATACCAAAAGTACAGAATGTATCATCACGTTTTATTATGAGTTTTTATTGTGCGTGTGTGCGCGTGTGTGTGTGTGTGTGTGCGCGTGTGCGCGTGTGTGCGCCGTGCATCCTGAGGCGGCTCGTATACAGTTTCATTCGGCCTTTCGTTTAAGAGATTTCTCTTCAAAACAAGCCTACACTCTCCTCCCCATCCCAAACAATACGAGGACACACACACACACACACACACACACACACACACACACACACACACACACACACACACACACACACACACACACACACACACACACAACACACACACACACACACACACACACACACACACACACACTCGCCCCCACCAGTAACTCGGAAGCCCCTCAAGGGAGAATATTGACTTACCTCACCTTGTATCCAGGGTTATGTTGTTGTTCGACTGAAAACGTTTCGGTCGCTACACCAACTCTCTACCAGTTAAAGGGGAACTCCACCCATTTTCAATATTTTACTATTTCATTGATGTACCTTCGAGGTGTTGGGTGGATATGATTAAAAGAAAAGTTCCCCCCATTCTGTGTTCCCAAGAAATGGAGGTCTGAAGAAAACCACTAACTGGATTTTTTTAAACGCTTCTTTTTTCTGAGAGCGTACAAATGGAACCAAATGAACCTGTTAATTTGGTTGCATTTGTACGCTCTACTGAAAAAAATGTTGAAAATGGGTGGAATTCCCCTTTAAAGAGTGCTGGGATTGTGCCCGGTGTTCTACTAGTTTGGGATATTTCATTTTAGTTTAGTGTTAGTTAGTTTTACATTTTATTTTCTAATGTGGTTAGTTTTAGTTGTTTTTTTTAGAGCATGTTTGCTAGTTTTTGTTTAATTCTCATTTTCGGTGAAAATGCTTAGTTTTAGTTATTCTTAGTTTAGCTTTAGTTATGGTTCTGTTTTGTTTTAGAGTCTCTTATTAGAAAAGATACCATTTAAACACAAACTCACCAATAATACTGTAGAAACGTAACTTTGGTACATTATTAAAATCTTTTATAATTCTAATTGGTAGGTATGGGCAGATATTATCGGCCGATAAAGGCTTTAAAAAGGCTATTGCTATTTTTCCTTTAAAAAAAAAAGGTAAAACACCCTTTACAGATATAGAGCCACATAATAGTTGCAAAAATATATGGGGGACCATCCAATTATGATGGAGTGGGGGCAGGCCTTGGTGCCCGTGCTGTTGGTCTGTTAGGAGGTTTTCCAAATCATACAAATCACTGAATACTCATATACCAGGGGTTTTCAACCTTTTTGATGCCAGGGCCCACCATTTATTCAGAATTTGAGCCACGGACCACCACTTGAGGACTTTTTAGCCCCACAGACCCCAAAACTGAAGATTTCTTTTGCTTTTGTCCATCTTCTAGTTGTGTAGACTTGGGCTAATTCAGATGATGAATATTTTAACTCTTGAGAGTGTAAAAATGAAACCAAATGGACCAAATGGTTTCATTTTTACGTTCTCAAGAGTTACATCTGGTTAAACAACTTAGCTGGGGACCACCTGGAACCCTCTCAGGGACCACTGGTGGTCCCGGACCACCTGTTGAAAACCCCTGTCATATACCATTGTTAATTTTTTGTCCACTACAAAAGCCTGCATGTATCGGTATCGGTTGATATTGGTATCGTCGGACAATATTGGGATATCGAATATCGCTAAAAAAAGAATCAATATCGGACAGCTCTACTGATTGTTATTATGTTTTGTATATTTTAATCACTGACCTTTTGTCACCTGTAGGAGATATAGATTGTAAGGACCAGAGATTTGTGGAATGATCAATAGACCTGCGCAGTGACGTCACCGCCCCGGTTCCGGAAGTGTTTTCCCCATTCATTTTCCTCATAGACTTGTCGAAAATAATTCATATAAAGACAAAGCCAATTGGGGTCATGACAAATAATGATGACACACACAATATCATCATATAATATCTAATTAGCAAGAAGTAGATAACGGCAGGATACAGCATTTTTTTTTCAGTTTTTTTTATCTTAGAAATTGTTTGATCGTCCCAAAAGATTGTGTGTGTCATCATGATTCGTCACGACCCGAGTTGGCTTTGTCCGCGTTGTAATCGTCTTCATATGAATTATCTTCGAAAAGTCTATGAGAAAAATGAATGGGGAAAACACTTCTGGAACCGGGGCGGTGACGTCACTGCGCAGGTCTATAGCCTACTGCTATGCATGGGTGTGGTGCCAAAATGGAACAAAAATGGTCGCTTAGGATGGATTGGATGATTGTACTCTCCCATAACAACGTACAATTTACAAACGTGGGGGGTTGCACCCCCCGGAAAGTTTGACAAACCGGCAAATTCAACCTTGCTTTGGGGCAGATTCTGAAGATATAGGCCTCGAACAGTGGTTTTCAACCTTTTTCATAGCAGGGCCCACCATTTATTCAGAATTTGAGCCACGGACCACCATTTGAGGACATTCCAGCCCACAGACCCCAAAACTAAAGATTTCTTTTGCTTTTGTCCACAATTCCAGGCTGGATTTGGGAAACAAAACAGTCAAAACATACAGACCAAAATGACCATTAATCTTCGAGTTGTGTAGACTTGGGCTAATTCACATGATGAATATTCTAACTCTTGAGAGCGTAAAATGAAACCAAATGGACCCGCAAGGGTCCATTTGGTTTCATTTTTACGTTCTCAAGAGTTACGTTCTCTGGTTAATTACGTTACGTTCTCTGGTTAATCAACTTAGCTGGGGACCACCTGGAACCCTCAAAGGGACCACTGGTGGTCCCCGGACCACCTGTTGAAAACCCCTGGCCTAGAATTCCGCCACTGCTAAACCCTTATCCCTTCGCTTCTTGGCCTTTTTAAACTATTGAAAAAAAAAAAAAATCACACCCGTGTGAAAGAAAGTGCTGCGTGTGTGGTGGTCTTCACCAGCTGTGTGCGTGCTAAGCGGCACGATTCTCAAGATATCTGCGTGTCTGCATGCTAACCGGCACGGTTTTTGCTGCTCATTGCTGCTTGTTTCTCTGTTATTGCTAACCGGCACGGTTTTTGCTTGTTTCTGTCTTATGTGGCAACTTGCTTGTTTCTCTCTTATGTGGCAACATGCAGAGCAAACCGTGCCGGTTAGCACGCAGACACGCAGATATGTTGAGGTCGTGCCGGTTAGCACGCACACAGCTGGTGAATCGTCTAAGGAAGTGCTTGCTACGCAGCACTTAAAAAAACATTCAATAGTTCAAATGGCCAGTCTACAAGCTCAAAACATGTCAATAGTTTGCCACGCTGAACCATTTTGAACCAAAACGTTCAAAATAGTAAATGAATAAAAAGGCAAAGAAGTTATAGGAAAAAGATTATTTTTTTTGTCCGTGATGAAAATGGCATTTTTCCCCTCTACGTTGCTTCAGCTGTTTCCCTGCAGACAGACACTTGCTTTGTCCTGCAGACCAGTCCAGAACGTTGCTGTTTTCAACAAATCGTTTGTCGGGCTCAGGGAAGGCGGTGCTAATATGAGAGGGGGAGGAAGTTGTGTGGGGTAAGACAGCGTTTTAGCCAATCACAGCGCAGCTGTCTTCAACAGTTTCATAATGAGCCAGTATAGTGGAGGTTTATTGGTTTATACCAGGGTTTTTCAACAGGTGGTCCCTGAGAGGTTCCCTGAGAAGTTGGTTAACCAGATGTAACTGTTGAGAACGTCAAAATGAAACCAAATGGACCCTGGCGGGTCCATTTGTTTCATTTTTATATTGACCCTTATAGATCCGTAACTCAATCGTAAAATGCTCTCAAGAGTTAGACTATATTTAAGCATCTGAAATAGCCTACTTCAATTACAACATTCTACCCAACTAGGAAATATAGGAGAATTCTAGCCTGGGGGTCTTAGTGGGTCCCAGGGATATTATAGTTATTGATTTTTCATTTTAGTTTAGTCCTAGTTAGTATTTACTCTTTTTTTTTTATTTAGTTTTAATTAGCTTTTAGGGCGCACATGCTTTTTCATTTAGTTTTTATTTTTGTAAAAGTTTAGTTTTAGTTTCAATTTTTTTTTCATACCGTAGTTTTTTTTTCCTTTGTTTGGCATCGTGTGGTACGCTATGGTGCTGAAAACTGCCACAAAAAGTTTATGAAAAAAATCTATATTATAAATGTCTGAAAGTCACATACATATTGGAAAAAAAGAAAGAAAACAAAGGGTATTTTGAGTCGTTTTGTGTAGCCCACAATGCAGTTATAGTTTAGTTATAGTTTAAAATTATTTTAAATTAATTTATTTAATTTATTTTTTAATAAATTAGTTATAGATTTTGATTTATTTGTAGCTTTTATTTAGTTTCAGTTAATGATATTCTTTTTTTTATTTTAGTTATCGTTTTTTTAGTTAGTTTTAGTTAACTATAAAAACCCTGGTATGAAAAAGGTTGAAAACCATTGTGCTAAATGGCCAAATTGTGATGTAATTGCAATGTGTGTGTGTGTGTGTGTGTGTGTGTGTGTGTGTGTGTGTGTGTGTGTGTGTGTGTGTGTGTGTGTGTGTGTGTGTGTGTGTGTGTGTGTGTGTGTGTGTGTGTGTGTGTGTGTGTGTGTGTGTGTGTGTGTGTGTGTGTGTGTCATCTCCCTACCAGAGGAGCAGGTCCCCCACGGGTTCCCCTCCATAGACATGGGTCCCCAGCTGAAGGTGGTGGAGCGCACGCGGACCGCCACCATGCTGTGCGCGGCCAGCGGCGACCCGGACCCCGACATCTCCTGGTACAAGGACTTCCTCCCCGTGGAAATCGACGGCGGCGACGGCCGGATCAAGCAGCTCCGCTCGGGTGAGTGACAATTAAACAGGGGGCAGATGTAACATTTCCCAAATGGAGGGGGGGAAGGGGGGATGGTATGGCCCGTGTCGCTTCGCGCCACGGGCGATGAAGCCGCACCCATACCATTTTCGGTTACAGGACTTTTATTAGGCAAGTAAAGCATCAATGATAACATCAGTTGTTGTTGAAGTTGCAACAGACACGCAGCATGCATAAAGCTAAAGGTCTGACTCAGAGAGTTTTCTGTTTTCAGTGATGAAATGCTGTTGGTTTAGTGGTGACACAGCTGTAGTTAGTTAGTAGCAGTAGTAGTGTTTCAAATACTTTTAAATATAAGCACTTTAATTTGAAATATCTTGGGTTGTTTTGCATGCCATCGTGTTTGGTGGGGCAGACTGGGCATTTAGGGGCCCAGTCCGCCCCAAAATACCCACGCTTAGATCCGCGCACGGGCCAAAAATAAAGAGCTAAAAGAAAAACTCCGCCGAGGGTTTGCGTCCCGGAAGATATCGCAATCGTCTTAACCCTTCGGCCGTTTATTCGTCCAAAAGCGAATCTTGTCGGTTGACAGGCTTCAACACCTCAGCAGCACACCGACATGTTTAATGCATTTTGAGTGGGAGCACCGTTTGGTGTTCTAATCGTTATTAGCATTACTTAACATTATTAGCATCCCTTAGCATCATTATCATCACTTAGCATGTCTTAGCATTAGTATTACTTAACATTATTGGAATTATTGACAATACTTAGCATTATCATTACTTAGCATTATTAGAAATTATTAACAATGCTTAACATTATTAGTATGATGTTGGTACTTAGCATTTTTGTATTATTAACAGTGTTGGTCTATATTACTTAGGAAAGTAACTTCTTTACTTTACTCGTTACCCCTTAGACAAAGTAATATCATTACTTTACTTATTACTGGATTTGAAGAGTAATATATTACATATTACGTTATTACTTTCCCAAGTTCTCAACACCGCTTTTGAAAAAATAGAGAAGTACAACATAATCTGTTTATTACAAAATAAAGCAGCAAGCGATTTGTAGTGTGCATAACTGCGCAGGATGCAGCGTGTGGACTGGATCTACAATCTAGTGCACATCTCTGTTGTTACAGTACCTGTCAATAGCTTGTACATCTGTTCTATTTTTGCATGCAACAACAAGCTCATTTTAAAAAAGTAACTTGGCGTTACTTGCAAAGTAATGCGTTACTTATTACCCATTTTTGCAGAGTAATCTCGTTACTTTACTTTTTGGAGCAAAAGTAATAATATTACAGTAATATGTAATCTAAAATTAGTTACTGCCCAACACTGATTATTAACAATACTTAGCATTAGACTTGCTTAGCATTATTAGCATTACCATAATTAGCATTATTAACAATACATACCTTTAGCATTGCTTAGTATAATTAGCGTTGCTAACAGTACACGCTGTGAGCTTGTAGAGCTGCTCTATTTTCAGCACGCTGAGATGCACAGAACTGGACTGAGAACCTTCACAATAAAAGCATCACAGACAAAAGCTTCCACAACAATGATCCATAATAAAGAGTAAAATGCTGTAGTATTATTATTATTATTTTAAACCTCAGCTATGTGACGTCATTAACTCGCGACTGCAGTAGAGTTCTTAAAGTGACAGCACAACAAACATGCCAATGTAATGAAGAGTTGGTGGGATTTCAACCACGGACATTAAAGCTCCTTTATGTAATTTTGTGGTCAATAAAATTATAATTACATCGTTTTTATGTTTTTCATGTCTTCATGAAAAAACAAGTTTTTTGTATTCTTTTAATTAGTTAGATCATCTAAAATGTCTTTTATGACGCCTCCAAGGCCTTCAAAGAAATCCCCATGAGCTTTGTCATTGGCTAACAAATAGTCCCAGCGGTACTATTGGTTAGCCAATCAGGAAGAGCCTTGTTGAGCTGCCTCTGAATAAGGAAAAAAGGGAGGACTGCTGGAGTCACATGAGTTGGTGGAGGACTATGATTTTTAAAGGGCCACTGCAGCTACTATGGTTGTCATAGATACTAGATATTTTCGTCTAAGAGGTAGATAAATTGCCATTAAAATGAGAGATTTGTTGCTTATATAGAGTATACTTTAACTATATTCGTTACCTTCTTACATCGCTGATGTCACTGGTGGACGGGTTTCTGAACTTAGTTTTTGTAATTGCTACTCGCTAATGTAGCGAGTAGCAATTACATGAAAGTAGTTTGAAGGTAGTGGTGAGGTGGTCGTGTTTCCATGGGTACAACAGTACATACAGTACTGTAGCGATTGGGTCAACGGCTTTCTTTTTTTTTTACTACATTTTGACATTTTTTTTCTCAATCTCCTATAGCAGATCTCAGTTATTCACTCGAGATCAGTTATTTCTCAGTGCTCCGTGTATGTAAATCATGTTTGAACTCGCATTCCAAACCTGATGCACATCCAAGGCCGGCTTTACGCGGAAACGGGCTTTGTTAAAAACGTAATCATTTATAGCCGTTTGTGGGGGGGTCCATTCAGACAAAGACGGCGTTTTCGTGAGGTGAAAGCGCAACGGAGTGAAAACTCCTGGGAAAGTGGGAAAAGTTGAAAACGCTCTGCATCTCCCGCTTTCATCTAAAGACCGTAAACGATGCAAAACTCTGAAAATGACAAGATGTGGGACGTCCCATGGGCGTCCTAGCTCACGCATGCGCGTTATGCAGGGCTTGGCACTAACACTTGCCCGCTTGCCCGGGGCAAGTAAAAAAAAATGGTGGGGCGAATGGTGAAGACTGCTACCTGGTTGCCCGATCGGGCAAGTGTGCAACTTAGTGCACTATAACACAACAGAAGATAAATTTATCTTGAAGGCAGTCATTGCACTCTGCCTCTGTGTCTTTCCCTGCTTTCTAGCTATCTCTCCTATCTCTCTCCCAGGTCCATTTGGTTCCAAACTATCATTTTGCTGGGGCCAGGGACCACTGGGTCTGTGACCACTATGGGCTAATTAAGATGATGAATTTTAACTCTTGAGAGTGTAAAAATGAAACCAAATGGACCCGCAAGGGTCCATTTGGTTTCATTTTTACGTTCTCAAGAGTTACATCTGGTTAACCAACTTAGCTGGGGACCACCTGGAACCCTCTCAGGGACCACCTGTTGAAAACCCCTGGTTTAAAGCACCCAAGTAGGAAGTAAACTTAAATGTAAAATTTACAATATATTTTTGGGGGGCAAGTGACCATGACCTGAGGGCAAGTAGAACCTGACTTGCACTTGCCCGATGGGCAAGTGTCTCGGAGACCTTAGTGTCAACCCCTGTTATGGTTTGTTTGTTTACATCCGCGAGACTCCGGCTGCTAGGAGGAAGTAGAACGGAACTTGTTCTACACATGTGTGGCCGGTCTGTATGGCAGTGTGGTCACGCCGACACGCGCCACCTAGCGACCGGGCATGCACATCAACAGCGTTTACAGACAGATTTGCGAATTCATCTAAAGAGGGTAAAAAATGAAAACTAAACAGCTCTTTCAGGGGTTGACACTAAGGTCTCGGAGGCACTTGCCCATCGGGCAAGTGCAAGTCAGGTTCTGCTTGCCCTCAGGTCATGGTCACTTGCCCCCCAAAAATATATTGTAGATTTTGCAGATGTAACTCTTGAGAACGTAAAAATGAAACCAAATGGACCCGCAAGGGTCCATTTGGTTTCATTTTACGTTCTCAAGAGTTTCATTTTTACGCTCTCAAGAGTTAAAATTCATCATCTTAATTAGCCCAGGTCTACACAACTAGAGAATGCAGACGATTAGGTCATTTTGATGTGTATGTTAATTTGCCTGTTTTGTTTCCCAAATCCAGCCTGGAATTGTGGATAGCTAGAAAGCAGGGAAAGACACAGAGGCAGAGTGCAATGACTGCCTTCAAGACAGATCTTGTGTTGTGTTATAGCGCACTAAGTTGCACACTTGCCCGATCGGGCAACCAGGTAGCAGTCTTCACTTGCCCCGCCATTTTTTTACTTGCCCCGGGCAAGTGGGCAAGTGTTAGTGTCAAGCCCTGTCTTTGGCGTTTTCGACGGCGACCGTCTCCGTGTAAAAGGGGCTTCAATGTAACCAACCTGAATGTCCTTCTAATGGAGCTGAGCAGTCCCGCTCCTCCTGTGACTCCAGAAATAGATTCCCCATTCATTTTCCACATAGACTTGGGCACACCTAGCCTTTTTTTTTCTTTTTTTTTTTTACTGAAACCACATGTGGAATACACAAAAAAAAAAAAAAAAACAACAACAGCAAAACATTCTTTCATTCGTTCATTATTTAAAAATATAAAGCCTTGGTGTACTCAACATGCCTGGGTGTACGCAACATGCCTGAGTTCACATTCGGCTAAATGGACTAAATGGCGTCCTTGAAGAAGAAGAAGAAGAAAAAAGGTTGAGAGCCACTGATTTCGAAGGAAGTCTTAAATGGATTCTGGCATGTGCCTTCAAGGGTTGTGCTATTCCACTTGAATATCTGCTACTGCCAATGCATTTGAAATAAGGCTAAAGTGCATTGCGACTTTTCAGTAATGGAAAGCCTGCAGTTTCTATTAGCATGGATTCCACCATTGATGATGTCATTTGAAGAAGTTTCTGAACTGTCCACAGCCCTCCTGTGAGACACAGACTTAGTCGAAAAAAATAGCGGTATTTTATCATGTACATTAGTGAGGACCTATTATATGAATACACGCTGAAAAGTGGTGAAGTGGTCCTTTAATTCTCACCTAGTTTTTTTTTTTCTGTAGACATCTTAAAAAGTATGTACATTGTATTTAAAAAAAAAAAAAAAAAAATAAAACAGACAAACAAGGCTAGAACAGTCCAACCATTGGTTGGAGACTTTCCAACCGGTGCTCCTTCATTACATTGTAAATATACAATTGGACATTACACTTTAAAGGTAGGGTAAGTGATTTAAAATTCATCCTGTAGTTCCAGCCTGGTGCACTAGGGGCGCCAAACAGTAGCTACACTATGTGAGCCTGCTGCTCGATCCTGATTGGAGGAGAATTCGCCACCACCTGGGGAACTTTTATTAGCTCCTCTGCTAACGTGGGGGAGGGGGAAACTCCATATATGGTCTGCACACCTTATAATAGAGCATTTTAACAGAAAAAAATATTTTTTGGGTGATATCTGACAAAAGTGAAATCACTTCCCCTACCTTTAAATATTGGCTCATTCCTGGAACCAGACCTTCAAAATCCCTTCCAAAGGTCTGCTGTATGCAGGGGGAAAAATGGGTGTGTGACATTTATTTTATTTTATCATATAGGGAAACTATTGGTGGAGAGGTTTGTCCATCACATGTTATGCTTATTGGATTGGACCATAGCAGTTTGAAGAGGGGGCTTTGCGCAAGGTCTATTGCTGCCATATGACACAACTTCAAAAGGCCGGTTGTCGGTCGATTTAACACTCGTTAGTTAAGTAAAGGAAGATGTTCCGTTTGTTTCCAATGTGGCTGCTGTGGCTTCTACTGTACCTGCATACAGTATATGTAGTATATATTTGAGATATGGCTGATAGAGTAATTCAATGTCTTGCAGGAGACAGAGTTAAGCAAGCAGGCATGGAAGGTTCACTTATGTGGACTCTAACATTACACTTAGTTACTTAGTTGCATTTATTTCATATTTACACGTCAAATTTGGCGCTGATATTTATTTCAGTCATGCACTAGTATATGTGAAGAGTCTGACAGTGCTATTAACTCATTTTGCATAGAAAAAATAAAACTAAATAAGTTTTTTCTCTTCTCCTGAACAGTTAGAGCTCCATTTTCGTTACATGCTAAACCCCTTTTTACTATTTTGGAAAAAAAAAAAAAAAAAAAACCTTTTGCAATAGTTCAACATGCCCAATCTATTGACCGGTTGTGAGCTTGTAGACTGGCCCTTTTAACTATTGAAAAATGTATTTTAAAATAGTTTAAAAAGGCAAAGAAGTTAAGGGATAAGGGGTTTAGCGGTGACGAAAATCTAGGCCTCTGTCTTTCTCCAATGACTCAACCTCAGTTAGAATCGGTCACATATATATTTTTTTCGTGTGTTCCTGTATTTGAAATGCGTTGTGGGGGAAGTCCAGTAATGACACAAGTAAACATGGTCGTTGTCCACT